>CM052545.1:34071027-34123549 GCA_028533065.1 Trachops cirrhosus | reverse complement strand
CTGTGTGGTTCCAGGGTCAGCTTGATTCAAAGGCACAGCACGGAGGCAGGCACCTTGAGCCCACCGATGCAGTCGCCGTTACTGCAAGGGCCAGGCCTCTGGTTTCCCTGGTCACAGAAGTCCTCTCAAGCAAGCAACGGCGGGGTGTGGGGGGGGGGGGGCGGGGGGGGGCGGGCCTCATGGTCAGGAAACAACAGGTGAAGTCAGGGGTCCGGAAACTGAAGTGTAGCTAAGCCTCGGGGTTACTAGACGTGCAACGCTGCCAGTTTCTCAAGCTTCTGTCTTTACTTCGGAGAATGGACCAGTCTCTCATTTCTCTTCTCTTAGTGGCTTTGACCTCTCTTCTCTGCTACTCTTGTCTCCTTTCTCTTAACCAGCATCTTCTGTTTGCACAAGGCGCAGCACAACTGGGCTGCTGCTCACCCCCAGAGGACCGAGCCTACCATTTCTGCTTCCCAACGCTAGGAGAGCAATGGGACGGCTAACCCCTCGGGGCGGGGCTCTGCCCCTGATCCAATGGGCTGTGGCCACAGAGGCAGAGGCAGGGGCAGAGGCAGAGGCAGAGGGGCCATGTGGCGAGATTAGCGGCCCCTGAGCAAGAGTGAACATGAGCAAAGCTGCACATGAAATCTGCAACTGGCAATATAGGACCAGGAGTGTAACACCAACCACGATAGCAGACACCAACGGGAGAGTGACCGTGCCACAGAACACCCTTCTCGGCACTGTACGTACATTAACTCATTAAGTCCTCACCACGATGTATAATGTAGCTGGCGTATCTATATAGCTATATACCTCCATACATCCATGTCTGTCTGTCTGTCTATCTTACATATACTATTATTATTCCCAGTTTGTCAATAGGGAAACTGAGGCTTGGAAAGATTACTTAACTTCCCGCCATCACATAATGACATTTTTAGACATATCTCTGTCAAAACTCTGCCTTGTGTGAGTTAACCTCCGAGCATCTCTGTTCCTCTCCTGTGAGATGGGAGTTCTCATTGAACCTACCCCGAGAGGTTGCAGGGGTGGGAGGAAGATGATCCTTTTGTCTGTCCGGCTGCCCAGGGTGTTAGTCAGCTCGGGCTGCCGTAACAAGGCACCACAGGCTGGGCGGCCCAAACAACAAAAATTCACTTTCTCTGAGGCTAGAAGTCCACGACCAGGGTTCAGCTCTTTCTGGCCTGCAGATGGCTGCCTTCTTGCCCTCTGCTCACCTGGGTGAAGGAGACAGTTGAGGGGAAAGTGGGGGGAAGAGAGAGAGCTGCTCCGGCCGGTGTGGCTCTGTTGGTTGGAGTGTCGTCCGTGCATCAAAAGGTTATGGGTTTGATTCCTGGTCAGGGCGCTTACTTAAGTTGGGGTCCTTTCCCAGTGGGGGCACATATGGAAGGCAACTGATTGGTGTTTCTTTCTCTCTCTAAAAAAAAAAAAGATAAATGTATACAAACTTTTTCTTTAATTCAAAAAAAGAAAGAGGGAGCGGGCTTTTCTTCCTCTTTTTAGAAGGTCACAGTCCTATTGGATGACCCTTATGACCTCGCTTAACCTTTATTACCTCCTGAGACCCTGCTCCCAGAGAGTCACACTAGGGATTACAGCTTCAACACGTGCACTTGTCCGCGGTACCCGGCAGGGGTTGCCCTTCCGTGAGCCTCAGGCGCTATCATGGTGGTCCTCGTCACCCGGATCCAGAGTGGCTTGCACTGCAGGGCAGCCGGTTTCCTCTGCAGACGAGTGGCCAGAACTGGCGGCTCTGCGCGCTCCCACTCCCACATTCCCTTAGTGGTTCGAGCCAGGCCCAAGCTGGAGAACCACCAGGCTCACATGCTGCCCTTTGCGAGTGACAAGCCAAAGGCTGAGAGCAGCTGAGGGGTTTACCACCCATCCGGGACTAGAGCTCAGGTCTCTTGGTTCCTTGTCAATGCAATTTCTCACGTCATCATCAAATGACCTCACCTCATCAAATGACCGCTGGAACTAATGTGGCCCTTCAGAGTGTCTGGGCCATCGTGGGCACTGCTGACCACGGGGGTTGGTGGGACGGGCAGCTAGAACCGCAGAGCTTGTAGCAAACACTCTGAGTCAGTATGCTGCCCTGGGCATGAACTTGGTGGAACAGGTCTGACCGCATCTGAGTGAGGAGACTGGTGAGCTCCTCAGTGCAGTCCCTCTGTGGACACGGAACCAGGGCAGGCCGTGCTTCCTCTGCGCTGGCCCTTCGTTCATTGTGGGACCGCAGGCCCAGCGCTGCCCTGCTCTGACCTCCCGTTTCTTTATCAGGAAACAGAGGGTGGCCTGGTCTGGACTCCTTCTGGGAGTCCCACGGAATGTGCTGGATTCCTCTGGTTGGCAATTCTAGCCAAGCACTGTTCCTCCTGCCTGGCTTGGTGACTTTCCTGGAACTTGCCAGGGCCAAGGTGATAAAGCCTGGCCCCATACCAAGGGGTGATGGCTCGAAGGGTTTAGTCACTGGATTGAAATCAGGGCCTTCACCATTGGGTGTTTGAATCCCAGCCAGATCCACAAAGCCTTGAACGAGCTCCTGGGACTCCTTCTAAGAGGAGCAAGAGGGCTTCCTGGAGGCCGCAGGCCTCAGGTACATTTGTGGACACCCCTTAAAACCCCAGGCCTCCCCATCCTTCTTCCACAACAGGCTCACTACCCTCTTCCTCTAGCCGCTCTTCCCTGGCAGGGGCTGAGCTGCGATGTGTGCCGCGCCAGCCCAGGATGCACCTGTCAAAACAGAGCCAGGGAAGTGGAGAGCGCAGGGCTGACAAACAAGGTCTGGCCCGAGTCCTTCCCAGCAGGGTGGGGCTTGGCTGGGCCGAGCAGGGCGGCTCACTGAGTGGTCCCTGGGGACTGCTGGACGGGCAGAGGCACAAGTCACTTGTTTTCCTTGCCTTCACCTGCCCAGGCCTTTTGTTTTCAACACTTCAAACCGCAAGGCTCCGCGTCTGATGTGGCAGGAGACCTGCAGTGCTTGGGGTTGTGCTCTCAGCAGGAATAACCACCTAGGAGCCCATAAAAGTGAAGACTACGGGCCTCCACCCAGACCCACTGCTTCGGAATCGCAGAGATGGGGTGAAGTAGGAGTCAGGGGGAGGATTCCCCAAGGAATTCCTCTGTCCCATATAAAACTTGAGAACCACAGGTGTAAGAGATAAAGAAAGGAAAATATTATTTTTGGGGTGTATACTGTCTCATTCGATCCTTACAAACTCAGTGTACTTTCATTTTATAGGTCAAACAATGAGGCTCAGCAAAGTAAAGTGATTCATTGAAGGCCACGTAGATGTTACACGAACTTGAACCCAGGGTTTAGGGAAGCCAGCTGCCCTGAACTACTTCTTACAGAATGGTAGGGACTGGGAATTTAGGGAGCCTCTTTTTTATACCTGAGAAAGCCGAGAACCACAGAAACAGACTTGCTCGAGGTCCCAGAGTAAGCTAGTGACACAGCGATAACCAGGCCCCTCACCTCACAGCGTCCCCCCTCCTGGCTGCCCTGTCACTAAAGGTAACCAGGGATTACAGAGAGAGCAGTGCCGGAGTTAGAGAGAGAAGCATGCTTCCACTGTGATAGCTGGAGGCTCGGTGGAGGAGAAGGAAAGCCAGGTGCCGCCCTCAGCCAGGCCGCTAACCTCCCCAGGGCCTTATCCTCAAACCCCAGGTGTCCAGGTGGGCGCCCAACTAAACCAGCCCTCCAGGGCGAGAAACAAACTGTTGCATATTTAAACGTCTTTGCATTGTGTTTCATCCATTCGAGGCCACACTTTTGTTTTCACACAATGAGATCTGACTCAAAGTTTGGAATGATGGAGCACACGATTTGAAAATGAATGAATGTTTACTTACTATCCTTAATGATAATATCACCCTAAGTGTAATTATGCCCTAAGACATTAGCCAATAATAGAAATGTTATTGGAAAATAATTTATACATAAATAAATGTATATATGTTAGATGATTAAAAAATGAACACAAAGTTTTTACTAATGGGGGTGTGATCAAAATATTTGAACACCACTGTCCTAAGCCAACTCCACTGCTTCAGGCGTTCTCCGTTGGATAAGGCAGAACTTCATGTGGAAAGGGAGAAAGAATCTTCGCATGATGGTTTTACCCAGGTTGGTAATCTGGTGGCTCCTTCTTCTGAACTCCCAGAGTCTACAAATGCCCCAGATGCTTGGCCTCCCCCCGCCAAGTTTGTAACTGGGAACTTGCTTGCTCCCCATTATCCATCTTTGTCCTTATTTCAGCTTCACAGATCTCCCTTGTTTCAGACATAGAAACATTGAATAACTTAATAGACAGTGTGGGGATCCCACTGCATTTGTCCACTCATTTAACAAATAGTGAATTGAGGTGCAGTGAGCTGCCACGTATGAATTTGGTGCAGAAGAGGCGAGCTCCAGATTCACGTTAGCTCCCTGCCTGGAACACTGTTCGAACCACCTCACAGGGAAGTGGGGCCCAAATAGAGAGCAATGGGCTCGCTGCGTGGGGAGAACAGAGGTCAGAGTTGGAGGCTGATGAAGCAGCTGGAATTAGATGGCAGACAGGTACTGGGCAGAGGGAGCTGTGCAGAAAAGGAGCTCCAGAAATCTGCACAGAGTTCCCCAAGCGGCTGGCTCAGCTATGCAGGGTGAGAATCTGCGGGTGTCGGTGAGCTGGCTGGGAGCTGACTCTAGACCCAGAGAAACAAAGCCTGAAAACAGCACCCCCTCTCAATAAGGGATAGAATAACTCAACAGAAGAGCAGTAAGGATACAGGAGATTTGAATAATGCTATCAACAGACAGTGCGAGAAGAACGCTTCACCCAACGAGAGGCGTATAGTCAATCTTTTCAAGTGCAGATAAAATATTTACCAAGACAGAGCATAGTGGGGGCCATAAAACAAGTATCAATCAACTCAAAAGAATTCAAGCCATCCAGAGTATTTTCTCTGACCACATGGAATTATATTAGAAATAAACACAGAAAGATAACTTGTGAAGTCTCCGAATTAATGGAAACTCAACAACACACTAATACTTGTCCTTGGGTCAAAAAAAATCACAGGACAAACTGAAAAATATTTGGGACTTCATTAAAATTAAAACATAATATGTCAAAATTTGTGTGATATGGCTAAAGCAGTGCTTGGAGGGAAATTTATAGAATCAAGCACATATTAGAAAAGAAAAAAGCCCTCAAATCAATAACCTAAACTTCAACTGTAAAAAAAACTAGGAGAAAAGAGCAAACTAAATGCAAACTAAATGGAAAAAAAAAGATATACTAAAGAAAAAAATAAAAGAAAAAGGAAAATAAAAATGTAGAGAAAAATTCCTAAGACAAAAAGCTCATTCTTTGAGATCAATTAATGGATAAACCTCTAGTGATAGTGATCAGAAATAAGAGTGAGAAGACACAAATTACTAATATCAATGACAAGAGTGGGGGCATTACTACATATCCCGCAAACATGACAAGAATAGTCAGGCCATATTATGAGCAACTTTAAGCCAATAAAGTAGTAAACTTAGATGAAATGGAGTAATCTCTTGAAAAACACAACTACCACAGCTCACTTAAGAAAAATCAGATAGTAAGTATGGACAGCTCCATAACTCATAAAGAAATGAAATTTTAATTTAAAAACCTTCCCACAAAGAAAATTCCAGACCCAAATGAGCTCACTGACAAATTCTGACAAACATTTAAAGAAAAAAATAATACAAATTCTCACAAAATCTCTAAGAAAATAGAAGAGGAGGGAACGCTTGCCACTCATTCTGAGTCCAGCATTACCTTAATAACAAACCTGATACATGTTATAGGAAAAGAAAGCCATTTTATGAAAACTACAGATCAATACCTTTAGACTACAGAAGCAAAATTTCTTAACAAAATTTTAGCAGATGGAATCCACAGTACACAAGAAGGATAATGTATCATGAATGAGTCTTATTTCAGGTATGCAAAGTTGTTCTAACACTCAAAATCAGTATAATTCACCACATTAATAGAAAATAAGCCAATATGGTCATCTCTATAGATAAGAAAGAGCATTTTAAAAAATCTAAAATTCATTCATTTAAAAAAAAACTCAGCATACTAGGACTAGAATGAACCTTTCTTAATCAGATAAAAATACCCTAAAAAGACAAAAACCTACCATTAACATCATAGTTAATGGTGAAATACTTAATGTTTTTTCTGAAATCAGAAAAGAGGCAAGGATATGTGCTTTTACCACTCTAAGTTAACCATGTGTTGGTGATCATAGCCAATGCAATAAAGCAGTAAAAGAAAAAAAAGATACCTAGATTGAAAAAGAAGAAGTAAAACTGTCTTTATTTGAGATCAGCTTATGATTAACTAAGCATATATATTGTAATTCTTAAAGCAACCACTAAAAAATAAGGCCAAGAGCTACAGTTAGAAAGCAAATACAGAAGCTAAAATGAAGTGCTATAAATACTCAATTGATCTAAAAATAAATGGGAAAGAGGAGTAAATGAACAAAAAGTAGGACCAATAAAAAACCAAAAAAAGATATAAGCTTGAAGTAATTATACAATTACATTAAATGAAAGTGAGCTAACCACTCCAATTAAAAGGCAGAGATATGGAAGTAACTCAAGTGCCTGTCAATAGATGAGTAGATAAAAACCATTGTGGGACATACTACTTGGACATAAAAAAAGAATGAAATCTTAACATTTGCAACATCATGGATGGACTTAGAGGGTATGATGCTAAATGATATAAGTTAGAGAAAGACAAATAACATATGATTTCATTTATATGGAGAATCTAATGAACAAAATGGAAATAGACTCATAGATACAGAAAACAGATGGTTGCCAGAGGGGAGGGAGTTTGGCAGACGGGGTGAAAAAAGGTGAAGGGATTAAGAACTACAAGACAGTGGACAGCAAGAATCGGGCAGTAACTGCCCCCAGCTTGCACATTACAGATTTCCCCGTGTTTGTGGAACTAGCTGTTTTCTTGTGAAACTGTAGTTGACTCAGAAACACACCATTTGGTATTTGTGTTTCCTCCTTCCTAGCTCACTTTCCATTTCACTCTTGCTCCCCTAACAATAAACTAGCATATAAATGTGAACAGCATTAGAAAGGAGCTGGAAAATTTGGACATCCATACGGGAAAAAATAGATCTTGGTGCCTACCTCACACTATAAACAATAATTAATCCAAGATGAGTAAATACAAAAGCTAAAATTATAGAGCTTCTAGACAAAAACACAGGAAAATACCTTTGTGATCTTGGGATAGCAGAGGTTTTGCAGCTAAAACAAGAGAAACATTAACCATAAAAGAAAAAATTGATAAACTAAACTTCATAAAATTCAAATCTGAACACTAAGTGATTCAGTTAGCATATAAGGTATGTTACACAATTGAAAGAAAATATTTGACAAATAATTTATAAATAGTATATATATCTCTTGCAACTCAGTAATTAGAATAAAAACAACCCACAAAATTTTTGAAATGCTTCAAAAAACACTTCACAAAGGACAGTCGTGTATGAGAAGATGCTCAACATCATTAGCGATCAGGGAAATACAAATTGAAACCACAGTGAGATATCATTACACACCTATTAGAATAGCGAAAATTAAGAAGGCCAACCATTGAGTATTAGGATATGAAGCAACTGAAACTCACATACTACTGGGAAACAGTTTGGTAGTTTCTTTAAAAGCTCAGCATATCACGTGGTTCAGCCATTGCACTCTAGGAATTTATTCAAGAGAAACAAAAACATGTATCCAGAAGATATTTGTGCAAGAATATTCATAAAAGATTTATTCGTAATGGCCAAAAAGTAAAAACAAACCAAATATCCATCATCAGAAGAATGGATAAACAAGTTGTGGTACATCCTTACCATAGAATACCACTCAGCAATGAAAAGGAAAATGTTGCCCTGGCTGGTGTGGCTCAGTGGATTGAGTGCTGGCCTGGGAACCAAAAGGTCGCTTGTTCAATTCCCCGTCAGGGCACATGCCTGGGTTGCAGGCCATCCCCAGTAGGGTGTACGTGAGAGACAACCATACACTGATGCTTCTCTCCCTCTCTTTCTCCCTTCCTTTCCCTCTCTCTAAAAATAAATTTAAAAAAGCAAATGTTAATGCCACACACAAAAGTATGGGTATATCTTAAAATAATTATGCTGAATGAAAGAAGCCATACCAAATGAACAGTACAAAGTGTACAATTCCATTTACATGAAATTCTAGAACAGGCAACACAAACCAAAAGTGGTAGAAATATGACCAGGGTCACCCGGAGCACAAGCGGAGCACAACTGTGAAGGGCCATGAGACAATTTCCCGAGGTGAAGGGACTGTTCTCTACCTTGATCAGAGATGGCAGGTTGTGCAGGCCCACACATTCGTCAAAATTCGCCCCATCCTACATTTAAAATGCGTGTATTTTACTGTACGCAATTTATGCCTCTGTAAAATTGATTATAAAAAACAAATAGGACATCACATTTTACTCACTAGAATAATTAAATTGAAAAAGATTTCAAATGTTCAGTGCTAGTGAGGATGTTCCTGATGGGAGTGTAAAATGGTAGAACTTTTTTGGAAAACTGTTTGGCAATTTCTTATAAAAGTAAACATGTACCTACCCCGTAACTCAGCACTTCTAGTCCTAGGTATTTACACAAGGGAAGGAAAACATATTCCACAAAATGACTTGTACAAAAACATTCATAATGACTTTCATCATCACAATTGCCCCAAACTGGAAACAACTCAACTATCCATCAACAGAGGAAGGGATAAATAAATTACGGTATTTTCATGCAATGAAATATGAACTTCTCAGAAAGAAGAAAAAGAAGGGAAAGGACAAAGGGAAAGGGAGAGAGGAAGAAGGTGAAGGAGAGGAAGAGAGAGGATAACAACAAAAAATTGTTTGTTAGTGTCAAAACACTACACTGAAGAAAAGCTAGATATAAAAGAGTACGCGGCATGCACAGTATGACTCCGTTTATATTACAGTTTAGACGAGGCGACGCTGCCATGCTGAAGATCAGAACAGTTGCTGCGTCAGGTTGGGCGGGGCAGAGCGGGGGAGGATGGAGAGAGCAGAAGACAAGTTTCAGCCGGCCTGGAGATGGCCTGTGTATTGGCAGAGGTGTGATTTATAGAGACACATGCTTTTGATGACAGTCATCAAACTGTACACTTGATCTGTGCATTTCACTGAGTGTAAATCAACAATCACTTTTTAAAAATCCTGAAAAATAGAAATTCACTTTCAAATGCTCATGAGTCAAAAGAGAAAGTACAATAAAAATGAGGCTGAAATATAGAAAATACTTTTAAGCTATTTTATAAGGAAAAGAGTAAATTTCAAAAGTCGAGGAATGTGGCCAAGGCAGGAGTTGGGGAGAAAACATTTACATTAAAAAAAGAAGAAGAAAGGCTAAAATTAAAGAGTTAAGTACCCAACTTAAAAAGTTCGAAGGAGTGCACCAGAATGCACATAAAGACAGCAGAAAGAAGAAAATAATAAAGGGTAGAAATTAACAAAATAGAAAAAAGAGGTTTTGATAGAGAGGATCAGAAAAGCCAAAAGTTGGTTCTTTTAAAAGACTAATACTATTGATAAACTGTAGGCAATATCAATCAAGAAAAATGAAAGAAGGCAAAAATAAAGGTTTTTAGAAATGAAAAAGGTGACCTTAAGAGGAAATGTTAGGAACATTTGATATCAATAAATTTGTAAGCTTAGCTGGAACAAACAAATTCCCAGGACAATGTAACTCATCAAAGTGACTCAAGAAATAGAAAACATGAATATTCTGAAATAATTAAAGAAACTGAATGAGTGTTTTAAAATATTCCAACAAACAAACAAAAAACTCCCCACCAAGTCCACGTACAAAGACTTACAGGTAAGTTCTACCAAAATATTAAAAAAAAAAAGATACAATTCCAATCTAACACAAAATGTTCCAAAGAAGAGAAAAAATAGGGAGTATTCCCCAACTTATTCTATGAGGATAGAAATCCTTGTTACCAAGACCAGAAAAGAAAATAGATAAACAGATGCAAAAAAAAAAAAAAAACACTTAGTAAATTAAGCATCTATTCATGACTTTAAAAAATCTCATCAAACTAACAACAGAAGGGAATTTTTAAACATAAAAATATAATATCTACAAAAAAGTCCGCAGCAAACATCTTTCATAAAGGTGAAGAACTGAAATCATTCCTTTTAATAAAACCAGACATTACATACCTCCTGATATGATGCAATAGAAAGTACACAGCACCACCTACGTGGACTTGCCAAAAAAAAGAAAGATAATTGACCCTAACTGTAATCAAGTCTCTAGATCGATCTTGCAGTTTACACACAACAGCTCCAGAGAGAGAAACACGGTAACGTCATCTTCCCGATCTTGAGATGTGGGCCAGGCAAACTCAGAATGACTCAGTTTTTTCAACAAATAAACGCCATGGGAAAAATAAAGAGTAACGGAAATATTACAGATTACAAGAGACTTACATTCCACTTCTGGGTATTTATCTGAAGACAATAAAAACACTAGGATAGTGTTTTTAGAAGAAGAGGATATCTACACCCCCATGTTATCTACGGCATGATTTACAATAGCCAAGATGTGAAAATAACCCAAGTGTTCACTGATGGGCGAATGGATAAAGATGTAGAACCTGCATACAACGGAATATTACCCAACCATAAGAAAGAGGAAATTCTTGCCACTTGCAATAGCATGGATGGACCTTGAGGGTATTATGTAATTAAACTAATCCAGACAGAAAAAGACAAATACCATACAATCTCATATATATGTGGAATTTTTAAATTTAATTTTAATTGTTGTTCAAATATAGTTTTCTGTCTTTTACTCCCATCCCAGCGCAACCCCCAGAATTTTTTTTTTTAAAGCTCATAGATACAGAGAACAGACTGGTGGTTGCTGGAGGCAGGGGATGGGGGTGGGGGCAAAAGAGGTGAAGGGAGTCAAAAGGTACAAACTTCCCGTTATAAAATGGGTAAGTCTTGAGGATGTAATGTACAGCATGGCGACTATCGTTAATTAATACTCTTTTGCATATTTGAAAGTTGCTAAGTAGTAAATCTTAAAAATTTTCATCATAAGAAAAATGTAACTATATGGTGACAGATGCTAACTAGACTCACTGCGGTGATAATTTCACAATATATACAAATATTGCATCATTATGATGCACACCTGAAACTAATATAATGCTGTATGTTCATTAAAATTATCTTCAAGTAAAAGTTTATTGATGAGAGAGACTTAAGAGAGGCAAGGTGTGGACTTTGTTTGGATTTTAATTCAAACAAACCCAGTTATAAAGACATTTGGCTTTGGAAATCATAGAAATTGGAACACAGGTTTGTTATTAGACCATGTTAAGAAATTATTACCTGTGATGATGAATCTCCAGGCTTAAGTCCTGCGTATCCCACCAACCCAGCTCAAACCCTGTCTACAGCTGTTGTTAGTTTACCGGGCATCCA
The DNA here is from genome assembly GCA_028533065.1 of Trachops cirrhosus. Classification (NCBI taxonomy): domain Eukaryota; kingdom Metazoa; phylum Chordata; class Mammalia; order Chiroptera; family Phyllostomidae; genus Trachops; species Trachops cirrhosus. The sequence goes on along the minus strand of CM052545.1, from coordinate 34,111,988 downwards.
CTCTCTCATCTTCATGTAACAGCACCCCTATTTTCCTTTGTATAAAAGACCTATAATCACTTCATGTTGTTCAAATGTGGTTGACCTCACCACCCACATCCCCCCAGAGGTGGACCAGTGACTCGGGTCTGGCCACACTAATTGTGGGAATGAGCATGTTACCCAATTAGCCAAAGAGTGTCACCTCCAGACCTTTGCTAGAAATATTAGAAAAGAGGCACTTTCTCTTCATGGGGTAAGCAAGTCAGGAGACCAAGAGCCTGGAATGGCTGTGGCCATTTGCTTAAAAGTGAGATAAGACCCTGCCTAAGAAAGAAGCCTCAATAAGAAAGCAGACTCAGAGCCTGATGACATTAACAGACCCTGAATACAGCCACACTTCCTCCCCTCAAACCGCCATCTTCCACTACATTAATTAATAAAATACCCTTGAGAGTGAGGGAGGAAAAGAAGGAAGGAGGGAGGATGGGAGAGACAGACAGAGACAGAGAGAGAATATGCATTCTCTTTAGGATCAAGAACAGGGGTATCTGCCTGAGACTAATATATTGTATGTCAACTGTAATTTAAAAAAAATTTAAATGCTAAAAAAACCCCCAACCAACAAGGCGTCTGCTGCTATGGTCACTTGTATTCAGCACTGAACTGGAGGGCCTGTAAATTTCAATAAAGAAAAAGAAGTAAACGGTAAAAGGCATAGGAGATGACAAATGGTAATAAAACGTAAAAGGCACATGGTGTCTGGGATATTTTTTGCCTCTTATTTTCTACGACGATGAGCTAATTCAGTCAACACCCTCTATTTTGCCATTCATTTTTTACCACGAACTTAATAACCTGGCTTTCACATGATTACATGCCTGCCAGTCAGAGGATTCTAACCCTCTCCTCCTCTTGGCCCCCAAACAGTTGGGGAAGATTTTCTCGGGCCCTTCTCTTCCCTGCTGAACAGGAAACAGAAGAACAAGCTTGTTAGCTTCGGGCTGGCGGGGCATGGATACAGCACGTGTCTGGTGTCCAGATTTGGGTCTCAGCTCCGACCAGCTGTGCGACCTACTGAGCCTCACTCTCGTGTCTGTGAAGTGAGGATAGTAAAAGCTCTCTGCAGGGCTGTTGAGATGGAGGTGACCTACTGGGTGCGAGGTGCACAGCCCACTTCCCAGCACACTGGTCTTCCTTCCTCCATTCTTGGTAGTGTCTTTAGAGCAACCAGGATTTTGGGTTTTATTTTGGTGTAAAGCAGACCACATCTATTCCGTGTCTTAAACCTTTCCAGCAGTTTCCCATCACACTTGGGGAAAAAATCCAAACTCTTTAACAAGGCTCATGAGACTCTGCCTGCTCCACACCCTGCTGATTTCTCTAACCTGTCCCTCCGCCTCTCACTCACTCCCCCAAACACAGTGGCCTTGATCTGCCTCAAACAGGCCAGCACATTCCATTCTCAGGGCAGAGACACTTGTGGATTTCATTGCATAGAACTCTCTTCCCCGTGACCTTCCCCTGGCTGACTCCCCCTCATCCTTCAGAACTCCATTCAGATGTTACCTCTTCCCTGATGAATTCTTCAAGACCATGGGGAGAAACAAAGAGTACGGGGCCCGGCGAGCCGCAGACAGAGAGCATTTCGCACTGACTGCTCGAACTGTAGTAATCTGTATGAAGACGTACTCTACCGCCCGACTGGCCATCCTTCAGGGCAGGCACTGTGCTTCCTACGTTCATCTCTGCTTCCCCAGGATCGGGTGCTCCCTCTGTGTGGGCTGAAACAGACCAAATACAGCCCCTCAGCTGGTGCTTTCAGGGAAGCCAGTTACCTGTCCGACTACCAGGGTCCGTTATTGTTAAGCTATCATCTCTCAGTCCCAATCTCTGCACTCCTCTTTACCTGCTTGTTGATGCTGGCCTCAGTTCTCTTACCCACCTGGCTCCAGGCTCTGCTCTGCCCAGAGCGGGCACTAGGTGCAAAGGGCAAGACTAGAGGGGGAGAAGGGGCTCCCTCCTTCCTCTTTGCCTCCTGGAAACCTTTGTTCTTGTGAGCATCAGCCAGACCTCCCTTCCTTACCAGTAACAGTAACTGAATCCAGTTCTAAGTGTGTCCAACACGGAAACAGCCTTATTGCACCTGCTTCTGTTGGAGATACCAGCACCAGTTGCCAGGTGCCCCTTCTCAGAGGGCTGGGTCCTCTCTTCTGAGCTCAAAGACCTCAGCATTAGCTGAGCCAAGCCCCCATCCTTAGCTTCATGGGTCCCTCCTCCAAGTTTTGGAGTTTTGATAATTCACCTCATCCCTTTGTTCCCCAGCCCTGGAAGTGGCAGCTGCTGCCTGCAGTGGTTAGCTCCATGTACGCTGGGTTTCTCACCTTGCCTTTTCTCCGAATGACTTTATGCCAGTCAGTACTTCTTTGTAATTAATCCTCTCTACTGGATAACTGGTGTGGTTTCTGCCCCCGAGTGGATCCTGAATATACAGCAAACCAGGAAGTAAAGAGTGAGAATCAGCCCATTCTGTCAAGGCCTCGGCAAAGAGACCAGAAGGGCACGCAACTCAGACAACAAAGAGGAACCAGGAACAACTAGGAATCTGTCTGGCTTTAGGTGGAAGGAAACCCTGAGCCTGGGATAAGCCTGGATAATAGGAACTGGTCTAAGAAAAGTTTTATTTGTTCAAAACTATTGACTGAATGCCTCCCGTACTTTAGGTAGTCTCGCTAAGAATGATGGACAGAAACAGATTCTGTGCCTGGTCACTGCACCTGCAATTAGTGATCTGTGTATGGTTTGTACTCTGAAAGTAAAATGTTTTGTTGTACTCACGACTGACTGGCCAGCCATGACTTAGGATTGGGAGGAAAGGATGACAGGGCTAAAAACGACCCTAGTTAAAGGGAAAAAATGTCAAAGTCCTTGATAGTGACCAAATAAACCCAAAAATACTTCTTAAAAAAAAAAGACAGAGAGAAGATTTACCATAACAAACAAGTTCTCCCTCACCTATACACTTTGTTAAGTATTTTTACCTACTAACACTTATTCCTAACCTGGTTGAGTAGTGGGGTGGAAGGCAGGGGTCAGGGGTGAGCCAAGTTTCAGAGCCTCGGAGACCTAGAGAGAAGACAGCAAGATGCTCGATTAGATGCGGTGAATGTGGCTGGAGGGACATTCGGGAAGGGCATTAACTCACTGTTTTTTCAGACTTGCTTAGGAGGAGAAATCTTCCCTGAAAGTCAGTTATAAAATTGACTAGGGAGGGCCACAAAGGGGACTTGTGGGGCTAGCAATATTCTGTTTCTTCACCTGGTTGGTAGAGGTTACATGGGCATTGGCTTTATAATTATTTTTAGCCCTGACTGGTGTGGCTCAGTGGATTGAGTGCTGGCCTGCAAACCAAAGGGTCGCTGGTTTGATTCCCAGTCAGGGCATGTGCCTGGGTTGTGGACCAGGTTCCCTGTAGGGGGTGAGCGAGAGGCAACCATGCATTGGTTTTTCTCTCCCTCTCTTTCTCCCTCCCTTCCCTTCTCTCTAAAAATACATACATAAAATCTTTTTAGAAATTTAACAAATAATTATTTTTAAACTGTACAGATATGTTTTGGTACTTTTCTGAATGTAGGATATAAAGTTCACAGTTTTTTTAACTGTGAAGGTGGGAAAACTGTGTGGTTAAAGAGCTCTCCTTAGCACCCAAGGCACCTCCTTAGAATCTGGAATTCCATGGGGAATTCTCTGAAAACACCAGTGACCAAACCAGTCCATCAGAAAAGCCTGAAAACCAGGAGCAGCCCTTGAAAGGAGTGTGTCCAGACAGCCCAGAAGGGTCCTGAGAGAAAAGTTTGATAAGCCAGTTCCAGAAGTGTGCAGGGGGGCCACTCTCTGGGTTCGAGGGTCTGCAGACTCCCCGGGTTCCAGCCCAAGGACTGACTTGAGGCACAGTGGGAACAGCTTTGGTTGCCTTGGAATCTGGAAAGCTAAGTGGGGAAGGGCTTTAAGCCCGGCTGGAGGTAGAAACTCCTGAGGAACGAGGAAATGAAACAGGAGCTGCTGATCAAAGGCGTGATTTCTGCGCGGCGGTTCCAAGCTAAACCAAGTGACCCGAGCGATGTCACTAAGGCACTGAGCCGTGTCTCGTTCGTATCTCAGGATCTTCCCACGCCGCACAGGAGGGACTCAGGTGGGTGGAGCAGGCTTCCCAAGGCCCTGTTTTTGGAAACAAAAGTCCTCTTGTGTTTAGATGTGGGTGTGTGGGCACTGGGAAGACACTTAATTGCTCTAGCATCTTGGGAACACTGTGTTTGGGGGTGGCTCACCTTGGGGCCTCAGGGCATCGCGCGACCTGGTGGGATGGGAACAGAGCAGGTGTGCTGTCTCAGCTCTGCTCAGGCTGAGGAGCCCGGCCCGCACCTAAGACCGACCTGCACAAGAAGGCTGATTTAGGTCACTTATCATGAAGCATATGTACATACTTGCAGAAATCAAATTATCTCCATCCTTTATTCAGAGAGATGCAACCGTTCCCTGTGTTAGAGAACCTGACAGACTGATCAGAAGTTACCCAGTTAATTTGGAATTGGCAGCACCTTGCTGAGCTTGACTTCCTTGGACAAAACATAGGAATTACTTAACCTCACACCTTGTAGCATCGTTGGAACAACTGGGGCAAATAGCATATGTAAGGGTACCTTTGCTCGGTTTCCTCCCATCAGTCAGATGGTTCACAGGCCAGCTGCACCTGTTTGCATATGAGCAGCCAGCACGCATTTCATGAATGGAGACAACCATTCTCTATATTTTAAAACACACATATCCTTTGACTCTCCAAGTCCATTCCTGTACTCTCACTCTCTCTCTCTCAAAATGGCCTATGTTCAAGGATGTTAAAAAGTAATAAGGGAGTTTTCTATGTACTGATAAGGAATAATTTCCAAAATATACTGTAAAAGTTAAAACTTATAAAAAGCAAGGAGCCACAAGGAATGTGCAGCGTGCTATCACTTGTGTGGAAAGCATGCATACATGCACAGCTGTTTTCTGAGGATGTCTCTGGGGGCTGCACAGACGCTGGGTGGCAGAAGCTGCCTCTGGGACAGGGAGCTGAGGAACTGGGCCACAGACGTAGGAGGCAGACCTAAGTTTTCCTGTATCTTCTTTTGCCTCTTTTGGATTTTGCGATTGTTTTAAGCAATTGTTTTTACTGTAAAATTTTAAAAAGTAAAGAAGCCAGGCTGCCTTTCTAAAGCAAGGTGTATTGACACGTAATCCAGACTGGGGAAAGCAAATCATTACATTCACTCGAGACTATGACTTTCTAGGGAGCGCATTTTCTAAAAATCCCCAGCTCAGTCTCTCTTCTTGGCCAGAGTGGCAGAATCTCTGAGATTCTTTCTTCCCTTTATTTTTGTTCTCTTTTCAAACTCTCCCACACCTTCCCTTCTCCTTGCGCTTGTCATGACGCTCTGCTTCGGTTCCACCTACGGTCATAACCAGCTGACATTTCCAACCCGACCACTCGTTTCATCCTGACTGTAAGTGAGGCCAGCACCCCCTGCTGAGACGAGGGGGCGATGGCGCTCACCCAGTTCCTGTTTCTCCACATGGGAGTGACTTCTGGGAAGAATAGCTCAGTCTGCTTCATTAACCCTGCCCACTGTGGGTTCCCGTAAATTTCTGCACCGAATGACCCTGCTATTACCTGAGGGTTGTTTCTCCCCCTGGATCTTGGGCCCAATCTCTTTAGGAGTCCTATGATTGATTCTCTTCCTGAGATTTTCAATTACTTAAATCTCTGATCCCCCTGGGTAAGTTCTCCCTGACCACTTCTCATTCTCCTGGGGCTGATCGCAAACCGCCCCAGAGCACTCAGCTTCCGGTGGGAGACTATAATACAGGACCCCTGTGATCCGATGATTCCCATCAAAGTGATGCTGGACCGTGGGTCTGTGCGCATATATCGCCTTCCCTTCCTTCCAGACTCCTGAGTCCGGGAACTGTGTGCCCTTTGATTACACTTCTGGACATCAGTCTGAGAAGAAAGCGCTGTATAGTAAGAGAGTCCGCATTTGAACCAGAGAGCTGTTGGTTTGAATTCTTGCTGTGATGTTTACCAGCTGTGTCTTGGGCAAGTTACTTTTACCTCACTGAGCCCCAGCTTCCCTTCTGAAAAATAAGTGTAAGACTCCTGACTTCATAGAGCAGTAATGAGGAGCAAATTAACTTTGTATGTGAAGGGTCTATTCTAGTGCCAGTGCTTATAGTACATTAAGTTCTCTCCCCTGGATGTTCTCCAGCTCCGTTTTGCCAACTAATTCCACAGAAAGCATGTCACACACTCTCTCACCAACATGTGTGGAAACGCCCCTCGCCGGGCATATACATGTGAGTCAACTCGGGTAGGTTAGTCATATGTAATATACATAAACATGTAATATACATAAATATGTAATATATGATAAGTATAAACTGATTTACACATATAAATTGATTTATATACATATAAATTGACAGAGATATATAGATGGTATTCATATGACCCAAGAGACAAATATTTTTTTACATAGGAAAGGAAGTAGAGACAAAGCATGTATAAAAAACAAGGAATGAGCAGATAGCTGAAGAAATGAATGGCTGAGAAGGAGCAGGGGAGGAGGGAACGTGTGGGAATGAGAAGTGAATGGAGCTCGGATCAGTGTGAAGCTTACCTCCATGCCAGTTTGGTAAGCACAGGTTATTTACGATTCAATTTGTGAATCTGACCTATCCAGGATAACAGGAGACGTGGAGGAGGAATGGAAGCTGGCCAGAGAGAGGTGCCCATTTACTGCCTGTGGGGCGTGACCCATTCATATACTATTACCTGATTTCCCTCAAAGGCACCAAAGAGTTTCATTAAGGAGAGAAGAGTCTTATCAACAAATGATTTTTTATATGGAAAAAATAAACCTTGATATTACTTCACACCATACACAAAAATTAAAAATTAAATTTCTGTAATAGACAGGAATTTCTTTCTTTCTTTCTTTCTTTCTTTCTTTCTTTCTTTCTTTCTTTCTTTCTTTCTTTCTTTCTTTCTTTCTCTTTCTTTCCTAAAGTGGTGTTATTTGTAGTATGATGTTTAATTGACAAGTTTTGGGGGGATTTTTGATTTTCTAGATATTTTATTTTCATAGATTTCTAATTTATTTTCATTGTAATCGGAAAACATATTATGTAAGATTCCAATCTGTTAAAATTTATTGAGACAATTTGTGACCCAAGATATATTCTGTTTTGATGACCTATATTTTTGAAAGAAGTATTTATTATGCTGTCATTGATGTAATGTTCTATAATTACCCATTAGTTCAAGTTGCTCCAGATCTTCTATATCCTAACTGATTTGCTTGTTTTTGGTCTATTTATTCCATCATTCCCTGAAAGAGGGGGGTTAAAATACCCACCTATGACTGCGAGTTTGTCTATTTCTTTCATTGACTCTGTTATTTTTGCTTCATAATTTTGAGGCTCTGTTATTCAATTTATAGAAATGTAATTTGTTAAATTAATATCTTTTATCCTAACACATCCCTCTTTACCCCTTTTTGCCCTCTTTACCCCTTTTTGCCCTCTTTATGTCTTGTCATGTCTTGAAGTCTGCTTTTCCTGTCCTGCTGTTCCTATAGCCATGCCAGCTTTCCCACGCACGGTCGCCGTCCTACTTCTTTTGCCATCCTATTGCGTACTTCCTACCTGTCCTTGCATTTGAAGTACCTCTTATGTAGGCAGTACCTTGCTGGGTGTTTTTAAGAAATCTGGCCCGACAATCTCTGGATTTTAATGAGAGTGTTCAGTCCTTCAACACTGAATGTAACACTCGGTGTGTTAGGCTGTAAGTCTGCTGTTTTGTACTTGTTTTTCCTTTGTTCCTTCTGTTTTCTACTCTTCTGTTGTTCCTCTGCTGTCTTCTCAAGGTTAATTTAAAAAAATTAATATTCCATTTTATTTTTTTCTAAAGGCTTCTTAGCTATAGATGTTATATTTTAGTGCTTGCTCTAGGTTAATAATATGCATTTTAACTTATTAAAGTTTACTTAGCATCAATATTGTACCCCTTCACACTTTATAATTCATAATATTGACTTCACATTTCCTATTTATTTTTTTAAACTTCAATGTGTGGTTGCCTCTTGCACGCCCCCTACTAGGGAACCTGGCCAGCGACTCAGGCACATGCCCTTTTCCCTTTAGTTCTTTGAACATATTTATCTGATATGGACCACAGACCTAAATGTAAGAAGTAAATCTATAAAACTTCTCAAAGGAAACATAGGAGATCGTTTTCATGACCTTATGATAGGCAAAGATTTTCTTAGCATATAAAAGTCAAAAGCCATAAAACAAAAATCTTGATAAATTGGACTCCATCAAAATTAAAACTCTTTGTTCTTCAAAACATACCTTTAAGAAAATAAAAAGTTGTCCTGGCCAAGTGGCTCAGTTGGCTGGAGCATCGTCCCATACACCAAAAGGTCACGGGGTCATTCGCACTCAGGGAGCAAACCAAGGTTGTGGTTAGAGCCCAGCTGGGGCCTATATGAGAAGTAACCAATCGATCTCTATCACATTGATGTTTCTCTCTCTCTTCTTCTCTTTCTCTCTCTAAAAATCAATAAAAACCATATCCTTGGGTGAAGATTTAAAAAAATAAAAAATGGTAAAAAATAAAGAAAATAAAAAAGCAAACCACAGACTAAGAGAAAATATTATATATACATATATCAAACAAGGGACATACACTCAGGATATATAAAAAACTCTAAAGTCATTTTAAAAAAGACATACAGACCAATTTTAAAATAGGGGAAAGACCTGAACATTTTCCAAAAAAAGATATATGAATGACATATAAGTAAATGAAAAGTGTTCAACTTCATTAATCACCAGGGATATTCAAATTAAACTATGAGGGATCATTAGAATGGCTAAAATGTTAAAAACTGACAATATTAAATGTTGACAAGCAAGTAGACCTGCCAGAATGCACATATATTGGCTGTATGGTTGTAAAATGGTACAACCACTTTGGAAAAGTTAGGCAATTTCCTATCAAATTGAATATTTACTTAACCAATGACCCAGCATTCCACTTCTAGGTATTTACCCAAGAGAAATGAAAACATACATCCTCATGAAGAGTTGTATGTAATATTCACAACTGCATTTTTGTAATAGCAAAAAAACCCACGTTGGAAACAACTCGAATGTTCATCCAGATAAATGGATAAGCGATTCGTGGTTATATCCATGCTCTGAAGTACAAAAAAGGAATCAACTACTGATGCACACAGTATCTTCGGTGAATCTCTGAAACATTATGCTGAGCAAAGAAAGCCAGACTCTAAAGAGCACAGATTGTATGACACCACTTACATGACGTTCTAGGACCGGTAAAACTAATCTCTAGTTACAGAAACCAGGTAAGTGGTTACCTGGGGTGGAATGGTTAGGATGGGACTGACTACAAAGGAGCCCTAGGGAAGTCTGGGGGCTGAGATAAATATCCCGATTGGTCACAGTTCCATGAGTAAATGCATTTGTCAAAATTCATTGAACTGCACACTGTATTGCATAGAATTTATACTCAATACAGGTGGTTTTTTAAAAAAAATCTACCCATAGTTTCCCATGGCTCACAAGTGTCAGCACGGTGAAATTTCTCAGCTCCCGGGCCAAGAACCACTCCCTGCCTCCACGGAGCTCCATGCCTTGGCACACCCTCTATTAGACCACGAGTCGCATGCTTTTCACCATACATCCGCCGCCGTTCTCAGGTCTTACGCTGCTTGAGGGCTAGGGCTGGCATGGGCAACCGTCTAGGTTTCCAGTACTCAAAGTGGGAGAGTCCCAGGCAAACTGGGGCTATGCGTCACCTTACCTGGGACCTTGGGTTTGGTGTCACAACAGGTACATGGTGTATGCCTAGTAAGTGTTTGCTGGAAGCCTATAGTGTGTGGGTTGGGAGAGACCTCAAGGCTGTTCTACCTCGGTGCCTTCACACACACTGAGGCCCAGGGTGGTGGAGCCAGAGGTAGCGGCAGACCCAGGCCCAGATGGCAAGCGGTTGTGTCCTGCCCAGGGTTCATGGCTCCAGTCTCTCAGCCATGCTCTTGGGTGTTCTGGAAGGCAGATAAACAAGCCCCGTTCAAGTTTTATGTAGCAGCCAACGGCTTCCAGAGCCTCATCTACAGGAAGCTCCCCTCCCTGCCGCCTGGCCTGCCACTTCCCTGGCTCCGGTGAAGTCATCTGACCCAAAGTGGCCCACAGTTTTCTTTCTCCCCACCCCTCCCAGACCCAGTTCCCAGTCCCAGTGCTGCCTGGGATTAGTGCTGACCTTTCAGGGAGCAGTTTGCTCGGAAAGTGCCCTTAGGTAAACAAAAACAGCCTTCAGGTTTTCCAGAGGCTGGCTTGTTTTCCCTCTCAGGTCTCTGGTAGAAAAATAACTGGTGGGAGGGAGGAGAAGGTGACAGAGGGAGTGACCCTGTCTCCTCAGACCTTGGGCCTCTGTCCTCTCAGGCCCGTCCCTCAGGGCCTCCTTTGTCGGAACTCGGTTCTCAGTGGGACAGGGTATGGGGGGAGGCTGGGGCTGTTAAAACAATGCCACTGTGTCTGGCTGCCGGAGCTGGAGGCTTGACCTGATTAGGCTCAGTGAGCCTGGGGAGAGAGAGGGAGCAAAGGCAGGCTTGAGAAACTGTTTTCCGTCCCCACCCAGCGGACTGTGCTTCCTCGTGTTTCTGCCAAGGCCTCTTCATGGGTGGAAAAGGCCACATTGTCTTATTGCCACAGGGTCATGATGGTCCCTCTCCTCTCAGCCCGGACACTGTGACCTGCTGCCTCCAGCCCCCCGATCCTCTTGTCTTTCCTTCCCACCAACCAGCTCCCAAACAGAGAGTGTTTATCACACTCACAGCTCTCCCTCCTCGGGCCCTGCCAGGACCCGAGGCTGGGCCCGGGAGTCCAGCTGGCACCCACATGAAAGCTCTTCCTGCTGAGAACCCACATGGAACCGAAAGCTACCCACACCACAGCCCTGGCCCAGGGTCCCTGAACGCGGGGCCCTGGAAACTTGGCCGGGATCCTCCAGAGGGAAAAACAGCCCCGAGCCACACAGGAGAGGAGCCTCCCGAGTGCCCTGCCAGGCGGGTGCATCAGCAGAGGAAGGAGCCAAGCCCAGGAACACTTAGCACCCATCGTACTGGTGCAGCACCTGTGCCTGGCTCAGGACACTTAGCACGTGGGGAAAGTGCTTGGGGCAGCGCTTTGCGTCTGTTAGTACAGGTGGAGGGAAACCGGAGCAGTTTCCAATGTGTTGGCGGAAAAGTGAGCTGAGAAGTCAGGGCCGAGGCCGGAGGGGATGGAAGGGGTGTGTGGTTGGGCCGAGAATCCAGGTCTGACCCTTAAAATGGCGGCAAAAGACAACTGGCCGGGGCTTCCTTGAGAGGAAAGTCTCGCCTCTTGCCTGGGTGTGGCAGCCCTGGACACCGCCAGGCCTGTCCCTGCGGGCAGGTGCGGCCTGAGGAAGCCGAGGTCCAGGCCGAGGTTGGGAGGGGGAGGTGGGGGTGGGAGGGCTGTGACTTGCTCAAGGTGGAGCTTCAGTCACAAACCCAGGGCTTCTGACTTCCAAAGAATCTTCTAGAAGGTTTTGAAGGGGTTATTCTTACAAAGAAAACTGGAAAAACATACACTAAAAACATCAACAATGTGATTAGGGGGTGACTTTAACCATTCGCAAGTTTTTTGTTGTTGTTTCTCACCTGAATGTCCTTTTTTTTTAAAGAATGAGCAAGAATTACTTGTACAAAATACTTAAGGGGAAAAACTTGTATTAAATGACACACTGCACATAACATGTTTAGAAAAATGAGGGACTGGTATAGAATAAAAGATAAATAAGTGTTGGATATCAGCTTACGGTGAGAAGAGGAGAAGAGAAAGCAGGAGGAAAGGTGGAAAGAGAGAGAGGAACATCCAAAATGAGGAAAGCATCAAAGCAAAAAAGAACAGGGTGGGAGAGGAAAGGGAGAAAGAGTAGTATGGGTGTTGAGTGAATACTCTCTTCATGGATTCCTGGGGCTCCGTGTGGGCTTCTCAGAGCGTAAGGCCTTAGGGACAGTGAAAGAAGTATCCGTCAAGTGTCCCCTCGCTGTCCTTAGGGTCACTATTATAGACCCTGGGCTAGGCTGGCCTGGAGGGAAGCTTCCTGAACTAGCTGTGGCTCCAGCTGTGAGGAGAGTCCAGAGCATTTACGGAACCCAGGCATGGGCTTTGCTCCCCCCCCGTTTGGGGGTGTCTCTCTCTCTTTCTCTCTCACACACACACACGCACACACGCGCACACACACACGGAGCCAGAAGACAATGGGCCAACCCCCTGCAGAAGCATCGTTCTGGCTCTGAAAAGAGACTCTTCTTGTCTCTCTCCTGAGGAGGACGAGCTGGAGGTGGGAGAGAGGTGTCTGCTGCCAGCGCCCTGCAGGGGAATCAAATCATTCTTGGTGACATCATATTTTCTGAGTGGATGTTTGCTTCAAAAGCTGTAAAATAATCTGAACTTTCAGCCCTGACTTCTCCCCAGAGGGCAGTGTCCTCTGGGTTTGTCCAAAACGGAACTCACACCTTGGCTCATTAAGGGAGCCATTAGTGAGTTCACCAATCAGCTGCCTCCCTCACACTTCCCACTCGTCACCCCCCACAAAACATCCTCAGTCTGAGTTTCTCTGGGTGCCAGGGCTGAAGAAAATGAGATTTTATAAGATTTCTGGGGCCTACTCAAGACCTGGGGTAACTTGGACCTAGGGAGGAGAGGTAAGTGACCAGGCCGGGCAAAGGCAGGGCTGGAGCAAGGCCCCGGCATCCTGCCCACAACGCTGTGGCCTCCGCACACCCACCTAAGCCTCCATGCCATCGTGGTTTTCTCCTTAATGCACACCACAGGGTCCAAGAATCTTCAACCATGCGTCTCTTTGGATAGTGTTAGGATTCAGTGCTGGGGCGGGGGAGTGGTTGAGGGGATGCTTCAAGTCCCATGGATGCCAGCTCAGAATCACCCGCCCAACCTCAGATTCCCCCCTGACCAGTGGAGCCCCTTCGCTAAGCGGGCAGCTGCTTGGCTTCCCCAAAAGCCCTCTGTGCCCAGAGGCGTGGATGCCGGCCCAGGGCCGGAGCCAGAAAATCCAGCTGTGTCATTTGCACAGCCAACCTAGTGCTGAGGCCTGGTTCCAGCCAACTCTGATTCATATACTTCACCCACTGCCCCTCCTTCCTTCCCTCCCTCCCTGCAGACCTCCTTCCCTGCTGGCCTAGGCAGCTCTTGCCCTAGGACGCAGATGTCAGGATCCCTAGGTCAGCAAATTCAGTGGTGTGTGGCTGCAGAAAATCAAAGAGAGACTTCTCTTAGGCTTGAATAATTCCCCCATACTCCCTTTTCCTATATTCTTGTTATAGCTTGGGGCCAAGAAAAACCCTCTTCGGGAGAAGGAATTGAAAATAAAAACTATCTCGCCTTACATTCGCAAGTCATACAAGCTCTTTCACATGTATTATCTCAGATATTTGAGCCCCGCAATCACTCTTTACAGTCGTTGTTCCAGGCTGGAAATCGAAAACCTTACACCGCCCACGAGAGGGGCCTCAACCTCTTCTCTCGTTTCTGTTTCCTCGCCTTGGGTGGAGGCAGAAGGAAGGTTTTTTGTTTTTTCAAAGGGGATGCTATTAACACACTGAGTCGGAGGACCTTCCGCTCCTCTTGGATGACTTGGGAGGCGCCCGAGCTGGAAAAACCTAGGCAGAATCAATGGGCAATTGGGTTTAATAGGCAATCAGGTTTAATGACACTTGAAAGTATTATGGGAAACTTAAAGCATGACAAAAGTAGAGAGCAATGGACTGATCACACAGATTTTTTTTTTAAAAAGAGCAACCGATGGCCACACTTCCTTCAACTGTATCATTCCCCGCTCCACTCCCCAGCTGTACAAGTGGATTGTTTTGAAGCAAATCCACACTATCATTAAATACTCGGTGTTCAGATTTCCCCCAAATGTTCACACAGCATTAGGTTGATACATCTCTTAAGTCTCTTTGAATCTGTAAGTTCCTGCTCCCTCTTTTTCCTTTATTCTTGTAAACTGCATCTGTTACAGAAGCCAGGTCATTTTCCCTAGAGTATCCCATGTTCTGAAGTATGCTGGCCACATTCTTAACTCATGTTCTTGCCCCAGGTATTTCCTGTGAACTGACAGTGAGATGTGTAGATGTGAGGTGTGATTTTGAGCTACAATACTTTATGGTCACACGACGTTGCACCATTAGGAGTACACGTCTACCGGTCTCTCTTTTTGTGATGTTAGTGGATACTGATGATCGTTATCTCGGTCCATTAGCTCATAAAAGCTTCACAAAATGGCGCTTCTAGCATTGCATACTCACTTACCAGCTGGAATTTGTTGAAAGAGAAACTTTCTCCTCCACTAATGAGTGCAGTTCCTGCAGGGAAGGCAGAGTGAATTCTTTTTTGTTTTCCAGTTTTCAGAATGAGTTGGTTCCCACACTGTATCATCCCATGATGACCTATAAATTCTTTTTATTATATTATGAACTCATGGGTTTTAAGGATTTTGATGTGTTTCAATCCATTGCACTGATTTTTATTTGTGCTCAGATAGTTCCATCTTTGTCTTCTTTAGGTTATTCCCCAAATCCTTCTGACCCACACTCAGTCTTTGATAGTTTCCTAGCTTTCGGGAATGACAAAATGTTCTTGGCTTATCTCGTATGTTCCCTGTCTTGGACCTCTGCTCCAACGTGCTTTCAGAACCTCCAATTCCTTTTGGCGGGGAGTGGTACTTAGGAATGACAATCTGAGCAGAGACACTTGTTGGTTAATCACAGCTTCTGAGTCCCTTTAATAGACAGGCCTAGGAAATACACATTCTTTAATGGTATCATTCTGTAGTTTTAAAAAAAAATTCAAACTTATGAAAAAGTTGCAAGGGAAGCACCAAGAATTTCCCCCCAAACCACGTGGGGGTGAACCGCTGGCACGAACGTCCGTGACTCTCAAATACTTCGGTTGCGTTTCCAACAAGCAGAAACATTGTCCTCCACGCGCACAGCAGAACCATCAAAATCAGGAAGGAGCACGGATACTTCCCCACCACGTCATAGTCGCACCACCTTCCCGTCGCTGTCATGGCCTCAACAGTGTCCTTGACGATAAAAATCTAATTTGTAATCCTGCGTCGCCTTTAACTGTCATGTTCTTCAGTCTCCCTCAGTCTCCAGGGGTGTCCAACTCATTGTCACCGGGGGCTACATCAACCTTGCGGTTGCCTTCAAAGGGCCGAATGTAATTTCAGGACTGTATACATGTAACTGCTCCTTAACTGTTAAGTGAGAGCTCGGTACTGTGGCTGGGTAGAAACAAGGTGCTGGGCCGGATAAAAAAAGGTGGAGGGCGGGATTCGGCCCGTGGGCCTTGTGTTTGCCACCTGTGCTCTAGAACACGTCCCTGTTTTCCCACAAAATTCATGCCTACTATGAGCCGGCACCTCTGAGTATTGGGGCTCGGAGTTAACAAAAATCCCTGCCCACGCAGAGCCTGTGTGGGAACCAGTATATACAAAAAAACATGTAGTATGGCAGATACATGCTATAGAGAAAAATAAAGCAAGACAAAATGTTTTAACTAAAAAATAAATCGAGAATGAGAGCAGGGTTGGTTTACTACTCTGAGAACCCTGGGGTTGCAGCGTTCCGGCCTTTGGCAACGACTGATAACACGAGATTAGCCCTGGTGGCCTGCGCTAAGATAAAGCTGGTGAGGCTGGGGCCTTGCCAGGAACACGCAGGACTCGGGCTCAGCCTTAACTCAGAGATGGTCCAGATGTTGTTTGGCCTTGATTGACTCAGTTTACAGATGTCTAAGATGTCTCAGCAAGCGATGTGCATCGCTAGCTTACAAGTGTAAAATAGAATGAAATGCTTCACGAATGC
Source organism: Trachops cirrhosus (assembly GCA_028533065.1). Lineage (NCBI taxonomy): Eukaryota > Metazoa > Chordata > Mammalia > Chiroptera > Phyllostomidae > Trachops > Trachops cirrhosus. Next base: position 34,095,966 of record CM052545.1, on the reverse strand, counting down.
TAAATGCAAACACAAGGATGGCATTTTTTCTTGCTTTATTTTTCTCTATAGCATGTATCTGCCATACTACATGTTTTTTTATATACTTATTCCCACACAGTCTCCGCAAAGGCAGGGATTTTTGTTAACTCTGTACCCCAATACTCAGAGGTGCCAGCTCATAGTAGACATGAGTTTCGTGGGAAAACAGGGAAGCGTTCTAGAGCGCAGTAATACATTTGTAGATATGAGCCAAGTACGTGTTAGATCGTGCTGGTTTCTAATTTGGTTTTGGAAGCCATTGTGTGTTTTCAAAGGCCTCCCATTTCTGCATGTCCTGGAAAAGCTCGCAGGTACTGCGCCGAGGGGATAACCCATCTTGCCGTGGACTCCCCATGTTGGGCGGTCAGGTGCCCCTGTGGACATGAAGATGAAGGCCCGGGCAGCCCCTGATCTCGGAGCGCTCACTGCCTGGGTTCTTGTCTACTCCGGGCTTCTGCATCTATGAGAAGTGGAACACATTTACCCCCGAGGGAGGTCTGAGGCTTCAGCAAGTGCACTGCTGGCCCTCACGCAGACCTCCCAACTCTTTCATCCCTATTACAGGGATGCCTTCATCCCTATTATCCGCAGATCTCTCCTTGGAAAACCACTCACAAGCTCCCCTACCACCTCCAGCAACTCTCCAATCAGCTCCAGTCCTGCTCCCCAAAGTCTGACTCCCAGAGCTCCTGTCAGTCACAAAGCCCTGAGCCCTGACGTGAACCCAGACATTCTGGGTTTATCATTGTGAATTTCCATTCACTCTCATCCCCTTTTCTCCTTTGCCCATCTCCTTGGCCAAAGTGGCTTGCCCCTGTACTAAGGGGTCGTCTCCCACTGCCATCACATTGTATGGTCATGTCAGAAACTGCTGTGTTCCCTCCTGCTGTCTCTAGACCATGAACCTATTGCTGTCTCCCTGCTCCTCCGAAGTTCACATCTGGTTCTGGTACTTTCCCCTTCAACTCCAGTGACTCAGGCTCCTGGAGTGTGGGCTGGACGCCCTGATGGCCAGTGGGGCTCACCTGCACAGGGACACCCCACCCCGGCCTGCTCCGCCCTCCTGACATCACTCTGCTCTGTCTTCAGCAGCACACAACCCCATGTTCCCCGGCCACAGTCACCCTACTTCGTGTCCATTCACCCGGTGTCACACTCTGTGCCTTCCCTTTCTGACCATCACCAGAACCCACTCACCTCTCCTCAGGTCACCAGTCACACAGCCTGCCCCCCTTTTCCCAGTCCCCGCCTCCTTTTGCTCCATCTGATTTCCACCCCCAGAGCCTGGAGCTCCTCAGCCCCTTCGAGGCTGCCCTCACAAACGGCCTGCACTCAGCCAATTTCCCCCTTAAGTGGTACACCCTCAGCCCTGGAATATTCTTTCGCCTCTCCTGTTCCTTGGCTGGCGGAGAAAGTTATTCCATGCTAAATGGACCGACTACAAAATCATTCCAACATTACCACTGCCTTTTGGCAATGTGATTCACCTCTCGTAACAGCGTGCTTTTCATTACTCCAGTGACTACCTCGACCTTGCCCCTTCACCCTCAAATTCTTAAACCCACTTCCACGGCCAATTTCTTAAAATTACTTTTGCTATGACTTTCCGGAAGCCAGTCATTAAGAGCTTTGTCCTGTTCCCTTCTCTGCACTAAAAATGCCTTTCTTGTCCCAGTGGATTAGCTGCCTCTTGTTTTCTCTGAGTCATAACTTCCTGGCCCAGAAAAAGGACCCTCCAGGTATTGAAAACTTGTGAAGGGAAGCAAGTGTTGTGAATTTTCAGAAATCATGGCAAGCAAAGTGTAGTTCTGATTTTCCAAAGGCCTATTTCCCACAGCTATAGGCTCGGGGAACTTGCCATCACTCTCAGGCAGCATTAGAGGAACCAAAGGGCTGCTTTGTTGTTCAGAAAACGCTACGGCAATTACCAGGAGCCATCACGAGATCTCCAAGCCTCGTTTTAAGCAGGTTGCTGGACTGGTAGATCAGGAAAATGCCATAAATATATTTTACCTGGATTTCAAGCAAGGAGTGTTTTGATAACTGTCTGAGGAAATAAGAAAATATAATCTGGACTAAAAAAAAATGTGGAGGATTAAGTACTGAATAAGTGTGCCCAAAGAGGGCTGAATAACTGTCTTCTTAGAAAGAATGTTTCTAGAAATTTGCTCAAAACACTACCCTGAGACCTACCCCCTCAATGTTTTCCAGTGTTTGTGGATGGCAGTACAGAGGGAATGTTCACGAATATGTAGGTAGTATTTGTAAAGGGGATTACGCAAGAGAAAATAATGAAAGCCAGGATGAACTCAACAGACTCTCACAACATATCTTCAATAGGGAAAATTTACTAAACACGTAATACTGAGTGAAGGAAACAAGTAATTGGGGGAAAAAAGCTACAATCAGATTCCATTTATATCAAGTTCAAAGCAGGCAGAACCAAATGGTGTATCGTGCTGAGAAATGCGTGCAGGGGATAACAGCCAGGAAGAAAAGCGAGGACCACCATCACGGAAGTCAGGCCAGTCAGGGGGGAGAGAGGGAGGCTGGCACGGGAGCCTGTCCTGCTTCTTAGCTTGGGGAAAGAATACAGTATTCGGATTCTTACCCTTGAAGATGAAGATATATTTCCATGTACTCTTTTGGGTGTTTGTTATATTTTATAGTAAAAATAAAAAGGAATAAATCTCAAGTCCTCTGGTCCAAAAAACCCCTAAAGTCCCAACAGCAGTCCAATCAGCGTGACATGAGGAGGAGACTTCGAGGGTTTAGCCCACGGTCAAAGAGTCGGGCGATCCTGGCCACTCTCGGGGAAAATGGTCCACACCCGGCCGGCCCTGTGTGAGCCGCTGGGGTCACGTGGGCCTGTGTACTGTCGGGAGCTACTCTTTCTTGGAAGTTAGGAAGACGGGAGAGTTGGGGGGACCTGGCCCATGAAATGTGAGGAGCCGCCTTCAGTCCTCAGACGCCTGCTTTTCCTGCCGACACGTTCAGAAGCGGTCGCAGGTGGCAATGGGCTGTCGTCCTCAGGCGCTTCAAGGCTGTTAGGTGGAAGAGTTCGACTTGCCCCATGTGGCTCCGGGAGACAGTGGTAGGCAGAAGTCACGGTGGGGCCGACTCTGGCTCAGTAAAGTCGCTCTCGAACAGACAATAGCTGTATGAGGCCATGCGTTTCCCTTCGCTGGAAGCATTCGTGCCGAGCCTGGAGCAATTCTGTCCCAGGATGTTGTGACGGGTGAGAGTGCACGTTTGGCTTAGGTGACCTTCCAGTCCCTCCCAGCCTCCCCAGACCACGATTCTAGAAACCCATACCTTATGCCTGCAAAGGAAAGCTAGATGCTGATTCTGAAACAAAAGACATTTGTTTTTAAATTTAAGCATTATATTTTGACAGCCATTTTCTTTTAAAATCATTACATGGTATTGGTTTAGAGGTTTTAGGCATTGTCTACCTCACAATTCTAAGATCTCAGTGGCAAAGAGCTTTGAGACCCATGCCCTACCCCCAGAAGTAGAGCTTTTCCAGATGGGCTTTAAGATTTTTAGCACCAGAGGGGACCTAGTTCCTGTGTTCAGCCTCCCGTCCAACTGAAGAACACAATACGGACTCACAAGGTCTCACATGAGGCCCATGCTATTCTCTCCTGCCACCTGCTGGCCCTTCCTCTCATCTGTGTCTCCAGGACACTGGAGGTGGGCACTCAGGATAACGCATTTCCAGGAGGCCTCTGCCACCCAGAATTCCCAGCTGTGTGCATGTTTGTGTGTGGGGTGCTGCCTAAAAGGGTAAAGCATGATGACTTCCAGGTGGTTCTTGCTAAATCTATGAAAACCATAAATGCACAGGTAATGAGGACTGCAAGAGACCTTGGAACCCATTCTAACCCAGAGCCCTCAAACTGACAGCCCATGGCCATGTCCAGCCCATAGACAGGCCTGGCTAACGTGTACAAACTGTGAAATTTGACTTTAAAATCAGATTTGTAATGTAATTTGCTGCTGGCTATTCACAAGTCTTAAAGCTGAGAGCAGTTAGGTAGTTGAGTACATCCACATTCTAGCCTCGAGACACACCCACAACCAGATCACAACAGTGCTGTCACAGAAGACGCCCACCCTTGGCCCCTGTGGAGAGCTAAGCCGTAGGCTTCCCGAAATCTGCCTCTCTAGCCTCTGCCCCGCTGCTGGAGAAGCCAGCTGCTGGAGAAGAGGGAAGCGTGCGGGTTGAGTTAGAAGAGGCAGAATGAAGAATCAGACCTGAACTAGGTGAGCTGACGTGTTGAATTATAATTGTGATTATAAATTTGATTTAAACAAGACTGGGGCTTTTAATACATAAAAGGAAGTTGTAATTGTTATTTTAAAATGGAACTGTTTCTGTATTGAGAAGGGATCAGAAAGTCACAGAATCTGGTCTATTCATCCAAGATGTCATCAAAGGGTGGGGAAGAGAAATTAGTGCATTAGTGAAGAAAGTGACTGGAAGACAAAAAGCCATTTTCTTTTTCTCTTGCCCCACCAAGTCCAGCCCCTGCAATGAATCAGTTACTCACTGGTTTCTATAATAAACTTCATTCCCCCGTGGCTTTTCTCAGCCGGAGCAGAGGAGCAGCTGTCCTCTCATGCCGGGCTGGGAGCTCACACACGGTGTATGGGTGTACTTGCTCACCTCGCCTCCCCAGGCCTCTTCTCCACCACTTGCCTGACCCCCATAGCACTGGAATTTATAATCCTTGCTCTAGTCCTATTCCACGTTTTCCAGTGGGCACAAAGAGGCCCAGAGGGGACAATTGATTTGTCAAAGGCACATGCGAAAGTAGCTGAGTTGTATTCTAAAACCCACACTCCTAAAGGTAAAATCTAGGGGTGGGAAAGGTGTATGGCTCCCTTCGCTTCCTCACGCTGTGCTCATCCTCACCCACACTACACCTTTTCTCCCTTCCTTCTGACACGGGAAGAGGAGGCACTGAGCCACTGGGTAGCCAGGGTAGCAGGCAGGGGGTGGGAGAGAGAATGAACCAAGGGGGAGTTGGGGGTGCTGACATCTTCAGTTGCCTGAGGCCAGTCCTGTTCCCACCACCTCCCTCCCCGCTGAAGCACAAACCCAGATGAAAGCAAGTGGCATTCTTCCTGCCCTTGGTTCATTGTCTAGAGCTCAGATTTTAACTGGAACACAGGAGCTGAGTCACAGACAGCAGAGGTTGTTAGTGGGCGGGACACCGAGACACTCCTAAGCCTCTTGACCCTCTCCATTTCTGAACTCATTACCTTCCCTAAGCCCCAGCAGACAGGGGTGATGTGTGGGAAGTGGCTGGGCATTTTTTCTTTGACTAAATGCCCCAGGATACAAAGGAAGAGAGAAGCCCCTCTCTCCTCATTCTGCAGCTGAGCCACTGGCACACACAGGCCATAAAGCAGGCAGGATGCTCATGTTCACTGAGTCCAGATCTAGAACTACACTCTTTAATTAAAAACAAAACGAAAAACAGGTAAGACTAACTGCCTCCAAGAAGGGAAACTGGAAACACTGATCACCCTATATACCCTTTTCTTCTTTCAAGTAGACTTTATTTTTTTGGGCCAGTTTTAGGTTCACTGCAAAATTGAGCAGAAGTACAGAGATTTCCCATTTACCCCTCCCCCCTGACATACAGCCCCCTCCGTCATCTAACTGCCCACCAGAGTGGTGCATTTGTTAGGATGTACGACCCTACACGGACCCACCATAATCACACAGAGTCCAATTTACATTAGGGCCACTCGGTGTTGGGCATGCTGTGAGCATGGACAAATGTTTACTGACACGTACCTGCCATTGCAGCATCATACAGAATAGTTCCACTGCCTTCGAAATCTGTGCCCTTTTTAAACAAGAACATTTCAAGCATTCTTCCCAACAAGAACCCCGGGAGATCCCGGAGACCACTCCCCTTGGTGGAGCCCAGAGCTGCCAGGAGGGAGGGACGGCGTGTTGAGCGAGGGAAGGCTGCATTCTCTTTACCCTCTTTAATCCCCATACGTGAGCAGTGTCTGGATAGAAGTGAGGGAGCAAAACAGCCCAGGTGGTGTTCTGCTCACCAAGGTTTTGCGGTTACAAAGGCCCAGTCGACAACTGGTTTTAAATATACCAGCACAACACTTCCCACTGTGGCAGAGGGACCAAGCAGCGTGGGCTTCCGTCTGGGTGGCTGGGGCAGGGATATGGAGCAGCTCCTCTCTTCTTGTTGGAAAACGAAAGCAGTCTGTAACCAAACTGAAGCCTTGTCTCTTTCAGACCTTCTAACCCTTTCTAAAGGGTCTTGAAGCAATTCTAGTCTTGAAAAGTTATGTAAGCCTCACTGATGCCGAGTACACTAACCACAACATAAACATTTCAGTTTTGAAGGGATGTAAGGAAGCCAAGGGCTTCACAAATGAAGACACTCCTGGCCAGGCCGAGCTGGATAAAAAGGCTCTGTCTCTAATGCTTCTCTCTTTACCTTTTTCAGTCTGTAATTTTGACCTGTTGACCCTGAATTTGACAAAGAGCTAAAGAAGGTCTGAGACCAACAGAGCAGCCTGTAACACCTGAAAGATCCTGTTCTCAAAAGCATGTCCCAGTAACGATAAGCAAATGTTAGTCTTCTCCATGCAAGGCAAACCGCTGAGGCAGAAAGCAAAACACCAGCAAGGGCACAGTGAGCTTGGCCTCATCTAGGCAGGATGTGAAATGTCAGGCCATCCGTCTTATATTTTCACTGCAGCGGTTACAGGATGGGGTTGATGTGGGAATGAAAAATAATACTGACTCGGGAGAATTCCTCCTTTTTCTTCAGCTTTAAGTACCGACGCCCACTCACCAGGTCTGGAAGCCAGCGCAAGCGACACAGGCAAGAACTCCTTTCCCAGGCCTCCTTGCTCGGCTGTCAACAAGGCAGAAAGTGCCCCGTCAGCACCAACCGGAGCCTGCCAACGGCTGGGACGTGTCACTAATTCCGTCTGGCCACGGCGCAGAGCTACAGTCACGCCACAAAGGTAGAGAGCCCAGGGTTCCTCCAATAATCGACACACCCATGAAATCAGAGACAGAATGAAGCAATTAAGGTGAGACAAAAAACCACAGGTGTATCCATTCTAATGACAAACCATAGTTAATACACGGCATTTGATAGGTATTTGCATGTTCAGTGGACTCCTGAGTCCACCAAGTATATGCACGGATCTCTGCCTTTTTCTCTGTGAACATTCTGGCTCAACCTGCATTCCCCAGACAGGCTAATTTACTCAAAAACTTAAACCCCACAATTCCAGTAGCCAAGGCTGTTAAAAACAAAAGGATGCAGGCACTGCCCGACTAGTGAGAAATGCCCACCATTTGAATATGCCTTCACAGCTGGGAGAGACCCTGGAATGTGTGTCTGTGGCTCCCTCCACCCCAGTACCTCTCTGCGGACATACTGATGATGAGTGACCTGAGCACAGGTGCCACCACAGAAGGGGTGAATCATCAACAGGGCCTGGGTCCAGAGCCACTGCCTTCATCAGTGACACCACCCCCAACAAGTCTTCATGCTGGCAGCCTCGAGTGGTCAAGATCTCAGGCAGAATCCTAGGAACCTGGCGGTGGGGTGGGTGGTGATGTAAACGTCAAGTACTAGAGCTCAAACCTCATGGTCCTTGAGGTCCAGGTTCTACGTTCTCTTCCTGGAATCCTTGAGTAATCTGCTTTTTGCCATACTTTGCTGTTTTTCCTCCTGCTAAGGAGCAAAACGCAGTGTGAAGGATCACCTCGGGGAGCTTAGTACCTCCTTCTCCCTGCTTGCACATTCCCGAGACTGAGTCTTGGAGGAGAAAGGAGAAAGTGAAATCACACACACACATGGTTCTACTCAAACTATAAGCTTTATTATACTTTACTCACCATCCACCCAGCACATGAGGAATACGCACTGTGGGGGGGCTCTGCCCACAGGGCTGCCCCCCCACCCTGGCCGCCATGGCTGAGAATAAGTCTACCAAGACATGATCTGCTTGGGGAGGAAAGGTGGCCAATCTCTCAAAGGAAAGGGCCAGGAGCCTGTTCCTCAATGGGCTTTTATTGGGTTCATTTGCACAGCATTACAGATAAAGCTCATTAATCATTGTCAGGCAGTAAGGATCAAACAATAGATAACAAAGAACTCTGAGGGCCTATTTTGAGTCAGGGTCAGATAGCTAAAGTGCAGTAAAACTTTGAGGAACAAACTTACTTCTTTCTTGGGCCCTTATCATTTAATTGAGAGCATTCTAAACAAAGCAGGTTTCACAGGATTTTACATATTCCTTCTTAGGCCTGATTGCCCGGGGAACCCGCCCTTTCCAGCACAGGGCTGCACCACCCTGTCAGTTTCAGGATTAGGCGGAGCGAGGGAAGTGAGGCAGTCATGAGATTAGGAGACTTCTCCCAGACGGAATGAGGACTCAGGCTTTGTCAAAGGTGAGGGGCAAGGGTCCTTTGCCCCCTTTTGCTGTACCCCCCAAAGTCCTTCCTTGGGGACCTCCCATGTGATCGTGCCTGTCTTAGGTCATTCCCCCCTTGGAGTATCTTACCCATTATTGGCTAACCGACCAAGCATTGGGGGCCAGTTATGGAAAGAGAAGCAGAAGCAGTGCTCCTGCCAGGAAGATAAGCTTTTGTCCCCTCAGCCTTAGCCTTGGTGGGGGTTACAGCTTCTGAAACCCGGCAGGGCGGTTCCCAACAACGCACTTGACGAATACGTCTCATTCATGAAATGGTAGAATGCACGTGAAGTCTCTCGCCTCGTGTGAGGCCCACATGTGCCTGGCAGAGACTCTCTCAGCGCAGCTCGAACGTGAGCCTGTGGGGCACCAGCAGAGCTGTCCTCACGTCTGAGCTGTCACTGAGCTGTCAGCTGGTGTTTGAGGGGTCGAGACTGACACTTGGCTTGGACTTTGAGTTTCTAATTTTACATTTTAAATTACAGTTTGATTGTTTTATAGTCTGCTTTACAATCCAAAGGTTGCTCACTCCTTCTCCTGCACTCAGTCCGAGGATGGGATGTGTTATACACGATGCCATACTGCAAATCGAGCAGACAAAGGGAAGGTTTCAAGGTCACAGCTCAGGAAGGACTGGACAAGTGTTCCATTTCTTCCAGCCTGGAAATTGAGAGCGTCTCCTTCTCAGACAGATGCAGGTGTGGAAGCAAGCGCTTTGTTCTTAAACTGGAGGCCAGAGCCGAACACTCCCTCTCCACCCTTGTTGTATGTGTGCCCCACCCCGCCCTGAGCGGTGGAGACCATGGGCACTAACAAAGTTCACCAAAACCCATGCTTTGAGAAAGTTAAAAACAATATAGCAAAGGATATTGAAAGGGTTCAACTAAAGCCCATCGCTGCCTGCTAACGTACACACCTCCCCTATGTGGCGAACTTCCCAAGCACCGTGACAAAGCTCTTGCCCAAAGACTGTGACCCTAGATCCACAAAGGTGGAAAAGAAAAGAATTCTAAAGCTATAGAAATATAACAGAGTAGTTTGTGAAGGAAATTAAATGACATTGTGAAGCTCACCCACATGCAGATCAAGCAGAGCAGGGAAAACTGGAGGCAGAACTGGAAAGAGAAATCCTCAGGACGCACAAATTTGATCAAGGGCACAGCTCATAAAAATACCAATAGTTTGGAATTTTCCTATAAGCACTTTAGGAAACACGCCAACAGCAAGAAACGAGGTGACTTCAGTGCCAACAGCCTGACCTACTGGCACTGAATCAATGTTCTCAAAGGGAAAGATGCTTGCGTTCTCTGGGCCCAAGAGAGCAGTGGGAAAACAACCCGACACACAGGCAGGGGAAGGAGGGAAGCGGCACAGAGCAGCTGAAACGCTTTTGAGAGCTTGGACTTCAACTTGGAGAATGCAGAAGGGAGGCTGTGACATTTAAACCAGCGAAAGCTGAATTGTAACACGTTTAAAATTTGGACCCTCGATCTCCTACACTACAGTCAAGATGGATGTAGTCTTCCAAAGCTCTGTCTGTGTATGTTGTAATGCTGGGTACAGAGGAGTCCTTCAGAAGGACTAGAAAGCTGAGGCAGCACGGGTGCTGCCGGAGGAGAGGCCTCCCCGTTTTAGAAGTGGGCAGCCGAGTGTTAAAGAAGTGGTTCCAGTAACCAGGCAGGGCAGCACAGCTGCTGAGGTCGCCCACTTCGACTCGGGGGCAGCTGGGGAGAGATGCACTTATCAGTGGGAGAGATGGCATGTCCACAGAACTGGCCAGATTGAACCTATAAAAGATGGTAGGGTTTTTTGTTTTCTACAGCCAGAGCCCTCGCAAAACCAGCTGAGGATAGGGATAATAAGCAAATTGTAAGAATTCATGTGTCAATGTCCTTCCAAATAAGAAAAGTCTTTATTATATTTTTAAATCACAGAACTCTGGGCTGAATATCATTAGAGACACACAAACACACACAATCAATTTCTGGAGTTGTCTACCATACTCTGTCTCAAAATTTAGCCTATGCCTCAGGGAAAGTTTCCAGTTCAACCCCATACACCAACTTGGAATAAAAAGAAACGCGGAAGTCTTTTGGTTCCAGCCACTGTCCGGAAGTGCTATTAGAGACAGACACTTGGTTGGAGGCCACTGCTGCTGGGTCAGAACGAGGATCAGAAGGACGCGCACACAGTTCTGGGTGCGGTTCCAAGGTGACTCTACATGCCTCCTGACCTGCAGGCTGTGATCTCTTCCCCTTTAATTGTGTAGCTTTGTTTTTCTTTACAGGGGCTGCCTGACAGTTCCAATAAAAATGTATCTTCTATTCAGAATCACACTGGAGAGCAGGTAGTTTGAATGAGTATGTACTATTACATATTAAGTTACTGAGCCTACAATTGAGAAATCTGAACTCTGGGGTCACAACTCGAAATAAATATTATTTCGAGGTAAATAAACAAATTACTTGGCTGGCTAAGGAAATGCTTAATCTTCTTAAAATCGTAATCACAACCTGGACTTTTGCTTTACGCTACATTCCAAGACAAAAATCTGGTAACCTACGTCCTCACAATGACTCACGAAGCATCCCTCCCTGCTTCTCCCCCCAGTGCCGAGAAAGGACTCCAGGGCCTGGACGTCGCAGTCCCGGGGCCGGAGTCACTGGTGCTCAGTCAGGCAAAGACGGCCTCAAGTCCCGCCCTTGACTAACACCAACAGCTTCTTTAAGTCTGACGGTGCCTCGGTGGAGGCGTCACTCAGGGGCAGCGCGGGTGTCGAATGCAGAAGCGAGGGTGAGCCCAGAGGCAAGGAAACTCTGCTCGTTGCATCAGACGACACCACGGAACGTGGACGATGGCGCCAGCCATCTTCAGAACCCACATGCTTCTTTTTCTAACCAGGAAATCAAGGGTGGAAGGAACACTCCTACATATCGCCCACCAACATCTTCTTCTTCACAGAAGGGAAGCTATTTTAAGAATATAAAGAGCTTTTCAAGACATCTGTTTTCAGAGGCCGACCACATACCAGAAATGCTTTTCCGAGCTGGTCTGTTCTAAAGCCTATCCCAAGAACAAGGACAGCCAACTTCTGTGAGCTACCAAGACACGTTCTGGCACGTATATTTTCACTTTCCTAGCGTTACATGCTGTCTTCAAGTCCAACTATGGTTGATATATAGATATCTGATCCTTTCTGTCAGCGGAACAATTAAAAAAAAAAACACTCCCAAGTTGATATTTGTGTAGACTGAAGGTAGAATTTTGGTTGGTTGTTTTTTATAACTCAGAGCACGGATGAAATCGAAACATCCCTAAATTCGCATCTTTGAAAAGTCCTTTTCTCCATTCACATGAATTCGTCTGAATCGTTGCCATCCTGTAGGAAACAAAAAAGTGAAACCATAATAAAAGCCTTCAAAATAAATAACTCAATTTGTAAAATTTAATTAATTGTTAATTAAATGTTAAATAACGAGCCTCCTTATGCCTAATTGTCAAGTTCAGAAGTAAAAGAGTAAAATAATCATATTCACTCATGACTTTTCTATCTGAAATTTAGTTGTTCAGAAAGGCGGAGCAGCTACATCCCCTAAGGTGCCACTACGTGGCCAGGATCACACTGCAGGTGGCCAGCGATGTCCAGACTATGAATGAAGGCCCGACCAACTGACCGACTGACCAACCGACTGACCGAGTACAGGGTACAACGAGAAAACGACAGCATTCCTTCGACAGACCCTCCACGTAACACCGTGTGCCAACCACGTGCTGATATGCAAAAATATCAGGAATCTGCAAAAATGTAGGAATTTGTCTTAAATTCCACTATGTTGAGCTGCAAAGGTTCTCACATATTTGAGACTTCACAGATGGCTTTGACTTTTTTTTAAACGAGGGAAAGTCATTAGGAAGCCACAGACTAGTTGCTAAGTTACCTGGCTTGCCAAGTTTTTGATAAAAAACCTTACATAGTTTAAATGGACTGATTTGATCGTGTGGCTTTTAAACAAGTCCTGAAGAACAAGAGTAAAAGTGGAGCCCAGGATCCTCTTTGAGACGCTGCACACGCTGAGAAAGCTGCTCTGCAGGCAACACTCGCCGGCAGTGTAAGGTCTGGTCCATCTGATCGAACACGTCACAGCTGGAACACGCCACTTGTTTCCGTTTCTCTCTCTTTCCGCTGCAGGACAGCTCCATTGTTGGAGAAAGAGGACGTGCGTTTATGGGTAGACATGCTTTTCTCCTTCTTAACAGCCTTATATGAGGTGTGCAGCAAATATGAGATCCAGGTAGAAAACAATGGTTTCTGTGAAGTCTGGCTCAATCTCCAGTTTCATTCAGCAGTTTTCTGTGCGAGTCTCTTCGATTAGCACAATAAACGAGGCCACGGTACACCAGCATTTGTCTTCTGTGCAAGCACCAAAACTGTGACTGCCCAGAGCGCTAAACTGAAGAGCACGAGAGAGGCCAAGCCATCTCGCATCTCCGAAGGTTCGCTCTAGATCCCGAACACCGAGAGTGAAGAACTCACCAAGATAATTTAGGCTGGGACGGTGAAAATGCATCACTCCCTATAAAGGTTGTGCAACACATTTGCAAAGAGTTCCTGTGTGTCTGAAAATCTGTAATTTGGGATTACAGTAACTTTTAAATATATACCTGAGATCCAAGACTTTATTAGGATAATTTTTATATTTCAGATTCCTTTTAAGAGTCAATATGTTTTTCAATATAGCAAAAATAGGTTTCTTGTCATCCACTTATAAAATGATAAGCACATAAAATGTTAAAAGTAATTGTTTATGGTTCCTGATACCAGATTTAGAAAGACTAGAAAGAAATTAGATTGAAGAGAACTAATCTAAACAGGACAGCACAAAATTAAAACCAGCTTCAGACTGAAAGACTAATAGTTTTCCCACTGGTAAAAGCTAAATTAAAAACTATCTTACATAAATGCCAGAATTTAGCTGAAAAAGCCACTGATCACGTTGCCGAAGGTAGTTACAAGGAGAATTAAAGCTTCTTTTGAAGTAGGGAAAAGCTCCAAGAGCCCTTCCAGTGCCGGAAAGAGTCAGAGCACCCAGTGCAAAAGTTCCTTGGAAACCTGAACCAGATTCAAACCTGGAGTTAGGAACAGGGGTAGCAAGCAACAGCGGGAGAGGGAAAGCAGAAGGATTAGTAATCCTCTGGTCCACAAATCTGATTTCCCAACCCCGGAACTTTTAACATCTGTCGATAATCAGATAGTGTCTGCATATCTAGGTACACTCACTCACATGTGTGTATGTTGTGTGTTGACTTCATGGTTCTAGAACATTAAAACTTAAAAATTTCATAACGATAGGAATGAAAATGCTTAAAATCGTAACATAACATAGGTGCCAGGTTTCTGCTGGAAAGCAGCCCCTAAATAACAGAGACCCTCAACAAGCAACAACCGCCACAGCAAGGACATGAGACTTGGAGCGTGGTGAAGACTTCTGTCTCACTGTTAAACTACTCTGTGGGTTTCAGGAACCTAAAGCTTCCAGAAGAGATGAACTACATCTCCTGTTTTAATGCTGGCATTTGGTGGGGTGACAGGAACAGGAAGTAGTGGTGACCACGTGCTCGCGCAGGGATCGAGTCAGAGGAGTGCTCTCGCGTGTGCCCGTGTCTGACGCGAGCGGCCCACGAGGCAGTGTCTCCTTTCCACTGCGGCTGCACACGCCCTCAGAGAGGTCCAATAACGTCACTAGGCTTGCTGAATCAGTGAACGACAGTTTAAGTCTCTCAACTTCAAATTCACGGCTGTATTTAATTACATAATGCTACTCTGGAATTTTTCAGGAATAAATTATAAAGATACATCTCTGACCATAAAGAAGCCTCATTAAATTTAGTTCTTCACAGAGACAGAAATAAAGATATTGTTCTTATTAAATTTAGAAGGATATATAGATATGAACAAGATATAAAATCCTATTAACAATTCCAATTCATGCACTACTTAAATACAGGGGTTGACTGGATGACCTTTAAGGGAGCTTAAATTCTGTTAATTATGCCAAGTATTAAAGCAGTGCTGTTCAACAGTACTTTCTGCGGTGATGGAAATGTTCCATTTCTGCACTAATACAGTAGTCCCTGGCTACAAGCAGTAAGTATGACTAAGAAACTGAATCTTTAAATCAAATCAAATTTTAATGAACTTAAATTTAATAGCCACATGCAGTCAGTGCCCGGTGCCCTGGAGAAAGAAAACAGATCTACAGCACATATTTGTAAACTACACTACAAAACATTCAATGTGGCACGTGCGTCCACTCAGTCCAGTTCTGTGCAGAGAACCGTTTAGCGTAACCAGGTGCCCACGCCAGGAGGACCCGTTCAGCACCACGGCCCACAGCACAGGCTACCGTTTCTCTTTACCGCAGGTCCCAGGGATACGGACACTGCCGGTGCAGTCGCTGGACTACAGGTAAGGTCTTAGGGTTAGTACTTCTGCTCTGTTTTTTAATCGAAGGTGGTAAGTTTGTTGTCACTCAGTTGTGATACAGACTCCGAGGTCACATTAATATAGAACACTGAGCCATACAGGCACTGTGGTATGTCTGCAGCTAGAACGGAGGGAAATGAGGCCTGGGAAAGTCCTGTGAGGACTGACAGACCCACGCTTCACAACAGACAACGCAGGACACCAGGGAACCCACTCAAAAACAAACACGAGGAAGTCCACAGGAAGGACAGGCACCGCCTAGCAGAACCCACCTGAGAGCCCTGTTGCCGCTAACTCACATCGAGCCACGTGCAACGTGTCGGTCAGGCCTGGCCAGCAACTCAGGTGCCAAACACTCTCAGTGAATTACTTCAAGGTACAACATAAGAGCAGATAAGCTGAGCATACCTGATTTGAAGACATATTCTCAACTTTCATTAGCGAAGAATAGCTCCTGGAAGAAAAAAAAATTAAATAAGGTTATATAGCTGGCAAGTATTAGGTGAACATTACATGTATCCAGCACCACTGAGGGTCTTCCAAAGAAAAAAAATCCCTGACCTCAGGGAGACTGCAATATAGAAAGGATAAGTATCTATAAACAATAGGACATGCATAGCACTTCATAGGTTATGAACCACTCACTAATACTCATGTCAGGTCCCCTCCACAACTGTGTGGCATTATTCAAACGAGGAAATTCTTCTATGGCCAAGAGCAGACATGGTTCACAGCTGCGGTATACTGCCCAGACTGTAGATGCAGGGACTCAAAGGAGGAAATGCATCAAAGTGGGCACAGTTGTGGGGGCACTCTTCTCAGATGGGGTAGGACCGAAACTGAGCCCAGTACGTGGGGATGGCTGAGGGGGAGAGATCCAGAGGGTTGTAAGAACAAAGGCACACAGATGGTATCTATAATGACATTTCAAACCAACTCAAGTGGGGTCTGAAAGCCAAGTAGTGGGAAATCAGGCTGGATGTGTGGGGCCCGATTGTGTCGTCCTAACTGCGTGAGCTGACACAGTGTGACCAGCCAGAAGCCACAGTACACAGTGCAGCAGAGGGGAGACATGTGAGAATTGATAAGTATTAAAGATCCACGAGACATAAGACGCTGTGCTGAGCCTGGGTGGAGAATGGGCTGGGAAGAAAATAGAAAAGGTGAATAAAACAAAGCCTGGCCCCCAAAGAATTTACCAGGAGGGGAAATAAGATCTATTCAACAATAGACATACAAAAAGTTTCTATTAGAAATACACAAAGAAACAAAAGAGACATACAATACTAGTGTTTTAAAAAGAATGATCTGTAGCAGACAGGAGAGAGGAAGGGAGATTAAAGCAAAGATCAGTTCATAATTACAGTATTTACCATTTACTAAGTATCCTTTGTTTGCTAGGACCTGTGTTATGTGTTTCATAAGTCACTGGTAACCCCCACAACCACCTTCTAAGGCAGTGCGTCATGTCCACTGCGGGCACAGGAGGCAGAGGCAGGGAAGCTCAGGAAGTTATCCAAGGTCCCACAGCTAACAAGTGGAAAAGCTAGGCTTTGAACCCAGGTCTGCCTCCCAGGTCGCTCACACCCTTGCTGTCGTGGTCCACTGAGTCTACTGCAATACCCCAGCCTGAGGGAGTGAACCTGCAGAGTTAACACTGTGCGGTAAGAAGGGACAGATCTGGGAGGAACTGACCATGACATTAAGGTTTCTAGCTTGGGCGAAATAATGCTACAACCGAGAGAAACGAGACAGTGTTGCAAAGATGTGCTTGGTTTGGGCCATGTTACTTCTGAAGTAATGGTGAGACATGTAAAGAAATATGAATTGTAAAAACTGAATATTGAGGACTAGAGGGCAGAATTGTCACAGTTAGAGATGGGCAACGAGCTGCGAGAAGGCATCCAGAGGGAGATATTAGTAACAGTAAGTGGTATCGATAAGAAATAGGTAAACAGATTAATATCAATAAGCTGCATGAGAGGAAAGAGAAAGATATGTTGATTAAAAAGTGGTTAGAACAGAAAATCCCAACACTGGCTGCACTTTAAAATCACCTGTGAAGATTAAAATATGGATGCCCCACTGTGGGCATCTAAAACCTTGGTTCAAGGACCACTGGGTCTAAATTCCCATGTAATGAAGGCAACACACAATTTACACTTCTTTAGGCCACGCATTGCCTCTGACCTCCATCTATCCCATCAATCCAAGTGCCTGTCTGACATTTTTTGGATGCCTCAAAGCTGTTTTCAGGTTCACATACCCACAC
Source organism: Trachops cirrhosus (assembly GCA_028533065.1). Lineage (NCBI taxonomy): Eukaryota > Metazoa > Chordata > Mammalia > Chiroptera > Phyllostomidae > Trachops > Trachops cirrhosus. The sequence goes on along the minus strand of CM052545.1, from coordinate 34,078,708 downwards.
CCAATTCATGGTCTTCCCCACTACCAAGGACGGTGGGGTTCTTTCCAGCACCCCACACCCCACCCCGCCAGCTCAAAGAATTGCATAGCTTTCCATTCCACGTCACAACCAGAGACCCAGGGGTCATTCCTTCCCCTGCCTCTCCCCTCGATCCAATCTATCTTCATTCAAATCCTGTCCTTTTATCTACAGAATTACTTGTCATCAATCCACATCGCTCCACCTCCACATGGCCACCACAGTCCTAGGTAGCACTGCCTTTCATGTGGACAATGGCAATAGCTTCCTAACTGGCCTAGCCACACCCACCTGCTTCCCTTTCTATTCAGGTCAGAGAAGTAACCTCTCCAAACCACAAACCTCATCATGCTACCCCTCGCTTAATGGCCTCATCAAACTCTCCAGATGAAGACGAACACGGTCAATGAGGCTGTGCACGGACTGGCGGCTCAGCCCAGTGAGCCCGCAGGCCAGCTGCGCCAGACACGTGGACCTACTTTCAGTCGTGTTTGCCTTGCTCCCTCCCACACGGGGTCCTGCACAGAGTTCCCTCTGCTTAGAGCACCCTTCCCATCCCACCCCCACACCCTTTAACTAGCAGTGTGGATTTGGCCAAGAACCACTGACTCTGTCAGAGAAGCTAATCTCCGTTATTCATCCATAACATGCTGACTACCCACTCACTGCATATGCAAAGCACTGGGTCACATATAAAGGGATATAGGATGCATGTATGTGTTTGTTTGAAGGAGCTTATCATCAAGATGAAGAGCTATGGTGTTGGGAACTGCCCTGCCTGGTTTCAGGAGCTGTAATCCCTCATGGCTAAGGCTGAGTTAGTGACCTTCCGACCATAAGCCACTAAGGAGACAGAGCTTATCTCCCTGGCAGGGGTGCCGCCTCTACTGCTTTTACTTCACCCTGCCTGGCCCCCAATGCTTGATCAGTTAGCCAATGATGGGTAAGATTCCTCAAGGGAGGGATGACCTAAGACAGGCACGATCATGGGGCCCCCAGGGAAGGACTTGGGGGCTACAGAAAAGGGGTGATGGACCTTCGCCCCTCCGTTTTGACACAGCCTGAGTCCTCACTCTGTCTGCAAGAAGTGTCCTAATCTCTTGGCTGCCTTACTTCCCCTGCCTGACTTAAACCTGAAACAATGCCTTAAGCCTGAAACAATGCTGGTGGTGGGTACAGCCCTGTGCTGGAAAGGGCGAGTTCCCTAGGGTGATTAGGCCTAAGAAAGAATATGTAAAATCCTGTGAAACCTGCTTTGTTTAGAATGCTCTCAATTAAATGATAAGGGTCCAAGCAGGAAGTCAGTTTGTTCCCCAAAGTTTTATGGCCATTTAACTATCTGACCCTGACTCAAAACAGGCCCTGGGAGTTCTTTGTGTGTTATCTATTATTTGATCCTTACTGCCTGATAATGATTAATGAGCTTTACCTATATGCCCTGTATTCCCATGCAAATTGAATCCAATAAAAGCCAGTCAAGGCAAGGGTTGGGGCACTCTCCCCTTGAGAGAGAAGTCTCGCCATCCCTTTTCCTCCACAGAACTGGGTAGTGTGTGTGAATTTACTTTGTCTCATCCAGAATGCCGAGGACACTGGGCCGGTGTCCACGTCACTATGGTACGCAGCATTGTTTATAGAAGGCAGCAGTAGTAGTGTGTCAGAGAGAACAAAGGAAGGTATCATTAAAACGGTCATTTCCACATCAGATTCCTTTTCATCTTTGGTCTCACCATTACCTCTTCCTACGTGTTGCCACTAAACTCATCATCCTTACAAGTCTACTTCTTCCCAACAGCCCAAGAAACCAATAATGGCTCCTTATCACTTACAATGTGAAATTTTGGACTGGACAAAACCTTCTACTCTTTTTATTTCCCTGTGGAGGACCTTGACTCTGGTCTTGCCAACTTGTTCATTCCTTGCCTTACAGGCAGCATGGTATAGCAGAGGTATGAACCTTGGAATCACAGACTTGAGTTTGAATTCCTGCTTTAACATTTATCAACTATAACCTTTTATTTGTCATACACTAACCCCCCTGGCTGAAGTGATCTTTGCCCCCCAAATCAAGTTCAGGCCAACGTTCAAACTGATGACACATGACCCTGTGGGACTTGCCATCTCACCTGGGTCTTGTCCTTCTCTGACTCCAATCAGCGGAGCCCTCGATCCCGGCGCAGACCTCCCAGACTCCCACTTTAAACTCCCCGCCTCAGGGAGCCAGTGCCCCGCCCTTTGTCTTTTCTGATCTGTTACTCACTATCTTCCAACTACACTTCCCTGACTCTTATTTCAATACCCACATGGTGAGCCTGAGTCTGATGTTAATAAAGTTTGCTACAATACCACAAAAGCCCAGTAGGAGAACACAAAGTTAAAATAGGGCAGGTAAGCTTTCACTGGCTTACATCACCGGATGTAACCACTGGGGACTTACAAGAACTTTGCTCTTATGACTTGTTGGGCTCCTAAACCACCTGCAGAGCAAGCGATGCCCCTGTGCTAACTGCACTGTTTGCTAGGTCACACTCTTTGCATTGTCAGTGAATAACACTCCCTGTACTGTAATTGTGTGACCAAAAAACCTTTTTGTTCAACATGCCTGGCCTGAAACTAGAATGTTCAGAAATGCTTCACCATATATTACCCATATTGTTATCACACAACCCCACCTGCTTGACCGCTGAGCCAGCCAACATTTGCCCACACCAATCAGAAAACACATGAGGTCAGTCTGTGGTCTCCTTTCCCCTAGCAAGCCATCTCTTCAATCATCAGCCCCTTGCAGCTTTTGTCTTTAGAAACCTTGCCCCATCCACACGCTCCCCCTCCCCTCTCCAGCCCATCTTGGAGTGTATTCTCAGTTCATACCGAGGGCCACATTCCTTGGTTTGCAAATCATTACCTGATAAAATTTTTAAATTTCTCCAAAGGATCCTCTGGACTTTTGTGTACTGCACACATTCAACTCCTCAGAAGACACGACATCCCTACGACTCACTGGGCGCCGTGGGCACTCTTCCCCAGTGTGTCAGGAAGAGACGGTATCCTCTCCAAGTCTGGTTTGCTGTGTCTGTGTACCACCTGCACTAGCATGTACCTTTATACTGACTTTATTTCCACTCCTTTTTCACACTTTGCCCAGCTCTAAGCAATAACACCCATCAAATCACAGGTAGGATGTGCTGTTTTTTTCTAATACTCATTAAAATAATTATATAACTGTTAAGACACGTCCGTGGACATGCCACCTGAACTCATCACATGTGCCACCAGTGATATTCTCACCACACTTGGAGTGACTTGATCCTGAGCTGACCGTCAACTTACATGAGTGAATAACAAAACGATCACTCTCAAACACACACACACACACACACACACACACACACACGCCCTCCCTGTGTCCACAGGAGACCGGCAGGCACCAGCCTGAAGGGCTTCTCCGGAAGCTCGATGTCCAAAACCAGACGCAGACTGAAGGAGAGACGTCCTGCTTCTCTAACTCTCCAGGAAGGCCACTTCTGAGACTCCACGGACTTTCACAATCTACGCTGAGCCTCCGCTACCACTCTCTCTGAACTCTGTGTGTGGCTTCCAGCGCAGCAGGCACTCCTCCCTACACCCAGCCCCGAGCAAAGACTCTCTGAACTAAAACCCCACTAGCTCTTAGGCTGACAGGGCAAATATGAGCTAAAGAGCTAACGAACAATATGGTAAGTGAGAATGTTAAGTCTAAGGAAGGGACAATTTTCATTATTTTTAAATGAATAAAATGATTAACAGAAGGTGTTAATATACTGCTACTACCTAACCTTCCAACAACCCAAATATTCCTAAAAGCTACCTAAAAAAGGATGAGCAGTACGTAGACCTGTTTACACGATCAGACCGTTGCAATTTCTGCGCGCTGAGGACAAGGAGTAAAGCACTTGTCTGCGAGGACCGGATGGAGCTCCAGGGGCTACTGCCCTTTGAAGCAGAGGAGGAAGGCAGCGCCCTCTCTGCTGTGGGTTTTGCTCTGTTCATGGCTGGGCGAAGGGCTGATGGATGTGATCCTGACTGGAGCTCAAAGACCCTGGACTCTACAAGAACACTTCCATCCATTTTTGCCCCTCGTAGAAACTAGAAATAGAAAGCTTCCTGTCATTCTTGGTCAAAAAGTTAGAATGGAGTCCAGAGTATAAATAATAATAGTGGTAGACTTGGAAAGAAGTTGGAATGTAGCCTTCAGAATACCGGGCTAAGTACTTTTTCACTGAAATCATATGGAAACACTGGGGATACTGCCTGGGATAAGAACATTTTCTTGATTGATCTGTGGAATCCCCCTGAAGATTCAAAAGTCAATTTCTTAAGCAATCACAGCAACTAAAGCGGACATTCCTTACCAGATGGTCCAAATAAAAGAATCAATAGTTGGTGAAATTCAATGGTATTTTCACTGTCAAAAAGCCAAGTGAAAGACTTTAGAACGGGAAGATTTTATAGGCATAGCATTTGATCTCTTGGGTGGAAGAGACAAAGGCAGAAACCAAAGCGATGCCAGCACTAGGAATGTAAACAAGGACTAAACAACATCAGAAGCCTGAATGTGTAGCTGGAAGTTCACAAAAGCTGCCGAACACGGCATGCCGACCGCAGCTCTGCGTAAGCCACGCAAACCTTCGGTACGTCAGCGCCTCGGTCCCTCGTGCCACAGCCCCGCTTCACGTGCTCCTACTTTGGGCAGCATGTGGGAGTCATCTCTGCGGCACATGTTTCACGGAGATAAACACACCAGCTGGTTCTGGTTTTCTGAGGCCCATGAGAATTCATTATAAATGAAGGAGAAGGGATAACACTGCGTAGGAAAACATGGGCTAGAAAAGTGACTTTAGCTTATTCCAGTTACATTTTCCTTTTTATATACATGCACCAGAGTGATGTAAAAATCTGCCTGAAGAAACAAAGGGAAAAACTACAAATGTCTAGATGCAGCTTAGAAAATGGGAATGATGAATAATCCAGGTTTCACGGAAACTGGGTCAGAACACGGCAGGATAGCTCGTTTTGATACTACACCATTCCCAAAGGGAGCGACACACCGAAACCTCTTTTTCTTTTTGGTATACTTAACACAAGATATTGATGGGCAACTGTGGGGAAACCTAGGATTCTGTGACTAGAAGTCCTCCTTCTTTCACCGACAAGAACGAGGCGCCTCTTCGGGCAGAGAACTATACACACCCGTACAGCGCAGAGCGGCAGGCAGAACAATGATCCTCCCTAAAGATGTCCACAGGCTCTGCCCAGAACCCATGAATACGCTGCCTCATATGGCAAAGGGACTACTTTGCGGATGGGATTAAGGATCTTAGACGGGGAGATACGGAGATACTATCACGGATTATCTGTGTGAACGCAAGGTCACCCCGTTGGAGCTTACAAGCAGAGAAGCTATGGTCGGAGAGGGGGCCGTGACTGTGGAGGAAAGGCCAACAGGCACTGCTGCTGGCTTTGCAGATGGAAGGAGAGGTGAAAAGCCAGAACCGAGGGCGGCCTCTAAGGGCTGGAAAAGAAAACAGAGTCTCCCCTCGAGCTCCAGAGAGGAACACGGCCCAGCCGATGCTTGGATTTGAGCCCAGTGAGAACCACATCAAACTTCTAACGCACAGGACTACAAAATAATAGACCTATGTTGTTTTAAGCCACTAAATTTGTGGTAATTTGTTATAATAGCAATAGAAAACTAATATAGTCAAGTGTTCTCATAGCCTTGTACACTATAATTTCAAGATCCAAATTGTATTTAAAGTACTATTTATTATTTTAAAATGTGGTGTTTTGCAGCAGACCTCACTGCATTCATTACTTTAAACTTTGAAAATGTAAAAAAGAGGTTTTAAAAACAACCTTTCCAAGTTACTCGCACTGGCCTTTACAGCTGAAACAACTTTATTTAAATATCACAGCTTGTCAATGTTAAACACTTAATAAAGCATCCCTTCTTTTCCTGAAGATGTTTACAAACCACACTTTGAAGATTACTTATGGCTGTTTATCCAAGAATAAAATAAGCTATTTTATTTTATGCACTCTCATCTTCCCACTATAGAAGGGCCATTCACTTGACCAACACATTCGTATAAATGTCTTGTTAAGTCATTTAAAGCTCTGAGCTTGTTATATGTCTATCATTCCTCCACCAGTATACCATTCTTTTTTTTCTTCTTCTTCTTCAGTACATCATTCCTACAGGCTAATCCTTGATTAAAGTCACAGTGAAGCCTCTTCAAGGTCAATACCAATTCCATAGCTCCAACATACCTAAGTTCGTCCATTTCCCTCTTCTTCTTCATCTCTTCTTTTTCCCTCCTCTTCATTTCCTGAATTTGGGCCTTTTTCTCATTCCTCTCCTCACGGTCTCTGCATTCCTTCTCTGCTGCTAGGTCTGGGAACCGCTCTGTTTTAGTCTTTTCTAATCGGTTCAAGATCTCATTCACTTTCTTCTCCACTGTCACGATTTTTACCTTTGAAGGAGAGAGAGGAATAATAGTGAACCTTTACTATATGATTATCCCCCAGAATGGAGGAGAGGCTTTCCAGGGGCTTAGCAACCCAGCTTAATCCCCTTTAGAAAACATACATCACATGCCGAGAACTCAACAACAGCCGTCAGACAGAAACCACGCTGCTCCACTCGGCAGGACCCCGCCTCCCTCGGTGGCGCAGAACACTTACATCCTTCTGCCTGTGAAAGCCTATCTGTCCCACGTCCATGTCCGCTGTCTTCTTCAGGTTGGACCACGGTGTATATACCACATTAACATTGTTCATCTTGCAGCCTGCCAGGGGAGATGGTCATCAACATGTAGCAAAGTGTCAAATTTACCCACTGGCAAGTTACAGAAATCCAACGAAGGAAGCAGCTTAGAATGAACAAGGCATCAGGTGTTTCAAACCATGAAATACTTAAAAAAAAAAAACCCACAAAAGGCAAATGGTAAAGTTGACAAACACAATTCAAGCAAAAATATTACAGTGGGGTCTAGGGTTCGCTTCAGGGACTTCCGAGACTCACTAAAATTGAACGCAAATTTATTGTATGCATGTTACAGAGAAAATGCCCAAACAGGTTGGCTCAGATTCTCACGGGAGTCCTTGATCCAATAAAGGTTAAGCAACAAGACAAAGCAAAAAGTCATGGCCTGGGATTCAAGAGACCCGAGCCCTACCCTGGCCCTACCACACACCAGCTGTGCCGCTTCGGGCAAGTCCTCATGGTTCTCACAATCTCATCTGAAACATGAGGAAACTGAACAGTGTAGCAAAATTGTGGGTTTTTTTAGCTTTGTTTCTTTTAGCAGTGGAACCTCTTTTACCTAAGAAACTTACCAAGGTGATCAAAGCAGAGATGCTCCGGGTGAAAGGGACGCCAGGTCCCCTGTTGTTCCTCCTCCTCTCCCCACCCCACCCCACCTCCCATGCCCTTCTACGTCAACAGCCTCCAGGCAGCTCGCTCGCAGGATCACTTTAATTGCTGGCCCAACACTCTTTAAAGCCCTTTGAGATTAGATGGCAAATTATTTTATGGGTTATTAAATCGCTCCATACATGGGAGAAATCTGATGACCACCACCTTACTTCACTTATGAAGTATTCCTGCCTGAGAATTCATGAC
>CM052545.1:34004418-34070527 GCA_028533065.1 Trachops cirrhosus | reverse complement strand
GAGCAGAGAAGAGTAATTCTATGTCAAGACATCTTTTCCTGTTTTCTCTAAAACTAGTCATCTATAAAGAGAGTAAGAAGAAAGAGGCTGGGCCAAGAAGCCCTTTAAGAAAGTCACATTTGCTAGCCAGTGCAGAAGAGGTTGCAACACACAAGGAAAGAAGATAATGATGGTTTTAATTTACACCATTTTTAATGTCAATAACTGAGTATCTTAACTGGAAATCTTAGACCCTGTTCTACTCATGAAAATGGAATGTCCCACTCTGGCCAAGTGGCTCAGTTGGTTGGAGCATTTTCCCGTACACCAAAAGGTTGTGGGTTCAATTCCTGGTCAGGGCGCATACGGGAGGCAACAGATAGATGTTTCTCTCTCACGTCAATGTTTCTTTCTCTCCCCCTTCCTCTCTTTCTAAAATCAATAAACATATCCTCAGTGAGGATTAAAAAATTTTAAGAAAGGAATATCCTAAAACTAACTGCAACTTAATGATTTATGGAGTTAAAAGAAAGTCAGTGGCTCTACAAGACAAGACTTCCACTTTCTTCGACTTGGTACCTGAAACATTAAAGCTGCTTGAGTTAGACTCAGAAAACACAGTCTACGTGATGGAGGAGCAGGTACACCTCCCTGCTCCTGTTTTGTAATCACCAACCCCTGGTACCTGCTCTTGGCGGTGTGTCTGCCCCATGCTATCTTCTACCCAAACCTTCCTTCTTTCCAACCCTCTGGATCTTCCTCCAACTTCATAGCAAACCAAATTTACCTCTACCCTATCTAGGACATAGTCCTATACCTAAAATCCAATCTACTAACTCAAACATTCTCAGCAGAATACCATCTCCTGGCTCCCCTTTTTAACTCCCACCTCCACCTCAGTAACTGTCCTTCTTAACCCACACTACTGACAGATTAAATCTTGTACAGTAGAAACAAAGCAGCATGCCAGCATCGCAGGCCCTTCCTAAAACACTTAACACCAATTGTTCTCAAGCCCTCTGCACAGCAGAGTCACGGAGAGCACTGGCAGCAGCTGATACTCCCAGATTACCCCAGATCAGTTAAATGAGACTCTCTGGGAGATAAAGATCAACTGAGCTGATACTTTCAGTTTACAGGGAGACAAAAGTAAGCGAGAAAGGAAGAAGAAAAAGCAGGAAAGAGTGATCTGGAGATTTGAGTTCTAGTATCTAATGACAAACAGTGGAAATGAAGACATCAAACAACATTAAAAATAAAGCCACAAGACACATTTCTTCCTTAGCTACTAATATAACCTGATTTCCAAAAGTCTCTCTACAAATAACCTTAAGGGTAGGCAGGTATGGACAACCTACTATTCAAGATAAGAAAAACAAGGTAAAAAAGAGTCCAGATAGGGCCGTAAACATCAGAGGGGAGGGGAGATTGGTCTTCAGTTCTTTAACAGAAGCAGAACTGCTGAAAGAACATGTTAGTCCTTTGACTCCAGCCAAAGTCAGGAACATGTTCCCTAAAATGTAATCCACTTCAGACACAGAGAAATCAGTGCTAATTCTGTAAACACTTCTAGGCAAACTGACCTTGAATGCTATTGGCCTTCACAAGATGGGCACAATCCATTAATACTTCCTTTGGAATGTCTTCTATCTTCTCCCCCTGAAACACAAAAGTAAACCAAATGGTCCAGGACTTTGTTACTGATCAGACACTAGAGCACTCGCTGGGCTTTGCCGCCTCACCAGGCACAATGTTATTAGAAGCAGGGGCTCTTCAACTGTATTTCAGAGCACTGAAAATGAAGTCTGTTACAGGAGTGTTTTAAACTAAGAAGGCAGTAATATGGAAAATATTGATAAGTAAGTGAAAAATACCAACAGAGGGTATAAAAGAAAACTATTAAAATATTAACTGTAACTCTGTCTGAGTAATTTCTCCCTCTTTCTTCTCATTCTTACTTCGGGAAACCTTGTGGCGAAGGTTTCAAGACAACTGGATGTGTTCTTAGCTGGGGTCCCTTATGACCTTCCTCTCAAAAAGACATAGTTTTGAATCTCAAACATCTATCCTCAGCCCTAATCAGGAAGTAAGCTCTTGGTGTGTTAAATAAAACCATCTACCGTAAGGGAGAAATAATATTGATTCTTTCCTCTACAGATTCTGTATCAAAGTCAAAGCTGAATAAGCAAAGCCTTCCCAGAAGAACAAAAATATTTGAGGCAAGAGCAAATGGAAATCAACTCAGTACTGACTCCTACCAGGCATGAGATTACAGAAGCACTTCTGTCTGGGAAAGAAATGTTCTACCTACATAAATATTTTAGATAAATTAAGGGTATTCCATTATACTTCTACATGTGGTTTTTTTGTTTATATTAAATGTTTTAAATGGGAATCTCTCAAATACATAAATTTTGACCCAAAACTACATGATTAAAATTTGTCCCTATTTTAAAGATGTATCTTGAGCCCCGACTGGGTAGCTCAGTTGGTTAGAGGGTCATCCCAATATGCCAAGGTTGTGGGTTCAATCCCTGGTCAGGGCACATACAAAAATCAACCTATCAATGCATAAATGAATGGAGCAAGAGATGTCTCTCTCTCCTCTCAAATCAATACATTTTTTAAAATAATAAAAAAAAAGGTATATCTCATCCTGAGCAATTCCCTAACCACAGAGAGGATTCTGAATTTCGTATCTCGACAATACAATGTCATCATTATGGATACCAACCATTACACCAGGCTATAATATGGTGACAGTAACGCCTTCAGGGGCTTTTTACAATACACAGGAGCTGACTGGCCCTATGCTAAATAAATCAAAACGAAGAATTCAAAAACAAAACAAGAGCTACCAGTTTTTGAGTACCTACACATGCCAGGTACTTTGTAAATAGACATATGAAATGGATAGTAAGTATTATCTTCACTTTACCAATGAAGAAAAAGAAGCCTAGTGAGGTCAGAAACTGGGCCAAGGTCCCAAATATCTAGTTAAGTGACAGAGCGGAGAGATGAACCCAGGACTAGGCTCTAAGAACTGGGCCCAGGGCATGGTGCTTACGGAGTTCTTGAGAAAAGTTTCTCGGCCTTGATGTCAGGCCATGTCCCAACATCCCTCCTACTACCTGAGGCAGTCACTATTCCTGAAGCGCTCTCCACTTCCTGTTTTGCAACTTCTAAAACAATATAAGCAGGGAAAAAACTCATTCAGCTTAGCATTATGTATAAAATCAGAGTAAACAAACTAAGTGGAGAGAGGTTAAGGTACTCTCAAAATGTAAAGGTCAGAATCTGAACTGTGGGCTTTGTGCCATCTATGTTAACAAGATAAGAAACCTCGAGATAAGTGAGATATTTTCTATGGGTTTTCAAAAATCAAAAGGCCTAGGAAAGAGCACAGCTGAACATCTATGATCTTCAAGGTTTGGGATGAATTCAATGAAAAAGAATTAACACATGTGCCAGGCATTAGTCTAAGTGCTTGAGATAGGCAAGTTCATTTCACCCTCACAGGGACCCAATAACATAGGTACCGTCAGCTCCCCTGTACAGATGACAATGGGCCCAGCTGAGTAATTTGCTTAAAGTCACATAGCAAGGAGTGGAGCCAGGGTTCACACCCAGAGTCTGGGTTCTGCACTCAGTCCTACTGCATCCCCAACACTTACTTGGCACCTACTAGGTACAAAGGGCTATGCCGTTTACTGCAGGACATGAACCAGGTAAGAGCTCCTTAAAGAGAATATGTTTTTACTGAGCACATTGTGTGCTTCCAAAAGAAAATAAAGGTGAAACTTCTATTCAAACAAGCACCGTATCTTGCTGTGTATAATGCACACTTTGCTCAAATTTTTAAAGGAAAAATAAGGATGCGCATTATACGTGGGTGTGATGGTTACATACCACAGGCGTTATAATGGGTATAATAATCCTGAGTGTAATGTGTGCCAAAACGTAGGTGTGCACTCTATATGGCAAAATATGGTAACAACTGGTGCTAATGTGAACTCGGGACAACCACCATTACTTCCACTTTCTAACACAGCAGAACCCGAAGGAAACTCTTTAATGTGAACCAGAAGGAAAGGTGGTAACACCATACTCTGTTTTATTTCTAAACTTAAAAACAGCAAGAAGTGGCTTGGGAGAATTCAGAATTTTATTCCAGCACAAAGTTCGCAATCTCCGTCTTTCCCTCTACAGTGCAGGCCTCAGAGCAGAAGTGTGAGGTGGGGCGTAGTGCTTAACCTGCTAGCAAATTAAGGGAGGAATATTATAACCACAATGAAAGAGCGTCAGGTAGTTACTAAAACGGTCAAAAGGTTGTTGTTGTTTTTTTAAATTACAGAATTCCCCAAAGTGTTTGGAAAACCTATAATTATCAGATAGTATTTTAAATTAGTAGAATACTTTCAGAGATTAATCTGGCATAAAAAGAGTTACCAAATTATTTAGACCTTTTGACCCAGTAATTCCATTTCTGAGAATTACTGTAAAAAATAATTCAAAAGAAAAACAGAAAGCAGTTCATAAAAAGATATTTCTTGCTGGAGAGTCATAATGCTAAAAACTGTAAGTCACCTAAATTTTGATGTAAGCTTTCATTAATCGTGGCACACTGTCAACTCAAAGCAGTCAGCCGAAAAAAATATATATATAAAAATAATAAAAATAACATGAAAAAGTTTATAAGCGGTCACTTTAAAAGGTGATGCAATCAACCAGGGGACACCAGGATGGCATGCTGACCGGGACGAAGAATCTAGCTGTATCACGAGCGTTCGACACAACGTCACTGAAGGGGTCTGGGGGTGGGGGTGGCGGGGGGGGGCGTTTCTCAGTAACTCTGAAAAACTGTTTTGACTGGAAACCATAAGGCCAAAAAAAGAACCCCCACCAACCTGCATACAAACACTGTACATTAGTTCACAAAGTTGTTGCATACGGGAATACGGGTTAACAAACCTGAAACCACTTGCACGTACACTGGAGTCAAACAAATAAGCATGTAAATGGTGGTGGGGGACAAGCGGGTCGCTGTCTGAGAAGGAACCGACAGATAAGCAAGGCGAAAAGGCTGGAAGGGATTTGTCAGGTACATTTGTATGGGCTCGTGTTTAGCTTAGTGTGGGTACAGATGGAGAGATACAGAAATGACTGTTCAGATGTGGATCACAGGCTGGTACACATACAAGTGTCTCCCAACCCTGTGTCCGGTGAGAGGGCCTCTGTGTGATTCTTGTCCCCAAACCTGTAACTCTATGCCTGGCAAAAACAGCAGAAAATCCCAATAGAAAATACTGACCAATGCTTCTCAAACTGTCAAGGTCATGAAAAACAGAAAGAGTGGGAAACTGTCGCAGACCAAAGACTAGACAGACATGGCAACTAAATGCAAGTGGGCCCTGGACTGGATCCTAGAACAGAAAGAGAGAGTTAATGGAAAACTGATGAACTCAAAACAGAGCCTGGAGTTTAGTTTATAGTAATGCACCAGTGTTGGTTTCTAGGTTCTGACAAATCTACCACAGTAATGTAAGATGTTAACAATGAGGGAAACTGGGTGTAATCCTGCATTCTCTTTGCAACTTTTCTGTAAATCTAAAATTATTCCAAAATAAAACATTTTAAAAAGCAATACATATAACAAGTATATATACCCTATGATTCAGCTATATAAAATATAACATATGCCCTGGCTGGTGTGGCTCAGTGGATTGAGTGCCTGCCTGTGAACCAAAGGGTCACCAGCCAGTTCGATTCCCATTCAGGGCACATGCCTGGGTTATAGGCCAGGCTCCCAGTGGGGGGGCGCACAAGAGGCAACCACACATTGATGTTTCTCTCCCTCTCTCCTTCTCTTGTCCTCTCTAAAAATAAATAAATAAAAATTAAAAAATAAAAATAAAAAAATAACATAGGACTGTAAAGACACATTAGAAAAGTAGTGGTTTTACCTTACTAGGGAAGATTACATTTTTTCCCTTTACTACTGTAATGCTGTTTTAAACCTCCCAAAGCCCCTGATAACTGGGAACCTCTGCCCGTGCTGAGGCAGGAAAATCACATGAGCTTGAAAAAAAGGAACCACAGCATGATCTCCAATGGAGAAGACAGTGAGTACAGTAGTGTCAACTGAAATGAAAGGGAGAGAAAGCAGAGGTGACAGAGAACACACTTGACCTGGCAGGACACGGCAGTGCTTCTACCTGGGAAATAAGTACTTATGTCCAAGTCTCAAAAATCAGCAGACTTTCCCTGAGTGATTATCTGGGTCAGGGGAAGACAGCTCTTTATTTGCTAATTCCAGCCTTCTGTACGTATTACTTTAAGCAATTCAGTGCGGAAAAAAGGAGAGGACAAGATGTGATGCTCATCACTAAAGAAAATGTCATGAATCCATGTTTAAGTCCAGTTACCTTATGTAATCGAAGATATACATGAGCCGAAGAGATTTTGTCCACATGAAACCTACAAAGAATGAAAACCACTTTTAGCAGGAGGTACAAGACAGCCATCTCCTCGGGCCATTTGCATTTAAAGCATTCCTATCCAGAAAGTATTAACTCAGTGCCTAAGCACCATGGGGAGTATAAAACGCAGTCACCGCCTCCACACGGCTCACTACCAAACGGGAGAGAGAAGATGCCCAGGGAAGTCCTGCGGCTGGGCGGGACTAAGGTGGGACTAAGTGTCTAGACGAGTGCAGGACACAGTAAATGTCACAGCCCTGGGACGGGTGCTATTTTAAGTGAGACAGCCCTGCCAGGGACCAAAGGCTTCACCGGCAATCTGAGACTTGGTGGGTCCCTGACTGAAGCACAGGACTTAGAGAACACAGGGAAAGGAATTTCAGTTGAGAAGAGAGGGGAAGGAGAGCAGTCCGCAAGACTCCAAGGCCGCAATCCTGGGAGACTTGCTGGACCACTGACAGCTGGAGACGGCACCAGTTTAGAGAAAGAGATGGGACATCCCGAGTGCCAAGCGATGGCAAAACAAAGAGAATGCCAAGCAGAGTTGGAAGAGTCGGTGAGGGGGGAAGGCAGTAAACAGGCACATCATAAAAGGGGTCAGTCCAACACTGCACCCAGCCTTAAACCCAACGATGGCACCAACATATGTCTCCTGGGACAGCATGGTGACTGCCCTTTGTGACAATGTCCTAAAAACACTCTGAATGCCCACCCGCCCCAATGTCCTAAATTTACCTTTCATTAAGACTCTATCATCCACCAATTTCATTAACTCTTTTAAAATGTACTTTCTTTCTCACTTGGTCGAACACTTTGGGATATTAAGTTTTTATACTCACAACTGACCAAATGAAGTTGACTTTCTCTTTGCAACACCCAGAGACGCTCCAGAACCCCAGCACCAAACAACGACAACACACAACTGCCGCTCCGTTAACTCTGGCCGTCCCCTCCTTTCCTGACCCTCTCAGACTGACCACTGTGTGGTCACACTCTAGGGGCACCATTACTACCATCATATACTTCTCTAGGCCCTTAGCATTAATGCATTTTTGAGAAGTGCAATGGTCACACATTCACAGTGTGACTCTATATAAAGGTTCAGATTAGGCTGTTTCTAATGTCTTCTTTAAAGAGGATGAGCATCTTGCTAGTCACTTCGAATACAGAAACATATTATGCACATTTGGCAGCCT
The DNA here is from genome assembly GCA_028533065.1 of Trachops cirrhosus. Lineage (NCBI taxonomy): Eukaryota > Metazoa > Chordata > Mammalia > Chiroptera > Phyllostomidae > Trachops > Trachops cirrhosus. The sequence continues at coordinate 34,062,873 of CM052545.1, read as the reverse complement.
ATGATGACTCCAGGTTTTATTCTTAACCATTACCGATAACCAGAAATGAGTATAACATCTTAGTTTATTTTTTTTCCAACTGCTTCACTGACTCATTTGCATTCCCATGTAAGAGATTCCTACAGATTATCATCTTGAGCTAGGCATTTTCCCCCCAGAAAATGGGTTTTTTTTTGCAAATCTAGAAATTATATATCTCATTACTCTCTTTCAGGATCTTAGGAAAATACCCCATTAGTAAGCAAGCTCAATGAGAAGTGACTTCTCCCATTCCAACTTGCTTCGAGCCACTTCTCCATTTACAGCTCTCCTGTGTACCCATAAGGGCCCAATTGTATTCCGATTTTTCTTAAAGGTCTTTGATGTAAAATTTTACCAAAAGAAATGCACAAATAATTCAATACATATCTAATGGATTCATACACGAGTAGTCAAAGTACTGAAATACACACGGAAGCAGAAGGCTCACAGGCACACCTCCACCTAAAGGGCTGGGGGCTGCGTGGAAGTATGGGCCTTTGGTTGAAATGTAAAACAAACAAAAAAGCCAGCTCTGTAAATACACTATTTTCATTAAGTTTCCTTAAAAAAAAACAAAAACTTTCCAAACTTCCGAAAATGCTTACTCGAAGTTTAAATTATGACCACTAATTCCCTCTTCTGTCTTATCTTTCTCTTCCTGCTTAATCATTATTACCTTTACGGAGTGCAGAGACTGCACACTTTAATGAAAGAATCAGTGACCTAGGGATGGAGAGATGCAGGGCCCCAGAAGCTGGGTTGTTTAACTTCCTCAAGTGGAATCTCTGGAAATACTACTCATTAGGGAGTCTGGAGCCAATAAACACAATTTTGATTTTCCTTTGTCTAAAGATGAATTTAGTTTCATTCTCATTTAATGCTAGAAAAATCCTTTGCCTAAAGGCACCTCAGGAGGTTTCCTGGTGTAACTTCAGATGCTGACGTTCAGGGGTAATGCAGCAGAGGGAGGCAGTGAACCAGGAAAACCTGCCCTGGAATGCACATCAACCGCATCCCTCCTAGCATGCCCGGGAATGTTCCCAAGATTCACGGTTGACGCACCAGTGCGCCAGAACGGGTCTTGAATCTAGGGCTCTTCCGGCTCCCGTCAAACCTCAAATAGCTTCTGAAAGTCAGTCACTCACTTTCCACAACAGGCATTAATCTCAAGACTATTAAAGAGAGTCAGAAAGGGCAAAGGGTGTCTAGGTGTCAGTGGACACCACTTTGGTTACATAGTATTCCAGGAGTCAGCATCAATGAAATGAAAAACCCAAATCATAATACACGGGGTGTGCATTCTAAAATGGAAATTTCTCTTCCACTTATTTTTTCTTAAATGTCAGGTAAATTGACTTTCATGGTGCATCTCAATATATAACCTTTTCTATGCAGGTATTTCTGCATCAAACCTGACATGTTAAAAATTTAAAAAAGGTAACTACATAACAGGTGCAGCCATTCTGATCTCCCTTGACAGAGTTTACAGATCTTTGGGCTTTAAGGACAAATGAAATAATCCAGATGGGGGTGACAGTGCTCAAAATGGTGATAACCAGCAGTTGTTATGAAGAAATGTCCAGTGGAGATCATGTCTAGACAGGCAGAGAGCTAGTCAATTAGAGAGTCAACCGACCGTTGCTGAATACCCACGTGTCAGGACCCTTGCTAGGTACTGGGAATACGGTAGTACATAAAACAGATCATTGTCCTCCTGGAGCTTACAGTCTAGGGTCCTAGGAAGGTGGGTGGCACCCAATTCAGAAGCCCTGAGCAGTGCAAACTGTCCACCCGAGGTAAGGGAGTACCAAGCATCATCTACCACGACAACATATTTGAGTTCAGATGACAGGCCATTGTGCTGGGACAGGACAGATAAAAAGAAAAAAAACTTTAAAATCCCTGAGGTTTCTAGTGCGTCTTGGTTCCTGGTACGTAGACCTGAGAGGGGACAGATAGGAAAGCATTTCCATTGGGGTCATGGACTAGCCCCTTCGTACAGGGTGGGCTGGAGCAGGAGAGGAGGCGCCCCTCAGCGGTGCCTGCACACAGGGCTGGGGGTAGAAAAAGGGCGAAAACAGAGTCTAGGGGTAGCTTCCGTTAGGTTCTGTCGTATTTTTTCTACTGAACATTCGGTGCTGTGAACCTCATTAAAATCAATCAACTCTTGTAAAAAGTGTCAGCCTACACTCTGTAGGGACTTAAGTGAAGGGCCTGGGCCCATAATTGGAGAAAAGAGGTTCAGAGAGACTGCAGACACAGCGTGAGGGAAGAAATGACCTGCAGCCAAAGGGCAGCAGTCTAGAGGGATGGAGAAGCGGTGATTTAGAACCACAGCCAGCTGCAGGGGCCAGCAACACCCAGCACAGGCCTGTTCAGTTTCTCTTAGCCTCAGTTTCCTCATCTGAAAAAATGGGCATACTATCAGTAACTATTTCACTGGGATGTTGTGAACCAAATGTACTAATGGAGGTAAACACATAACAGTATCTGGCATATAGTTCAGTGCCCAATAAATGTTCACTATTATTCTCATTAAAGCAACAGGGTCCATGAGCTTATCTTCAGGGGGAGCATTTGGCAGGAGTTGGGACCTGTGGAAACCATATCCCACTCTACTGGCAGAATTAGGCTCCAGGAGAGCAACATCACAGGGGTCAGAATGAGCGGTGGGCGCTGAAGACAGAGCAAGTAAGCAAACCGAGGCTGAGAGCATCCCATGAAAGAAACACGAAGGGCCAGAGTCCGTGCACCACCGGAACCCACATGGTGCTCTAAGGCAGTTAGAAAAAGAGTAGAACTCAACTAGAATAAAGAGGTCTTTTTTCATTCATTTACTTTGTTGTTTTTTGGACTACATTTTGAGAGCAGCACAACTATCTTGGAAAGAGGCTAAGTATGTATTATTTAAATTTCCACAAATTAGTTTAGAAAGAGGGGGTAGGGGCTGGATCAAAACAGGGCTAAACTCTTGAGGGAGTTACAAAGACAAAGGGAACCCAGTCCATGTTTTCTCTAAAGCTCAGTCTAGTCAGACGCTCTACAACCCACCGACCTGGAAGCGTGTGTCCACTTTCTTCAGTGCTTCTTGGGAAGCGTTCATGCATCCACTCGGGAAGAGTGGTCTGAATGTGTGCAGCTGCGGCGGCCTCAGTAACTTACTGCGCTGGCCAGGAAGTCCGTTTAGTTTTTTCCGTAAAATAAGACACATTTTTCATTTTTACCAATAATCACTTTATTGATTTGGATATTTTGAGTATGCTGGCTATCTCCTGCTATTGGCTTCCAATGCGCAGAGGCCACGGGTGCTATTAAACACCTTCCAATGCATAAGACAGCACCACAGTGAAGAACTGTTTGACCAAAATGTCAACAGTACCAAGAAACTTCGCAAACCACTCTTGACATGTTTGATCACTCACAGCACCTTCTCCATACACTGCACAAATCTTTTTTTGTGTTTCGGTTGTGTTTTTACCTTTCTTGAAATAATAAACCATAATATGCTGAAAATGTATATCTCCTTCCATCTTCAATATTAAAACGACTGCACAAAAATTTACCAATTTTGATTTTTTTTAATGCATGCTGATATGACAGCTGTCACAATAACAACCTAACAAAATTATTTCAAATGAAGTTAAAGACAACTAAGCACTACTAGCTCCATGGTACGGAAGAAACTAAATGAACTTTCTGGCCACCCAGTGCTATAAGAGACACACAGAAGTCAAAGAGAAAGCCTACGTTCTGGAGGCCTTCGCAGGTCTGAGCTCTACCCTAAGACACCATTTCTGGTTTAGATGGTAATTATAAATGAAGGGAACTAGCAGTCAGCTATTCACCACTGAACATTCATAAACAACATCCAAAGCATGAGTCCTGGCTTTTATCATAGGAGTCAGGTGGTGGACCACGTCTAAAAAAGTGAATAATGATCCACTGAAAGCAGAACCAACACTGCTACTTACCAAATATCTTCAGGCCAGCCGTACTTTATTAGATCCTCATCTACAGGGAGATACAAGAGAACAAAGAAAAGGTTAAAAAAAAACACCAAAAAACAAACAAAAAACACCTTCAAATGAAGATATGCCAGAGTTTATTGGAAAGGGGGGAACTACAATTCTTTCCACAACTTTTTCCCCTCCCTTAATGAAGAGTAATTCAGAGAGGCTTTCATGCTTGAAAATTCTGTAAAAATAGTTTTTACAACTGGACAATTATAACTGTGATAATCTTTTATAATAATACTTATAATCTAAAGTTCAAACATATTTCTATTTAAAGATAATAAAACTGACAAAACAGAGCAGCTGAGATTGGATGACATCTTAGAAAATTGGTTCACTGTAATAATATTTATATGTTTAAATTGTTTTGTTAAAATTTTAAAGCCAATGGACTACATTTTACTTCTTTAAAAAAACCCTGAATTTTAAAATTGTAGCAAATTAGGGAATTAAACAAACACCAGAAGTATACAAAAGAAAATAAAAATTGCCTAAAATAAAATAGAAGAGTGGAACATAGGTGTTGGAAAGGATGGGGTAGGGAACTGATGTTTTTATTACAAGCATTCTGTTGAATTTTTAAATTTTTAAGAATTGACTTTAGGGTGGAAGGGAGAGAGAGAAACACTGATTTGTTTTTCCACTTATTTATGCATTCACTAACTGATTCCTGTATGTGCCCTGACCAGGGATCAAACCCACAACCGTGGTGTACTGGGTCAATGCTCTAACCAACTGAGCTACCTGGCCAGGGCACTATTAGAGCTTTTAAACTATGTATGACAGGTAAAAATAAAACAAGATTTTCAAAGTTCCTTGGAAACAATGACAACTTGATTCTACCAGATGAATAAAATCATTAATGTTGACACTTGGGTTGTCTCCAATTATAAATGTTTCAATAAACATTTTTAAATAAATACGTCCATTTTCCTGATTATTGCCTTAAGGTGTATTTCTAAAAGGCTAGTATTCAAAATTTATGTACATTTTTAAGACTAATGACATGTATCACCACCGAAAGTTTATATCCACGTATACGGGGTGGGGCAAAAGTAGGTTCACAGTTGTCTGTGCGGAAAATAATACAATAATTAATAAATAATAGAAGAATAAATGCTGTGTTTTGCCTACTCACAACTGCAAACCTACTTCTGCCCAGCCCTATTCTTCTAGAAGCCATATGAATTAGTAACTAATTGTGTTTACAATTTTTAACTTTGTGTCTAATAGTTTAAATAATGCTTCTGTGTTAAAGTACACAAAATAATACATATATGATTATTTTAAATGCACCTAAGAAAGTATAATCTCTCTAATTTTAATGGGTATTTACTTCCCAGAAAAGCAAAAGGAAGATAAACCTTGCACGAGGGCACTCGTAGCAACTGCAGACACCATGGGTTTCTGAGGGCTTTCTACTAGCGTAAGTGGGAAGCCAAGCAGACAGCCACCAGGCGATCAGAACAAGTAAAGGGAAATCTAAAAACCTCTTCCTCAGGCAATGTTCGGCTCCCTGGTGACACCTGCTGACTAATGAAAGGAACACACCAGAAGCTTTTTAGTGAAAGTAAATAATTCAATTAGAAATTCATTTATATTCCAGCCAGCCCTTAGTCTTAAGTCATTAAGGCTACTAGAAGTTAAGTGTGATGTGCTGGGAGCACCAGAGGACAGAGCGCTTAATAAATGCTACACCTTTCTTACAAAGCAGCTATGGAAGTCGACGCCTCCAAACGACTCCAAGAATTCTTGGGGAAAAGTGTAGGAAAAACCTGTTTTTTCCTACATACTTTTTAATGACAACAAAACACCACTCCAGTGGACTCTAGAGAGAATCTAGATTTATGTATGTAGACATAGACTCTATATCTGGATTTATATTTGTAGATATAAATTCCTCCAAAGGACATTTAAAGGATTCCAAATAACAAAACATAAAATATTGCACAATCCAGCCCATCCTAATCCACTCCTCCACAAAGCCTTCTCAGCTTTCCCTAATCCAGTTTTCTCTCTCTGCCTCCTCCATTTCCACAGCATTTGCTATTAATATTAATGTATTTTGCCCGTACTTTTTTATAACCTTTATTTTTTAAAGCAATTTAGGTTCAGAGCAAAACTGACCCACACTTGCTTCGGTGCGTGCCTCCACCTGAATACTGTGAAAACACGAGACTGAATCTCCCTCTCTGGACCCTCAGAGGCTGGCGTGAAGAGACCCAGCGAGCAGGAGCTGAAATGGGGGCCCGAGAGACAGGGGGCAGAGCCACTGCACAGCTGCCTCAGGTCGGTCGGCTCCCCCGGCAGCCGGTCAGTGAGAGCCAGAACGAGGCAGCTCTTCGCTGTAAGCAGTACACGAAGCCCACTCCCCCGGCCCCCACCCACACCCAGAGCTGCGCAGTGCAAAAACCACCTCCCCCCAAAAACCTCACAAAGCAGCTCTGCGTTAGGAGCCTCTCAGTGACCTCAATCTTGGATTTGCACGTGTGAGGTGGTAGAGAGAAAGGCAGATGTGGTCAGGTTTGAACCCATATCTGCTGTAGGTACAACAATGGCTCATAACTGTGCCTTACTATTCTACAGGATACAGGAAGGTAGCACCCCTCATCAGGAGGATGCTCCGAGGAAAATACATATTATCTACGACAATTTATGGGTTGCTAGGAGAAACATAAAATTCTAGAACTGATATATTGCAAACAGCTTCTTCATTAAGTCACATCTAGAATCAATGTCATAAATTCATTAAAAGGAAAAACTTTATAAATGAGTTACATTATTCTGTTTTGTTTTATTCTCTTGGCTAAGATGTGATAATCTTGCTTATACTGATTCTGCTTTATAGCAACCATGTTACAGCAAGGTTCTAAACTGTTTATGTAGATCTGAATTGTAACTATATTTATATAACAATTACACATCACATCATTAGAGATCATATACTATATATTATATGCATATATAGTATTTTAAATATAAGTGTGTGTGTGTGTGTGTGTATATATATATATACATACACATACATAAACTATATAATTACATCACCGCTTTTTGACATCTTTTAATTTTTGGCCTTATTTATGTCATTAATGTCAATGTCTCATATTGAAGAACATTATATTTGCCTCATTTAAAGGACCAAGTTTAAACTGTTGTCAGTTTCAAACTGCACCTAGAACAGACACTGGTGGTTTTAGAAAGGGAAAAAAAACGCCATACCTGGAATTGAAAGGTGACTGTAGCGGATCACCCAGCTCTCCGGACTACAGAGGCAGAGTCATCCAGCCTGGAGTGTTCCCACTTCGGGGAGGGGCCACTGGGGCAGCTAAAGAAACTCCCGTATGGTAACTACTACTTACTGAGTGTCCACTAGGGCCCAGACACCTCACCCAGGCTCTTTCATTAACAACTTCTTCACAACTCCGCATGGTAAATACTACCCATGGTCTTCTTCCTACATCTAAGAAATCTGCAAAAACCACCTCCAAAGAGGTTCAAAGAGGTTAAGTCACTATAGCTAGTTTGTTAAAGAGCTGGAATTTTAATCCAGACTGGCCTGATTTAGGAGCTGTCTCTTCCAAAATGTTATACTAGCCCATGAGATAAGCAGCTCTGTTTTCCAAGCTTGAAAAAGAGTAATTCTGGCACTTCCTCCAAGAGCTCTTACTGCTGCCGCTCTTTTCCCCCTCACCTCCACGCTCGCACCCCGGGGGTCGGTGCTGCCAGCCCCCTGCCCTCAGCTCACTGCTGTCCTTCCTGATCAAGGAAGCGGAACCTCACTTCCGCCGCTCTCCTCGCTCCTGCAGTCAAAAAGGTTACCCCTCAAGTGATGCGTTTATTTTTAAATTTCGTTCAAATTCATTAGTGGGTCAAAAAATTAATTTAGCAGGCTGAGACTAGCTTTTAAAACATGAAATAAAACAGAAAATAGAGGGCATAGCAAACACTATGGGTATTTTTGTTTTCTTTTTATGAAAGTGTACACCGTTTAGTTATATGATTGTGTATACAGTATGAAGTGATGTATTTCATTCTGAAGACAATGGTCGACAAAGTTAGACAAAAACTGTTAACATTCCATGACTTAAAAGAGCCATTTTCAGCCTCAGAAAACCAATAGACATGTTTTCACTAACCTTAAATGTGGTGAAAATGGCAGGAAATGATCTTTTCAGAGTCCAAGTCACAGATTATTTTTATTTGATCTAAACTGGCAAAGGTTAACCTGATTCATATCAACCTAAATCAAATGGTACAACAAAACTTTCATTCAGTAAGCTTCTAATGAGCAATTAGTGGTCCAATTAGCTCAAATATTACCTGATATAACTAAATTCGAGGCAAGTTAATCCTCTGGAGTTCTTTATAATGGGTTAGTTGTCAGTAGTAAGTTGAAAACTCATATCCAACAAACCATAGGGGGAAAAGGCAATTAACACTTACCTTCTGGAAATTTCAAAATCAACTGCTTTAGAAAACTTACTTTCATATTTATCCTTTCCCATGTAAATAGTGTAAGCAGATGAGTTAACTAAAACAAAACAAAAATAAAAAGTAGTTAATTTCATCACCAAAAGTGTTTCATGGGAAAAATGAGTGACAAATGCTTAGATTTGGGGTTGGCAAAGGTTGGCCCATCAGCCAAAGCAAGCCCTGTGCGTGGACAGCCCTGCTTTTTATTTTCAGCAGGCTGGAAAAAAGCAAAGCAAGGAAGAACAAGCTAAAGAGTGTGGCTCACAAGTCTAAAATGTTTATGATTTGGTCCAAACAGAAAAAGTTTTCTGACCCTTATAAAAAAATAGCTACTTTCCTACTTTCCTGGATAAAGTTCAATGCAATTCCAGTTCAGTCTTATATTCTGCCTTCTACAAAGAATTTTCAAAAGAGAAAAATTCAACCTTTACCTCAATCATTTAAAAACAAACTCCTAGACTTAGCCAAGTTTTATTTTTTGTAATTTAATTAGGCCAATATTAAATTATATTCCAGATGTGCTGCAAATTATAATGGGCTGCCTGTCCCATTCGGGAGAAATATGCCTCTTAAACTTCAAACCATTGGCTCTGAACCCTGATTACGTATTAGAATCCCCTAATTATGCACCAGCTCCACTAAGACTGACCAAATCCTAATCTCTGGAGGACAGGCACTGGTGTTTTCTAAAAGATCTCCAAGTGATTCTGATGTTAAGTCAGGGTTGGGAACCACTATCCTAAATCAAACTGAATGTTCTGATATGGCTTACATTAGGAATTTACAGTACTGACAGTGTGTTTTAATGTGGGCATGAGCCATCTAGAGTCAAACAGAAAGTTAAGTTTCCTAATTGAAATTCGAACTGAGCAATGGGTTTCCAAGCTCATCTACCAAACCTAGTTGATGCCATCTGAATGTAACCTCCTGAATTCACAGTTACTGGGGGTTCAGTCTGTAAGACCCAACAGATGGGCAAGAGGCTGGTCTGGGCAGTGTGCTGACTGTCACTTCAGAGCACAGAACTGCCACACGTGAGCAGGAATCGGAAGGCCAGGGAGCAGGCACCCTTTCACTACAAACGCTGAACTCAGGATAGCCTGTACCTTCAGTAATGAGACATTCCTTAGGTTACCAATTGTGGCTGCCTCTCTTGGGGAGGGAAAACTCCTAATTCCTTGGATTAGCAGTTATAATGACTACAGTCCGTAATTACTTGGAAGTAGTTGAGAGAAATCTTGAAGGGAATGTTTGCATTGCCTAGTTGACAGAAATACTTATCTATAATTGAGCATTTTATTGGCTTAATAAGGCCTTAGCGTAGCATATAAAAAAAATGCCAGAAGGGCAGGAACACACTAAAAAGTGTTTCAGATTCTCTGTGCACAACCTGGCAATACTATACCCTTGTGCAGACCCTTGTGATCCTACAAGGTCACCGCTAGGAGTATATCCTGCTAATTAAATACTCCATCTGACAATGATGTCCTTTTCACCAGCTAAACACTAATTAAAACTGGTTAAACACATTACAGTACATCCATAAACAAAATGCCACGTACCCATTAAAAAGAAAGGGTCACAGTATTCTTGTATGTACATATACAATAAGATTCAATTTATAAAAAATAGATGAATATGTAATTAAGTACGCATATTTATATACAAACATATTTTTAATATATGCATCTATTTTCTTTATATGCATGGAAAGATAAACAACTGTTAACATAGTTACCTTAGCTAGCTTGCTCACACAATATACAGGTGGTTTTTGCAATCAGAACAAAAGTGATTTTTAAAATGATTAAAATAAAACAAAGCTGTCCCTGTGTAGGCCAAGTTATCTAACTTACAGCCAAGAGAACGGCAGACAATTGTTTGGACGGCTGACCTACACAATTGCTACAACCCCAAACTGAGGGGCATTCTACAAAACAATTCTTCAACTAGCAAGCGTCATGAAAGACAAAGACTGAGCAAATGCTCTAGGTTAGAAGAGACTAAAGAGTCCCTTCTAATGATCTGTCATTTTTCTTTGTTATAAATACATTAGGACACTGAGTAAAAGCTGATCAGATAATAGTACTGTTGCAAAGTTGATTCCCTACTTTTGATCATGAAGAATGTCTTTTAATAAGAGAATATCCCTGATTTTAAGAAAAAAATACTTAAGTATTTAGGGGTAAATTGCAACTTACTAACAAACAGTTCAGGAAAAAATATTGTGTATGGGGAGAGGGAAGGAGACAGAAGGGAAGAGAGGGAGAAGAGTGAAATTATCAGGGAAAATTAAAATAATGCAATTGTTAGAATGTGGTTAAGAAGGTAAAATGTTCAAATCTGGGGAATCTAAGAGAAGGATATAAAGGAAAGCTTTTACTTTTCCTGTAACTTTTCTGAAAGACTGAAATTATGTCAAAACTAAAAAGAACATGATTGCTGAGCAAGTATTCTGAATTAAGCTCCTGTGCATGTGAAACAGATAAAGAAAAAAAATAAACTGAATTACTTTGGTACTTCTGCTATTCTCACACAAATAACAGGGTTCATCAGTATGGGAACTGGTTATCTTGAAGATAGGTGACTGAGGCATGGCAGCCAACCCACCTTGAGGGGCCGAGTGATCATTTCATAACATACAGGACAATCCACCCTATGACAGGTGCTATTCAGAGGTGCTGGCTACTAAGTACCTCTTCATGAGCGAAGTACAGGTATTTTGTGGGTCTATAACACAGATGATCTTGAATTTGACACTGGAAATATAATAAAGCTAACGTTTCATTTTATCACTATGAGAAAACATGAAAGAATAGAATTGAATAGATTTTAGTCAGAGACACTAATCTTGAAACAAAAATCTATTGAGATTTTTCTCTCCATTTTTTAAAAAAGGTTTTAGGCTATAACCACTTGGTTGGAAGCTTGGCTATCTATATGAAGTCAGTTCCTGAAGATTCTGCATTTCAAGTTGTTTTCTGTACTGGGATACGTAGCTTTACTACTATTTTACTGGAAAAGTTATGTATTTGTCCATTGATTTTGCAATTTTAAGAGATTTGTGGCACAAGGGTAGTTTTATTAGACTTAGACGCTAAATATTTTTCCAACAGGAAGTAGTTCTGATACTATAATGGAAGCCAATGAGAAAAATATGATCCACAAATCTGCACTTTGTTCTATTAAGGGCACCTGTACATGTATGACTAGGGCTGAAAGAATTTGGAATAGCTTTAAAGCAACTGGCACAAAATACATTTAATACTTATATGCCCCCCCATACTTTTTATTTCCTCCTGAGCTCATATCTATGTTGTTGGGGAATTTCATGAGTAGAGAAGCTACAAAAAGATGCTGAAGTTATGTCAGATGGAGCAAAACAGTACAGAGGAAGGATTGAAAATGCTATCAGGGGCCTAAAATGATTCTTCAAGCTAGTTTGAATTTTGTTTCTAGTAATTTTAATAATATGGGTAAGACAAACCAAATCTACAGAGACAGAGAAATATTAGCATATGGCACACTGTGGAAATCTAAACTACTGAGAAAAAAGAGATGTGATAGTGTGATTGAGTAGGAGGGGTTGGGGGTGGGGTCTGTGAGTTACAAGGTCTCTGGGCCTTAATGTTCTCAACTCTAAAGAGAAAGTACCACACTACTCAACCCCACACAAACATGGAGCTCACCTTTAACAAGAAAGCAAAGGTATTAGCAATAGAATAGTCTTAGTCTAAATAGATTGAGTCTTATGACTAAATTAAAAAAAAACTCATTCGTTTTATTCGACAAGCATCTATTGAGTATCTATTATGAGCCAGGTACTATACTAGGAGAAACAAGATAAGGAGATCCTGTCCCTGCCTTCAAAGGGTTTATACTCTCAAGCAGACAGCGTTTATTACCATTAAGCGCCAATACCAAAGGTATACACGGAGTGTTAAGGGGGTCCCCGAAAAGGTATACCTAAGCAGTCCCTGGTGGAAGCTAGATTGGGAAAGGCATTTGAAAAAGGTAAGCCAGGGCTGTCTTAAGGGCGTACCAATGAACTGGGGGTTGATTCCAGCGAAGAGAACACAGCAGAGAAACGAAGTCTACACACAGTATTTACTTTCTGGGAAATAAAAGCATCCTTTCTTTGACTGCCAACGACAAATCAGAAACATCACCATATGTCACTTTTCAAGATCTGAGACATCAAGTCTACCCAGTGAGTGGCTTTCTTACCATTCTAAGGTCTTTTACGCTGTTGCATCGAGACCCTAGAATCCTGTCCTAGAAGGGTAAGGCGTACTTCCCAGACGGCAGAGTTGTTGACAGGTGTCTCCTTTGTTTATCAAAGTGCATATTCACTAGGGCACACCCAGAATAAAGGCCAAGGGGGTGGTGGTGGTGGTGGGGGCGCGAAAAAGCCCACAAACTGCCCTACTCCAGGCAACAACAGAGTCTTCCCGACTGAGGCCAGAGAACACCCCCGGATGCGAAGACCGCAGAGGGGACAGTCCCTCCGCCCTCCGCCCCACCCCGCGGGCCCTGGCAAGGGGACAATCCGAGACCACCGGACGGAATGAGTAAGAGGACCGAATGGAAGCGGGGAAAGGAGCCCAACGCGGAGGAGGCGCTTTAGGATGAGGTCCTAGCTTGGCGGCGGCCCGGGGCGTCCCGGCTTCGGAAACGCACAGTGGAGCAGGGACCCCGGAGGTCGTGGCGCCCACTCACCGCTGCTGCTGGTGAAGTAGAACACCATGATCCCGGCGACGGCGCAGCGACCCCAGCGTGGAGCACCAGCGCCCAACTCTCGCACAGCAGGAGACCAGACGCGGAGGCCCCCAGTTTCCTGGAGCTCCTGCGCGCACTTCCGGCGGGTGTTGGGCCGCGTCATAACGCCGGCCGGTTAGTGCCATTTTTGATCTTGGCGAGCGGGTGGTATTGGCGGGCAAGGGTGTTTCGAGGCCCTGGACAGGATGGGGCCAGGACAGCTGGTGGTTGGAAAACATGGGCGGGGAGGTAAGGGGTACATCATCTTCCTTTTTTCTTTTTTATTGAACTTATTGGGGTAACATTGGTTTATAAAATTATACCGTTTTCAGGTGCATAATCGTATAATTCATCATCTGTATATTGTACTGTGTGTTCACCAACCCAGCAAAGTCTCCTTCCATCACCATTTATGCCCCCTCTACCCTCTTCTACCTCCCCCTACCCTGCATGAAACTCTATCTTAAAAGAAAAATGCCATTGGCTGGTACCTCCGGGTGGTTTAATCCTGAGGCTTATTTGTTGGTATTATCTGCCTCCCCACACCCCCGCAAGGGCTCCCAGACAGCATAAACTGTGCCTTTTTCACAGCTGGATATTCACTGAGCCAGTCGCAGTACTTGATACTTCGGTAGTTCATCACATTTTTAATGAACCCAAATTCCTCCGCTATTCTCATTCTAGTTCCACCACTTGTAAGGCCCACATTTGGATACATTCTGTGCTTCACCTCCCTCATCTGCAAAATAAAGATGAGTAGAGCAGCTAATTTATCGATCATTTTGCTAGCATTACATAAATTAATAGGAGGAGGGTCAGGACATTCCACTCAACTCAAATGAATTGTTAGTGATACTCCCCAGAGGCAACATACCTCTGGGATTTCGTCTAGGACTGTTCTGCCTTTATGATCTGCCAATTGTTACGCTAGAAACCTAACATATTACTAATAAAAAAGTTGAACGCTAAAGCTTCAAATCTGAAATATAACTGCCTCGAGAATCTCGAAAGGCTACTTTACAAAAATTATTTTACACCATGTGACCCCAGAATGTTCGTAGGGCGTCTTTATTCTATGGAAAACTACAATTCCCAGAACACACCTAAACAAGGCCTGAGGAGAGGAACCCAGCGCGGCCGCAAGGGATTGTGGATGGCACTGTTCCGAGTGAGGGGAGAGTTTCACCTCCCAAGGGCGGGAGAGTCTTGGAGACCGCCTCTCGAGTAGGCGGGGCAATAACTGACACGCGGCCAATCATCGAGCCAGTTTCTGGAAGCGCTGAGAAGTGGCGAATCAAGACCCAGCAGCTTCAGGCTAGCCTGGCGCGCGATAATTTGAATACAGTGGCAGAGCAACTGGCTTGACTGAGGAGAGGTCGCGGGCTCCGAGGTGCAGGTAATTGCTGCAGGGGGCCGAGGCGTGGGTTGGAAGACTGAGAAAACGGGAGATTCTGTAGAACGTGGTGGGGGCGAATGTCAAGGACCGAAGCCACCAACCGGTTCTCCGCACTTCCAGGTCACCTGGTTCCTATCTTCCTGACGCCGGAGTTTTCTTGTCTTGAGTTTTCTAAGGCTGAAAGAGAAAAAGAATATCTTTTCCTCTTTCAGCCTTAGAAGGGTCTTCCCTTAAACCGCGGCTGACATTAATCCCCAGAGACCCTGGTCTTTCTGTTTAACTTTGAAATCACGCTGGTGTCATTTTACAAAACATACCTGGTCCGAAGGAAGGGGAGGGGGAAACTTTGCTGAGCAACATGCCATCAGCTCGAGTTAAGATGCAAGATTGTTTATTGTCAGCAGCCTAAGGAGGTCAGGATATTTTGTAAAAGGAAACGAGCGGCTTGGTTGGGGTTCCTCGACTGGTAAAATTGGAGAGTATTTTTTGCTGGACTCATAATCAAAGTTGGAATGGTTTCATTGCATCTACAGGTTGTTGAAATGTATTTACACCAACAAGAAAATGTGTTAAATGGAGAATATTAAGGCATAGATGGAATGGAGGCATAGGACTGCATCTAACAGTGGTAGGGGGTGGGGTGGGGTGAGGGCAATGGTAAGGGAGTGTTGCAGAAGATGAATGTTTAAACTTGGTGTGAACTAATTGGGCTAATTAAAGGGGAGAGTGTGCCTTAAAATAGGGTTAAAAATATTTCCTTTTTGGTAAGATAATTTTCCAACTTGAAATGTACTATCCCTGCTTTTATTTCCTGTTCTAATTACTACTGTAATGTAGTGTTTTTCCTTTTTATTTTTTTACCTTCATCGTTTAAATTTTTATTACAGTGATTTGCTTAAAAAAGAAACCCTTTTCTTGGATCTTTATGGACCATCACCGATATAAAAAGTAATTCAGACTTTTAAGGTATAACTTTTATAGTGATTTCTATGCACATTGGATGAATTTGGTTATTATAATTGCCCTGTTGCTTTTAGGAGTTCAACTAAGAAGATGTCAACTTTTACGCCAAGGAAAAGGAAACAGAATTCTTTGAATTGTGACAAGTGAGTCTCATCTTATGGGTAGAAACTCTTAAAAAAGAAAAATTCGCCTTCCTGTCTTTCTTACCTTCTGTCTTCTATTTCTTAGAATTTCCATTCTTCCATTAGCTATAGTAATATTTTATATTCTAATTCTGGTCTGGAAATACTGTAAGCTTTCAAAATTAATTATTTACTGCTTTTATAGGGAATCACAGAAAGAGCTGTTTACTATGGCTTCAAAATGTATGTCAACTCTCCCATTACCTTGCTCCTTCCTGCTCTCCTACGTGATTCTTAACACAGTGTTTTCCATACAGTAGATGCTGGTCTGTAAGCCAGCCTAGAAGGTCTGTGTACTCAGTACTTACTGTGCGTCACACCAAATATAAACCACTTCCCACAGAACAGGCCCTAGTTACATAGAATTAATCATTTTAGAAGACTCGGAGCCACTCAAGCAAAGCATATGAGCTATATGGCCAGGACTTGAAAGTAGTTTCAAAACATACACACATACACGTATATGAAAATTTCTTTGCGAACAGTGTTTTCACAAACACTATCTTTTGAAAACTATTTGAATGCTTTGCTTGGCAAAAACAATTGAGAAATCCTACTGTTAAACTAACAGCTAATGTGTATGGATGGATGTTTGGTGGAGAAGATGTAATGTTTTTAGTGTGACCTATAGGTAGTGTTGTTTATTACTTAGTAAACTGACAAAAATTGAAGCAAAATAAAAATTCTTATCAATGGACCTTGTTTTTTTTTTCATAGCTTATTATCAGACATTCCATCAAAGAAATTAACTTTGGACTTAACTGAAAATGTACTTTCACCACCTAATAAACAACCTATTTGCCAAAGCAGTGATAAAAATGAAGAAAAGGTGCCTTACTCTCAACAAGGCCAGGCCATTTCAAGTCTGCTCCAAACACCTAAAAAAAATAGATTACCATCTGCAAATCAAGGCTCACCTTTTAAAGCTTCTGTGTCTGCTGTATACTTTTACAACAAAAATAAGTGTTACCTCAATCCACTGGAGAGAAAGATGATAAAAGAGAGTAGACCCATATGTCTAAAAACTAATAATGAAGCTAAGTCTTTTCCTGGTGTGACAGAAAAAATTCAGGGAAAACCAGTCCGCTCCAAGAAGACGAACAAGAAACCACGGAAGAACTTAACTGTTAAGGGTCAACCAAGTTATAAGTGCATCAAGCCTATATCAAAGAATTCTAAAAATTCCATGCAAAATCGAGTGGCCTACAAACCAAGTGCGGAGAAAGAGAACAACTGTTATTCAGCTGAGAATAATCTGCATGCTCCTAGAGTTCTAAGCCAAAAAGTCAAGCCACAAGTAACACTCCAGGGTGGAGCAGCATTTTTTGTTAGAAAAAAATCCTCTCTTAGAAAATCGTCTCTGGAAAATAAGCCAATCCTGGGACTCACTCAAGAGAATAAGTCAGAAGTGATTAAAGATTCTGATGTAGAGACTGCCAGTGAAAGAAAAGGTTTTGAGGCAAAACAAGTGCCAAAGTCTTTGTTAATAGAAAAGGAACTGAACATTGAGCTGCTGGGTACAAGAAGTGAAAATGAAGAGAAATTAGTAAAGGTAAAGAAAACTAAATGTATCATTTTAAAAAACTAAGTTGGCTATATAATAGAACTTCAGTATACATGCTATATATGTAACATAATTGAACAAAATTTTATTTTCTTTGCAGTCTAGAGGACTGCTTTTATGAATCCAAATAGTATAGTTTAATCACTATAAAGAATTTAGAGGCAGGGTGGAAAGATGGGACTTTTCTCCCCTTTTTGGCTTAAGGGAGCCTATCATTATTTCCTTGGCACTAAGGTGTACATTTTATTAAAATCCCTCGTGACTAAAGTCAAGAGAAGCCTAACAACTTTTATTTGGTAGTCAGTGTTTTTAGAAAGTAGAAATAATGAAATTCATGTAGTAGGTTTCCAGAGAATAAGCAGATTTTTTTTTGTTTGTTTGTTTCAGTATATTATTCAAAGTACTGGATTATTCTAGAAAATCTAGCAAATACAGAAAGTATAAAAAATATATTGTCTGCAAACCCAGTACTTGGAGATGATCATATATATAATCATCTGTTAATATATAGTTGGGTTTTTTGTTTACTTTATGTAGTATGTTTTCATTGTTGCTAGTCTATGCTTTTTTGATCTTGCTCATAAATTTAACACAGCTAGCCCAGACTAGTGCTGCCTGACAGAAATAGAATACCAACCGCCTTAATTTAAAATTTTCTAGTGGCCATATTAAGTTTTTAAAAAAGTTTAGCCCCATATATTTTGTTACCCTTTCAGCGTAACTAGCATAAAAAGTCATTAATGCAATATTTTACATTTTTATGTACTAAGTCCTTGAAATCAATGTTTATTTTCTCTTGCAGCACTTTTGAATTGGGACTAGTGAATTGTTCTGGCAAATTCTCATTAGCCACTTGTGGCTGGTGGCTACCACAATGGGCAATTCAGGTCTTCCCCTTGTGTTGACTTCCTGTCAGTAATCTCATCAGAGAAAGGACTTTTGGTTTGTTTTCAGGTAGCTAGGGACAGAAAGCAATGGAGGCAACAGGCTTTAAGAAGGGCTGTCTTCCAGTTTGGGGCTTGCATGTCTGTGAGGATTCATACTCATCACAGCCTTTGCACCTGGAGAAACGATAGGCTTTCACAGCGAGGCTTATATATTGAGCAATTCAAACTCTTTATCTCCTCACTTACCTTCTCTCATTGTTCTCTTCATGGCCTCCTTTCAAATTCAGTCCCAGATCATACCTCTTGTAGTCACCTAAATTTCAAATCTCAATGGCAAACATTATAAATTGGTGGCCAGTGAACCAAATCCAGCCATAAATGTTTTGCTTTGCTTATATATAAAATTTTTTGAGCCAGCATTCTTTTTTTAAATGTAAGATAACATTTCTAGTGTATCATGAAAGTTGAGGTCTGGCAAAGCCAAGCCCTCATTCCTGCATGGCAATAATCTCTCAGAACAGAGTGTCAGGCTACCTACCATTTTGACAGGTATGAGTTCTTCATTTTCCTCACTACATCAGCACCTGTGTACCGAATTAGATCAGTTTTGCTATTAATCTTACTTACCTGCTGCCCTTGTAGGCATTTAAGTTTGCAGTTCCCACTGTAAATGTTTCTTCCTGTTTATCAAGTATTGCCAATTCTGTATTATTGCTAAATGGAACATGTTCTTGCTGGCTAAGCAATGTAAGTCTATTTTACTAATTCTTCATATGGTTCCTGCCAAAACAAACAAACAATAACACAAAAATCCTATATCTTGATGGGTGTTTTGAGTTTGTTACATGGGTATGTAAGTTTATTAAAATTCATCAAACTCTATTTATATCTTTTTACTTTATATAAATATTTCTCAATTTTTTAAAATTTGGGGGGCAGTTCAAGCTAAAATTAATTCTCAATCCAGCAACATAAAGTAGAGCGAGGTCTGCCTTTCCACCCAGGCATCTCCTGGTTCGTATTCTCCATGTCTGTTTAATACAGTGACGTGACGAAGTCTCTGCAATGTTCTTTTCTGCCTTATTTTCTGAACTTCATTTTAAGGGGCTGGGTATTGGATTCTGTCTAGTTATCATTAGTTTGAGAAACTATGCTTTTGTGCATCTTAAATTTGTTGAATGAGGCTCTCCTCTCTTAAGATTTTGTTACATGCCCACTACTAGTATTCATCTCTACTAGTGAGGGGTGAATCCTGTTTTCATTACTGGGTACATAGCCTTTCCTCAACTCAATATGGAGCCTTAAGAAATGGCAAACTGATGGTCTGTCCCATCTCTACTGAGATATTATGGTCTGGAATAGTTCTACTTTGATCAAAAGAACTTTTCCCCAAGCTATATATTCTTTAAGTCTCACCAAATTAGTAATGTTAGTGAAATTTGTCAGAAGTTTTTTCTACTTTGCTTTTCCCACTTCCCAGCTACTGCCCAAAAGGGGGAGTTAGAACTCTCTTCAAATACTTAAGAATGTTCTTTTTCTTTCCTTGGCTTCCTGTTTTTAAACCTTATGAAAAAAGGTTGCCCCTTTCTAGTATGGTGGTTACTGGGAAAATTTTTGCCGTTTTCACTCATTTTTCTTGTTCATTTATTATAGAAAGGATGTTCTATGATCTCCATTCTGCCATCTTTATCAGGAATTATAAATACATTTTTGATAGGATGACAGATTGCACACTTAAATATACATTCTCTGGCTTCTTAAAGGTTATGTACATTTAGTAAACAGATGAAATTGTCCTTAAAATAGGCTGAAAATTGAGGATTTAAAATCATGTTATAAAATAATTCATAATAAACTAGGTATTTAGTTTTAGAAACATTTATTGGAATTCATTCACTAAATGGAAAATGGTTAAGAATTTCATTTTTTTTTAAATTTTATCTATTCATTATCATCAGGATTCCAGTGGAGTAGTTTCTTCAAGGGAACATAAACCTGATGAAAATAAGTGTTTTCCTTCGGAAAATTCTCACAGTGAGAACCAGGCAGGTAAGAGAAAACTCCTCAAAATGAATTTATTATGACAATGCTTCATTACATGTATCAATATGAAATTATATAGGATAATTTGGCAAAAGGATATGGCAAAATCCATGAAGGTAGTATACAAATGATGAAAGTTTATTACTTAATCACTGTAGTTTATCATTTAATTCTCGCAACAACCCCAGAGAGTAGATTAGTGTGCACGTTTCATGGATGAAGAAACAGACGTGTGAAGTAATGGGCCAGAGCAGGTCAGGCCTCACCTGGCGTGGCCGTGTTTGCGGACAGTGAGCTCTAATTTTTTCAATGCAAAGTTAAAAGTGTGCCCACTTTCAATGTGTTATTTTTCTCTAATCAACTACTGTTTTAATTTTGGTCTTTTTTAAAATAAGCTTTATTTTGCAATAATTTTAGATTTATAGAAAAGTTGTAAAGATAGTTCAGATAATTCCTGTATACATCCTTCACCCTATTTCCTCCAATGTTACCACCTTACATTACCATGGTACCTTTGTCAAAACCAAGAAACTCGCATTAGTACATGACTGTTAACTAAGCTGTAGACTTTGAGATCACCAGTTTTTCCATGAATGTCCTTTCTGTTCTAGGATCCAGTCCAGGATACAACACTGCATTTACTTTTCATGTCTCTTTAGTCTCTTCTCTGTGACATTTTCTGTCTTTTCCTTGTTTCCATGTTTGTTTGTTCATTTGTTTGCTTGTTTTTTGATACTGATCCCAGGTTTGGCTGCCTTCAAAAGCCAATACTAGAGAGGCAGGTGCTGGTGTATGGATAAATGGCTGATTGAAGAGCTGGCAGCCTGTGAAGATGGGGGACACTCGTCCCAAAGCCCATCTTAACATTTCAGCACAGGCAGAGGTTTTTATAAGGAGGGAGAGGGAAAGCAAAGAGATCAAGGGGAGGGGGCTGAAAAGTTCTTTATGTGCAGACCAGCGCAGTCCAGCACAGTCCAGCACAGTCCATTCTGAGAAGGACCTTCAAACTGGTCAAGTGGTGGTCTGGTGTGCATCTTGCTGGTATTGCAGTTTAAGGTCAGCATATCTCCCAGAGCTGGGATGCCTGAAGGCCGGGGTCTGTATCTTTTGAAGTTAGT
Organism: Trachops cirrhosus; assembly: GCA_028533065.1. Taxonomy (NCBI): domain Eukaryota; kingdom Metazoa; phylum Chordata; class Mammalia; order Chiroptera; family Phyllostomidae; genus Trachops; species Trachops cirrhosus. The sequence goes on along the minus strand of CM052545.1, from coordinate 34,041,452 downwards.
TCCTAGGATTCTTATACAAACACACTGTTTACCTAGAAGCTATTTGTTAGTCAGGGTCAGCACTTACAGACATAATGTCAACAAAATGGTGGGGTGGGGTACATTTTTGACCTTGACGTTTTTGAGCAGTACTGACCAGAATGTCCCTCAATCTGGTTTTGTCTGATGGTTTTATCATGATTAAACTTGGAGGTTTTGGGGAAGAATGCACTGAGGTGAAGTACCCTTCCCATCATGTAGGATTGGGGGTGCTGGTGTCCACGTGACATGACAGAGGGCGTTGGCCTCCGGCATTCGGCTAGGCTGAGGTTTGCCAGGCTGCCCCACTGTGAAGTGACTCTTTTCCCTCTCCATACCCCAGTCTTGGGAAGCAAGTCAGTAAGTCCAGCCCATCCTTTCAGGGAGGGTTGGGGACTGAGCTCCATCTCCTGGAGGGGGAAAATGTTTATTTTTTATTTGGAATTCTTCTATAGGGAAGAGTTGTCTCTTCGTTCTCATTTATTATCAGTATGGACTCATGAATATTTATTTTATATTTTGGGTTATAATCTAATACTACATTATTTATTCTATTGCTCAGACCATTGGAAGATCTTCTCAGGCCAGTTGTCTTTGGCATGTACCATCCTCTTGGTTTTTGAGCACTTCCTTACTGTTTGGCATTAGTAAGATGCTCCAGTCTCATCATGTATTTTCCTCATCCCAGTCCTAGAATTAGCCATTTCTCTAAGGAATCCTGGTTTCTTCTACTGGGGAATAATATGTAGAAACCAATACCTGGGCTCACTATGCTCATTGCTGCTGGCACGGCATTGTTTCTGGGTGCTCTCAGCAGACAGAGCCAGGAAAAACATGTATGTATACTAACCCATGTATATGCACATAGCTGTCTTTGTTTCTGTATCTCTCCATCTGTATATGTACTAAAGAAACAAGTTCACATTTGATGTTCTGACTCTAATCCAGTACCATAGGGTTTATCCCTTTCCTGTTTATCTGTAACTTCCCTCAGACAGTGAAAAACCAACCTAGTTCTGACCATTCACTCTCCACTTACTTAATTCTTCATTCCCATACCTGCAGAACAGTTTTTAAATTGTTAATCCATAATCTATGAGAAAAAAATTTACCAACTAGAGAAATAAAGTATGGTCCTCTTGTCTTTAGCCTTATATTTCTAGTCAAAACAGCATTTTGTAAAGTTATGTAGGTCATCTTCCCTCTCTTTCCCTGCCTCCTTCAGGGTAGTTATGCCGTACAGTTCTAATACAGTCCGCCTCATGCGTCACAGTCTGCAGTACATCTCAGGGTCCCTCGACACATGATTTTTGTTTTTACATGCATTAACTTCACTTGTTATATACAGTTCTGTGGATTTTGTCAAGGGCATAGAGCCATGTATCAGCCACTCTAGTACTCCACCAAACAGTTCTCTCACCCAAAATTTCCCCTGTGTGTACCCTTTGTGGTCACCAACGCCTCTTCTGCCATTCCCCTGGTGACCACTAATTTATTTTCTGTCCCTATGGTTTTACCACCATGGAATTGTGCAACATGGAGCCTTTCGATTCTGACTTCTTTTGCTTAGTAAAATGCATTTAAGATTCATCTGTATTGTTGGGTATATCAGTTGTTCATTGCTTTTTTTTTTTTTGCTAAACTAAGGATATACCATGTATAGTCCATTTATCTATTTCCCCTTTGAAGGACATCTTGGTTTCTGCCAGTTTTTAGCAGTTATGAACAAAGCTACTATAAACATTTGTATACACGTCTTTCTGTGGGTGAGATTTCAAAGCACTTGGGTGAATACCCAGAATCATGATTACTGGGTTGTGTGTCATTCTAAGTTTTCACTTTATAAAAATCTGCCAAACTACTGTCTTACAACAATTGTGCCATTTTGCATTGCCACCTGCAATGAGTAAGAGTTCTGTGACTCACTGTTCTTGCCATTCGTTGTTGTCAGTTTTTTTGTTAGCCATTCTAATAGGTATGTGGTGAAATCTTATCGTGCTTTTTTTTTGACAAATGATGCAGAGCATCTTTTCATGTGTTTATTTGCTATCTGTATTTATGCCTTTGATAAACTGTCTATTCAGATCTTTTGATCATTTTTATTTTTTATTTATTTATTTTTAAAGATTTTATTTATTTATCTTTAAAGGGGAAGGGAAGGAGAGGGGGAGAGAAACATCAATGTGTGGTTGCCTCTTGTGCATTCCCTGCTGGGAACTGGCCTGCAACCCAGGCATGTGCCCCAACTGGGAATCGAACCACGATCCCTTGGTTCACAGGCCCATGCTCAATCCACCAAGCTACACCAGCCAGGGCCTTTTGATCATTTTTAATTGGATTGTTTTTTTTATTGCTGAGTTTTAAGATGCCTTTTTGTATTCTGGATATAAGTCCTTGACTAGAAATATGATTGCAAGTATTTACTCCCAGTCTGTGGCTTCTCCTTTCATTTTCCTAAGTTTTTTTGCAGAGCAAAAAATTTTAATTTGATAAAGTCCACCTTAACTTTCTCTCATGTATTGTGCTTTTTGTGTTTTATGTAAAAACTTAGCACCAAATCCAGGTCCATGCGGATCTTTCTTTTTTATATTTTCTTCTAGAAGTTTTATAGCTTCACATTTTACATTTAGATGTGTGGTCCATTTTGAGCTAATGTATGTGTTTTCATTTTTTGCATATGGATGTCCAATTGTTCCAGCACCATTTGTTGATTGTCTTCTCTCCATTGAATTACCTTGGACTTTCTGTCAAAAATCAGTTCACTACATTTGCAGGGCCTTTTTCTAGGCTCTCCACTGTGTTCCATCGGTCTGTCTGTCTTTTTGCCAGTACCATACTGTCTTGGTTACTGTTAAGTCTTGAAGTCAAATAATGTGAGTATTTTGGTCTTATTAGTCTTTAAAATCTTAAGCTATAAAACTTTGAGTTTATTTTGTAATACAAATTGTCGCTTTTCCCCTACCAGTTTCTCCTGACCTCACTGTTTATCCCATCTTCGGTCCGTCTTCAGTCAATACAAAAAGGTAGGAATTGTTCTTTTAATGTTCAATGATTATTTAATTATGAGTCCTATGGGTCTCTTTCTTTCTTAAACTTCTTAATTTGGAGAACAATTTTTCCTTCTCTACTAGGGGATATTAAGAATAGAAGATGAAATCACACCCTTTCATAGAAACTTCGTAAGAACCTAAGAGTTGGGAGAAGAGAAAGATCTTTATGGACTTGAGTAATAATAATTGCTAACATTTTTGTGTAGAACCTGGCCCATAATAAGTAGTTTATATCCCTTACCCTACTTAATCCTCACAACAACTTAAAAGGAGGACACTATATTATTATCAATTGTTTTTGCTGAGGAAACTTAGTAATTCAGCCACAGTTGCCAACTATTAGGTGGCAGAGCCAAGACTAGAATCTGTATTTGAATCAAGCCCATTAGGCAATATTGCTTTCCCTGGATAATAATATATCAGTAATAATTGATGTTTAATGAGCATTTATAACCTTAGAGGTGTAGGTACCATTATTACCCCCATTTTATAGATGAGAAAACTCTGGCTAGAGGAGTAAGTAACTTGCAGCATCCTGATGCTATTATAAATCCCAGCAGAAGCCACCACTATCCTGGTCAAAGCTAAGAGTGCGGTGTGGGGAGGCCTGGGTGAATGTGAGCTTGATAGTGGAAAGTTCTGAACAAGAAGTTTCTTGTAGTCTGAACATCTTCCTAAGCAGCTTTGATACTTCTCTCCCCGTTTAATAATAAATGACTGTAGGTATTGAGCAAGGAACTTCCTAGCCAAGTTCTCCTACTCTTAGGTGCTCCTCACCTTAAAGCACCTTAGAGACTGGGTTGGGTGGGTAACGTTCCCCCTTCAAAGGCCGTAGTGCTTTTTTTTTTCACTATTCCTTTTTCTCATCTCTGTCTTCTTCCGTGACTGTTTATTAAGGGTTGAAATCTATCACAGTTAGCTGATAAAGGTTGTAAACTAATTTAATCTAGCATAAAGAGATATTAAGATACTACTGGTCGAATTATTTGAGATTGCTATGTATGTGGAACCCAAAAGGTCGTACCATTTCTTGTGGTTTAATCTGTTTTACTTGAGGTAGACTACAGATTCTCTGGGTTCACAGTCTCACATTCATTTTTTGGTTTATTCCTTCATTTGGCAAACATTTAGAGTATTATGTGGTATTGAACTATACTGAGTTTTTAGTTATGCGAAGATGAATGACATATGGTCGTGCTATCTAGGAAGTTATGGTTAGAGAATGACAGGCATTTAAACAAATACATATAATAAAGTGTTAAAATTGCTAAGACAGAAGTAAAGAGGTTGTGGTCGTGAGCTGAGTCACTTAACAAAGGTTGCGTAGAGAGAACAGTGCCAGCAACCTAGACGCGTGTTTTCTGTATTACAGGTATTAAATAATTACCATCAGCAGCTTGTCAAAGCAGTTCAAGGGCATTATATCCAGAATTTTTTAAATGGAATAATGCATCTCCCATTTTTTTTAAGTTATATGTGTGTATCTCCATTGGTCATGATGTAAAATATATTCTTACCCTAGGTTAGTGAAGTCAGTTTGAAAGTCATTCTAATCAACTGATCACAGGACAAGACAGCTTGGCTTAGCTTAAAGACTTAGACAGTTTTTCCCACCCAGTGTTTTCTTATTGTCAGGTTTTTTTCTTTTTGAATTTCTTGCTTTAGGCACTAGGTTTGTTTCCTTGCCTATTTTTCTCTTTACCTCTACTCTCAGAGCTATCTATTTCTTTGTTCCTTGGAAAACCAAGGTCCTTTTTATTACAAGGCAAGGGTTACAAACTCAGTGCCTACAGAGCCAGCAAAGCTGGGTGGAGAGTGGAGCCAGCTGGAGAATGCATGCCCCATGTAAAAGGGCTTGTGCTGTTTAGCTTCATCTAGTAGGTTCTTTGAAGAAATGGAGGTCTAGTGGTCTTATGGTTTCTCTTGCAATATTGGAAATACAAATTTTTAAGTGAAATCCCTACATTTTTAAAATACTAGAAACTAATCCAAAGTCTTAAACACCAAGTCATTCAAAACATCTGCTAGCTGAATTTGGGCTGAGGGGCTTCAATCTGCACCTCTGTAAGACAATCCTTACATTCTTTCCTAATGGGAAAAGGTTGCCTTGACAACGTCTATCCAGCCCAAAACACTTTTCCCTAAGAACTTGAGAATAGCAGGGTGCTGCTTTAGGTACGAGGACCAGTGCATGTGTTAGCTCCAGACACTGCCCAAGTAAAAAGTTGTTGGGTCATATATGCTGATGGCTGACTTCCTATGGATCTGTGGGCTTTAATATTCGAGTCTACTTATTTGTTGTGGTATTCCAGGAATTTCTGTATACCTACATGGGTAAATATTGTCCTAAGTTGTGTAAAGCAAACAAAAGATTATTTTTTATGAGTGAAGTCAAATTAGGAAGAGATGCTGCACATGTGCATCTGATACCACAGATGAAAGTCCCTGGGCCTTGGAGTTACAGGACGAGGATTTGGGTCTGGGCACCATCTCTACTAGTTACTTTACCTTCAGTAAATTACTGATCTGGAGTGGGCCTGAGGCTTCTCATTGTTCCTAGTCCTATTACTTTGTCAAGTTATTGTCTCTAGAAAGCACTAAAATTGTCAGGTGCTCTACAAATGTCATATGCATATCAGTTTTCTTTTCATGGTAATTCTCTAAACATTTTAAATTATTAAATAACACTTATCAACTTTCTGTTTCAAGATCTCTAGTTGAAGAACAGTCTTCTGTGGGATCCATCACACCTACTAACTTCTTGAAACAGATCAGTACACAGAAGAGTACTAATGCCAGAGATACCAATAAAGAAACAAAAGACCAGCTTGTTATTGTGAGTAGATTCAAAACAACGCTCTTCCTGTCCGTGGCTCTCACGTATAGAACATGAAATCAGCCATGTTGTCTTAGCATAGTTAACATGGGTTATAGATATTTTGAGTTTTGTGAATGCCAGCTTTGTTGTAATGGCAGCATTTAAAGGTAGTCACGTGAATTTTCAAATTGATACAGTTGGGTGATGCTAATAAGTTAGCAGAAAGCTGATGAATAAGTTGTTTTCAAATAAGGAAGATTATTGTTGATCAGCAAAAGGTTTAATGAGAATAGCTACACTGTATTAGACTTGGGTTTGGCAAATTTTGGCCATGGGCCAAGTATAGACCACGGTCTGTAAGTTTAAATGGCTTTTACATTTTGTAAAGTTGGGGGAAAGGAGAAGAATATGTGACGAGTCATGTGTGGTCTGCAAAGCATGAAGTATTTACTCCCTGGCCCTGAGACTGCAGAACCTGGTATTTCCAGTAACACCGAGCAAGGCCTTATGGGACAGATTGGGGTTCGTTAGTAAGCCATGACATCAAATATTCCTGACTTCCCTGTTAATTTATCTGTGCTTTCCCTTAACTTTTGTTATGTATCATATTTATTTTTATCAACTCTTGTGGCAAAGAATTTTAATATTTCTAAATACTCAAGGGAAAAATACTATATAATGAATATAAAAGTCCTAAGACTTTTGCCCTTTGTCTTTGAAACAAGACTTTTTTATGTTTCTACTTAAGAGCTTAATAAAGAAGTTTCCACTGTTCACCTTAGCTATAAATTTTATGGTTTAATCTATTCCTTCTTAGAACTATGGGTCTGTCTAGCTAAAGAATCTTGATTTTTCCTTTTTTACATGTCCATTCCAAGAGATAGTTCCACTTATTTTATTAATTTATTGCATTTTTTTAGGTTTTTTTCTTTTTCATTTTATTTGGGGGGCAGGGAAGGAAGAGATACTACCCAGACTTTCATTTAGTACTTCACGTGTGCCAGCATAGAAGAAAAATAAGGAGAAATTTGAATGAATGGTTACATGAACTAAATGCAGAGCTATCTGTGACATGCTCCTCCCTCCCCTGAATAGGACGCGGGCCAGAGGCACTTCGGAGCCACCATGTGTAAGTCCTGTGGCATGATCTACGCGGCTTCCAGCCCCGAGGACGGGCTGCAGCATGCTCAGTACCACCACAGGTTTCTGGAGGGAATCAAGTACTCAGTGAGTAAACTCCAGTCTTCCAATTCGTCCGAAAACTAAAACCGCTTTAAAAAGATATACATCTTTTGCTTAAATATTGAAAGACCTATATATCCATAAATATTTCACCATCTGCAGTTTTATTGTCCTTAATATTTGAGGCTAACAGTATTTAAAAGTTAAAAATTGCCATTTTAAACGACCTATCCTAATAGAATAGAAGTATTGTTCCAGGTTAAGTGAATACCCTGCATTCTTCCCTCTAGCTTTCTGAGCAGAGCTGAACAGTCAATACACAAAATTCAAAGACGAGGATGCCCCCCTCCTCCTCACTTTAGCTTCTTCATAGATAGCCTTAGAAAACAGCTTTTCTATGACTTCTCCAGGCTTTTTCTTTTCTGAGGTCTCTTTATCAAGCAACTTTCTGGTCCAAATATATCCTATTGTTGCCCCTATCTTTATGATTGCACCTGCTACTCAAGTGCATCCTCCCCCGACCCCGTTTTTATTGCTGTGGTTCATAGCTTCATAGCATTTTTAGCCTGTTTTATTATTCTACCCATCCCCCACTTCCCCACTCCTAATAATTTTTTTCCAAATTAGTAGGTATGATGGATCCTGCATATTCCTATGAAGAGCACTTACTTGACTTTGCCTTGTTTTGTGATAGGTTATGTATTCACACATCTCCCAATAGAGCATCAGCCACTTGAGGACAGGCACTTGTTTTAGGAATCTTTTATTTTCCTTCCCCACTTTTTAATTGGATTTTGTTCCATCTTTGTTTTTATATCATTTGCTGTTCTTTTTGTCCTCTCCAAACTAAATTATTTATTTAATGTTTTGGGTTTTTTTCCTCTTCAGATTTAACTGTGACTCTTTTTCCCTTTGCCAGGGCTGGAAAAAAGAACGTGTAGTAGCAGAGTTTTGGGATGGGAAAATTGTGTTGGTCCTGCCACACGATCCAAGTTATGCTATCAAAAAGGTACCGAACACTAGCTTTTTTTTTTTAAGATTTTATTTATTTATTTAGAGGGAGGGGAACGCAGGGAGAAAGAGAGGGAGAAACATCAATGTGTGGTTGCCTCTCACTTGGCCCCCACTGGGGTCCTAGCCCACAACCCAGGCATGTGCCCTGACTGGGAATCAAACTGGCAACCCTTTGGTTCACAGCCCACACTCAGTCCACTGAGCTACACCAGCCAGGGCACTAGCTTTTTAATCCTCGTTCTTCTGCTTCCTCTCCCCAACCAAGAAATCACCAATGCTGAAGAGTGAAACGCCTTTGCTGACACAATCCACTTTGGTATACATGTAAGGATGATTTTCATAGTAGCTCATACAAAACTAAACTAAGAATTATAAGACAAATAAAGGAATGGCAGTTGGAGTTTAAAGACAACAGCTTGTTCCCTGACTGGTGGGGCTCAGTTGTTCGGGCCTTGTCCCACTAAGAGAAAGGTTGCCAGTTTGATTACCATTTCAGGTGAGGGCACATGCCAGGTTCAGTCCCCAGTTGGTTGAAGTGTTTATGAGAGGCAACCAATCAATGTTTCTCCCCACCCCCTCCCTTCCCCTCTCTCTAAAAAAAAAAAAAAAGACAACAGCTTATCCTTTACATTTATCTTCCACTTGTGAAAGATTAGAAACTAAAGTTTTCAATGTTGAGAGACGAGTGGCACCAGAGTCTATTTCTTGTGTTAGTGTCGCCTGCATTTATTAGGCTGGGTGTTTAGTCCCAGTAAACAATGAATAAAACTGAAACAAAACCTGTTTTGGCACTGATACTCCTCCTCCCTCCCGGGAATCTGAATTTCTTTCTGCTGAAAGGGATCTTTAAAATAGGTTCTTAAAACCCGGTTTGCAAAGTGGCAGGTACCTGCATCAACAGTGAAATAACTGGGAGAAGGGAAGGCTATGTAGACTTAGGAAATAGCGATAAAAGAGGCTAAAATGATAGTGATCATAAATTTTGTGTATATAATTATAGTTTCTCTTATACTTTTTAAAACAAATTCATCTCTTTTGGTTTTTAAAATCATTAGGTAGAAGATGTCCAAGAACTTGTTGATAGTGAATTGGGCTTCCAGCAAGTTGTTCCCAGATGTCCAAACAAAACCAAAACTTTTCTCTTCATATCTGATGAAAAGAGAGTAGTTGGGTGTTTAATTGCAGAACCTATCACACAGGTACGTTGTAAGTCTTTTAAATTACTGGCATTATCTGTGAGCAAAATAAATTAGTTGGGAATCTCAATAAGCATTTAAGACTACTATCATAAATGACTTTTTTTCCTGCTGAAACATCCTTGGCTATATGAATAATTGAAGTTATTTATTTCTGTTAATATTTGTATTTTGCACTGTAAAAGCAGGATAACTTAAGTCAGTCTCATGTTCATGCAGTCATTTCTATAGCTGGCCTGGAAAGTACAGTGATTTCAAATGAGCACACCTGTAGATCCCAGGTAATGAACATGCAGCTTAGTGCAGGTTAATACATGGGTGGGCAAAAGTAGGTTTGTAGCTGTAAGTACACAGTTTGTTTTTGTATTATTATTTATTTGTATTATTTGTCTTCTTTTTCTTCCTATTATTATTATTTTGTATCCTTATATCTTTTGGGTAATGATGGCTGGTAATTTAACCTACTTTTGCTCACCCCTGTGTATTTGCCAGAATTGTTGTTACTTGTTCCTTAATTAAAATCTACTTCAGGTACTAATTAGTATTCTAGAAAAGGAGTCATCAAACTATAGCCTGTGGGCCAAATGTGGCCGCCACCTATTTTTGTAAATGAAGTTTTACTAGAACGTAGCCATGCTCATTCACTTCCGTGTTACATGCGGCTGCTTTTATGCTACAAGGGCCGGTTAGAGTGGGAGCAACAGAGACCACATGGCTCAAAGAGCCCAAAATGTTATAATGTGGCCTCTTAACAGAAAAAGTTGCCAGACCTTGTTCTAGAATAGAGAGATGTAGTTTTTACCTTCAAGGGCTTTCCAGGGTAATCTTTAGCTAGAGATTTATAGTTCAAATGTGTTCTTTCTATCTGTATCATATTCCACACTTGTCTCCTTCCTTTAAAATCCTTATCTCACTGTGTCATGAAATGAAGCTAGCATAAATTTACGTTATACTTTTTTGTGGAGGGGGAAAGGTAGGTGTGATTTTAAAGAGGTAGTAGCAAGAGGAAGATTTTTGTGATGATACAGTACCTCTGTACTTTGAGTGTGGTGGCGCTTAAATGAATCCTGAATACCGGCATAATGAATTGTCATGAAACTATACACATACATTATTAATTAATGTTAATTTCTTGGTTTTGATATTGTACCGTAGTTATGGAGGGTGTAACCCTTGGGGGAAACGGAGTCCTCTCTGTACTAGTTTTCTACTACCTGTGAATCTAATTATTTCAAAATAAAACATTTTCTTAAAAAACCATAGATGGCAATCAAATTTTATAGTTAACATGTAAAAATCTTTAGTGTTTTCAGTTTTTAAAAAATATATACATTTTAGGTTGGAGAGAATAAGAGAAGTTTATGTATTTTATGTACTAAAAATCAGTCTGATTTTTTTTTACAGTTTTTTCCTCTTTTAATAAAAGAGGCAAGTTTCATAATGGTATGTAGAACACTGGCATGTTGGGAATATCTCAACACCACTAGTATTTTTTTCCAGCATTGTGTAACTATAAAAGAGTAAGAATTCAATAACTATGAAAGAATTTTAACATTTTTGTTGAAGGGATAGTAAGATTAATTTTAGACTCTTAAGGTTTGTTTAAGGGATGGTTTTTAAAAAGAAACGTGAACTTACCTGTATCGTTACCTCTAGATGCTTCTATGTATCATTGCAGGCTTTCCGTGTCCTGTCTGAACCAACTGGTCCAGAATCCCCAGCCTCTAGAGAGTGTCACAGGGCGTGGCAATGTTCAGATATTCCGGTCCCTGCAGTCTGTGGGATAAGTAGAATCTGGGTCTTCAGACTGAAGAGAAGAAAGCGCATTGCAAGACGACTGGTCGATACTCTTAGGTAAGAAATATAATAAAATAAAATGGGCCCAGACTGGTTTTCCGAGAACCATTCCCAGCTCATGACCCAAAGGGAATGATGTTGATAAGACACTTCTGGATAAATTCTATCAAAGTCAGGCTGAGTACAGCAAGTGTTGGCACTGAAAAAAACTCCACAAAACTAAACTAAATTTGCTCAGTTTAGGATACAACATTCCCTTTCCCAGGTCTGAAACATAATAACCCAGTGCTTTTCAAACTACCTGTGGTGAAAGAAAGAATAGTTTAATTTCTCACAGACCAACACTTCAATAAAAGAAAATAAAGATGAATTGCTAGAAAATAAAGTAGAAAAACAAAACAAAAAAAAGAAAATACAAGTCCTAATTCTATTCAGTTTCAACAGATGTAAAATTAACATTTCAATATTTAATGATTAAATATAAAACAAAGAAAATGAAATTTTAAAAAATTACAGAAATTGTACATGTCCGTTGATGGTGAGTAGGTTAATTAATAGACTTATAACTCTTAAGTGTAACTAATGTAAAAGTGAATTAGTAAGACAATCCACAGAGTGGGAGAAAATATTTGCAAATCATTTATCTAATAAAGGTCTATTATATCTAGAATAAAAGAACTCTTTTAATACAATAATAAAAAGACATACAACATAATTTAAAGATGGGCAGGATTTCAATAGACATTTCTTCAAAGAATACAAATGGCTTATAAACACATGAAAATCTGTTCAACATCATGAGTTATCCAAACTAAATCACCAATCAAAACCACAATGAGACACCACTTCATACCACTTCACACCCACTAGGATGACTAATCAAAAAAAGGGAAAACAACAAGTGTTGGTGAGGATGTAGGGGAAACTGGACTCGTACACTTTGCTATAGGGATGTAAAATGGTGCAGCTGCTGTGGAAACAGCCTGGCGGTTTCTCAGAAATAGACCATTATGATGTGACCCAGCAATTGTACTCCTTCCTATATACACAAAAGAAATACAAGCATAAATCCACACAGAAACTGGTATGTGAATGTTCATGACAGCATTATTCATAATAGCCAAAAAAGCATGAAAACCAAGTTCATGATTAATGGACATATACAATGTGGTATATCCATACAGCGTGATACAGATACTACAACGTGGATGAACCGTGAAAACATTATGCTAATTGAAATAAGCCAGTCACAAAAGACCCCATATTGAATGATTCCACTTAGAGAAAATGTCCAGAATAGGCAAATCCACAGATAGAAAGTAGATTAGTAGTTTCCAGGGCCTGAGGGGTGATTGGAGTGTGATGACTGATGGGTGTAGGGTAGCTTTGGGGGTAATGCAAGTGTTCTGGAATTAGATATTGGTGATGGTTGCACAGTTTGGTACTATTACTATAAAACCTCTGAATTGTGCACCTTGAAGGATTAAGCCTTATGGTATACAAACTGTATCTCAAATAGCAATTCTCCACTTTAAACTCCTATGCATTAACACTGTATGTTGATACTTAAAAGTTTCTAACGTGACAAATGAGCTTACTTCTTGCTCATGTTAGTCTACCTGATCTAGATTGGACGGGTGAGTTTCACAACACTTACTCTCTCAACTTCTGGACTTGGTAACAGATTACAAACCAGTGAGGGAGCACACTTTGACCAGAACGAGAACCACACTTTGAGTAGCACCATTCTAGCCTTTTGAGTTCCATACACGTTTTAAGAAAGAACACCAAAGACCACTGGGGGGACCCCATCTTTGGTCATAATCCTGCTCACCCACATACACTTTATAAAGCAGAGCAGTGAGAAAAATTGGTGTCTACAGAGATTTTTATTGGATAATTATGAAATACCTCTATTTCCTATATTTTATATGAATACATAAATTTTATATGTAGAGTGCCAGTATCTTACCTAGCTCCACCAGGAAGTAGTCTAGTGCTTCTCAAACTTGAAAGTGCATATGAATCACCTGGAGATCCTGTTCAAGTGCAGGTGTGGTTCTGTAGGTCAGGGTAGGGCCTGAGATTCTGCATTCCTAGTACAGTCTCAGGTGATGATGAATGGTGCTGGTCCATAGATCATACTTTGAGTACTAAGGCAGTAGGTTATCTCTAAGCAATAATGAAGAAATGTTAAGTTGCCCTCAAAGGAGAAATATAAAACACATTCATTTGAGAACATATCTTTTCTGACATGTCTGAGTTGAAGATACAGGTAACGTAACTGACATCCAGCCTGTATATGAGGAACCTTAGGCTGGATTGTCTCTTGTCTGTACAGGCAATATATGTTTAAATCCTCACAAGGGTGGAACATTATTCCTAGTTACTTTACATAAGATCACCGGAGGCTCAGGTGGGATTATTAAGTACAAACTTATGCTGATGAGCTAGCCGGTAAAAGGACAGTTAGGACTCAACCACAGAGGTAATGTATTTTCTACAGCCGGTAGCACTAATAAAGGTGGGGCTATTGAATCAAGCCAGTTTTGCCTTGGACATTCAGCAGTAAACACTCTTCGTTTATATAGTCAGGGTACCGGAAGCTTAACTTTAATTGACTCCAATCCTTTAAGTTTTTATTTTGAAGTGGTTTCAGAAAAAAAAAAAGTAGCAAGAATAGTAAAAAGAACCATCATATACCTTTGCTCAGATTCATCCAGTTTTAACATTTACTTTCTTTGTACTTCAGTGTATATTTATTTCTTAAGAACAAGGATATTCTCTTACATAAGCACTGTTCAATGATCAAATTCAGGACATTTAATATTGACATAATGCTTTTGTCTAATGTATAGTTCATATTTCAATTTTGGCATTTGTCTCAAATGTCCTTTATAGCTTTTTCTTTCCCCTGTCCAGGATCACATAATGCACTTAGTCATCATATCTCTTTAGTCCTCATTTCCCTTAACCTGGGCCAGTTTTTTGGCCTTTGTCTTTTATGACATTGAAGAGTACAGGCCAGTTACTTTATACACTATCCCTCAATTTTGCTGAATTCATTCAACCGTTTCATTACTTTTAATCCTAACTGAGCTCTGGATCAAGGAGAGTTGTAGTCCAAATGCAGATTAGTTTTTACCCTCATACAGCTCTGAGTATGTGGTGTAACTGAAAATAATGCAGTTATTGGTTAAAATCGGTGGTGGGTTTCTTTGGTTTTTATTATCTATGACTTTTAATTAGCAATATTGCCTCTTATTTGTTGTTTGCTACTGTGGATCACCTAGTCAGCTGGATGGTTTGTATGATTCCCTTTGTCTTAGCAGAAGTTTTTCTGGGCCTCAGTTTTCTGTTCTGTGAAATATTAGACTTCCATCTCAAATCTAAAGCATTTAAGTCATGCTCTGGCAAAGTGGCTTAGTTGGTTGGAGCATCATCTTGTACACCAAAAGTCTGTGGGTTCGATCCCTGGTCAGGGCACATACCTAGGTTGCAGGGATCAAGTCCTGGTCAGGGTACATACAGGAGGCAGCAGATGGATGTTTCTGTCTTTGAGTGAGGGTTAAAAAAATAAAACAACACTAAGTGACCTTATCACTTAATAAGATATAAATTTTTTTTGAGATGGAAAGGGAGGGAGAGAGGGGAAAACATCAATGTTGCCTCCAGTACGTTCCCCAAGAGGGGACTGAACCTGCAACCCAGCTACTATGAACCCTGACCAGAACTGAACTGGTGACCTTTCGGTTTATAGAACAGCACTCCAGCCAACTGAGCCACACTGGCCAGGGCTAAAATGTTCATTTCAATTGAGTATTTATTTAAAGAGATTAAATTTTTATACTTGGATTGCTTTAAAATAAATTGTGTTAATGTTTAATCAAAATTTAATTTGGTTCCATTGTTAAATTTTCTTTTCCTCTTTTTAAGGAATCGATTCATGTTTGGCTGTTTTCTCAGCACTGATGAAATAGCATTTTCTGACCCAACACCAGATGGCAAGTTATTTGCAACCAAGTACTGCAACACCCCTAATTTCCTTGTATACAACTTTAATAGTTAAAGCCAGTTTCAACAATGGAAGAGTTACTATATGGATGAGTTCAGACAACTTCTTATATAATAACTATTCAGCAAATGCTGAAAACACTCAGATGCACACACACAATCTGCTGTTC
This sequence comes from Trachops cirrhosus, assembly GCA_028533065.1. Lineage (NCBI taxonomy): Eukaryota > Metazoa > Chordata > Mammalia > Chiroptera > Phyllostomidae > Trachops > Trachops cirrhosus. The sequence continues at coordinate 34,026,193 of CM052545.1, read as the reverse complement.
CTTATGAATTGAAAAGTCAGGGATTTGTTAAAAAGTATCTGGAGGTTCAAAGGAGAAATCTTTGGATGATGTGCACTAGCACTCTGAATCCTTAATTCTGAAACTCCGTAGACATAACTGGAAAATTACTTCTTACATAAGAACACTGACAAAGCAAGGTGGTTTCCACCAGAAATGTGCCTGCTTACCTTTTATGGAGCACTTTTGAACCAGGACTATCTCATCCTCAATCAGAAGCAAACAGGCAAATTTAAAGACATAATTTTCATGCCCAATTTTTAAAGGTACTTCCTGAATTCTGTACTGAGAATCCTCACCTTATAGGTAGCTCAGTTTGAATATAGTTAGAAAGTTTTAAATTTATAATTTCTAATGCAGTAAGATGGTAAAGACTTCCATATGCTTTTATGTACAACATAATTCTATAGTATAATGTTTTAATCTCTTTAGAAATCATTAATCAAAGCAGTTCTCAACAGATTTCATTAAAACTAAACTTAGTAATTGCACTATTGTAATTTAATTTTTGGTGTACGCTAATTGTGCTACTTATCTTTAGTGAACTTATTACTGGGAATTGAAATTCTCAACAAAATGGATGCCCCAGTGGGGATTAGATGATTCACATAGTTGGTTACACTTAAAATTGTTTTGCATGTCTGAAATACTTCTTACTTGTCCTATGACATCTAGCAAAATGTATAGTATCAGTACCAAGGTTAGTGGGTAAATACAGGGTCCAGCATAAGTAACACCTGCTTGAGTGTGACTGGTAGGGTAATAATATGGGTGTGATAATTTAGTTTTAATTTGAACATTTCACCTAAAATGTCATGGTGTGCTTGAGTGTGATATGTTGAGTGCTTGAATGTTACCTAATTACATGCCTATGACTTTGTAATAAAAAAGGGGTGTTATTTGTGCTGGACCCTGTATATCTAGGCTGAGGGGCCAGAGAACATAACTTTATGTAAATATAGCTAAATGTTTTAATCTTTTTAAAAATAAGTTTCCTGTTATAATTCATGAATACTTTGAAAAGCAAAGAATTATTCAGATTGTTGAATCTAAAAAACATTTAACTGCTATCTGGCAATAATTCTCTACAGAAGTAGATTTCCAGGTTATAACTTTAAAGTGTGCTTATTTATGTTCTTTTATTTGCCTGTAAGCTAACATGGTACCAAAAGTTAAAAGCCTGTGTTCCAAAAGAATGTGAAAGTGTTAAAATGTAATTATGCAAACATTTTAATGTTATTTTCTGCACTGTTTTTAATTTTATTTTAAAAATTTTATTAACATTATTTGCTTGCTCAATGCTTTTGTGATAGATCAATTAAAATTCTCTTCAATATTCTCTTTGTCTATTCTCATACAATTGAATATACTAATTTTTTGTGGCTATAAAAATAGTAGTATATGCTCTTTGTAAAAAAACAACAATCATTGAAAACATATCCATCCACACAAAAACCTACACAGAATATTTATAGCAGCTTCATTCATAACTGCCAAAACGTGGAAACAACCAAGATGTTCTTCAGTAGATGAATAAACAGCTGCATCGAGAAAGTGGATTACTGTTGAGCACTAAAAAGCCACAAAAAGGCATGGAGGAACCATAAACGACTGTTACCACGTGAAAGAAGCCAATCTGAGGCTATGTTCTGTAGGATTCCAAGTACATGACCCTCTGGACAGGCAAAACGAGTAAAAATATCTGTGGCTGAGGGAGAGACGTGTAGGAGGAGCACAGGATTTTTAGGGCAGTGAAAATATAATAGTCATGTGCCACCTGACATTTCAGTCAACGACACAATGAATATATGATGGTGGTCCCACAAGATTATAGTGCAGCTGAAAAATTGCCTAGCTAACAATGTCACCGTCACCATAATGTCACAGCGTAACATGTTACTCATGTTTCTGTGGGGATCCTGGCATAAAAAATACTGAGTTGCTAGTAGTATGAACGAGTAGCACATACAAGTATGTGCAGTACATAATAATAATAACGAATAATGACTGATTTGTGTATTACTACACTTTACCATTATTTCAGTGCACTCTACTTATTTTAAAAAGTATACTGTAAAATACAGTAGAAGCCTCATACATCTTGTGTTTAAATGCATTTCTTGATTGCATCTTTTTCTCTTGATTTAATCTCATGTGGTTTTGTTCATCATGGCCCTTAAGCATCTAAAATCCACTAAGAGAGGCCACCTTGAGTGATTGACTTGGAAATGAATTCAAAGTGATCAAGGAAGGACTACAAAGGTGGAAAATCAATGATGCTATTGCTCACTAGTCAGATATGTCCCATTCCACCAAAGCCACATTCTTGGACAAGAACAAAGTGATGGAAGCTGTTAAGGAATCTGCTTCACTGAAGGCAATGCTAACAAAAACGAGAAACTTCTAAACCTGGCTTGAAGACCAGACACAGGCATGACCCTCTCAGCCCCAGGGTGGTCACTGGAAAGCAAAAGTTTTGCTTGAGGTGATGAAAGGCTAGACCCCACTATAACATTGAATTTACTGCTAGCTCTGAGTGGTTTAAATGATTAAGAATCGTTTGTCATCCATTACATAATGTAAAAGTGAGTGGTGAGTCTGCAGGTACTGATGTGAAAGCAGCTGAACAATTTTTAGAAACTCCAGATATGCTGATTGTGGAGGAAATTTACATGACAGCCAAAATTCAATACAGATGAACTCTCCTTATTTTGGAAAGGACTTTTCATCCATAAAGAGGCCAAGTCAATGCCAGGTTTCAATGCTTTTAAGGACAGGATAAGTCTTGCTTTGTGACCTGGCAGTGACAACCCCAGGGCCTTCAGACTTTTCTAATACTACAAATTTCAATAAGCACATCTTTAGTCACATCCCACAAATATATATATGTATTTTTTTTCATTGTTAAAAATCTTTTCTCATTTTATTTTGACCGTTGCTTTTGTATCACATTATTTTTTTAAAATTTCACCTTGTAGGTTTTAAAGATTTTATTTATTTTTAGAGAGAGGGGAAGGAGGGAGAAAGAGGGAGAGAAACATCAAACATTGATTGGTCATCTCTTGCATGCCCCCAACTGGGGACCAGACCTGCAACCAAGACATATGCCCTGACTTGGAATCTAACTAGCAGCCTTTCGATTATAGGCTGAGGCTCAATCCACTGACCACACCAGCCAGGGCTGTCACATTAATATTTTGATTGAAGGTATGCTTATTAATGATCTATGTACCATTGCTTGGTACAATCTCACATAATAGGAACCCTGTAGCCTTGACAGACGTGGCTCCGCCGTGGATTGGGCATCATCCTGCAAACCAAAAGGTCAGAGATTCTATTCCTAGTGAGGGTGCTTGCCTGGGCTGCAGGTCAGGTCCCTGGTTGGGAGCATGCAAGAAGCAACCAATCAATGTTTCTCTGGCACATCAATGTTTCTCTCCCTCTCTTCCCCTCTCTCTAAAAATTAAAAACAATATGAACCCTCCAGTGGATTCTAAAATTGCTAATGCTCACAGCACAGTGGTTCAATCCTCCATTTGAGAGTAATTTTTAAAATTCTTTCTACAGTCAATTCCAGGCCTACCACCTAGACTGACAGGCACAATTCAATAACTGAAAATTCCCAGGGGCGGCTGTGATTGACAGATAAAAACTACTGGTCCAAATCACCCTCATTTTACAGATTAACAAAATAAGGACAAGAGAGAAACCCACTCACTCCGCAACTTCAATGACAACACTCAGATCAATGGAGATGAAATAGATAAAACTTCTGGTAACTGAAGTTTATTTTCTATCATACTATTAGCTTTATTATTTTTACACACCAGAACTGTGGAATGCTTAAGCTTTAGATTAAGTAAAAAAAGGATCTCAGTACAGAAAATACATTAAATAAATGAAAGCAAAGACCAAAGAAAGATCTGGGGAGAACTGGGAGGGCAAGACAAGCCTTCACCAAGAGTGTCTGGAAACACCCAAGGAGCTACTCTTATGAGCCATCATCTCTCATCTCCCAGAAACCATATTAAATAAGCACAACAGCCCAGAAAGAACAGCAAAGTTTAATGTTTTAAAAGATAAGCAAATGTAGACACATTTTGTACTGCAAAGTGCTAATTTAAATAGATCCATTAAATAGAATATTTAAGATTGTTAATAAAATTATTGGTTACTCTACCCAAATTAATGTTAGACAAATATTGCTATTGTTTTAAATCTCTATGAATGTTTCAATACTTCTTAAACTCAAAATAGTTTCTTAAACTTTATAGAAAACCCACTATGATATCACATGCTGATCACATGAAATACCTTTATAATAGAAGTAGTTTTCAAATGTTAACAAGGTGCTATGGTTCTAAAATAGGCCACTTTCAAAGAGTCTAATAATTATGGATTATCACAGTAACTACATAAATATAATAAACAGAACAGTCATACACATAAGCCATACTTGAAGCTCAGGCAGTTATGAACATGAGCTCACTGGACATCTACTTCCAATGCTTCGACAATGTGTGCGGCAGAAGGACGATCTCTAGGATCCTCATTGGTGCATACAGAGAAGAGCTCAATCACTTTCTGGTACGTTTCATCCAGTTCTTCCATGTTAATAGGTGGCCTAGTTCCCAAAGCCGCATAGTATGCTTCATCATCGAAGTCACTTTCATCAAAAGTTTTATCTGCTCACGAAGGAGTTTGAAACAAATAAAGTCACTTTAAATCATGGACTGATCAACTGCTCAAACTCACCCTTTTGAAACAAGAATTTATCATCCAATATGCTTTTCATTATTATAACCACAGTCTCTTCAATTGTCTGGCCATGGTGTAGATTAGCTACTGTCATGGATTTAATCCGTGGTGATCAGCCCCCTTACTAGGATAGCTTTCTAATCTCAGGCAAGGGAAGTTTTTAAAGTAACTTTTTGCTCCTCTGAATTTTCAGTTTATCTCCCATTCTGAATTAATCTATATCTCAATTATATAAAATTAAACCAAGACGGTACCAAATTAGTCATCAGTATTAATATAATCTATACCTCATGCCACTAAATCAAACACTTTGCTCGTTTTAAAACTAACTTAATAGAAAAATAAAATTTTATAAACTAATCTCACTTCAAACCAAACAGATTGGGATTTACATTAAAAATATATAGTTATACCGTCATCATCATCGTCCAAAAGAGTAATGTGTGGAATAGACAAAGTCATCATTTCCCACAGAGTAAGGCCAAAGGCAAATATGTCCGCCTTGTCAGTGATGATGCCATTCTCCTCCAAAGCCTCCTTGGGTTTCCAAGGCTCAGTGCCAATATAGCAAACCTCAGGGCCAGTTACTGAAACAAGTGAAACACAGGTGAAATCGACTCAAGGGTAAACACTAGAAAACTCCAAGAAAGGCAAACAAACCACTCCCCTTACCCCGCCACCAAAATAATAATAATAATAATAATAATAATAATAATAATAATAATAATAAAGGGCAAATGATTTGAGACGTAATTAAATATAGCCAGTAAACATGAAAAAAATACACTCAACTCATTAATAAGAATTACTTTGTCCCTATCAGGCTAATATTCAGAAAGCTGGATAGTTGGCAAAGGTGTACATTAACAGCAATTCTCTTGGAAAGTGCTAAGAGTATAAATAGATTGTGGATGTCAAGAGTACAGACTCTGGAGCTAGATTGTCTTGCCTGGGTTCAAAGACATTTGCAAGCTGTGTTACCTTGCAAAGGAGATCGGTCATTTAATCTCTGTGCCTGCTTCTTCAATTTTCATGCTATGCGGTTCCATATTATCGACTGAGTGAAGTGCCATTTCTATGCTTCTGTTATTGTGAACTCAGGGAAAAGGGAAAGGGTCTAACACATATTGGCTTCTGCCCAGGAATGACACAGATCCACTCACATTTCCATTTAAATTTCAGTCAACTTCTCAATTTCAGTGAAAAGGCCAGCTGAAATGCTGGTTGGGACTGGATGGAATCTCCAGATCAGTTTGGGAAGAATTAACATCTTACACAGTATTGAACCTGCCAACCCACAGTCATGATCTTTCTCCATTTACTTAAGCCTCATTCAATTCTTTTAGTGATGTTTTATGGTGTTCTGTACCTGGTTGGCTTTTTTGTTAGATTTATTCTTAAATGTTTTATGCTTTTTGGTACTATACATATGGAAGTATAACAGATAACTTCACTTATTAGTTCTAGTAGTTCTTTTGTAGATTGAGACTTTCTATGTAAACAATCACAGCAACTGTAAATAGGAACAATTTCCTTTCCTTTCCAATCTTAATGGCTTTTATTTTTTTCTTGCTTTTGTTAGGACCATAGGACAGTGCTAATTCACGCCGACCAGAGCAGGCATGCTGCCTTTGTCCTCTACTGAAGTATAATGTCGCCTGTAGGTTTTCCTGCAGATACCCTTTCTGAAGTTAAGTTCCCTTCTCTATTTAGCAAGTTTTTTCTAATCATGAGTGGAAGATGGATTTTGTCAAATGACTTTTCTGCACCTATTGAGATGACTGTGTAGTTTTCAGATCTGTTAATATGGTAAATTGCGTTGATTACTGAATGTTAACTTTTCTCTCCTGGGATAAAACCTAGTTGGTCAGATGTACTATCCTTTTTATATACTGGTAAATTCAATTTGCTAATATTTTGTTAAGGATTTTTGTAACTATGTTTGTGAAGGATATTGGACTATGATTTTTTTTCATAATGTATCTGTCAGGTTTTGATGAGCTAGGCTGGTCTCAGAACAAATTAGGCAGTGGTCCCCACTCCTCTATTTTCTGGAAAAAAAACAACCCCAGACTGCAAAACCAGTGCCATTTCTTCCTTGGATGTTTGGTAGAAATTAACAGTGAAAAGCATCTGGGTTTTGGGTTTTCTATGGGGGAATGTTTCTTTCACATAGGGCTATTGGATTTCCTATTCCTTCCTGTACCAGCTTTAATAAATTGTATTTTTCAAGGAAATTGTTCTTTTCATCTAAGTCGTCAAATCTGTTGGCACAGAGCTATCTGTAACAATCTATAGTAGACCTTTAAATATGAGGGAAACCTGTGGCAATTACCTCGCATTCCTAATACTGTGATTTGTGGTCTTTTTTTCTTGAGCAACCCAACTAAGATTCAATTACAAGTATTTAAATTCCTCAAACATTTGGGTTTCTTTGTTTCCAATTATATTATAATATCTAGATGTTTAGCACTGAGGACAATGAATGTCAACCACTAAGCTATTTCCACTTTTTGTAATCTGAGGTTTTCTTTTGTAACCTAATATATATGGCCAATTTTAATAAATAGTCTAATGTAGAGATTGACCGTATTACCTACTCAATCTTCTACATCTCAGTTTTATCTATTTAATGTATGAAGGATTGAGAAAATTATGCTAAAAATCTTATTTTTCTTTTCAACAAATTCTTTTATTTTCTAAAGTATCAAATTTGTAGCAGTTATTTAGCCTGAGGGTTCATGACTATTTATTTTGACTTTTTCTTTTAACTCAACTTGTAGACATTAACTTTAGCTAGAAATTAAGGTGTACATATGTTCTAAACAACATTCAAATAAAGAGGAAAATTAAAATGTTATTTATTAAATAGCTGAAAGCAAAAGCTTTCTTTTTAAGACTGTCTCTAGGTTCTCACTGAGAACGTACCTTGCATTCCCTAGGAAGAGAAGGGTGAGTATTTATAATGAAGGGAGAAGGAGAGGGGCGGGTCAGGGAGCAAGGAGCAGAAGACGGGCCTTCCCTGCACCTCCCTGCGACTTCCACTGCAGTGTCTTCTCCTCTTCCCAAACCTTGTCACTGTACTGCTACTAAGTAAATTCCTGTATGAAACCTTATTAAAATTTTATTTTTCTATTCCCAGATCTTCTACCACTTAAAAACCCCAATCTAGGTTAGAATCAGTTCAAGTTATCTTTAGTTAAAATGTATATTAATAAGAAAACAATAATTTATATTGTGTGTACAGCAAGAGAGGGGGCTGGAGGCTGAGTGAAACAGGAGAAATACTTTTTATTCTATACTTTTTTCATTAATAGTTTTTGACTTTTGAAGAATGTGAACTTATTTAAATATGTAATAATTAGAAATTTTAAAATTATATAAAAACAAATTTAAAAAATTAGAATACTCACCTGTCATATTTTCATCCAGTGGTAGTGAGACTCCTACATCACAGATTTTAATTGTTTCAAAATCACCTTTAATTACAACATTTGAAGACTTTATGTCTCCATGAAGCAATTTCTTATCTTGGTGCAGATACTAAAATAGTGAAAAATTTAACACATCTGAGCAAAAATAAAAATATATATACTTATATATATATATAAATAAAATGGCCTTCAAACAAATAGAGTTTGAACTCCCTAAACTACAGGATTATACTTGTCCACCACTTCCAATGATCTGAAGCTCGAGAAGGACACATCCCATGCTGGTCTGCCGTACTGACCACAACACAACAAGGACTGGTTTGGAATGGATGTCTATTTCAAGATAAGCTTTTTATTTACAAACCCATCTTACATACTTCCATATCAAAAGATGCTACAGCAAATATTAAAATATACTGCAAGTTTACTTCAGGCTGGAAATTTTCAGGAATAGTTTTGAAATCTTCACATTGAGGCATACTTTCTTCAAACAAATTGAGATAATGTAAAACAACAGATGACTCGGGGCTTCATGTAATTTACAACAAGAAGCAGCAGAAATAGAATCTAAGACTATTTGTTTTACACATTAACCCTTTCTTAGAATTGCTAATGATATTCATCCATAATCAGAAATATCCTACAAAACAGCTATTTGTTCATTCATCAGCATTTGAGCATCTCCTGTGACTGGGTTTGAAAATGATGCAGAGACAATTCTTGGAATATAACCTGAAACACTCACTGTGCTTAATTTAAGTGATGCCTGAATGTGGCATCACTTAAAAAGAAAAGAGAATATGCTTAAATATATTTATAACATAATTTATTAATCCCACATTATATATTTTTATTAAATAATTTAAATGGTGATTTAACTTGTCCTATCCACTAAAGTTTTTTATACACGTATTAAAATATATACATATTTAGAAATGTTGCCATTTTCCAGTTTCACGTCTCATGCATCAATTTTATTTCAACTCTTAACGTGTAACTTTGACATCAGTAACATAACATGGTCTGCTTTGAATCATTCAACAGTTTTCTGGGAACATCAGAAATTCTGTTTAAGTTAGTTAGGGTATAGAATTCTATTTATTTCTAACACTGTGTCCATCCAAAGGCACAATAATTTATTTGCATGGAAGTAAGAGCTTTTTTTTCCATTTGACTTGTAGATGCTCTTGATGCTCAAACCTTATCCCACAAAGCTCTTTAAGAGACTTGTTTACATCAATAGAGGCTTAGGCTACATCCTCAGGCATAATCAGTAAATGTATATTAAATTTAATCCTCTTTTAACTAAATCTAATTTGTGATCTTCTATAAGCAAAACTACCTGACTTGGGCTATTTCAGGCTATGCAAAGGCCTCAAAACAATCAACTTTGTTTATCAAGAAAATTGTGCAGTTTGCAATATAAAAGATTCCATAAGGCAACTTTCACTTAAGGTAACCCCTTTTTTGTGGGGCAGTGGGGGGGAATCCTACCATGTAATTAGGTATATAAAGTATTTAGCTTATTAGTGTTCCATAAAAGTCATATAAAATATAATGGCATAGTTACCTTTAACCCTCTTGCCATGTTCAAAGCAACTTTTAAAATTATGGCTGCTGGAAAAGGACCTCGGTTGTCTTTATTTCGTTCTTCTATTAAGTCATTTAGAGACTTTTCACCCCCGTATTCCATAGCCAGACACAGACTACCATCACTGGCTTCAGTGAAAGCACGATAACCTTTAAGAAACGTAACATTTTCTTATTAGAATAGAGAAGAACAACAGTTCTTATGTTTTACATAAAGCTGTGACTGAAAATGGACCTGGATTAACACTGACAAATATACAATGAAACAGTTATTATTTACAAAACTAATTCAATAGATCTAACTTAAAATGCCATCAGCGTTTGCAAAGAGTATCATAAATTAAAATTTTGAAATATTTTATGCTTTCCTAAACATAATGGTTCATGAGCCCTACTTATATTAAAAATGCAAACAAGGAAATTATCCAAATGAAGATCATTTTATATTCCCAAATTCTCCATAGAACCCGCATGACTATCTATTCCCATGAAGTATTAAGTATATACTTAAGCATCTAAGAATATTATATAATTTTTATTTTAGAATGTTCACATTAATTTGATTCTTACCAAACTCTACCACCATCCTCTTCACTTTTATTACTGAGACTGGTTAAGAAATTACACAAACTATTTCTGATAAACAGAGTAATAAATCAGAAACTGCTACCAAATAAATTTAAACTTACCTATAATGTTTGGATGATGAAGGCTTTTCAAAATCCTAGCTTCATCAGTTAGCCTCTTTTGATACATAGTTTGATAATGACCATTACATTTAGAATTAATCTTTTTCACAGCCCAAGGAGAGTAAGACAAGCCTCTTGGAGATCTTAAAAAAAATAATCATAATGCATAAAGATTAATAACTATACTACATTTCAAAAGACTAACAAGAACTTCCAAATTTTGAAAAGGACTTGATAATGATTTGTTGTTTTTTAAAAGAATATTTACAAATTTTATACTATCAACACCTCCACTACATTCCTTTTCAACTGAGATAAACAGCTGACATATCTACGGATTACAAGAGTAGTCTGAATACCTATCACTGGAAGGGAGGAGATAAAAAGAGAAGAAAAAGATGGAATGTTATAAATTTTAAACTTCAAGATTACTCTTTTTAAATTTTTCTATTAAAGCATATCACACTACCAATTACTTATCAAACATTTAACTATATGTACCAGAGACGAGTTCTAGAATACTAAAGTAATAAACACTAATCTCTAAGAAACTATTTATTTATTTATTTATTTAAAAGATTTAATTTATTTTTTTAGAGCGGGGAAGGGAGGGAGAAAGAGAGGGAGAGAAACATCAACAGTGGTTGCTTCTCTCATGTCCCCTAATGGGGACCTGGCCCAAAACCCAGGCATGTGCCCTGACTGGGAATCAAACCAACAAATCTTTGGTTTACAGGCTGGCGTTCCATCCACTGAGCCAGACCAGCCAGGGCTCTAAGAAACAACTTAAAGAAGAGACATACAAGAAATATTTGGCACATATGTAATCATCCAAAGAATAGCAGACTGTTCTTCACCAACAAATATTGTGCCTTGCCACTAACTAATCCATCTTATATCTTTCACTGCATACTCCAAGACAAGAGTTAAAGCAATAATAATAAAGATACAAATAAGAAGAAAAATGTGAGTTGTCTATTTTCTAGGAAGACTGGCCATCTTAATATTTAAAGTGTAAATGTTTTACCTAATAAACAAACAGGTGTAACAAAGTCGGAGAAAGGTTTACCTGACAAGGTAGCCATTTATTTAAGAGGACAGCGAATTATGAAAGCGAAGTGTACAAAGCATATAGGCACAAAAGTTAGTAAACAGCCTCAAAAGTTAAAGTCAATCTATAAGAACATAATAGATTGAACCAAAAATCTGTTTAGCTTTGTATTACCTCATAAGCACAGCTCCATGATTGCAGGACCTTTTTTAAAAATAAAAAATAAAAAAACATGGCCCTGGCAGGTATAGCTCAGTGGATTGAACACAGGTTGTGTCCAAAGGGTTGCCGGTTCAATTCCCAGACAGAGCACATGCCTGGGTTGTGGGCCAGCTCCCCAGTTGGGGCGTGTGAGAGGCAACCACACACTGATATTTCTCTCCCTTTCTCCCTCCTTTCCCCTCTCTCTAATGGTAAATAAATGAAATCTTAAAAAAAAAAAACACATGCACTCAAAGGATCACTAGATTTCTTAATAGATATACATCTGTCATCTACAGACTTATCTAAACTATTCTTACACCTCCAGTTTTAGATAACAACAGCATTGGGAGATAACCTCTATCATGTCATTTTATTAAAAAAAAGTTTTTTTTAATTATCAAGGGGTACCCATAAGCCTTGAATGTTTAGAATCAACAGTGATCAAGTGCATCTTCACCTTTTCCAAAACATATTCTAATCTACAGAACAACAAAACACTTATTTATGAAATCTGAATAAAACACTTTGCCAAGCTAAAAGTTAGGTTACTGAAAAGGCTAATAAAGCAGACAGATTTAAGAACGGATTGCACAAGGGAAAAAACAAAATGAGGTACAAATAAATTACAACAAAAAAATAGGGACATTACTAGGCAGACAGTAGATTTAAAAATATAAGTGAATAAATACTAAAATTTTTAGCCAATAAATTTAAAAGACAAAACTATCAAATTTTTAGAAAAATCTAAGAAAACTGATGAAGGAAGACATTTAATCAAGAGTTTAAAATCTTCCCACAAGAAATACAAAGACTTCATAACTTCCAAGTGAGTTTACTAAACTTTCAAGAAACCTATCATTCAACCTGTTCCAAGGAACAGAAAGGAAATGAGCTAAGAGTCTAGTATAACCTTAATTGAAAAAACCAGACAGACACAGCAGTAAAAGGAAAATCACAGGCCAATTTCAGTTCTATCACAGATGTAAAAATTCTAAACATAGCAAACTGCATCTATTAGTATATTTAAAAAACAATGCATCAAAGCTATTAACTATTACCGTACATTGGGTTTAATCTAGGGATACAAACTTGATTTAACACTAAAACTATACTTTCAGAAACGACTGCTTAAAATACACATAAAATTTTGGGTCCTCTCAAGCCTCACTAAAATAAAAGCAAAGGGGTATTTTAAGACATATACCCACCAACAAGGATGGGAATAATAAGCAAGAGACAATAGCAATATACTTTTGGAAGCTGGAAGGCAGATGACAGTAAATGACTTAACAGGCCCAATGAACTTATTGAAAGTTATTCCAAAAGCAGGTGGATTCCTACCTAGATACCTCCCTGATTCCACATCATCAGGCAGTTGCTCATTCCCTATCCCCCCAGCTTTTCAAGACTGAACACTAACTTTGAAAGGGGCTAAAGGGGCTAACTTTGAAAGAGGGTCTTTAGCTTGAGGTTTAGTGGCAAAGCTGAATCTGTGTGAACCATAAGGAATAGAGTAATTCATGACCTGCCAAATGAGAATTCTGGCCCAGAAAAACAAAAAAGGTCACTCAAGGATGAGGGTAAAATGAAAACATTTTCAGAAATGCAAATTATCAAAAATGTAGCTCCTATACACCTTTTCAGAGGGAGCTACTAGATACCCTCAAACAAAATCAGATATAAACCAAGAAACAGTAAGACATGAGATACAGGGAAACAGAGGATCGGATTTACCAGAGAAGCAAAGGAGACCTCCAGGTCGCCGGGAGGGGAAGCCCCAGGCTGACAGGGGCACTCATGAGGACAGGAAGGATCAGGCAGGGACTGCTGTTTTTCAATTATCAGCCTTAGGAAGCTTTTTGATTAAGTTACATACAGTATAACTTTGTTAACAATATACTTTATATTTAAAGACATTTTTCTTAAAAAAAAAAAAAAAAGAGAGACTAGCCATAAACCTATGAGAATTTATTTTTTTAAATAACTTAGACAAGAGTTTTTAGGCACACACACACACACAAAGTTCAAACACAAAGGGATGTTTAAACTGAACAAACACTTCAAGAATACCCACTTCCATCACATTGCCATGTTACTCTCAATTCATCAGCTTTTTATTAAAGAAAACATTTCTATCTACCACAGAAACAATACAAACCTAAAAACATGCTGTGCTGGTCAGGCTGATTCCCCTTCCCTTCCTATACAAGCCAAGGAAAAATTACAAGGTGAATTACTGTTCCTTCAGTATCCATCAGGAGAAAGCAGGATGAAGAGTATTCCAGGCAGAGCCCTGGTAAAGTTATAAAAGGTTCTAAGACCGCAATACAGCAGTCAGATAGGATCAGGAACATGTCTCAAGTCTAAGTATTTGAATGTTCATATTCCTTTGTCTCCAAGTCCAGGGGAACTACGGTTTCACATAAAAAGGTTATAATCTCAAGTCCTCTACTCACCTTTTCATAAGGTAGACGTTTACCCCTGTGCCGTAGCCAAGCTTCTGCATAAACGGGGAGGCAGGGATACTTATACACGGAGTTGAACACAATGCTAAATGCCAGAAAGAAATAAAAAGTAAGTACTTGAAAAGACCTCTACAAATGCATCCTAACATTTGCAACTATTAACTATTGTTAAGAGTATTAATTAGCATAATTTTTTGGAGAGCAATCCTAACTGCTCTAATTTGGCCTAATTAGGACACTCTGTATCCTAATTTTAAATGGAGACCTCTTGACCAAGTCTACTTTTGGAGCTCTGTCTTACAGTGACACTGAAGTACTAGTCAGCGAATAGCTTGTTTTTATATGGCCCACAAATTAAAAATTGTTTTTCAATGGGTTGAAAAAAATAGGTAAAGGCTCTGGCTGGTGTGAATCGGTGGACTGAGTACCAGCCTACAAACCAAAGGGTCGCTGGTTCAATTCCCAGTCAGGGTACATGCCTGGGTTGCAGGCTGGGTCCCTGGTTGGGGAGCATGTGAGAGGCAAACACACATTCATGTGTCTCTTCTTCTCTCTCTCTTAAAAAAAAAAAAGGTAAAAAAGAATATTCAATAGTGTCCCTATGTGGCCCACAAAGCCTAAACTATTTACTATCTGGCCCTTTACAAAGAGTTCGCTGAGCCTACAGTACGGCATGTCCCCAGAGATGACCTACACGCACATGCATGGGAGCATATATATTTGAATATCAGGATTCACTTTTGTGGCTGCAGAAACAAAAAATCCTAAGTAATCATTATTAGTCATAATTATATCTATACTACAGATCATTATACAGTCATAAAAAATGAGACAGAGGAGCTCTACTTTTGCTAATGAATAACTAACTGCCCTGGAATTTCCATGAGAAAACTTGACAAAATATAACATCTTTATACACTGGACAATAGGCAGAGAAGGACTGTGATCTTTGAGAGAAGAAACAAATGAGGTGAGCCCTGTCACTGCCCTAACTTACTGCTTAAAGGCAGTTTCCAGGCCACGGCACAAAGAAACACAGCTCAGAGGTCTTGTCAAATGGAGGAGACATACCGGAGGTCAGGAAGACCTACTTAGCTAGAATTTATGGAGCACAGAACTAAAGAGGGAGCCACAAAATAGGAGAGAAAGCTCCAGAGATCTGACAAGAGGTCTTCCTTTAAGCATCGAAGTCCTTTCTGCACACGCGATGGACATGACTCCCTAGCGCGGGGACACCACCAAACCCCAGCAGTAGGCTGACTCATTACGGAGATCATCGGTCCAGGAATAGTCGCCAGCAGCCAGAGTGCAGTAATGCGGTAACACACAGGGCACTGAGTAAGGTCCTCTAAAGGGTCATGACTTAGTACTCAGTGCAGCTAAATTTTAGCCCAAAGGAAAAGGTTAGAACAAAGCCTAAAAGCCAAGCCTCAAAAGAAACAAGTTACTGTGCAGAAAACTTAACTGCAGGTGGAGCACAACAAAATCACACACCCTTCAAAGGAATTTAAGTTTAGCACTCAACAATGTAAAATGTCTCACCACCAATAAAAAAATTACCAGGTATGAAAGAAGCAAAAAAATATGACCCACTCTGGGGGGAAAGTAAGTCAAAAGAAACATACCATAAAATGACAGTGATGTAGAAGTAGCAGGTAAAAGCCTTAAGATATAAATCTTTAAAAACATTCTCAAGAATGTAAAGGAAAATATGAGCATAACAAGTTAAGGCAGAAAAGTAAAAAAAGATCATAATGGTACTTTAAAAAATGGAAAAATACAAGGGATAAGAATAACATCGTCATAGAGCAAAAGATCACTAAAATTTCAAGACAAAGCAACAAAAAGTACCAAAAACAAAGCACAGAGAAAATATTAGAAAAAAATAAGGAAATCACCATTTGCTGTGGGACAACAGAAAAATAAAAAATTCAGATCCAACCACAGACAATTACATTAAATGTAAACGGTCCAAACAGTGTTTTCCAAGAGAACTTTCTGTCATGCTGGACATGTTCCACTTCTGCTGCCAGGACCGCTGCACTGGCCACACGTGGTCATTGAGCACTGGAAATGTGGCCAGTACAACTGAGAAGCGAAATCTGTAACTGTATTTAGTTTTAATTCATTTCAACCTACACTGAAGTCACCACATGTGGACAGTGGCTACACAGTCCAATTAAGGCAGAAGTTGCCTGAATAGATAAAACAAAACATACGCACATGCTATATAATAAGCCCACTTTAAATATAAAGACACAAACAGGTTAAAAGCAAAGAGTTGTGAAACATAATATTCAAACACGAATCAAACTGGAGTGGCTCAATTAGTTCACATACAGTGAACTTCAAAGAGAGTGTAATACCAGATAAAGAAAAACAATTCATAACAGTAAAGGGGTAACTTCACCAAAGAAATAACCTTCTTAAATGTACACATACATAATAACAAGCTTCAAAATACACAAAGCAACAAGGGATAGAACTGAAAGAAAAAAAATAGACAAGCCCACAACTGCAGCTGGAGACACACCTCTCTCAGCAACAGGACAGACAGAAGACGGGCCGGGATACAGAAGACCCGAACAAAACAGCACGGACGCGTCCGTCCACCAGGCCCACCAGCTGTGTTTATGGAACACTGGGCCCGGCAACCGCAGGAAATACCTTTTCCAGGGCATGAAACATTCACCAAGATAGATAAACTGACCGCATCTGACTGACCAAGGAAGAAAACATAAAATATCAGCACCAGAAATCAAAAAAGAGGGGTATTACCACAGATCCTGCTGACATTAGAAGGGCAATGAGAATATATCATAAATAACTTTATGACAATAAATTTGACAACTTAGAGGTAACGGACAAATTCCCTGAAAAAAACACTAAGAAAGCTCACACAACAAGAAATAACTTGAACAAACCAGTATCTATTAACTGTCAAGTCACACTTCAGTGTTCCTACTAAGACAACTCCAGGACCACATGGCTTTACTGGTGAGCTCTACCAGGTAGAGAAATACTATCAATTCTACCCATACTCTTCAGGAAAAGGACACAGTTCCCATCTCACTTTATGAATACCCTGATACCAAAACTAGACAGACATTACAAAAACAAAAAACAAACCCAGCTACAGTCAAATATCCCTCATGAAAACATATCTACAGACTGAAAAAAAACTATCCCAACAGATTCTGAAAAAACTCTTGACAAAGCAACTCACATTCATGATGATAATCATCAGGAATTACAGAAAAGTCCTTGATTATCAACCTGGTAAAGGGTATCTGTGAAAACCTGGGACTGGGAGGGGCCCCACCTGTGGGCAGAAAGGGAGTCTGGGAAATCCCTGTACTCTCCACTCAATGCCGCTCTGACTCTTAACTACTCTAAAAATAGCCTACTACAAAAAACAAAACAAACAAAAGCCCTACATCTAATATAGTATTGTCCTTCATGTGAACAAGGCAAGGAGATCTACTCACACCTCTCCTATTAAAAAATACACTGGAACCAGTGCCATCAGGAATGAAAAGAGAAATGAAATAATACAGATGAGGAAACAGAAGTAAAACTGTCTTTATCTACAATGTTACCAACTACATGCAATGGACAATATCCTCAGTGATCTATAAAAAAGCTCCTAGAATAAGTGAGCTTAGCATGTTTGTGGCACATCAGGTCAATACACAAAAATCTACGCACTATAAACGAGTGACAAGATTTTTCTCCTGTTATCTTCAAGAAATTTTATAATGTTGACCCATTTTTGTGTATAGGTGGGGTAAGGGTTGATTTGCATATCAATATCCAATAGTTTGGGTTTGTTAAGAAGATTGTCCTTTGAATTGCCTTAAAAATTTGTTTCCCTCACAAGAGCAATGCCTGTTTGAGAGGATGAAAACATAAGGAGTTCCTTAATGGTTCAAGGTAAGTCGATTCGTCACTAGACAGAACCTCCAAATCTGTTACAATATCAAAAAAAATTAGCTCACAGATAACCATATCCTGGCCTATAAAATAAATCTAACTTGTTAAGATCAACATTATAAAGAGGACTTACTCTAAAACTGTGTATGATAAAACATCAAACTACAATAATAAGACAGTTCGAATAGCTATAACAATAAAAGTTTTTATATCTTACCAGATTTTCTTTTTTCAGATAATTTGCTAGGTGTCTTGAAATTACTAACTTCTTCCATCGTAATGATTACTCTAGGTCCTAACACAAAAATAAATTGAAAGTTACAGTGCAGTAATAAAGAATACAGCACTTATTCATGAAAGAAAATACTATCACTCGCTTTATCACATAAACATAAAATTTGAGAACTGAAAAAGACCATGGCAAATATTTAGTCCAATTTTACTTACAATAAGAAAACTGAAACCCAGAGGTATAATTACTTACGTAAGACCATACTATTAGTAATTGGGATTTTTAGGGTATTAATTAAAAATACATGCACTTGGTTAAAAAAAAATCACCCAGTACAAAAAGGTAAAGTCTCCTCCTTGCACTTCCTGGAAAGAGTTAACAGGTCTTTTATACTCTTTAAAGAGACTGTCTATACAGCAGCATTAGTCACAATAGCCAAAAAGAGGAAACAAGAAATATCCACCAGATGATGGCAGAATATTATTCAACAAAATACATATTCTATATAATTACTATTCAGTCATAAAAAGGAATGAAAGAATCAACTTCTGGTATATATAATAAGATAAATGAACCTTGAAAACATTATGCTAAGTGGAAGTGGCCAGACACAAGAAGCCACGTAGTTCATTCCATTTACATGAACTGTCCCGAATGGGCCAATCCAGACAGAAAACGGACCAGCTGCCAGGGGCTGGGGGAAAAGGAGGGTGTGCAGTAGCAGCAGGTAGGCGTGGGGCTTCTTTTTGGGGTGATGAAAATGTTCTAAATTAGGTAGTGGTTTAATATATTCAAATCTAGACTGGAATATTTCACTGAATTATATACTTTCAAAGGTACGCTATGTGAATTGTATCTCAATAAGCTATTATAAAGTTGTCTATGCAAATAAAATGCACTTATTGCATATAACATGCAAGCTTTTTATTTCTTCTGTAGCACAGCTAATTTACAAAAATATTTTTTGCTTTTTTTTTAAGTTAGGTTTCACACCGAGTTATTTATTGTAAAGCAAACTGTTCTGACATGTCTGTAAGCTCATTTGGTTTGTCTATGGAAAATCTGGAGGCAGAAAATGTTTGCTATAATTTTTTATAGAGCCCTAATAAATACTATCTTTAAAAATTCTGGGCCAAGAACAAAGAAATCATCTCAAAGGCCCAGCTTTAATTTTCCAATAAGAAGTTTGTTCATTTGTTTTAAATGTAGCTACAATCACTACTGTCCAGATTTGCCTTAATTTACAACAGAGAGTCCCCTTTTCATGAACTTCTAAGCCACCTTAGGACTAAACAAATAGATACTACTGGCAAAACTAACATGTAGATAGACAGTCAGTAGAAAAAAGGGAAAACAAAAGAACGAGAGAAAAAGATAACTGAGAAAAGAGAAACAAGATAGAGGAAAAATGCAGAATTTACAGAAAGGGAAAGTTCTGATCAGATTGTTTCTAAGGTCCTTTACACTCGCCACCCTCGGGAGGCTTCCTGGGGAGTAGAGGCACGGACTGTTCATTCCCTAATCCCTGACCCAGGAGTTTGTAGAAGGCTGGTTGTTACAATCCTTCCTCCACCTGCGCAGTCAGCTCACCTGAACACAGGAAGCAACATTAGTTGAGGGGTGCAAGGCAGGGAACTGTTTTGCGCTCCTTTCTCACTCTCAACCGCCTCCATTCCCATCAGAAATCTTTCACCGGTTCTAGCCTCCCATGAGATTATAACTGAGACTCACTGCGCTGAAGTAATGAACTGTTTGCAGCGGCACAAGCCCCGGTGCCGGAGCTGGTGCACAACTAAGATATGCCTGCAGCCCGAGGTCTCACCTGGGCCCCAATATCAGTAACGCCATTTGTGCAATAAAACAATGACAGACTTCCAGCCAAGGTGGAGGTGTAGGTAGACACACTGTGCCTCCTCGCACAACCAAAAGGAGGACAACAACAATTTAAAAACAAAAAACAACCATAGCTGACAGAAAATTGAACTGTGTGGAAGTCTGACAAGCAAAGAGTTAAAGAAGAAACACTCATCCAGACCGGTAGGAGGGGCGGAGATGGGCACTCAGAGAGGACCATGCCAGGTGGTGGCTAGAGGACCAGGGTGGGCAAGGTTGCGGCTGGAGGACCCAACACCAGATTGTGGAGTAGGGCGGGCAAGGCTGCAGCTGGCCGGCAAGACTGTGGGGCAGCTGGTGGAGCAGGCAATCCCACGTTCGCACAGAGATAAACCAGGAGGAACAATTAGGGAGCAAGACCGTGCAACCCAGAGCTCCAGCGCAGGGAAATAAAGCCTCAAACCTCTGATTGAAAACACCTGTGGGGGGTTGCGGCGGCAGCAGCAGGAGAGTTCGTTGGAAAGACCCACAGGGTGCTAGAACAGACACAAGTCCACCCACCCAGGAATCAGCACCAGCAGGGCCCAATTTGCTTGTAGGGAGCAGGGGAAGTGACTGAAAGCCAGCAGGGAGCAGAGCAAGCGCCACTGTTCCCTCTTGGACTCCTCCCCCACAAACAGTATCACAACTAAGCAATGTGGGTTACCCCACCCAGGTGAACACCTAAGGCTCCGCCCCTCACTACGTAACAGGTGCGTCAAGACAAAAAAAAATGGCCCAAAAGAAACAGATCAAAGCTCCATAAAAAATACAATTAAGCGACGAAGAGATAGCCAACCTATCAGATGCACAGTTCAAAACACTAGTATTCAGGATGCTCACAGAATTGGTTGAATTTGGTCGCAAATTAGATGAAAAAAAATGAAGGCTATGATAAGTGAAATAAAGGAAAATGTATAGGGAACCAATAGTGATTGGAAGGAAATTGGGACTCAGATCAACGGTGCAGACCAGAAGGAAGAAACAACCAAACAGAAAAGAATAAAGAAGCAAAATTCAAAAAAAATGAGGAGACGCTTAGGACCCCCAGGACATCTTTAAACGTTCCAACATCCGAATTATAGGAGTACCAGAAGGGGAAGAGGAAGAGCAACACGTGGAAAACTTATTTGAACAAATAATAAAGGAGAACTTCCCCAATCTGGCAAAGGAAATAGAATTCCAGGAAGTCCAGGAAGCTCAGAGAGTCCCCGAGAAGTTGGACCCAAGGAGGAACACACCAAGGCACATCATAATTACATTAGCCAAGGTAAAAATGAAGGAGAGAATCCTGGAAGCAGCAAGAGATAAGGGGACAGTAACCTACAAAGGAGTTCCCATCAGCCTGTCAGCTGATTTCTCAAAAGAGACCTTCCAGGCAAGGAGGGGCTGGAAAGAAGTATTCCAAGTCATGAAAGACAAGGATCTACACCCCAGATTGCTCTATCCAGCAAAGCTTTCATTTAGAATGGAAGGGCAGATCAAGTGCTTCTCAGATAAGGTCAAGTTCAAGGAGTTCATCATCACCA
>CM052545.1:33927345-34003918 GCA_028533065.1 Trachops cirrhosus | reverse complement strand
AGCAAACTAAGCAAACAACTAGAACAGGAACAGAACCACAGAAATGGAGATCACATGGAGGGTTAGCAACAGCGGAGTGGGAGGAGGAGAGAGGGGGGAAAAGGTACAGAGAATAAGTAACATAGATTGAAGGTAGAAAATAGACAGGGGGAGGTTTATAATAATATAGGAAATATAGAAGCCAAAGAACTTACATGTATGACACATGGACATGAGCTAAAGGAGGGAATGTGGGTGGGAAGGGGTGTGCAGGGCAGAGAAGAGTGAAGGGGGGGGAATGGGACAACCGTAACAGCATAATCAATAAAATGTATTTCAAAACAAAACAAAACAATGGCAGCTTGCTAGATCTGGGGTTCCCCAAACCTGTCTAACCATCGAATTCTCCTACGGAGTTTCCGTTAAAAGTACAGACTGTCAAGCTTCCCTCAGAGAAAGGGCAATTTCTTTCATGAAATCCCCACCCTACCAGGTGATTCAGATGCGCACTCGAGTTGGGGTTGCAACGATGAACCCTAAGACAATTTAGCGTCTTATTTCCTTAAGAAAGCAAACGCAAAGACCTCAGCCGTGGTCGCGGGTCGGGGGTGGGGGTAAGCGGCGGTGTGTCCCCTGGACCCCGCACCCAGGCCGGCGCGCAGTCAGGGGCCGGAAAAAAGCTCCCCTTACTAGAGTCGCAGGTCGCCGCAGTCACACTCCAGATAGAAAAAGATCCGGCTGATGGGAGGTCCTGGCCAAGAATCTCTTCAAACTGGTCCGGAATGGCCCCCAACAAGATCCCACGCCCACCTCAGCGTCCCACCAGCAAACCAAAATACTCGCCAACAGTCGTTGCAACTGGGATCCTTTTCGCTTTCAAAAGCGCGCGCACGCCCAGGCGTGGGCCGCGAACTACGGGTGGCGCGAAGGTCAAAACTGCTTGTATTCGCCCTTCTTCTTTTTGGTTTTTCTTCTTACCGATTCTTTTTTATCATCAAATAGGGATTCTTTGAAGACAAATGAAAGGAAGAGAAACGCAGAAAAGAACAAGCTTTTTTATAGCCGATGCCAGCCCTTTAGAGGAGCAATCTGGTTTAACAAAATGTGCCTGCAGTTAAGGGTGAAATTCTTCGTCAATTACAAATACTGTACTAAGAATGTGTAATGATTATCATATAAATTTTTATTATAAATTTATTTGACCTTGAAACATAACTAAAAATGCATTAGCCTAGAGTAGCAATCATTTTTGGCTGAGAAGAAAAATAGATACTTGGAAATTCTGCTAACTTGTAATTATCACATTGAGTTCAACATTTGTTCATTTATTCAACAAGTATCTATAGAGTACCTAGTATGTTCCAGGTGTGCACTGAGTGCCATTGCATAGGAAATACTGTATCAGTTAATACAAGAGACACAACTGTGATTAAGTCACAGAACTCCCTCCTGCTTAGGAGGAGCTTAGCCTCTGTGGGAGTGGGGGCAGTGGGGAGGGTCGGGGAAGTGCCTTAAGAAACACACGCACACACTTCACAATACAAAAGGGACCTTGATGTATGTTGCTGTGATCATATACCTCATTTTTACAATGAGGAAACTATGGCACAGAGAGGTTAACTAATTTGCCTGAAGTCACAGAGCTAATAACTAGTAGAGTCAGGATTTGAACCCCTGTTGGGCTTAGACTTCCTCTTTAACAAACGTGCTCAAAATCTCTTCCGTCTTACACACACAGAGACAGGCAGGCACAGACACACAACCCTGTCCATGTCCACAGCCTTCCCCTTTCTGGGCGCCGTCTCCGAGTACAGATGGTCACAGTGCGCCTTCACTCTATTCTCATTCTCATTTTTTTGTGGAGGTATAACACAGACCTCACCACCTTATAAAAATATTTATAATTTTCTATACTTTTTATTAAGTCCTACATTTTTTACAAACCTTCTAGTTTCTATTTTTACTGGCTACTAAAATCCCACCTAAAGCCAGAAACCGAGAGCTGCTTAATTAACCAGTGCTTGTGAAAAGAAACTCTAAGGAGATGAGGATATTGACACAGGTGTGAGATGAGGCAGAAAATACAAGAATGAAGGCCCTTGGGTAAAAACATACTCATAACCATTCTGTTCCCCATCTTGTAACCATAAAAGTACCTCCAGAGATTATTCGCAGAAACATCACAACTCCACAAGCTTAATGTTAGTGAAATGTGATCGTTAATCTCAAAATCTTGCATACCAGTTAGCCGTCATGGGAAATAGCTTCCAACCTGAATCAATTATTTCTCTCAGTGTGTGAAGGGCCCGGATTCCTTGGCTTAAGCCCCGAACGCCGTATTTCACTCTTGGCTGGTTGCGCATCCAAGGAACATCTGCACCGTCACCTTGTTACAGCATAAACTCCAACTGCTCTTCCACTTAGGGCTTCCCCTTTTGATTTCAGGACTCTAGTTTGAAGAGGGAAAATGAATATTAACATTTCCCCTCTTTTCTACTGCTGTTACATTTAAATTCTCTTTGAGGCCGTATCTATGTTGCTGAGTGGCTAGAAGAATGGTGAGAACAACTAGGGAAGAGGAAGAAAAAACATTTCAAAATCTCATCTTGTTACAATTGCACACCTAACCAATCAACTCGACACATCCGTAGGGTGCTGCTCAGGTGTCCTGAAGCCACTGGGTCCACAGCTGAGGCTGCCTGCATATACCCCCCATCTCCCCCTCTGCCAACCGTGCTTCTCTTCCGGGTCTTCTCTTCCAGGTTTAGTGAATGGCACCTCCATCTATTCCAGTGCATGAGCCAGGAGCTTCCCTTTCCTTCACCCATCCACAGTTCTTCCTCATGCATCTCTAAATTCCCTTTCCTCCTCCCCATCCCATCTTCCTCTGCTTTGGACCGTAAATTCTCACATTTCACTATCGATGACTTCGATAACCTCCTAATTTGCCCCCCTGCCCCTGGTCACTCCTCTCCTTCAGTGATTGCCACTCTGCTGCCTGGTTAATCCTCTGACATGTAATCTGGTCAGGTCACTCCCCTGCTGGAAATCCTTCAGGGTTCCTCATTAACTTCAGGGGGAAAACATTCTTAGAGTTTGACCCTGTGTGTCTCTAGCTTGGGTTCCTGCCGCTCCAAATCTGGTCTCCAGTTACACTGAATTCATGGTAGCTCCCAGCACTCACGTTTTCTCATGTCTCCAGCCCGTGCACGCACACATTTCCCCTGCAGGCCGCAAAGCCCTTGACCCTCTCTCTGCCTGGATTAGCATCTCCTCAGCCTTCAGCACCAAGTCTGTGTGCTGAACTGCAAACACAGGAAAACTTTGTCTTCCAGGTAGTTTGCTGCCTGCCCCAGATACTCTCTCTGAGACCCGCAGTCTAGGTTATTCCTCCACCAAGATCTTAGAATGCCTTCCCATTCTTCCCGTCCCAGCATACATCCCAGAACACTGGAATTTTCTCTCTACTTCCATCTCCCCCCGGGAGTGTCAGCTCTGTGCCCTCCCCCACATGCCTAGGTGAGTGCTCAGGAATGTTTGGTGAATACGTGAGTGAATGACAAGATGGATAAACATCATTGCATATAGAATTCCATCCACCATTCTGTGACAAGGAATATGCCTATTGGTCTGGAAAGTTGGTCTGAATTAACTTAATGACTTAACCATGTTCCCTGAAACAATGTTTGCTGACTGCTGGAGACTGAATATCTGTGCCCTACCCCCACACTCATAAATTGAAGCCCTAACCCCGCACTGTGAGGGTATTTGGAGGTGGGGGCCTTTGGCAGATACTTAGGTTTAGATGAGGTCATGAGGGTGGGGCCCTAGTCTAGTAGGATTAGTGTCCGCTAAGGGACACCAGATATAGCACTGTCCCCACCCATCTCTCCCTGCTCCGTGAGGGCACAGTGAGAAGGCGCCTGTCTGTGAGCTAGGAAGAGAGCTCTCACCAAAACCCAACCATGTCACACCCTGATCTTGGACTTCTAGCCCCCAGAACTGTGTTGTTGTTTAAACCACTCTGTCTGCAGTATTTTGTTATGGCAGCCTGAGCAGACTAAGTCACTGACCAGCTCTGGGAGTAGTCAGCTCCAGCACAGGGGAAGGGGAAGAAAAGAATCACAAGGAAGTTGAGGAGTTCTCATTCCCATATACTTCCTCATTCTTGTATTTACCTGTTCCCTAATAGCTTCTTGCTTGATGACTGAAAATGTGTGATTCTCCAAACCAGACTCTGGTCCCTTGTCATTCAGTGGATTTGCCTAAAATATGAACTCACTAGTAATGCAACTACCCACTTCTCCTCCCCCACCACTTCCAGTACCATGGTCTTGGAATTGAGAGGAACTACAGATGCTGTTTGTCAGGCTCCGCAAGATACAGAAATGCCTCTCTGTCATCTCGTTCCAGTGAGAGGACTTCGGACATGCCAAGGAGCCTGTTTATTTTCATACAGCTCTAGTTTACAGGATATTCTCCCTAATATTGGGACAAAATTGGACATATTACAAACTGTAGCCTAGCAATAAATATTTTAACTAATATTTTTGATGAGACTACTATATGCCAGACACAGGGGCTACATACTGGGGAACCAACAGTGGACAAGATAAAAAAATTGCCCCCCCCCTTTTTATGGAGCTTACCATCTTCTAGGGAACATAGATGATATATAAGTAATTAAAGCACTTGTAAATGGCAATCAAGGCTATCTAGGGCATATGCAGGCTGCTATGATAGAGAACGGTGCGGGGGGGTGTAGAGGGTCCTTCTCTCTAGGGTAGTCAGAGAAGCTTTATCTGAGGAGGTGATTTTAAACTGAAACTTTGGGGATCAGAAGAACCACTCTCGGGGGCAGCTAGTGGAAGAAGAGCCTTCCAAGTAGAGGGAAAGGCGAGTGCAAAGGCATTGAGGTATTTGGGGAGAAGGTAGATTGACTGGGCATAGTGGGAAGTGGGTGAAAATGGCCCAGGAGAGTAGGTGTCCTCTTAGTGCAATAAGAAGCCTTTGAAGAGTTTAAATCAGAGAATGACATGGTCTGATTTTTAATGTAGGGGTTCACTCTGGCTGGAACATAAAAAAAGTTTTAAAAAAACCTTTATGTCTTTTCAACAAATGATGCTGGAGCAATTGGACATCCATAAGCAGAAGAAGGAGGAGGAGGAGGTGGTGAGGGAGGGGAGGGGGAGGAGGAGGAAAGAATCTTTACTTACACCTCACCTCATACAAAAATTAACTCAAAACATAACAGCATCTTCATCTAGATATATACCTATATGAAATACACATATGTGCACCAAAAGGCATGCACTTAATTGACTCAGATACCGGCCCACAGTATCCTCAGCATTATGGATGAGATATGAGACAAATTCACGTGGACTACTGAGTCCTGTGGAGGAAAAGGGGCGGCACGGCTACTCTCTCAAAAGGAGAGCACCCCAACCCTTGCCTTGACAAGCTTTTATTGGGTTCAATTTGCACAGGAATACAGGGTGTATACATAAAGCTCATTAATCATGGTCAGGCAGTAAGGATCAAACAATAGATAGCATACAAAGAACTACGAGGGCTTATTCAGAGTCAGGGTCTGTTAGTTGAAGGGCTACAAAACTTTGGGAAACAAATTTATTCCCTGCTCGGACCCTTATCATTTAACTGAGAGAATTCTTAGCAAACAGGTTTCACAGGATTTTACATATTCTTTCTTAGGCCTGATTGCCCTAGGGAACCCGCCCTTTCCAGCACAGGGCTGCACCTACCACCAGCATTGTTTCAGGCTTAAGTCAGGCAGGGGAAGTAAGGCAGCCAAGAAATTAGGACACTTCTTCCAGACAGAATGAGGACTCAAGCTACATCAAAGCGGAGGGAAAGGGTCCATTATCCTCTTTCTCCATAGCTCCCCAAGTTCTTCCCTGGGGGCTTCCTGTGATCATGCCTGTCTCAGGTCATCCCTCCCTTGAGGAATCTTACCCATCATTGGCTAACTGATCAAGCACTGGGGACCAGGCAAGGTGAAGTAAAAGCAGTAGAGGCGGCACCCCTGCCAGGGAGATAAGCTCTGTCTCCTTAGTGGCTTATGGTTGGAAGGTCACTCACTCAGCCTTAACCATGGGAGGGTTACAGCTTCTGAAACCAGGCAGGGCGGTTCCCAACACTTAATTGTTTATAGCAGCATTATCTGTAACAGCCAAACTGGCAAAGCACCCCAGTGCCCATCCACAGCAGACAGGCTACATGAACGGTGGTATATTTATACAGTGGAATGCCACCCGGCACGGTCGCTGCCTGCACCAAGTGGGATTCACCTTACGATGTTGGGCAAAGAAGCTAGACACAAAAATATCATACCGCACACTTCTATGTATAGAAAGTGTTTATGTTTTATGTTTATGCTCATAAACAGGCAAAATGAAACTGTAGTATTTAGGGGGGTGTGTTTAACTGGCAACATTTTTTTAAACCCACCAGAGTGATGACCCTAAAAATCAGGTTTGTTGCCCCTTAGGAGGACAGGAGCAAGAAGAGATGGGGGGCGGACGGGCAGGGCCCGCAGCGTGCTGGCAGTCTGGCTCTCAACCTGCGAGGCGCTACACCAGGATTTGCTTCGATGGATCATCGAGCTGAACAATTTGTTTTCAGTGGTTTCTGTATTTTTGTTCTATTTTATAATAAATGAGCTTTATTTTTAAAAAGGAAAGGAAGGAAGAGAAAGTATGTAATGAAAAGTGCACCTGGGAAGTTTAGTGACCTGTACAGTGGACAAGGTGAATAGGCTCTTCTGGTTGAGAAGCTGACTGTGCCAGTGAGAGGTACTCGGTGCAGTCTGGAAGGCAGACGGGACGTGGAGCCACCTTCCTGCCCCTTCACCTATGTCCCCTGGCAAGCAGAGTTGTGTGTGTGGTTTGGGCATTTCTACAGCTGTGTCCTAGCACCTAATCACTCACTTCGTGGGCGTTGAAAGGTATCTAAAGTGGTAGTGATGGTCTCTTGACTCCTGGATCACAGCTATAGTGTATATCCTTGGACTTGACATTTTCAGTCTTGGTCTCCTGCCTGGCAATGGTCACAGATATATAACCTTCATAAAGGGAAGAGAGGGTGAATAAAGCAACAGAAATACAGTCTAGCACAGTATCCTAGAAATTTTCATAACTATGTAATAAAGCTCATCATGGCAAGCAACAGGAAAAATCATGGATGCAAATATAAAACTATAAAACTTTTAGAAAAATGTAAAACATAGAATTACAAAACTTTTAGAAATAGATTGGTGTGACTTGCAGACAAACTTCAGAACCAAGGGCTGGGTGAAGAGTTCATAGACTCGATGCTAGAGGCATGTTTTATAAAAAAGAAAAATTGATAAACTGAACCTCATCCCAATGGAAAACTTGTGTTCTGCCAAAGACCCTGTGAAGAGGGCGAAAAGGCAAGCAGCTGCCCAGGAGGAAGTATTTGTGAACTGCATATCTACAAAGGACTTGTATCTAGACTATTATATCAAAAACTCTCAAAAGTCAACAGTAGAAAAAACAACCCAGGCAGAAAATGGGTGAAAGAAAACAGGCTGAATACTGGCCCCCAGAGACTTTAGGTTCTCATCTTTGGAATCTGTAAATGTGGACTCATTCAGAAGTTGAGTCTTTGCAGATGGGATTAAGCTCAGGGATGCTGAGATGGTGAGATCTTGTTGGGAGACCCAGCTAGCCCTCTAAGCAATCACGGGTGTCCTACTAAGAGGAAACAGAGGGGATTTGACGCAGACTCACAACGGAAAAGGCCACGTGAGGATGAGCTGGGAGAGGCTTGAAGATACTGGCCTTGAGGACACGGCCTGTGGCCACAAACCAAGGCGTGCCGGCGGTCACCAGAAACTGCAAGAGGCAGAGAACACCTCATCCCCTAGGCTCCTCACTCACACTCTGCGTTCTGCGTGGCTCCAAACTCCCGCAAAACGTGCTGTGGCCTCTCAGCCAGTGGGACTGTCTCGCTTGCCGTTTCTGCTTAACCTCACCAAGAAACCACCTCTGGCCTTTCTGTCATCCTCTTCATGGGTGCACCTACGTGAGGTAGGGGAATAGTAAAACATGGGGCAAACATAATGCCTTATTATAGTTTAATTACTTTTGGCTTTATACTGCTCCTCCCTCCCTAGGGACAGTTTAGGTGGATGGTGATCATGAGGTGGGAACAGGACTGGGAACCTGGGTGAGCTCTAACGGGGACTCCCCATGCCTGAAGCAGATTCCTAAGGCTGCGCAGTGCAGCCTCCGAGCAAAGGAGGAGGCAGGAGGCTGTCAGCACAGCTGCCCGTTCTGCAGGCTGGACTCCACCCGTCGTTACTCATCCTCCTCAACGGCTAAAGATTTCCACTTGCAGCTCTCTGACATTTCCTACCCCCCAACAAGAAGAGAAATTTTGCTGGTTCTGGGCACATGGGGCTTGAAAAACAAAAGTGCTTTGGAAAATGTGCTGGGATCTGAGTGGCCGGTAATTAATGAGTTCCTTCCTCCACTGCGGTCCAGCAAGCTAAGAAGATGTGACAGGGAATTGTAACCCTCCCTCAGGGAAGACGCCTACTCACTGCCGCACAAAGATGAGCATTTCATCCTCTGCGATTGTGCAAGACCTCTGCGCTGGCCCTGACGTCTGGCCGGACCTCAGCACCTTGGCGTAGTTTTTGTTCCCCTATGTTCTTTGCTTTCTAATCCAGCCAGAAAATATTTTTCTTTTTTTTAAAATGCTGTGTTTTTAAAAATTTTATTATTGTTTACACTATTACAGTTGTCCCCACTTCTCCTCTCCACCCAGCCCCCACCCTCCCCCCCTCAGGCCTTCACCACACCTTGTCCATGGCCATGGGCCATGCATATACTTCTTAGGGTGAATCAATATACTGAGCATTAGGAAAGGGTGTTCCATGGTTTACCTTTTAACTACTTAATATCCACTTGGAATCTACAGGGAGGCCAGAGAGAGGGCTGAGGGGGAATGAAAGTCCTGTTTACTGCGTGCTGTTGGCAATAATCTTGCCAGTTAGAAACAGCATCTACTGAACATAGGTGTGAAGGGAAGTAAACCGGATATCCTCAAGGCATATGGAAATCATAAGTTCAGGCCCTTTTCTCCAAGAAGGTAGTTAAGTGGAGAAGCTGGGTAAGCGGTACACACATGTGCACGAAGCCCAAGCCTGAGATTGTTACCACCAGACCACCCTTAACCAGAGATCATATTTTAGTGATATGATGCGCCCAGTTTTCTGAATGATTGCTCCCAGGCACCCTGAAGAGATAGGTGGATATCAGAAGGGAAAGGCCCCCCACCAGGGGCCCAATACCTATGCGTATCTATTAGTACTATCAGCACATATATAGCATTCTTGAATCAAAGATCAGTCCTGAGCTAGGTATATAGTTTATTATAATGGATGGGGGAGAGGTGATAGATAGATAGATAGATAGATAGATAGATAGATAGATAGAAAGAAAGAAATGTAAACCTGAACTAAGTGGACTTTGATAAAATTCTTCCCTGTGTGTGGAAACAGAGATTGCACTTTATGAATTGCTCTTGAAAACACCAAAAGTGGGTGAACTCATTCACTCCCTCATCCCTCTCTTATTCTTTCACTTATTCATTGAACAAGTGATCCTGAGCCAGAGGCTGAAGGTTAGAAAGGTGACAAGAGATGTATATATAAACCCAGCCTGATTTCAGGGAGTGTACAGAGAAGTTAACAAATTGATACAATACAATGTGGTGAGTAGATCGTGGGAGCTGGACTGTGCTTGGGGTGTGAGAAAGATCTCACTGATGTGGGGCTTGATGGGTAAGTTTCCACGACCATCCTGACTGGGGGGCAGGGGGAGAGGCAGGGTAGAATGTGCAGAGGCAAGAGAAAGAAAAGGATGCGTCATTTACAGCAACAAATAGTGGAGGAAATGACTGGGAAAATAGGTAGAGGCCAGGTCGCAGGCTTTTCCAACAGTAGGAATTTGAAGTTCATGGAAGGACTTAAAGCAGGAGAATGGCAGGACCAGAATCATGTGTTTGAGGAGATACCTCCTTGGTCTGTACTGGGGGGTGGGGCTGGGGAGGGGAGGCAGACCGTGGAGAGAAAGTCCAGGTGAGAAATCAAGCAGGATTAACTGGCCAGTAGCCATGGGCTGGGAAGGACAAAATTAATGTGGGCGGTGTTTATGGGGTAGAATCATCTTGCAGGACCCATGGGGCCATTAGAGACCTATTACCAAAACACCAGGAGGTTGGTCCCTCGAGAAGAATGTTGGAACGTGGTCAAAGAGGAAGGCCAAAAGGGTTTTCCCAGATGCATTGCTCCCTGGCCACAGGGAGAGGCAAGGAAGGGAAGCTTGGAAAGTCACCCACCCAGCTGAGCTGACATCACATTGAATTCATATGTGGTTTTGGCCTAAAATTCCAAATAGAATATAGCTAAAAAGTCCAGTTTGAATCAAGACTGAAGTCATGCCTTTTTGCATCTTAAGTTCCCCTTTTTAAAGAAAATTACTTGAAAATATATTTATTTTAATTTGTATTGGATCAAAATTCACACAAAATGAAACGCGTAGATTTTAAGGGCACAGTGATAAGTTTGACTTATCTCACACAAAATGCACAAATATATACGAGGTAACAAACATTACAATCAAAACAATACTCATTTCCATCATGCAGAAAGTTTCCTCTTCCCCCTTCCAGGTAAATCCCTCCCACCGAAGGGCAGTCACTGTTCTGATTTCTGTCGTGTGATTTACCTGTCTCCCAATTTCCTGTCAAAGACGCCATGGAGCACGTGCCCATGGTGCCCGAGTGTGTCCGCCACAGTTCATTTCTCTCTTCTTCTGTCGGTGGGAGAACACCTGTTCTTCTGAGTATTACAGCCGCTTCCAAACGATTTCTCCACTAGTTATGGGTAAATATTAAAAGTGGAATTTCTAGGTCATGGGATAGGTATATGTTTAACTTCAAAAGAAACTGCCAATCTGCTTTCCCAAAATTGTGCCATTTTACATTCCACTAAGAATGCGTGATTTTATCTCTAGTGGGTGCAAAGTGGTACCTTACTGTGGTTTTAGTTTCTATTTCCCGATGCTGGCGCTGTTGAGCAACCCTTCATGTTCCCGTTGGTCGTTCATATCACTTCTCTGACAAGTGTCTGTTGAAGTGGTTAGCCCATTTTTCAATTGGGTTGTGTGGCTTTTTATTGCTGAGTGGTATGAGTTGTATGCTGAAAACAAATCCTTTGTTGGGTATATATATATATATATATTGCAAATATTTTCTCCCAGTCTTTGACTTACTTGTCTATTACTTTTTTGACATCTTTTTATGAACAGATTTTAAACTTTTTTGATGAAATCTAGTTTAACAGTTTTTCATAGTTAGAGCTTTTTGTCATTTTTGCCTAATAAGAGCATGATGATATTCTCCCATTTCTTCTAGAAGCTTGATAGGTTTAGCTTTTAATTTAGATTTATGGTCATCTCCATTTTTTTTTGTGTGTCGTGAAGTAGAGGGTCAAGGTTCATTTTCCCCACATGTCTATCCATTTCTTCCAGCACTGTTTATTGAAAAGACTTTACCCCATTGACTTACCTTGGTGACTTTGTTGAAAATCAATGAACCGTATGTATGTGGACCTATTTCTGAAGCTTCCAATTTGTATTCCATCAGTTCATTTGTTCTTACACCAAAATCACACTGTCTTGATTAGTGCACTATTATAGCACTTCTTTAAATCAGGTAGCAGAAGACTTCCAGCTGAGGTTTTTGTTTCCAATGATGTTTTGACTGTTTTAGATTTTTTAATTTTCCATACAAATTTCTGAATTATCTTATCAATTTGACATCTTAGCGATATTGAGTCTTCACACCAGAAACAAAATATATGCCTCATTTATTTAGGTCTTCTTAGCAGTGGTTTTATAGTCTTTTTGTGCAGATGTTTTGCACATGTTTTGTTAAATATACTCTCAGTACTTTATGTTTTTTGATACTATTGTAAATAGTCTTGTTTTCCACTTTGGTTTCCATTTTGTGTTTTTAGTATAAACAATGCAATTGATTTTTGCATGTTGAGCTTATGTCCTGCCGTTTACTTTATTTATTAGTTCTAGTTGATTTTTTGGACATTATGTAAATAATCATACACAGAAGTTTTTGGATTTAATTTGTCAATTTTTATTGAGAATTTTTGTATCTATATTTATGAAGAATTCTGGCCTATAATTCTCTTTCTTCATGACATCCATATTAGGTTTTGATATCAAAGTTTTGTTGAATTTGCAAAATATTGGGGAATTATGTCTTCCTTTTCTATTTTCCATTTCCTTTGTTTAAAGTTGTACCATTTTTCCTTAAATGTTTAATAGAATTTCTCTGTGACTTACAACTTCAATTACTTTAATAGTATGAGCTATTCAGGTTTTCTGTTTCATTCTGAGTCAGGTTTGATAAGTGTGTCTTTTGAAGAATTTGTCTATTTTATCTAAGTCCTCAAATTTATTAATATAAAGTTGTTTACTGTGTTCACCTGCTGCTGTTTTATCTCTGTAGTGTCTAGTGATCTTTCCTCCCTGATTTTAGTCAGTTGTGTTCCCCTCCTTTTGCAGTCTTGCTAGGATATAATTGACTTTACAAATCTTTTCAAAGAATGAACATTTGGCTTTGCTTACTTTCTCTATTGCTCACCTATCTTTTATTTCATTAATCACTACACTTATTTTATTTCTTTCCTTTTACTTGCTTTGAATTTGATCTTTTTTTTCCCTAACTTCTTGAGGTAGAGATTTAGAAGTTGATTTTAAGACTTTTTCTGTTTTATAAGTATTTAGAGCTACGCATTCCCTCTAAATATTGCGTTAGCTGCACCACACAGATTATGATACATTACATTTTCATTATATTTTAGTTCAGAATATTGTCAAATTTTTCTAGTAATTTATTCTTTAATGAAAAATTATTTTTAATTTCCAAACATTTGGAGTTTTTCCTATCTTAGTATTATTAAATTCTAATTTAATTACATTTAGTCAGAGAAAATACTTTGTAAGTTTTTTGTTTGAAATTTATTTTTAAATTTATTGAGCCTTGTTTTTATGACCCAACACTGGTCTGTATTAGAGAACTTTCCATGTGCATGTATAGAAAAAATATATCCTACAGTTTGGAGTGGATTGGCCTATAAATGTCTATGAGACCAAGTTGCTCAGTAGAGTTATTCTACACGTAGACAACGTATATTATACATATATGATGTCTTCTATATCCTCACTGATTTTCTCTCTACTTGTACTATTGATTATTTAAAGAAGGGTGCTAAAATCTTTAATTACGGTTGCAGAGCTCTCTTCCAGTAGTTCTGTAAGTTTGTATTTCACATGTATTAAATCCTAATTGGTGGCATGTTTTTCACCAGGAGGCACATGTCTGTCTGTCTCTCTATGGCATTAGTAGTTATTGATTCTCAATTCCCAGATCCATTAATTTATTGGAAGTTAGAAAATGGTGATTATTTATTTATTTTTATTGAATTTATTGGGGTGACATTGGTTAATACAATTATATAGGTTTCAGGTGTACAATTCTATAACACATCATCTGTGTATTGTATTGTGTCTTCACCACCCAAAGTCAAGTCTCCTTCGGTCTTCATTTACCCCCCTTTATCCTCTTCTACTTCCCACTGGCCCCCCTTTCCCTCTGGTAATCACCATACTGTTGTCTGTGTCTATGAGTTAGGGTTTTTTATTTTTGCTTAATTCCTTCACATTTTTCATCCCCTCCCCCACAAGCCCCCTTCCTTCTGTCACAGCTATCAGTCTGGTTCCTGTGTCTACGACTGTTTCTGTTTTGTTTGTTTATTTTGTTCACTAAGATTTCCTTCTTTTTCACAGCCACGTTGTATTCCATTGTGTAAGTAAAATGGTGATATTTTAACTCAATCAGTCATTGTTCATTTATTAGTTTCTTCTCAAATAGTATTTTGTTATCCAGTTATACCATTTACATTTTAAAGGTGGAATAGCCCTGGCCAGATAGCTTAGATGGTTGGAGTGTCGTCCCGATTCGCCAATGTTACTGGTTCAATTCCTGATCAGGGCATGTATAAGAATCAACCAATAACTGCGTAAATAAACAGAACAACAAATTGATGTTTCTCTCTCTCTCCTTTCCTCTCTCTAAAATTAATCAATAAAAATATTTAGAAAAATGGTAAAATAAATAAATGCTGCATTCTTTCCACTCATTTACCAGTTTTCAAAATAATTCAATTGATTGCCAATCATCCTCCACAGGTGACTGCTTAAAATAAAAAAATCACTATAAAAACATTTTTATAACATTTCAACAGATTTGATGGATTTTAATTCATTGCAGCTATTGTCCGTACTGGCCAGTGGGAATTTCCTCAAATTGGCTCCCAAATCTTATTTACATGATCTTAATAGGTTTTGATAGCTTCATTTTTAATTGATATGAGAAAATATTTCAGACTCTTCTTGCACATTTCTCACTCCAGACTTGGTATCAGCCATTTCTTCAAAAAGCTCTCACGTTTGACTTTCAGACCACAATCTGGGTCTTGGATGATCATTGCTTCTGGTTTGGTTGCTGTTGCTTAAACAGACTTTCAGCTAATCATCTAGTTTTAGCCCCAGCTTCATCCTCTTTTCCAAAAGCAGCCACTGCCTCTGAGTCCCAGGCTTTTTGGGACTTCTGTCACCTTCTTCACTTCACGCTTAACATCCAGCCTTTTCATTCTAAGTCATTCACTCCCCACTTGTCCACCAGCCTTCCAGTTTCAAAAACATTGCCATTTTTCTTTTCTTCTGTTAGCCCATTCTTATACGTTTATACCTTTAAAAGACAAAATCGCTTTATTCTTTTTCACCAGGGTTTTGGGAGGGAGTGAAAGAAGGCGCATATGTCCAATGAACCATTTGTAGCTCTGAAAGTCTTTCCTTTATCTTTGTGTTTCTTTTCCAAGTACAGACTTTGTTATTTCTTAGTATTTATGGAAGAGAACTCCCCTCTCTTGCTTGGTCTTGATTGTGACAAGATGGGTCAGACCAGGACACGTTGGGACAATGTTTTTCCTTTCACCCCAGTCCCTGACCCGGCCGTGCATGTTCCCTGTCAATTGCCTTATCATTTAGGTTTTACATCTTAAACCTGCACAATCCCGAGGACCCCCTAGTTTCAACACGTGTCGGACTGACCTGGATTTTCCGATTCTGGCAGGGTTAGGGCCCTGTCTTGGTTGTTAACCTTGCTACTGACTGACCCATCAGAGCTTGACCCAGGGCTCTGATTCCCAGGTGACTTCACTGTCAGCTATAAGCTGCACAGCTGAGCAAGCCCAGTTTTAGGGAATGACCATCCTGATCTGTCTATGAAGCCCGAAGTGTCATCAACCCAGAGCTCCCTTTGACTTGATGGAATCTGAGCTTTTCTCCCCATCATAAGTCCAGAGGGGAGACTTCTGGCCAGAATTATCATTTATTTCAAATCGTGTTACATTGCAAGGAAGAGGTGGGGAAAAACATTTACTTTGTTTGCTTGGAATATATTTTGCTTTGCCCCAGTTACTTCTCATCTTCCAGATAATTTGTGGGAGGAGTACATTACCTGATTTTTCTTGAAGAGGAAAAAAGGAGGAGAAAAATAACTCTTATAACTCTCTGGAGGAGCAACGTGGGATTAAAAATGGAAAAGGAGGCAGCGGCGATGCATTCCATTACCTCCAGCAAACGCTGCGGAGGGGACGCCCTGACCACGGACTCCGCAATGCCAGAAACGAATGCTGACCCCTTTTTTCAGAAGTGACATATTTTCCGCAGAATTTGATTCTGATCTTTTCTGGAAACCAACAATGCCAATTCTTTGCTAAGTGGCTTTGGCAAGGTCTTTGCTAGTGTTTAATCACAGTAAGAAGGCTCCAGAGACTTTATTGGCTACATAAAGAATTATAGAGAAATTAGCCAGCGTTGGACGAAGCCCAGAGCAGCTGCGCTGCTCTCCAAGTGCAGGAGAATTACTCAGAGATATGTTATGATAACAGAAAAGTATCCTGGGGGGCTTAACCCAAATTATGTTAATAATGAACCTAAGGAATCCTTATTTTACAAAATAGCTGTGTTCCTGAAAAATGTTGTGTAAATCTGACATTTCGTACTGCATCCCACTTCCCCATTCAATACATTTTAATTTCAAAAATGCTTCTTCTCCACTTATGGCTGAATGTCAATGTACACATTGTTACCTTATCAATTCCTCTACTTCTCCAGGTTTCTTTAACAAATACTTGAGTATAAAAATGTAAATATAGTATTCAACGATAGCTATGTATTCAGAGAAGTGTTTATTAAATGTTTTGGCAAGGTAAATATTCACTCTGTATTTTGATTTTATATGTTCACAGAAATTAAGTCTTGGCTTCATCCAGAATGTACAAATGGGGGAGAGGCACCTTGCCAAAACAAGGGAGCCCATTAAGTTTGCCATTTTATTTGTTTTGCTTGCAGATTTCAGTGGTTCCAAAATGCCAACTTTCTGATTAGTCTGTAACACAGGTCTGCTATAAAAGGAGTAAAATAAGGGGAGTAAGTGACATTTTAGAAGGGTAAATGCATTTGATTAAAAAGGTTACCCCTCATAACCCTGAGATTATGGCCTTCCTTCTTTCCTGATGCTTAAACACCCTCTCAGATCCCAAATGGTGAGGGCTGTGCAGTTGGGTTTTTAAAAATGTCCTTAAATGAAAAATACTAAAAGTGGGCAACCTTACAACAGTCTCCAAATATTTTTTGTAAATTATCTGGTCAGAAAAGTATGGAACACACTGGCTTGCTTAACCTTCTAAGATGTATTTGCCTGTAATTGATAAATACTGGCATGAAGCCGTGGTGGGGCTTTGGTCCTGCATAATTTCTCAAATGAGAAAAACATGCTCTTCCTTTTATAATCTTACATGAAACCATCTCACCATTGAAACAGGTGCCATCAATATATTTTCATTAATCATCAAATATTATCACTTTCTACTAATTGAATTCTCAACGTATTCCAGTGCTTGATTAGTCTACATTAGTGTTTCTCAAAGTACATTTTACAGAACTCTAGTTCCCTGTGTAAGAGCTTTCTATGCTGTATCACAAATGACCACCATCTCAGCAGCTTTAAACACCAGACATGTAGATTTCCACTTTTGTAAAGACAGCGTCAGGAGCTCTGCCGTCTCCAGCAAACAAGCATTCCTGCTGAAAACTATTTTTTTAAATCTCTGGCAAGTGTCTTTAAGGCATATAGCAAATACAGAGATATCTATTCAAGAGAACCTAGTAAAACTTGGTAAGAACAGTGAGGGTCTGTAGCATTGGCGCTCTGACTCATTCCTTCCCTCCCCACTTCCTGCTCGACGGGACAGAAATCCCATTCCAGGCAGGTGAGGCCAGGAACACAGGGCTGCGTCTTCTCCCAGCTCTCAATTAAGGGATGTGGTGTCTTCCTGGGAGGGGCAGGCAAGCAGAATTTTTCATCAGCCCCAGCTCTGTGTTGGCAAGGATGTGGAGAAACCCGAACCCTCATACACTGCTGGGAGAAATGTAAAATGGTACAGCTGCCTGGGGAAACAGTTTGTCAGTTCCCCAAAAGTTTAATCATAGATTTACCATCTGACCCAGCTCTTCTGCTCATGTATATAGACCCAAGAGAAATGAAAACATACGTCCACATGAAAACTTGTGCATGACCAGTCATAGCAGCATCATTCATAACAGCCAGAAGGGAGAAACAACCCAAGCATCTGCCAAATAACAGCCAAGTATGGTATATCCATACAGTGGAATACTACTCACCAATTTAAAAAAAATGAAGTACGTTCTCATACATGTTACAATGTGGATAAATCTTGAAAACATCGATTTAAGTGAAAGAAGCCAGTCACAAGAGACTGCGTGTTGCATGATTCCATTTATATGAAATGTCTAGAATAGGCAAATTTAAAGAGGCAGAAAATAGATCAAGCCTTTTGAAAAGAGCAAAGGTTATTTTCTGAGATGGTACAGCTAAGCTGGTTGTATATACACATTTCCCATTACCACAGCAATGCAGACGCCACTGGTAAGCTTGCGACTGTGTCAGTGCCCCTAAAATTGTGGATGTCAGACTGTGACATGTCTGTTGAACAGGGAGTGGGAAGTGCGGAAACGGAGTCCGTAGGTCATCTCTTGAGATCTGGCTTTAAAGAGGAGACAGATAGGACAGTAACTGGAAATAGGATCAAGGAAAGTGTTCTTAAGCCTTGCCAGAATTTTACAATTTCTAAATTATGACTTGACTCTCTTTGCCCACTTACTCAACACTGAGGAGGTCCAGCTATGTGTCAAACACAGTGGCACTTGCTGAGGAAACGACGCAGGACGGGATCGCGGTCCCGGACGACCAGCGCCTCACTGCGAGTGCAGCTCCCAGGCAGAACGGGCGCTTGTGGGCACGCCATTAAGGTGCAAGAGGCGTCTCACTAGCCACATTTTTCTTCCGTAGGAATTGTGGATTTTCTCCTAGGCTAGTATTGGCACATGTGTTTACTAAACACACACACACACAGGCTAAAGTCTCATATTTTATATGAAAAATGTACAATCGGTTTTTTAAAACAACATTTCTCGTGTAAAACAAAAAGGTCTTAAATTTTGGAGCTGGAAGGGAACTGAGAAATCATGTACTGCAGCCCTTCAGCTGACAAATGTAGAAAATCGAGTCGCAGGGAGGCTAGCTTGCTGGAGGACACACGTTTAGCAAGTGGCAGACTCAGGGATAAAGCCCTTATCTTCTGCTTCCCAGCGCAGGGAATTTTCCACCACCCCACGCCAGATCATACATATAAGTGTCAGTTTCTGTGTTTCTAAGTTCATACAGTTTAACCATTGCTTTAAATGGTAATGTTAATGAGTTCCATGAGTCAGTGCTTATTTCCATATTCTGCCAATTAATTGTGGTTTGGAAAGGTAATTCATCCCAAGGCCCTGGATTATAAAGTACAGAGTCAGCTGCTTTTTCAAGGTAATTCATTCCAAACCTTGGGCCCGTTACACCTAATGTAGTTGAGAGTTAGCGGGATTTGTCTCTAAATGTCCTTGAATCAGAAATCAAGGACATTTCTCCTTGATTGTTTCTCCCATAGCCTCGCTACTGGGAGCAACTGTGGCGTGGGGCAGGGGCTTTCCACGGAAACTGAGGAAGTGGACACTCGGGGACACGTAAAGTCAGGCCTGAGGCCACCCTGCTGCACCGGTGGATGCTGTGCTGGAGCCACGGTTTGGGGAGTTGGCCTTTTTGTGTTTGTGCAACTAGAGATGACAGGAGGAAGAACCCGTGGTGATTTCTGGCCGTGACTCCCCTTCAGCAATCTGGATGGGGCTCTTACCCTCTGGGAAGGGGAAATTTCATTTGGAAACAGGAGCATCTGCTACCTCATCTAGAACTGGTTACTTCCCCAGCCAGAAGCATGTTAAGGAGAAATGCGGGTGGGGGGAGGAAATCATCCATTATACAAAACAGCCATTTTCATGCTCAAGGTGTTTGGTGATCTGATTAATCTTCGGTGGCCTTTGCCATCCAACCTGATCTCGAGTCCATCAGAGATTAAGCTATACCCGCGCTGTTCTGTCCAGGTTGTGGGGTCCTGGCAAGTGATGTCATCACTAAATATTAGAGGTGGGAAGGCTTTCTGCACTCACGTAGTTTGCTATTAAAGACAAGAAAGCCAGGTTTAGAGAAATGAAACATCTCACATCATTTACATTTGTGGTGGTTCCTGCTTTCTCTCTCTGTTCTCAGCTTCCTCGCTGGCAGAATAAGGAGGTTGGACACAACGACTTCTAATATCCTTTCCACCTCTGGCATTTCCTACTCTGAAAATCACTTACGGTCTTGCTGCTCAACACGTGGTTGTGACCAAGCAGCCTTGCAGCGTCACCTGGATGCTGCAGAATCTGGATCCTACCCCAAACCAACTGAATGGGAATCTGCATTTGAATAAAATCTCCAGGTGATTCACATGCACGTTATAGCTGGCCTCAGAAATCATGATTTTGGCCCTAGACATTTTGTTCCTTCCCCAGGGCTTTCAGTTACCATTCATTCTCTCATTCGCCTGTAGGTGTCACCAGAGAGCCAACAGTGGCCTTACTGGAGAGGAGGGAAATACAATACTACAGTAACCTTTTTTCCTCCCATTTACTTGACGTCTACTCTTCCTTCCTGCCCTTCAAGTTCCCGTAAGCTCTTTGGCCGGTTATCCAGTAAAGCTACAGAAATTATGGGCTGTGGAGCGTAGTGTGAAGCTGTCCACACTACTGATTGCCATCGGCCACACTTCCGGAGAACACCAGGACCCTAGGGAGCTTCTCATCTCATTTCAGTGTTTATCCAAATTTTATCTATGGTTTTAAAAAAATACACTGGCATAAAGTTGTTTACGATATTCTCTTACTTTCTTTTTATTCTCTACTTTGTCCTCATTTACATTCCGAAAACATTTTGTCTTCTCTTTTTCTTCTTGATCAATTTTACGTTGTATCTGACAACACTATTTGTCTTTCTAAATTTTCAACTTTTGGCTTTGTTCGTCCACAATTCCGTTCATTATATGGATACGCCACACTGTCTGTTCATCTCCACCTCTTGGTGGGCTTTCAGGTTGTTCAAAGATTTGTGCATTACCAATGAAGCAGCTATGAGCATTTGTACACAAG
Organism: Trachops cirrhosus; assembly: GCA_028533065.1. NCBI lineage: Eukaryota > Metazoa > Chordata > Mammalia > Chiroptera > Phyllostomidae > Trachops > Trachops cirrhosus. The sequence continues at coordinate 33,983,153 of CM052545.1, read as the reverse complement.
TCTCTGTGTAAACCTGTACTTTTTTCTCTTAGGTAATACCTAGGATTGACATTTAACTTTTTAAGAAACTGCCAGATTGTGTTCCAAAGAGATTTCATCATTTTATATTCCCACCAGCAATGTGCGAGGGTTCCTTTGCTTCCCATTCTTTCCAACACAAGGCATTGTTATTAATTTTGTTTTGAACAGTTTATTATCTTTCAAAGAGTTTTAAATGCCAAAGAAAATGTTGGTTATATTTATCCATGTCTGACTATCTTGGCTGGAAGCAGAAGTATAATAATTTTCAATTTCTATCTTTTTTCATTCTGTACTATTTTGAGCTCTTTCCATGTTGCTATATGTATGCATGTATACATACTTACATATATGTGTAGGTATTTCATTGTTTCCTTTACGTGATACGCAAAAGTATGTACTCACCACATTTTACTTACCTGTTTCTTTAACATAAATTCCTCTGACATGCATTCCAGAGTGGGATTGCTTGGTCATGGGCTTAACCATATTTCATTTTACTAAATACTGTCCGAATGTTAATCAGAATACCTGTATCAGCACCCACACCAGCAGGGCACAGAAGTTCCTGTTTTCCATAGCCTCATTTGCACTTGGTATTATGCACATTTTCAGTTTTTACGCTTCTGATGTAGCTATCTGAGCTCACCGAGGCTCATCTCAGGGGTTAGCACCCTTTGAAAACTTTCTTTCAGCCATCCATCTGAGTTAGGTGTGCCTTCTCTGTGCTTTTGTCATTTTGATGCCTAAGTTGGCCATTCCACTTAGCAAACTTGGTTATTGCCACTTTTATTGTCCTTTTCTCTATTAAGTTGAGAGCACCTTGAGGGCAGGGACTGTGTGCAGAGATGTTAGTATTGCTCGAGTCCCATTGGTCCTGAGATGAACACGCCTCCCACACCCCTCACACCAAGGCAGGGGAGTCTCTACCATGTGACTGTCACTGGCTCTTCTCACCGGCTCCTCTAGATGGGCTACAGCTGACTAGACCAGGCAGTGAGTGGCTTGCACAAAAGCTTTTAGGTGAGCCATTTGAATGCCTCTCTTCTTTGCAATCATTTGTGGCTTGAACAGACTGTCTTTTGCAACCTGTTTCTCCAGCACCAGGCAGTGTGCCTGGTGGAAGGAAAGGGCTCAATAAACATTTAAATGTGTTACATCCTGTCATTGTACAAATTAAGAAAATTAAAAGCAGGTCATCATTCAGAAATGTTTCTCAATGGCAGGATGGGGTTTTCAGTACCTCCATCCCTTCGTTCCTCCTTGTCCTCTCGTCAGGAGGGGCGGGCATCATTGAGCTGCACACCAACATCAGGCTGAGAGGCAATCAGGAGAAATAAGAGATGTTTGTTGGTGTCGTACGCGCACTCCCTGCAGGACACAAGGACTGGCCATTGCCATCCAGGACAGAGCCTTGGCCTGTGGAGCGGGGACCCTGGGAGTTGGGCAAAGGGGTAAGGAAAGAGAAAAGAAGCAGACCTAAAAAGAGGGGGCTTCCAGATGCTCATCTAGGTTGGACTCTGTTGTCCCAAAGATAGCCCGACAAGAAGAGTGAAGACGGGTTTTGCAGCCGTGCAGTCCTGTGTCGCTTAACGATGGGGATACGTTCTGAGAAGTGTGCCAGGAGGTGATTTTGTCATTGCTCAAAGTGCACAGAGTGCATTCACACAGACCCCGGTGGCACAGCCTGCAACACACCCAGACCATACGGCACAGCTATTGCTCCTCGGCTACCTGTGGGTTGGTCCTACTGTCAGAGATTGCTGTGGGTTCACTCTGTACGTGGTGCATGGGTCATTTGAATGTAGGTAACTGAAGGCAGAGCTCTTTATTTCTGTAGGCACGTTAACAGGACTCAAGGGCTCAAATATTTTGTACTACTGGTGATCTACGATCTCTATTTCCACTTCTTCAGCGTTAACCTTTGAGAATTCTGGTGTTATGACTACTTGTGTTGCAAGAGTGTAGTGTTTAAGATTTCTTGGTCCTAATTTCCCTGTTTAGTGTGGGATTGTCACAGTCCTGCATCTTCCCTCCACCCCCACAAACCTGGGAAGATTAGAACAGAACCAGTGGTTATAAAGATTCAGGGGGTTCAGTTTTGTAAAGCCCGGAGAACCTGTCCCACAGTAAATGCTCAGGGGATGTTAACTATTGCTTCTACATGAGCAACTACTACTGTTTTGAATGAATGGACTTAGAGTCTTAGTGTTTGATCATTCCCATTTCCTGTTGTTGATTATTTGTAAAACCAGAGCCACCTGTGCTATTGTTGGCCCAGCAATAAAGACGGTGTTTAAAAGTTTTTTAAATGACTGAGTTATTTGTGTTTTGCATGAGTACATTAGCAAGCAGCCACGCTGCACTGTCCCCTTCATCTGTGTATTTTTTGTTGTTGTATATTATTTTCCTTGTGTGCTCAATGTTATGTGAAAGCCCAGGAAGAGGATAAGAGCTAGAATGTAAGTCCTGGGAGGGCAGGAACCGAAGCGGTCTTGTCCACCACTGCATCTCCTGTAGCAAGATGGGCCCTTACATAGAATAGACACTCAGTAATACTCATTACATGACCATATAAATGAAAGAAGGGCAATAATTTTGTCAAAACCACTCCCCTTTGGGGACAGGCATGGGCTTCCACAGGGAGAGACAGGCGAGTCACTGTCTTGGAGACGGACCTGGGTCAGTCAGGGGCAGAAGGACGAGGTCTGTCCCTGAGACCCAGGATGTGCTCTCGGTGGCCGCGGCCCCGGCAGATGACAGAGCCAGCACACAGTTTTCTGCTTGAGAACACGAGATGGGAAATAAGAAAACGCCCATTGTGTGGACGTAGGTGGAGCTGAGAGGCAGGTGGCTCGGGCAGGGAGCCAGGACATTTTGACCAGCTCTTTGGGACCACAAGTCAAGTAGTTATTTGAAGAGTGTGAGACTTGTATTTTGGAGACTTGTCTGTTTTAAAGCTGTTTGTGTTTTTCTTTTCTTTTCTTTTTATCCTTACCTGAGGACAGGCTTTCACTGATGTGAGAGAGAGAGAGAAACATTGATTGGCTGCCTCCCCTACATGCCCAACTGGGGATCAAACCCGAAACCTAGGCCCGTGCCCTGACCGAGATTAACCCCGCAGCGTTTGGTGTGCAGGGCGATGCTCCAAGCAGCCCAGCCACCCGGCCAGAGCTAAAGCTGTTTGTACTTTTCTGATAGAGTTTCCTTGTTGCGCCTCCGCAGGCTAACTCAGCTAGTCCTGAGGAAAACCGAGCAAGTGGCGGAGGCTGACCTCTGGGAGGAGTCTGAGTGGATGGGGCCTGAGAGGGTGGGAAGGGGAGCCCCTCCCCACAAGGAGGCACTCCTTCCAGAGCCAGTCTCTGCTGAATCCCCTGGTGGTGCTGTGTTTTAACAATGCAGACCCTTCTCTTACAGTTCTGTCTGACTGGAAAATACCCACAGGAAGGACTTCACTTTGGGCCTTGAGAGAGTACCTACCAAAATTATCCTTCCTTTGTCATAACCCAAGAATTGTCCGAAATACTGAAAACATAACTTCAGACATTGGCCCACAGGTAGCACAGGACTGTGATCCCTGAGAAAAGACGACAAGTGAGGTGAGCCCATCCTGGCCAGGCTACCTGTCCCAGTGCGGCGGAGGAGAGCCCCGAGTCCGGCCACCACAGCAATAGCAAGGTGAAGAGACAAAGACTGGGGCACGGGGGGCCAGGCTGGCTGGGGTTCGCAGGGCACAGTGTCTGAAAGTAAGGAGCTACACAGAGACAATTCCAGAAAGACCCCTTGAGTTGTCAGCTGAACAGCAATCTGTGTGAACCCCACGAGGCTGCTAGAAGGACTTGTGAGGAAGTGGCGCTGAGACTAGTTCAAGTTCCCTTCACCGGGGTGGGAGAGTAACCCAGGGAGCCGCCAGTCCTCCGCAGAAGCTGCTCAGCCTTTTCTAACTGGGAGGGGGGATGCTGGTGGAGAGGGATATAAACGATCAGGCTCCCGTCCGCCAGAACCCCATCTCAGCTCCAAAATGCGACAGGTGGAGGGGAAGGCGAGGAGAAGAGGGAAGAGAGGGAGCCTTCTATGAAGGGTTGGAGGGGAAGGGAGAGCTGTTTAGAAAATATAAAGACAAGTGATTCACACATTTGACGTTTTATGGAAACGTTAGAGTAACTGCCATAAAACAATGTAGCTGAAGAAACTAAGGGTGCCCCTGGTGGAGAAAGTTCTGACGCCCTTTCCACACATCACGTCCATGACAGTGCGCGGCGTAACTGCGGCACAGACAGGCCCCCAGGTTGTTCTCCACGGGCATGTGAGACGAGGGCATTAGTAGTGCCTTGTAGACATCAGAGAGGGCAGGGGGCAGGCCGCTGCCCTCCTCCATGGGGGCTGTTCACAGAGCGGGAGACACAGTGATGAGGGGAGGGGCGTCACCAGGCTCTTTGGAGGAGAAAAACGGGGTGCCCCTCTGTGGACTTCGGGAAGTCAGCTTTTCTCTGCTGACCTCCTTTACCAAACTACCATGGGCCACAGCAAGTCTGGGGCCAGGAGACAGATATTCCAGAGGTGCTGGCTATGAGCCCGTGGCCAGGACCATGCAGTGGCCTGGGCCATCCCCACGCACCATCCAGGTTCTGAGCCTGGGAGGTCCTGCCGCTCATCTGGTGCTGAGGCTCAACGACCTCACAGACCTCGTACCTGAAGCTGGACAGTCGTCCCACGTGTGAACAGCACTCCGACGGAAGCACATCTCTAAGTAAAACCTCCGGAGATGTGAGGAAACAGGCAAGCGTTGCTTCCTCTGTTGACGACAAAGCAGTTCTCCTATAAGCTGGGCCTCGGCTACTGTTCTGCTGCTTGGGACCCTTTCCGTAGGTGGCTGAGCAAGGCTTGAGACATCGTGTCCCCCCATGTCCTTGGCCTACGCTGTTTATCGTCCTCCAGGAGTATGAAGGCTCCTTCTCATAAGGCGTCCATTCGCCATCCCCACCGAGAAATGATCCCACCGTCCAATTCCCACCAGTCCTCCCCACGCTCACCGGGTTTTCGTGAGAAAAAAGGTGACGCGATGCTTGTCAGTGACATATTTTAAGCTTTATTGAAATTCTTTCTTACAAAAGATCTGATGTCCTTTAGGCCAAGCCTAATTTCCTGTAGTCCCTGAAATGCAGGTCCATGGGGATGTCCATGTCCTCTTAAGTAGGTATGTAAACTAGTAGACTTTCATTTTAAGTTTCAAACACTTATCACCATCATTTTTATTGGATGTAAAACAAGACTTGTGGTTTCCCAAATGAAAAGACCGAGTGAGACAGTCACGCGGGTCTTCAGCGGTGGGGTAGCTGGGTTCTTTGCCAGAACCAGCTCGGGGATCTATTTCACCCAACGTGACATCTCTCCATCTTTGGCATTTTTTTAACATGAACTTTGCAGCATGCTGAGCTATGTAGTAAACAGTGCCATGTGTGTATACGCATACATGTGTTGGTGCTGGGAAAAATGCATGAGCACACTCGAGGTGTGCAAACACAGCAGCTGGTCCGAAGGAGAGTATCTGATCGTCGGGACGTTAATGAGTAACAAGCATATTGTAAGCAAAGAACAACCAATAGCACATACTGATTTACTGGTCAGACAGGAACTGTCTTGGCCCCACCCCTGGAGGGTCCCAGGTGCCACTCCCCCCAGGCAGGCTGATGCTCACCTGATAGGACAGGTGGCTGAGTGTCTGAGGCCTGACTGTGAGTCTGTGACTCTCCCACATGAGGTGAGTCTGCGCTCCCTCAGTACCATGTAGCTCCCCTAGTCCTGGAACACACAGGTGGCCCAGTTGGACCACCCCCTGGTGTCAAAAGCAGAATGTGATCCCCTGTCACTAGGAGTCAGGTGCGGATTGAGGATGTGCAGAAGACCAGGGCCCCTTCTTCCCCTGGAGATGCTAAGAAATCCTCATTTCCTTCGACTCCTCTAGGACCCATCAGGGCACATGTTCTCCTGAGCGCAGGATCACACCCAAAGGGGCCTGGGAGGTTTGATAGCATCACCTGCAGACAGCTCTGAGACGCAGGAGCCTTTAACCCTGACTGCCAGACGACTGAGAGTGCTGGTCTCGGTTTAGCCCCGATAGCCCCACGTCACCCTCCAAACCACCTTTCTTTTTGCGTGGATGGTTGGCCTGGAAGCCAGCCATATCTGATCTTGCACTCATACTCCATAGGTTTTGGAGTTTGTAACCTTCTGGATACACAGGTCTTGCACCAAGAGCTCCTTGCTCAAGCCTAGCAAAGACACACCAAGGCTCAGGCAGAAACAATGGTCTCAGACATTCTCAATGTTACAACTTCTAGGCCAGGTGAATGGAGGTAAGGTCCTACCTAAGCTAACATGCCTTGTAGAAATGCAGCGAAGTGGATAAATACATTTAGTGCCCAAGATACTATGAAGCACACATGGGGATCAGTAAATGTTAGTTTCACTCCCCTTCTCCAAATCCAACTGAATTCCTGCATGTGGCTTGCATTTCCCTCTCACTCCTATAGCTGACACTTCCCCAAACTAACAAAAGGATGCAGAGGCGGCGTAAGGAGGGGAAAAGGAATTGTTACGTATTGTCTCTTGCTGGGAAGGGAGATGTCAAGGCTCTTGGCTGAACCGAGGTTTGGGAATTTCCGAAGCGTGAATGCTGTCATACCTCCCTCCCATCCCCACTGTGACATTTGTCCCCAACACTGTCTCCGAATTCTTCCGTAACTAACGGGCCGAAGGAAACATGTGTATTGAGGCGGGATGCACGGCATTAGAAGGCTGGGGAAATGGCAATCCAGCTGACCAGGACTCCACATTCAGGAACTCTGGTGGAAGGGGGAAGCAGGCAGTAGGCCCCAGAGTTACAATTTGGAGCAGATGTCCAAGAGGAGGATGGCAACAGGCCACTGCAGCCCCGGGATGGGGACAAGGCTAGGGGGACGCTGGGCTGGGCAGGGCAGAGGCCTGGTCGGGGGAGCCCCAAAGCAAGGCCCCCACCCCAGAAATGCAGGAAGGAGGCTGGCCGGTAGGGTCCGGACCGTGGCTGTGTCCATTTTCACTCTCTGATGCACGTCACCCCAGCATCCTCAGCATGTCCGCAGTTTGTCACCCCCCATTTGGAGAAGGTGCAGCGGAAGATGGAAATCTCTGTGCCTTTGCAGGCGACATCATCCATCCAAATCTGCCCTGTGCCTGTGGAGACAAGTCAACACAGATTCTTAGCAGACATGCAGGAGAGCATGTCAGGGGAATGGGGCAGCTGGGTGAGGCTCCAAGAAGGAAGGGGAAGGCTTGCCTGAGCTCAGAGGGGTTGGTGGAGAGGGGAGTAGGCTGCACCAAAGTCACCTGGAGTCCCCCCGATGAACTGGCAGGACCATTACCCATGGTTCTGGTGGGCTGTCTGGGCTGATGGCCCTGCCAGGCCCTACAAGGTGGAAGTCCATTTGGGGGTCCTTGGCAAGAATGGCTGAGCTTCAGGGCTCCCGTGGAAGCAATGTGTAGAGCTTCACCACTCGAAGTGTGGTCCTGGCCCGCAGCATGCCCGCATCATGGGCATCACCCAGAGCCTGTTAGCAATGCAAAGCCTCGGGGCCCACCCTGGACCCACTGAACTAGGATCTACCTGTGAGCCAAGCAGTTATGCGTTCAAGGGTGGGAGGCACTGGCACAGCAGAAGAAGTGGGGCTTTGCAAAGTAGGACGGACCTCGACTCAAGTCCTGGTCCATCTAGGGGACCATTTCCATTTTGAAATGGGAAGGAAATTCCTGGGGTGTGAGACTTTGGTACTAACACTGGGTAAGTTAAGTTCTAGGTAAACCGGGATGGTTGGTCACTCCAGCACCCTAACTTTAGGACTATGAACTGGCACCAAAAAGCATGGAGTCAAAGGTCATAAAATGGGTTTCCACATTACTGGCAGTGTCAAATGAGCAGGTCAAATGAGATCATAAATAGTCCCTATATTCAGATGCTAGCTCTGCCCGCCACCCCCACGGTCCCATCTCTCAGCAGCCAGACAACCTCTCCTTTTAGAGGGCTTGTCAGCACTGACTGGTAAACCTTGAAACTGTCATTCACTCTAGAACTAATCACACAAACCAATACTTTTGTTGTGCGGAGCTTTGCAGCATCTGTTGTCAGCGGGACTGCAGAGAGGATTCGGGGCAGAGGTGGGAGGAGAGGCCTCCTTCCGCTGTCTTGGATGCTATTTCTTCCCCAGAACCTCTTCCCTGGCAGCATACCCTCTGCCTCTTACACAATAAACCCTTTGAGGCTGAGCAATGATTCGCAGATTAAATGCCTCTTGGAAAACACATCGGTTTACAAATTACCCAGGAAGAGGCTGCGGGCCCAAAAGCAATGTGGGATGAGTTACACCCAAAGCAAATAAAGGGGGCTGCGAATACTGAAGAGGCCCAAGGTTAGGGGCCCAAATGAGAACGGAAAACCGTGAAGCTCCAAACTCTAGCTGGCGTTTAGGCAGGGAGCCCTGGCTAACACTCATCCAGCAAGAGCTGATCAAATGAGAGCAAGGTCGTTAAATTGGTCGCTGAGTATCTGCAATTATTACACAGCCCGGGGGTGAAGGGCCAATGAGCCCATAAAACACCTCTGCTCCTCCCACGTCAGAAAGGCGAAAACTCCTGTGACTCCAGGCACCGAGGCTCACGGTGGCCTTGGAATTGACCTCTCATGTGTCACGCAGATGCACGCAGACCTCCTGGTTACTCCGAGTGTGGCCGGAAGACCAGGAGCAGCAGCCTCACCTGGGAGCTTGTTGGAAATGCAGTCTCGGGCCCGCCCAGACCTGAGTCACAACCTGCGTTTTAACCGGGTCCGCGTGATGCATGCAGGCGTCCAGGTCTGGGAAGCCCTGCCTGCATCAGTGTGCGCTCCCACTTGGCTGCCCTCTTGGAGCTCCCTAACGAAGCCCTAGCAGGTGAGCAGGCTGGGCCCTCTGCTCCCCACTTTACAGATCGGGATGATGGAGCAGCTGGCTGACGTTTTATCTTGAGGAGGCAACATCGGGACTAGGGGCCAGGTCTTCTGACACGTTGGAAGGGGATACTGTTGGGGTGAGTCAGTGGAGATTTGATTTGCTCCTTGTCATTCATTTGTTCAACACTTATTTAAGGGCCTACTCCGTGCCCAGCACTGTTCTGACTGTTTGGACTACGTCATTGAACAGAAAAGCTAGAATAACAATGACAAAAATCTCTCTGCTTCATGGAGCTGACATTTGAGCTTGTGTACATTTATTTAGAGTAATATTAAAAGACAGAATAAATTACACTGAATCCTCTAGGCTTCCATGGGACTGTCACACAGAGAGCAGCAGGATAGCTACTGAACAGATGTTTAAGGAACAGGAAAACGGAAGCCCCAGAAAGATAAAGTAATTTGTCCCATAACCACCAAGGGTAAGAGACCATGACCCAGGCCTCTGACATCCAGCTGATCCAGTCTTCGTTCGTTATAGAACCACAGCGCACAGCAGGCAGCACAAACACTAAGCCGGAGGGTGGAAAACCCTGGGCCCGTGCAGCCCACTGCCTGCTTTTGTAAATAAAGTTTTATTGGAACACAAACTCATTACTTGGTTACATTTTGCCGATGGTTGTTTCCATTCTACGACTGCAGAGTTGAGTTGTAAGAGCGACCGTCTGGCCCACAGAGCCTGAAATATTTATTGCCGGGCCTTTTATTGTTTGCTGGGCCTTGCACTAAGCCATCTCCCAGTGTTTGAATTTTTTCTTAGGAAAGAAAGGGGCAAAAAAATGGTAATAATGATATTTTTAGAAGTGAACACTTCTAATGCACCTAGTCCCGCCTGCAAGTCTGTCTGCATTTGTGCCCAGCCTCACCTCCCTTTCATCTGTCTCACAGAAAGATGTCCTCTCAGGTGCAAGAGTAATTCCCAGCTGTGCTAGATTCTAGCCCCGTCCGTCTCCTCCCAGACCTTGTTCCAGCCTCGCCCCTCCATCTTCTCTATCCACATTCGCTTCCTCTCCAGCAGCTCTTGGACCAATGTAAAATTAAACATCTTTAAGTCTCTCTCACTTGGGTCTTCCCAGAGCGGCCATAATTTGATCACTGAGCCTTGTCTAGGAAAGTTGCGATGGTGCCAGACCGCTGAGAGAACTGCCAGGGACTGGCAGTTTCTTGTGGAGCCCTGGGGAGGATTCAGAGTAGGCGGGCACAGGAGTCCCTTCCTCCGTTTCTTCCTCCTCCCCTCCGCTCCTTCCCTCTCACGTTCTCCAGGACTTATTATGCCCCAGGCACAGTCCTGGGGGTTGGAGCTATAAAGGCGAAGCCCACGAGATGCTCTCACGTATGTCAGAGATCGGGGAGCATGAGAGGTGCTGTGGTAGAGATACCCACAAAAATCGCTCTGGAAGCATAGCTTCGAGCGGGGTGGGGGTGGAGACAGGGATGGAAGGGGCCTTTAGGAGGGGACAACCGAGCTGACTGTAGGAGCTGAGTAGGAACAGCCAGAAGGAGAGAAGGGAAAGGCGTTCCAGACTGAAGAGACAAGGAACAGCTACTCGAGCTCAGAGAATGTGAGTAGGTTCATATGGCTGACCAGGGAGACGGCGGAAGGAGGCAGATGAAGGCAGGGCCTGAGCGACCAAGCTAAGGAAACCAAACCTGGCCCTTGTAATCTTCTTTCAAAAGTGGAAGGAGTGAAGATTGGGGAGGTTAAGAAATCTGCTCCAGGTCACCAGCCAGCAAGTGGCAGGCATCGGATTCTAAGTTGGGTTGACCCCTGACCCTGAGCTCCTAACCACTGTTCTACCCTGCCTGAGCTCCTAAGACAGTAGCGAGAACAAAGAGGAGAGGACAGACTCCAGGGACACCAGAGAGGTAGACACTGGGGGAGTGTGTGGGACCCACAGAGATAAGCGGACCAGACAAGGGGAAGAGGAGTGGGTGAGAGTGGCTGCAGGGAGGGGCTGCAGGCATGGGAGACCCTGTATGCTGAGCAGTGGGCATCCTGGGACTGAGAGTCGGGGGGCCATTGGGGGCGGGGGCTGTGGTCAGAGGGGTGTCCGGACTGATGCACAGCCCTGCCTGCGCTGGAATGGGCGAGCATCCCCTCCCCTCTGCCCTCAGGGCTGCTCCGGCGTGATCACCCTGGCGACGCCGTCTGGGATCTATAACTGTGTCGCCTTCACTTTTAAACGGAACACATTGAGCTCAGAGTCTCGGTTGGCTCCTCTCGGTGCTGCCACACTGAGCCCAGCGCCTGGACCATGGAAGGTGCCTAGAAACTGCTGTGGAAAGAAGGGAGTGCAGCTGGGCTAGGAGAAAGGGCACCGGACAAGGCTCGGCTGGGCGGGTGCCTTCCCCTCCCCAGGCCCCCGTTTCCCTCTGTGCACCCGTTCACAGCGCCTGGCCGACCCACCTGTCAAGGTCTTGAATGCCACATGCCATAAGTTATTGGACCATGATGGGGAAAAAGAATGGCACAGATCTGATGTGTGCATGGAAGCAAGGCCAGCTTCCCGCTGACTGGCTGAAGGAATCGAGTTGCAATTTGAGAACTTCCCCACGTGCCATCTGATATAAACATCAAGGGGGATGAAAAAGGCCACGAAGTCTCAGTTTTGGGCTAATGCCGCCCATGACAATCAAGTGGCTGATTGTGGTTTCTCTAAAAGAGTTTTTGAGGGTTTCTTTTCCCCCAAAAAGGTTTTACTTCCACTTATTAGGAAGAAGTCCTCATTAGACTCAAACATTGAAAAGCAAGAACTTGTTCCTACTGTTTCTGTTCCTTATGCAAACAAAAGTGGCAATTTTTCTTGAAGAAAACCGACTGAAATCCAGCCCCTGACCTTAAGTGGGAGGCGAGCGCCCTACGCCCATGGGCTGCCCCTGTGGAGCGGGACCCTCTGAGCTCCCTGTGCACTCTGGCCTTCAAGTGGAGAGGCCAGTGTGTGCTGGGAGAGCTGCTGCTCTCCGCCAGCTGTCACAACAGATTGCATCAAGAGTCACTTTCAGTCAATGCGATTCTTAGTTTGCTCAGGCTGCTGTAATGAAGCAGCAGAGACCGGGTGGCCGGGGATATTTCTCCCAATCCTAGATACTGGAAGCCCGAGTCCAGGCTGCCAGCACCGCTGGGGACTGGACAGGGCCCTCCCTCGGGTTTAGACTTCTCTCTGTGTCCTCACAGAAGGAGGATAAGGGGACTCAGGGAGTTCCTTTTTTAAAAATCCTCACCCGAGTTATTGATTTTAGAGAGAGAGGAAGAGAGAGGGAGAGAGAGAGAAACATTGATGTGAGAGAGAAACATCATCGGTTGGCTTCTGCACACATCCTGACCAGGGATCGAACCTGCAGCCCAGGTGTGTGCCCCGACTGGGAATCGAACCCACAACTTTTTGGTGTACAGGATGATGCTCCAACGAACTGAGCCACCTGGCCAGGGCTTAGGGGTCCCTTTTATAAGGGTGCCAACCCCATCATGAGGGCTCAACTCATGACCTAATCACCTCCCAAAGGCCCTGTCTCCTGATACTATGTTGGGGATTAGGGTTTCAACATAGGAATTTGTTGAATATAAGGGCAGATACAAATATTCAGTCTATGACAGTGACTGAGGTCTAAGGGACAAGGTTCTGCGTAAGAACTGCAGCAGCCCGTCATGGGGAGGGGGAGAGAGGCAGCTGTGAGGAGTGGGGGGCTCCTTGGCCAGTCTGGATGTGACCTGGCTCCATTTCCCTCTCTGGGCAGGACACGAGGCCCCTCCTCCCAGGCCGGCCCCAGGTGCCTTTAGCCCGGTGGCACAGTGGGTTGGGCAAAGAAAGAATGTTCTGATAATCAGAACTGTTGAAGACAGGCCGGCTTACCTGGGGACAGTGAGCTTCCTGTCCCAGGAAGTATCTGGACCGAGGCCAGGTGACGCATGGCAGGGTTGCTGCGGAGGGGACTCTAGCCTTGGAGAGGAGTCCAGTCCTGGGAGTCCTGGCCTCTTCCCTGTGTCCTTTCCTCCAAAGCCCCTTACCTTGCCCGAATCGAGCGGTGCGGGACACCTCCTCCGCGCCGCGGAAGCCCAGCATGCGGCACACCACGTCCCCGTCCTTCTTGTCCCAGCCGTCGTCGCACACGGTGCCCCAGCGCCGGTCGTGGTACACCTCCACGCGGCCCTCGTGCGGGCCCGAGCCGTTCACCAGCCGGATCATCAGCGCCTCCAAGCCACCTGTCGGCAGCAGCGCACAGTCACCACTCTGCTCCCGACACGCGGGGACCCCAGGGATCTTCCCTGCCTCCCCCCACCCACCCCTCCTGGCAGGGAACAGGGGCCTGGGGCCACCACCACAACTGAAACTGCGGCCAGCGCAAGTCACCGTGTTTCCACTGCCCTTCATCAGCCTTCTTTTCTTCATCTCTTACTTTCTTTTATGAGACTTTATTTTCTTTCCTTCTTAAATCACAGTTTACATTCAATATTACTTTGTGTTCATTTCATGTGCACAGCATAGCAGTCAGTCAGCCACACACCTTGAAGAATGCCCCCCCCGGGTATTCCGGTCCCCACCTGGCACCACACAGAGCTGTCACTCCATTACTGCCTGTACCTCCCCAGGACTATCCTGTCACTACCAATTTGTGCTTCTTAATCCCTCCACCTTTTCCATCCAGTCCCTCAACCCCTCTCCCCTCTGGTGACCATCAGTCTGTTCTGTTTCTATGAGAATAGACTTGACTTTCTCGGAGCAGTTTTAGGTTCACAGCAAAGTGGACAGGAGGGCACGGAGGTTTCCCGCACACCCCCACCCAGGCACAGCCTCCCCCACTTTCAGCATCGCCCTCCAAAGTGGCGTATTAGTTGCAACTGATGAACCTACACTGACACATTACTATCACCAAAAGCCCACGTTACACAGTCTGTGCGTTTGGACAAACGCATCCACCTGTATAGTGTTGCAGAGATTAGTTTCGCTGCCCTAAAATCCACTGTGCCCTGCCTGTGAAAATGCTGGCTCCCCGTCTCCACTGCAGGTCTCCACTGCAGGTCTCCACTGAGACCTACTGGGTCCGAATCCTGGTGGCAGCAATCAGGGACCTGTTTTTTCACAAGTGTCCCAAATGATTACGTTGGCTGGCACCAGGAGGGACAGGCTTTGATGATCTACAATGTTCCTTTCGGCTCCAATGCTCAGGGATTCCGAGGCCAAGGAAGATGTCAAAGTTGTCTCTTTTTTTGCAGCCAGAAATCAGGTAGGCCGTGTAGGGTGGAGGTGGGGATGTGGTACTGTGACACAGTGACACGTGGGTGGCGTGATGCAGGAAAACCCCTTTGTGAACTGCTAGAGACAACAGCAAACCCTACGGAGTTCTGCTTCCAATAAGTGCCACAGCCTTGGGCTAGTTTTTCTCTTTCCTTTTTGGCCAGATGGGCTGGGGGATTCCTGCTTCCAATGACTGTGACTTGGCAAAGACCTTCGCAGGCCCCTGGGGGAGATGGCAGAATTGATTAACCCCGCAGCTGCCCCTCATGAGAAAGGGGAGGAGCCCGGACTGGGCACGTGCCTGTGACAAGCTGCCCGGGCTGGGGCAGCCCCGGCACATTCTGCACAGGGAACCAGAGAAGACACCAGGAAACCACACCGTTCCCGCGATGCCAACCAAGTACAGGGCGACGGCTTGCACAGGCCCCTCAAAATGTCCAAGGCCATTTTCTCTGCACCCTGCACCTCTCACCGTTCTCCCCTTACAGATGTACTGAAAACACAAGCTCCTACCAGGCTGTCAAAAACGGCAGAGGATGAGCCAGAGGACACAGCAAATCTGGAGCAGGAACACTCGGGGAGGGGCTGGAACGCAGAGGCCGGGTCTGAGACCGAGGAGCCCTCTGCGGCCGCGGTGACCTGCTAGCCCAGGGCCGGCAGCAGCCAACGAGGCCCGACCCTGGCTGAGACGGCAGCCTTGATTTCTCACAGGCCGGCCTCGCCTCTGTCAGCGCCCTGTCACAGCGGTCGTGGGTCGACTCAGGCCAGGAGGCCTCCATGGAAGCCCTCGTGGGGCCTAAATAGGGGAAAATGGCGGGAGGGCTCTGTGGGCCTGAGCAGCTCAAGCAGAGTTCAGGTCGTCAAGTCGAAATAATAGGAGAGGCCGGGTGGGGGGTGGGGGTGCTGGGCAGCCGAGACTGCGGTTCAGAGAGTCCCCTTATCCTCTCTGCTCTGGCCAGCCTGAACTCACTCTGTTCACTTCTGTTTAACAAAATAAGTGACTGACCACCTCTCAGGAGCCTGATCCTGTTCTAGGAGCTGTAGGCACGTCCAGGAACACAGTCTCTGCCTTTATAGACTGCATTTTTAGTGGAAAAGATGAACAATGAAGCTAAAAAACAAATACAAATATGGTTGTATAACCCAAACAGAACCCAAGTGTTGATGAGTGCATCGATGGACACAGAAACACAGAAAGGGAGTGGAGAGCGAGTGGAGGCACCATATTGGATGGGGAGATCTGGCAGGACTTCTCCTTGAACCCCCAAGAGGGGGAACACCCGGATGTTCACAGGGCAGGACCCCTGTTGTTGACTTTTTCCTGTTGCCCAGATTTAGGGTCAGAGGTTCCCTGCTTCTACACAGAGAAGCAGACAGAGAAGAATTCCTCCCAATTAAAAGCTCAGACCAGACGCTGATGTAAAGAACCCAGGGAATTGTGGTCAGGGCACATGCCTGGATTGCCGGCCAGGCCCCCAGTTGGGGGACATATAAGAGGCAACTGATCGATATTTCTCTCCGTCTCTTTATCCCTCCCTTCCATCTCTAACAATAAATAAATAAAATCTTAAAAAAAAAAAAGAACTCAGGGAATTGGCCCTTTCTAGCTGGGCCGCCTCCTTGCTTTCTCCCAGATCAAAGGGCTCGATCACCCCACTATCAAGTTTTCTGGCACATCAGTGGATCTAACCAACGCCTGGAGCTTTCCGCCCAGCTGCCACACCAGAGCACAGAACCCACCTCCTCATTTCCTGACCTGCTCTACCCGCCCTGCCCATTACGCAAGCCATTCTGGGTACCAACCACAAAGGCTTCCTCCACCCGCCTGAAACAGGATCGCAGCTCCGGCTCAGTCCTGACCTGGCCCCTCAGTAAAGAGGGTGTAGCTGAGGCGCAGGTAGGGTCAGATCACAGAGAAGAACAGACATGGTATCTGGACCAGAAAGCCTTGCATTTTCTGGGGTTATCTCTAGTGACAACTTTCTTCAGCTTAGTTGTAGGCTACAGATGCCATCATTACTTAGTGCATGGAGCCACTTTTAGGTAATAGTCCCATAGTCTATGGGCTTTTCTATATCATCACAGATGATGGGGAAACCTTGAATTGTCCAGCTCGCAGATACTTGGAGATCACATAGTCTATAAACTCTTCATGTGATACATAAGAGAACAGGCCCAGGGAGGTGGTGTGTCTTGCCCAAGGTCATCCCTCAGTCAGCAGTAGAAGAGCTGGGGCCTGGACTTGAGACTTAACTCTCGGGCCAATTCCGTCTATACCTTCTGTTTTCTCCCAGTGTCTTTAGTTTTCATGAGATCTCTGGGCTTCATGACTTTGATCCTAGTTACATCAACCTTGAACTGTAATGCTTCTACCCCAAGTTCACAGAAACAGTTTGGCTTCTCCTAAGAGTTACAGGAGGACCAAGATAGTAGGATGCCCTTGTGAACTGCTGAGTTTGTACTGAAAATGAACAAGTCACGGAAATATAAACCAGCCTTAGCTTTTGAGGAACGTGACAGTATTCATTGAAGTCCAGGGTCATTCTGCTTCCTGTGCACAGATTTGGGGTGCTAAAGATGCTTTATGTGTATTTATTCTTTATAGGTATCTTTATCAATGTATGTATTTCTTTTTCTATTACTCATTTACTTATCCATCCAGGTACACTTAGGGAATCCCTGCCACATTCCAAAACTGTGCTAGGTGCTGAGGATGCATGTAGTTGTCCTTGAGTCATTCTAGATAAGAGCACAGAATGGCAGAAGCGGTGGAGATCTCAGGGACTACCCAGTCAAAACCCTCATCTAGAAATGAGGGAATTGAGGGTTTAGAGAGAGGAAGTAACCAGCTGTTATTGGGATGCCAGGTCCCTCTCTTTCTAGACCACTGCTCCTTCCAATGCTGGCCACTTTCAGTCCTGCCTAAGCCATGCCTCAGAGCTAAGCTGGTTCGAGGTTCAACCTATGGGGCCAAGGTGGAGGCAGACTGGCACTCCTTGGACCAGAGGGCATGGCTTGAGAGAGCTCTAGAAAAGCTCTGTCTCTAAGGGTTACATGTACATCTCTTATTTTCCCTAGGGAAGTGCTCCTTGCAGAGAGAGAGATGATGTTTTCTTTGTCCATGACCCTGCAATACTTAATATTATGCTTAGCTGGCTGAAAATGCTAAGTAAATGTTTGAAGAATAGATGGGATGAAGACCAGAAGGATGCATGGACACGTGACTTTGTTAGTGGGTACAACCAGAATCCCCAGCCAAATGCCTCACAACTTCTGTATCTCTCTGGTTCCAGCCTCCATCGTTAGTGCCTGGCTGCTGAGAATGGGTGCTGTGCCCCTCACTGATCCCGCTAGCTCCGGCAGGAACGGCGGTGCTCCAGGAAGGACACTAGGCACTCACGTTCCACACGGTCCCTGGGGGTCCCGACTCTGGGTTGCATCTATTTGTGCTGCCTTTCTGTAGGTCATGGTAGACTCCCTGTGTATTGCTTCATCTTTATGTATTGACCCAGCCATGGGGACACAGAGGTATATTAACCCTGCTTCTTCTCTGCACGTAAAAATGCTCAAGACAATTCCAAGATGCCTGTGCTAAGGGCCACAGGAGTGGATCTGAGGCAGGCAGTGGGGGGTGGTAAGGGAGCTGAGCCAGCTGGGGGTGGGGGGTGGGGAGGAGCCAGCTGGGGGCTGGTCAAGGCCGCTGCCACTGCTCTTCTCAAGTCTTGGAGGCACTGAGACGCTCTGTCTTCCTCATTTCTCCACCAGTCACACTCACTTCCCAGGGCTGTAAGCAGTTCAGTTTCTCCTTGTCCAAACCCTAGCCTCCACCTTGGCTCAAAAAGACTTGAACAAAACACCAACATAATTTTTAACAGCTCGAAGCCGCATCCCTTGGCTGGCCCTAGCCTCCCTTAAAGTGCCCGCCTGAGAAAACTCAAGGTTATCAAAAGAATTTACTGTTCGTCCAGCCAACTCCTGAAGATAGGGCTGTACACCCCAGCCTCCCTGGGAGGGGAGGAACCTAGCTCGGATAAGTGCCAGATGGGTTTCATAGGGACCAAGCGCCTTCCTAGTTTTTATAATTTTTAATATCCCTCATCTACGGAGCCCCCACTCACCCCCTTTCCTAACCCCTCATCATCTTTTTATTTTATTAATTTTTAAAGATTTCATTCATTCACCTTTAGAGAGGAAAATGGAGGGAGAAAGTGAGGGAGAGAAACACCAATGTGTGGTTGCCTCCCACATACCCGCAGCTGGGGACCCTGCCTGCATCCCGGGCATGTGCCCTGACTGGGAACCGACCGGGCAACTCCCTGGTTCGCAGGCCGGCACTCAATCCACCGAGCCACACCGGCCAGGGCACCTCGTTGTCTCTTTAAAACGCCCAGGGTCCTCTATACAAATCAAAACTGCGTTCAGTTTGTGCTGATCTCTTTTCTCTATTGCAATTGTACGTTACTGATGAAAATCTGTCCTGTCCACTGTAACTATCATCTGGCTTTGTTTATCTTTAACATCAAATGCGGTAAGACAGGCATTAGACAAGCCAATCGAGGTGTGAGCCCATGGACGCTTCCCTACACATGGGTAAGGACATCTGTCCAAACCACTGTGATGAGGACTGGCAGGACCACCCAGACTCTCTTAGGAATCTGAGCCGGGGGAAGTGGAGAGAGCTGAGCAGAAGCAGACGCAAAAGGAGACAGGGACAGAAATGAAGGAGCCATGTTGAAAGTGAGACACAAGTGTGCGGACGTGAACCCCTGGTGCCGTGCCCCCAGGACTGCCTCGCGTCTGAATGGCCTTCCCATTCCAGGCTCTGCAAGGCCCACCTTGACCATGAGTCCTGATCTTCTAAAGGAGGTGTCCCCTCTATAAGCCCCTCTCACTTGCAGTGACCCAGTGAGTCCCTGGTCCTTGTCACCAAAAATACCCAAAGAGAGCCTCTGTTAATCCAACACACCAACCCAAGGGCTGCTTCTCTACTTGCCTCCTGGGCCCTGAGTGTGTTCGGGAATTTGGACGGGGGAAAATGCAGTGGCAGTGATTGCTGTGGGGAGGCAACAGGAGAGTGTGGAAAGAGGCTGGATCTGGACTTAGGCACTGAGTTTGAATTCTGGCTCCACTCCTGGCCAGATGTGACCTCTGTATACCTACCCTCTTCTTAAAGTGGGTGTCATGGTGGTGGTCGGGAGCAATAGCATGTGGCAAGTTATGGACACCTCTCACTGAGAGCTCCCACCCCTGGCCGGTCAGCACTTTGCCCAGCAACACGTGGGTCAGCTCTGAGGTGTCTTCATGCTTTGCTGAAGATTGCTTGGGTACACTGGCCAGAGCAGGAATGTATCCTTGAAACCCTCTTTGCAAAGCAACCCTCCTGCATGTGGAGGGGGAGCTGGATGGGGGGCATCCCTCCAATTGGATTCATCTCCTCCGAACTTCCTCTGCCCTCCCCAGGGCGCAGTTCCTGGCTCCTCAGCATACTCGGGGATGGGGACAGGGGCTCCTGCGGCTCCTGCTGTCAGCAACTTTCTGCTCTCTGATGTGAGCTGGATGTGATTCCTTAAGCAAGGCAGCTCTGGAATGGTCCAGGAATGTGGCGCTGGGCCTGAGGCCACCGAGGGGCCTAGCACAGACCTTACAAATCTCATATGTGGGGAGTCTCTCCTTAAAACGAATGGGGTTTTTTTTGTTGTTGTTACTGTTCTCTTTGCCTTCTAAATACTTACATAGGAAAAGCAAGGTCCCAGACAAAGCAGGTTGGGTCTACCCCAGACTCCCCTGGCTTTGACTATTGAGCCCCAGAGCCGGAAGGGGCTTGTGCAACCCTCTCCACTTCAAACACAGGAATCCTCTCCACTCGTACCACGCCTGACAGCTGCTCATCCTGCCTCTGGGAATGGAAGGGAGCTTGACAGTATCTCTCGGGAATCCATTCCAGGATTTCTAAACCACATCTGGTTTTATTCACAGAAACTGGCACCTCCAAACGGCTCCGATGTTTCTTCATCTAATTATTTTCTACCTTTGTCTTACTCTCTATGCTTTGGGTTTTGTGCTTATAAGTGGGGAGAGAGGTGTGAAATATCTTCCTCTTCCTCCAGCATCTGGTGGAACACCACTGAGGCAGTGGTTTCATTACTCGGCCCCTCAGCTGGGCCGAGGGTCTGGGAAGACAGCTTAACAGCCAGTGGCTACCATCTTAGAACCAGTTCCCTGGGCTGGGGTAGCCTTAGAACTACTTACTACCTGCAGGGCTTGTCCACGCCCAGCTCAGAACCGCCCTCAAACCCAACTACAGGAAAGCCAAGTTCTGGGTGCCACCCAGGAGAGGTTTCGAGTCAAGGACGGACAGTGAAAGGAACTCATGCATTCTCAGTGCCCACTACATGTCAGGCACTGTGCAAAGGGCTTCATATGTGCATTTGTTTGCTCGCTTATTCTTTGCAACAGCCCCATGAGTTAGTTATTATGGCTCTCACTTAACAGGAAAAAAAAATGAGCCCAGAAAAGTCAAGTAATTTGCCGATGGCCACACAGCTGTTACAAGGTAGAGCCTGGGAGAAGAGCAAAGTTCCCTTCCTTCCTTCCTTCCTTCCTTTGTAATCCTCATCTGAGGATTTTTTTATCATTGATTTTAGAGAGAGAGTAAGAGTGAGAGAGAGGGAAAGAGAGAAACATTGATTGGTTGCCTCCCATACGCACCCAAACTGGGAATCAAACCCACAATCTATGTATGTGCCCTGAGCAGGAATCGAACCTGTGACTTTTTGGTGTACAGGACGACGCTCCAACCAACTGAGCCAACCACCAGGGTGCAAAGTCCTTTCCTTTTCAAACCACAGAGATACTGTTAGACTGAATACTTAAGATAAATATTTAATAAACATCCCTCTCTGTACATAAAATACCTTTCATCTACCTCCAAACAGCCCTACGGTGGCTGCAGTAACTTGTGTCTTTAAAAGGAAGGAAAAGAGCCTTGGATTAAAGCAGTGGTTCTCAGCCCCGGGCTGCATGGAAGAATCTCCTGCGGCACTTTAACATCTGCCAGCGGTGGGGGGACAGTTTCCAATAGTTCACAGGTAATGTAAATGCACTGCCAGGGTTGAGAGCACAGTTTGAAGGGATGGGTCTGGGATCAAGTCCCAGCTATGCAGCTGTCAGACCTCGTGAGGAAGGCCCATGGCTGTCACCTCCTCCGGGAGGGATTTCCTGACCGGTGTGCGCTCTCCACATGAGAAATGTTGCACTGCCACTTCCTTTCCCCAGTCTCTCTGCCCTGGCCAGGGTGAGCTCCGTGAAAGCCAGGGCCACGGCACCCCCGTGCTTCCCCACCGCAGCCCCACTTGCGGGCGGGAAGCCTGGCGTCCGGCAGTGCTCAACACATTGCACCGAACGGGTGAGCGAGCGAGTGAACGGGTGAATGGGATTCCCCGCCCTTGCGAGGGGCTCTGGGAACAGAACTGATCCCTAAATGCCCTAGAACCTGCCTGGCTGTGCATCAGAAGGGCCCCAAAGCCCAGAGAACTTGGCCTCTAAAGAAAAGGACAGGAGGGAAACCCACCCTGAGCCTGCAACACCACAGCTCTGCTCTGTTAGGTTTGTTTACCCTGACTTCCAGGCCCGAGGTTGTGGAGAATAGAAATAAACACGTGGGGCTGGGAAAATAGGCTCTGATTTTCTGCAGCTGCAGAACAGAGCCCAGGGCATAATCTGGACCAGCTGCCTTCGAAGGAAGTTGAACTTTTCTTCTCTTGTGAAGAAAGAACTCTCCGTGCCCGCAACCACCCAGGGTCTCAGAGCCCCACCTCCCCGAGGTGGAGAAAGTCAGTCTCTGTCCTTCTGCAAATATGACATTTCTTCCCACCCCCCCATCCATGGGGAATGTGGTTCATGTGGTGGGGCAGGAGCCATCCCTCAAGCAAACTCAGGAATTTCTGGTCAGACTCTGCTGGAGGGCATTGTTTTCGAAATGTGGTCTGGCCTGTGGGTGTGCTTTATAAAATGCTATTTCCTAATGGTAATTAGGAAACTTAATATGCTCGTAACATGGTGCTTTGTGCCTCCTCAAAGCACTTTTGTCTAACAAAAGTCTCATTTGATCTTTGGTCCTCCTCCAGGGTGGGTGGTATCACATCCACTTAACAGGTGAGACAGCTGAGACTCAGAGAAAGAAAGTGACTTTCTTTTTGTTGTTTGTGTTTTTATCCTTACCCACACATGCTTATTGATTTTAGAGACTGGGAGGGAGAGAGAAAGAGAGAGAGAGAAACATCGACTGGTTGCCTTTCATAGGTGCCCCAACTGGGAACCGAACCCACAACTTAGGCATGTGTCTTGACTGGGAAACGAATCAGGGGCTTTAGGTTTACAGGATGACGCCCAACCAATTGAGCTGCACAGACCAGCATGGAAAGTGACTTTCTTAAGGTCATATAATAAAGTGGCCACGCCTGAGCCTCCAGATCCAGGGCCTGGTGGGACCAAAGTTCTGTGTCTGGAGAGACAAAGGTGCTCAGGCATCGCTGGTAAAAAGGAGTAGCAGAAATATCTCCCAAGTTAACACTCCGCTAGTCATGCTGGATTGGTTTCAACTGTTGACTTGCCCGTTGGTCTTCCCTATTCTCATGCATGTCCTTTGGAAACCAGGAGTTTGCCTCGGCTGATTTTGTTTCTCCAATGACCTGCTCATGGTTGCCTGGCCCCTAGTAGGTGTGCAGGGACGACTGTCTGATCAAACAGAAAGTGAGGTACTCTGCCTGCCCAGCCCCGAGCAGGAGCTCTCCCCACCACAGTGGGAGGGCATCTCCAAGGCCCAGAAGTTCTGCTTGGAGCTCATCTGTAGGAAGTTCCTGCATGGCCGGGTGCCGAGGTGAGTCCTTTGTCTTGCTTTTGCTCCCAGGGCCTCTCAAAGGGTAATGACAGTAGCCGGGCCTTTAGGACTAGAAAGGAATGCTGTGGAGCCAGGAGCAAGTCAGTGATGCTGAGCTCTCATTTCACGTACAGCTGAGGAGGTGGGGTGCTCGTACGGCAGCCCTCTAAAGGCTTCATGGACCCACTGCCTTGACCTCTGAACCCCATGTCTAGAACTAGGGGTCTTGCCTAAGAAGGCTCTTCCACGTCCTCTGCCTGCACTCACATGCTGTCCCCACCCTACCCTGTTTTTTCTCTGTTTTGCTCTCCTTCAAGTTCAAAACCTGAGACACCCCTGGCCAGAATGCTTCCCTCTCCCCATAGTTTCAATCCTTGGGAACAGAACCTGCCTTTAGCACCATGTTGACCACTTTCTTGCTCTATGACATTCGGCAAGTAAGTCGACATCTCAGAGTAGTGTTCTCATCTGGGATAACCACGCAGACCTTAGGGTTACTCTGAACTATACATGAGCTCAGTGACTGGGGTGGTCAGTTCTCAAGAAGTAGTGTTGAACTCAATATAAGCCCCAAGGATCGTGCTGGGGAACAGAGGCACTGTGGCGAGGGATTCACCTGGCTTTCAAGTCAGTGAGGAGACCAGCCGTGACCCCTCCTATCACAGCGCCCACAAGACCTCCGGGATGTCCGCAGGCTTGGCCTGTCTTTTATCTTCTTTGTTCCATCAGAATTCTACAACGGGCTCTTTGGAAGAGAGACAGAAATCCAGCGCCAGGGGAGGTAAGTCCATCTAGATAACTGGTTCCAAGTACAGCCCGAGGGTGTTTCCCACCTCAAAGTGGGGCAGCGCAGTTAATGCTGCTAAAGCTGATTCAGTTACACCAGAAAGTCGCAGTGAGGCACCTCCGGGATTTAAGCTGCGTGCCTGCAGCACGCCTTCCCCCACCCCAAAGGGGAGAGGGTGCAGGGTCAAGGGAACTAAGAACAATTCCCCAGATTGTTTGAATTGCTTTCTACATAAACTGTTTAACCATTCCTGGTTTTACAGTACATCTCAACTTAAAACTTTTCTTTGTAAACCCACATCAAAGGCCCAAACTTTAACACGTCAGTGGTGCCAAGGCACTGTTTTTGGAGAAAATTCCTCGATCACCTTCAGTCTGAAAGTCTGTGCTTCTAAAGGAGTTCTCTGGCAGGGCAAAGCCCGGAGACCGCCGGCTGTCACCCAGGGAGTCAACCGTGGCCGTCTTAGTGGGAACCACCCCGGGGCCCTTCTGGAAGGATGGGCACCGCAGAGTCAGCTACACATGGGTTAGGAGGGACATGGAGACACAGCCTGCGACAGGCCCCTTGCTCACTCACTGTAGAAAGGAGTAGAAAGGAGAGGCGTTTGGGGAAGAGTCACACTGGTTACCTCCGCTCACGTGCCTGAAATACCCCACTAGGCTAACAGTGAAAAGAGCAAACCTTCTTGAGTTGCACTTGCGTACTTGGCTGCTAATTTTTAGCATAACCTCCAAACCCTGGCATGCTCATTTCCTTCCAGTTAGCCCTCAGTGTCAGCTCTCAGTTGGCCCCTGCTTTCACTTCAAGTATACTTAGAGAAGCATTAGCCGTCCTGTTAATGACCCCTGCGATCCTCTTAGCACCACGCTAGAGCCATGATTCCCCAAGGGGGCTCCGTTCCTCCTGCGTAAGCTATTTTTCCTCACTGGGGCCGTGCTGCAGCTCTTCTCTCTTGCCTTTTATAAGGCACAAAGAACAGGGCTCGATAGCTCAGCTGTTCCTAGAAATGGAGCACTCTTTCCTACATTGGGTTCAACACTTTTTCTCAGGCACCCCCACCACACACCCACATGTTATCACCTGGCTTCTTAAAGGAGCCAGGCCCCCTGTTTTCCCAGCCCATCTTGAATCTATTTGAAGCCATCAGACCAAGGGCAGCATGGATCAATCTGAACGGAACTGTTTTCTGCAGATGGCTGTGTAAATGCTCTCCTGGAAGGGGTCACTAGGAAGCTTTCAGGCAGAGTCTCAGGATTTGTTTTTGGAAGGCTTAAGACAGGCTTTTGGCAAACCAGAACATCTGGAAGGCCAGATCACATTCTCCACGCAGAACCCAGGAAGAGGAAATTGCAGCTGGCGGGGGCGGGGTGGGGGGGGTGAGGGGTGGGAGTGAGGTGGGGTGGGGCTGAGGGACCAGCCTCAGGGCTGGGACAGAAGGGGCCTTGGATTCCCGGACTGCCGCCCAAGGCCTGTGCTGCTCCCCAGGGCTCACATGCCGTCTTCTCAGGAGCTGTGTTTCTGACAAGCAGGACTTTCTAAACTCGAAGTGACTCAGACAAGAGAAGGAGCAGGAGCCACAGAGAAACAGGAACTTGGGATGTGGACCTTTCCATGGGGAGGAGGGGTCTGCCCACCCTGTGCCCGGCACTGGTCACAGCACAGGTTCTCTCCCTCCCTGCTCAGTCGCTGGCGTGCCGCTCCCTGCTTACAGCCCATCCTGGCTGCCCAGTGCCCGGAGGTCAAGCCTGAACTCCTGACCACAGATGCCTGCATACCTCTCTGGCCTTACTGTATTTTTCTTACACCCCACACCCTCGCCATGCAAACTGTTTGGATCTATCAGGCAACACTCTGCCAATTCATGCACCATTCTCTTTACCTGGAACACTTCACCTTCCACAAGCACTGATTAGACACCTACTTGCCCTTCAAGACTTGGGTTGGAGACACCTTCCCAACTGACCCCCACAGCAGGAGGTCAGCCAGCACCTGGTGCATCGCAAATACTCAATACATGTTTGCTAGAGCAGTGAATAAGCCCATGCTGTTTCCTAAATGTTCTCCTTCCGTCCCCACATCCACCTTTTCTTTATGATGGAAGTGAGGGAGCCAGGACCTCCCTTCCCGGTGGCCCTGCCTCACCCATCTCTCCTCTGCTCCTTTCGAGGCCAGCTCCGTGTCCCCTGGCTTTCATGTCCCCTGGCTGTCCCCAACTCCATGGGCCCCAGCCGTGGCTGTCCCTGCCCAGTTTTCATCCAGTTCCCACTGTCACATCATAAGCCACGTCCTTGCCCTTGTTTCCCTCTGATGTCTCGTGCTGTGGGTCAGCCAGGACCGGAAGCAATGTTTGCTGCAGGACAATTTTTTGGAGTGAATGTTGTGTCCCTGAATATTTTTTCAGTGAAACTAGACATTAAATGTAGGGGAGGAGAAGTTTGAGGATGAGACATTTGAAAAACACCTTTCTATCTCTACACATCCTTTGGTGTCAGCATCTACCTCACCCTGCCCAGGGAGGGAGAAGGAATGAACGAATGTACCAATGAAATGCACGTGTGAGGGAACCAACACTCCCAGGTACGTGCGTGGTGGGGCGTCTGCACAGGTTATCTCAGTAAGGCTACTTGCTCAGCCCACACGATCTCAAAGAATGGGGGAACCACCTGGCTGGTGTAGCTCAGTGGATTGAGCGCGGTCTGCGAACCAAAGCATCGCAGGTTCGATTCCTAGTCAGGGCACATGCCTGGGTTGCAGGCCAGGTCCCCAGTGGGGACCACATGAGAGGCAACCACACATTGATGTTTCTCTCTCTCTCCTCCCTCCCTTCCCCTCTCTAAAAATAAATAAATAAAATCTTAAAAAAAAAAAGAATGGGGGAACCAGCGACAAGGGAAGGGCTTCACTGGCAAGTGCAGACCGTGCCCCCCAACCCCACCCACACCCACTGTGGAAAGTTTGCTCTGGCCATGTCAGTGCCAGAGCCAGGTCAGGCAGCCACGGCTTGAGGAAGGGAAGAGCAAACAGGAAGAAGACAGGGGAAAGTACCTTAAAGGTGACTGGGCACTGCCGGGGCGGGAATTAGCACCTTCACACTAAAGCAGTAAGAACAGGCAGAGCGGCCCATGAGGACCCCGTGCTGTCCAAGGCCAGGACAATGAAAGATGACTCAGGGTGGTAGCAGAGGGACTCCGACCGACGACTGACCAGCAGACCTGACCTGTGTGCTGGCTCCACTCCATATGAACTCTGGCGACTTCGGGCAGGGTCCTGACCCTGTCCCCAACCTCCGAGCCTCTCTCACGTGCACTCCTGCACATCGCTGTGAGAATTAAGTGAAGTAACGTGCACGGGTGCTATCCCCCCATAGTGACAGGTACGAGTTTGTCGGTAGTATTATGTGAATGGTTCCTTCTTTAGGAGTTTACTTTTAAATCACGTGGTTGTTGGGGTATTCGAGGTGTGTGAGGAAAAGAGGATGTCGATGTGCTAAGTGAATAAAAAAATATAATTGTATTTAAAAGTCCAGTAGCTCTGTCTCTCCTTGCCTGAAAAAAAAGCTAATTTCCAGGGCTACCTTAGCCTAAACAGATTTCTTACAGCCAGCTGTAAGGGCAGGGAGAGGAGAAGGAGAATTCACGGACTGCAAAGGACTGCCTTTGCATCCCTCATTCTAAGACAGAAATAGACCATCTCAGTGGATGAGTGGGTAAAACAACTACAGGACATTGACGCAATGGAATACTAGTTGGCTGTAAAAAAGAAGAAAATTTTACCCTCTGTGACAGCATGGATGGACCTGGAGAACATTATGCTAAGTGAAGTAAGCCAGTCAAAGACAAATACCATATGATTTCACTCATATGTGGAATCCGATGAAAAACTGAACTAACAAGCAAAATAGAGACAGACTCATAGAGAGAGGGCAGGCTGACAGCTCTGGGGTGGAGGGATCGAGCAAAAAGGAAAAAGGTTCGTGGACACGGACAACAATGTGGTGACTGCGGGGTCGGGGAGGGGGTATAAGGGGATAAATGGTAATGGAAAAAAGACAATAAAAAATAAAGTAAAAACAAAAACAGGGATAGAAACATCTCAGCAGCCAGGGGAAAAAACAGTCTAGAAGCCGCCATCCTAGTCCTTTATTCTGAGCTTATACTGCACACTGGAGTGCCCACTGCCGCCCCCCGCCCCCGCCCCTGCAAATTCACATCCCTAACTACTAAAAACACACACAGGATGTTGGACGGGCTTCAGGTTTTCTGAGATGCCACTGATAACTGTCAACACTCGCTGGCTCAGAATTAACCCTCGGGCTGTTCTGCATGTATTTTCCATATGAAACGAAATTGAGGAAAAAATTTTAAACAATCTGAACTTACATCCTGCTTTAAATTCATGCTGTGGGGCTGAAACAAAACTGGATCCTTTACCCACCCCCTAAGTGCAAAAATACTATTTATTTGTCTTGCAAATGGACCATATACAAGGGTAAAACAAATGTCTTTCTGTCTTGAGATGTATATATGTAACTTTTTTTTCCCTGGCCAAACTCCCCACCCAAAGTCAAACATCTAACAGAATGACTAATATCACCCTTGCCAGGAAAAAAACCCCAAAAACAAAAACATCCCCCACAAAACGAAAAGCCCCTCTCCCTCTCATCGAGCAGAAAACAGTAGACCTGGATTCTAGACCCAGCTGGGCCATGCCCTAGCCTGGGGGTTGTGGCAAATCTCTCCAGCTCTCTGCCCTTGCTCCCTGTCACTAGTGAACTCTAAACTGGGGTGGGCTTGGGCGTGGGAGAGGAGTTGATCTGAAACCCCACCCAACTCTAAAATCCTATGGCTAGATCAAAACACAAGTAAACAATTGAGAGATCTTGTATAAATGCATTGTAATATTGACTTACAACATGGGGACAGGGTAGTGTTCTCTATCATGCCCTCTTCAGAGGAAACCCCCAATTTCCAGTTTTAAGCTGTCAATCTTATTTTTCTCATCCATTCCTTTCGTGCAGTAACATCCCCACCTGCTGGAACTTGAGGTTTGTGCTGCTGAGGCGAGGTGTTCATAACGGCCTCAGCGCAAGCCTCCACTGCGCTGCTTTCTGCAGGGAGGGTAGACCTCGGAGGCCGAGAACTCCTTCTTCCCACCCCTGAGGTCTCACGGCGGGGCTGCCCTGGGCCCAGGGATGACTAACAGCCCCTAGAAGTGGGTACTCTGTGTGGGTCAGAATTTCTGCACTTTTCTGAAAGATGATCCTTGGCTTCCTCCTCAGAGTCTCAGTGCCAGGGATCGAGTTAATGCCTCTGGGATTGGAGTCCTTGGAAAGCTTACAGTGAGTCTCATCCCATCAGGGGTTTTATGTGGTCAGAGGCAGTCCAGGAGTCGGGGGAGCAGGCCGTGGGAAGGCACAGAGCTCAGCTCTGAATTGCTGCGGCGGCCCCCATCGGCCTAAGGCCCTTAAATCCGTACGTCCAGGTGAGGGAATGAATCACTGGGGGTTTTAAGGAGCCCAGCCCTACTCTTCAAGACCAGGGGCCTAAGCTGTCATTCCAGAATCAGAGAAGTCAGAGGCTTAGGTTTCAGGTTCTGCCCCTCCCTTTGCCTTGCAGGAGTCAGCTCTCCACTTGGGGCCTCTGAGAATGGGGAATTGTTGTTCACAATTCCTGGATGTCTCCTACCTTTCTCTGCCTGCTGCGGAAAGGCTCCCAGGGATGGAGCTGTCTCTGCTGAGCCACCTCACTTCTCCGGCACATCACATTTGGGGGTCCATGGGGGGCAGGAAGGAGAGGCTTAGAGTTTTGTGCAAGGGCTGTGGTCTGACCTCTGGGCTCCTCAGGGCAGGGAGGAATGTCAGCAGTCCCTGAGGACGGGCTGTCCAGAGCTTACATCAGCCTCTGGTGGTGTCGTCAATAGGCTCCAGGGCCAAGCGGATTAGACGCCTTTTCCCCAAACTCCCCACCCAGGCTCAGGGTGGGTGGGGCCCTCCACCACTGTGGCTCAGCCCCCACCTCCCATACTGCACCCCTAGCCTCAGAGCCCCAACCCAAGTGCAGAGACCATCCAGCAGAGCCCACAGAGGTGAGTTAAACGGTGACGAAAGCATCCTTGGGATCAGTGGGGACAGAGGACCGCCACCTCTCCCCAGGCTCAGCTAGTGCAGACCTCCTCTCTCCCCTCAAGCCCACTGAAGAGCAGCCGCCAAACAGTTCCTGACAAGCATCCCTCTCGGATGTGGGCAGCGTTCCTGATCTCCCCTTAAAGGTCATCTTTCCACAGTCCCTCCCTTCCTGCACCCCATCAGGAGTTGTTTATTTCACACAGCTAAATGCCACGCTCCTCGGCACCGTCAACAAAGAGAGCCGGGGAAGGCAGCCGCCCAAAGACAAAGTACAGTGCCCAGCCCAATTCATAAATGCGACTCAGATATGTCACAGATGTCCTAGATCCTATCCAGACCCCTTTCCTTTGCCATCAAAACTTTCCTTTTGGCTCCTGCAGGGTCCAGCAGATCTCATCTAGCCAGGACACTCCTAATTCAGCCTTTGGCTGCCCTTGAAAGCGAGTCTAGATGATGCTAGAAAGACTGCGAAGCACGTATATCGCTTTGTGGATTTTGCGTCTAAGATGAGGTGGGTGTGTGGAGTCTAGAGTAAGTGTAGGCCTATCCGGTCTAAGGGTATGTCCATCACTTCAGTGACAAAGTGCTGTCACCAACGTTTTTCCTGTTTGATCCCTCATCACTGCCCCGGGAGGGGGAAAGGCTGAGGAAGCAGGAGGCAGGCCAAAGTTTCAGGACACCTTGGGAGAGGGCACTATTTAGGAGCGAGGTTTTCTTCTGGTCACGCATGACTGGGATGGAAGTGTCATCCCAGCCCTTGGGGAAATCCTCGATCTGGGTCCAGAGTGTGAATCTGCAGAGCTCTCTGTCCCGGAGTGTCTCACCTGGAGGCAGCCCTGTCTCCCTAGAGAGCCAAGGCACGGTCACAGGTACCCTGGAAGGGGTCATCTGTTCTGCCTCACACAGGGTGGCAGCATTTCAGAACCCAACAGATACTAGATGTTGGTATTTTTTAGCAACTTGGCAAGGAGACACTATTCATTGAGACTTGGCTAGGAGACTCATTCTCCTCTGGCAATCTCTCCAAGGTTCTACATGTAGCCCTTTGGGGGCGGGGTGGGAATAAACCCTAGAAGAGGGTGTTAACTAGATAAGCTGGCTTGCTTCGTAAACATTTTAGGGAGGACCCTTGTCAGAAAGACGCCCTTTCCTAGACCTGGTGGTCTGCCCGATACTGAGTTCCCTCGCATCTCTGTTCAGTTAGTAGCAAAGGGGGAAAACAAAAGGGATTCTGCTTTGCATCCTTGCCTTTTTCCTCATGTAAATACCCAGGGAAGTCGTGCATTTTTAACAAGGTCAGTAACTGAGTTTTAGCAAGCAATTTCGGTGATTTTAGCAAGTATGTCTGAATCAGTGTATTACATAGAATAATAATAATAACAATGGCCCTTCCTGAGTCCTAACCACATGTCCCGGCACTGTAATGAGGACTTTATGTGGATTAGCTCCTTTAATGCTCACCGTGATCCTGTGAGGTTAGGGCTCTTTTATCCTCATTCTATAGATGAGAAAAACTGAGGCGCAGAGATTACCCAGCGAGCAGTGAGGAGCCCAGGCAGTCTGCCTCCAGATCCTTCCACACACCCCTGCGTTTGTACCGCACCTGGACGTCTGAGCTGCGCCCCTGGGGAGGATACCTCTCTTGCCAGAGCCCCTGGAGAGTACACCTGTCTTGCCGGAGCCATGAAAGCAGGAGGGGGGCTCCTTTGACATTGAAGCCTTGGCCCATGGGTCTAGCTTCTGGACCCCCAAACTTGTGGGGCTTTCTGGGTGACAGTTACTCTTGCGCAGTTACCCCAGTGACCCCAACAAAATTTCCTTACTAGTATCCCCTGCTCTGTCTCCTTTCTCTCCTTTCTCTCCTTTTGGGCCTCGGTCACCTGAAACAGAAGAGAAAAACTGGCATTAGAAATGGAAATGTACCCTAATGGTAAATAAAGCATCATCTGCAGGAGACTTATTAACCCGAGACCAGGGAGGACCTCTGACCAGAGCCAGCAGCACTGCAGGGCACAGCGTCCAGCAAAGAGCTGCCTGTTCTGGCCACTCCACCCTGGGGAGGAGGAGGCACCTGGCTGAGAAGTTTCATGTTCTCCTTATTAAAGCCTGAAGGGGTACGTGGTATTCAGCAGAAGGAAGACAAAGCAAAGATATTCCTATTAAAGAGTCAAGGTTTTAGAAGTTCACATCCAAGTTTGCTCTAGTGAGCATAGGAAGAGGAAAGGAGGGACAGTCTTCAGTTACATAGAGAGAGAGACCCTAGGTTCTGTGTCAGGTGATGCACCAGTGGGTGGGGGGTGGGGGGGTGGCTATAAAACATGAGGCAGAGTCCCCAGGGAATTATAGAACTTCCTTCCCAAAATATGGTCGAAAGAACAGAACTTTTTTCCTAGCTAGCATCTCACTATATAAAGAAGTTGGAGGTCCTAGCACCACCAAGCAGGCATTAAAATGACCAGGCAATTCTATTATTCTATTCCAAGTACCTTCAGAAAGCTATCTATGGATCAAAAGTCCATGCCATGGTGTCTGGTGAAAAAAAAAACAAACCAGCAAGTTCTAAGGGAGGATACTAAGTGTGATCCAAGTTCTGAAAAACAATGGCAACCATGTATGTAAATACAAATGTGGTTAGAAAAAGGTCTGGCAGGATGTGCTCCAAACTGTTTATAGTAGTCACTGTAAAGAGTAAGAGCTTAAGGGACCAAAGGGGAGGGGACTGACTTTTGACTTTATACTCTCTACACTTCTATACTGCTGATTTTTTTCAAAAAGCATGCTTGCTTTTATACTCTGTTTCAAAGTCAATTTTTAAAAATGTGGATCATGAAAGGGAGGAAAGCCTCAGCCTATTTAACTACCAACCAGAAAGTGGAATAAAAGTTCCTAGCGATGAAAGATTAAGAGACTGCTCTAGACATGGGGTGGGAATAATTAACAGCACATTTTTCTTAGATTTCATCTTAGGAAGTGAAGAGGCTGAGCCTGGGGAAAAAGCATCATATTTCATCGTCTTCTTCTGCAAGGATAGTAGGAGGTCTGGACACTCTTGAAATAAACGTGGAAAGTGGGCTCCTCTAAAAACGAACCAGGTGACTATTCGTAGGAAGAGAAAAAAATGAGAGGAGACACTATTGGTTATGTAAAGCTGAGAATTGGTTAAAGTTTGTCATATTTGGGGAATACAAAGACTGTGACAGACTGTGAGGAATGTGGCAGTGCCGGAGAGCAGGTGGCAGTCCTGGTCTGCAGCCTCCGTCCCTCCTGTGGCCCCACTGTCCTGGCTTGGCTTCCCCTGGGCTGCCACCATTAGTAATACTGGTTCTCCCACGCATTTCAACAGCACTTCAGAGTTTACGAAGTGTTTTCGCATACATATTCAATACATACGATTTAATTCTCATGACAGCTCTGTGAGATATGGCTTCCTGAGGATTTCTCAGGAAGAAACTGATGAAGGGGATGAAGAAACTGATGTTGAATGATGAGATTAAGTGACTTGCTCGATGTCACTCAGCTGGTCAGTGGCAGAGCCAGAATTCAGGGCTGGTCCACCCACTCCAACGCCTGGGCTGGTGCCCAGGGGCTAGCGGGGAGCCAGGGTGTCTGAGATCCATTGTTACCTTTGAAGCCGCGCATGCCCATCGCTCCTGTGGCTCCCGGCCTCCCATCGTCACCCTTGGGGCCGGGCTGTCCTGGGGTTCCTTTCTCCCCTGGTTGACCTGGGGAGACAAGAGATAAGTTGAGGCCCTTAGAGGTCACTGTCTGGCCCAGCAGTTGACTTCAACCATTAATCCTCCCAGTGCTTCTGCTTCCTGATTCCTCTCAGGTAATTTAAAGATGCTGCAAAGGCAGTGTCCCAAAGGTCAGTGCAAACCTGCCTCATCAACACCTTTTATCCAGTTGGGCTGGACACTGCCCCCCACCCCCACCCAGAAAAATCCAATTCTACTGTGAGCGACAGTGGTGGTGGCAGCCCCATTTGGGAGATGTTCCTTTTCCTCTAGCTGTGTTAGAGATTTAGATTTGGCAAGATTTTTTTTTTTTTTAATGTGCCAGGCACTGTTCTGGATGCTTTGTGTAAAAAATCTTATTTAACCCTCACAATAAACTAAGGTTAGTCTCACTTTACCTGTGTTACCAGAGAGACTGAGTAACCTGCCCACAGTCACACGGCAGAGTGCTGGAGACAGGCTCTGAGCCCTGGCCTTTCCGAACTAAAAGCTCAGGGTTGGTTGGGTTCATTTCACACTGATGGAGAGGGTTCACTGGTGCATAGGGTGGGAAGAAGATGAAACAGCTCCGCATCACATTTAAGAAAAAACCCCAAAGGTCCCTGCCTTGTGGCAAACACAGGGAAGTACGGAGGTGGGGGTCACAGGCTGAGGGGAGGGACCTGCTACATGGCCAGGCCCTGGGGCTCCTGACAGGAGGCCCCACAGGCCCCTCTGCACGTCAACAGCAAGAGCCAGAATCAACAAACACTGTCACCCAGTGGCAGCCCTGCGCCCCCAGGGGCCTGACCGAAGTCCACAGTTATCTCTGCAAAGCAGAGTGACCTTAATTAACTGATTAATTCTTTGCTGCTTTGAATGTTAGTTGGTTTTCTTTGGGCTTTTTCTCTGATGTGGAGAAACAGGACTCCCACTTATTATTCCTCCAGAGCTGATGTCAAATGGCTGGGAGAGGACAGGTGGCCCCAAGAGGGTGGCAGGACCTCAGTGAAGGGCTTTTTGTTTATCCCTTCCTAGCACAACGTTCCTAGAGTCCAACGGCCCTGACACCACAGAACTGTGAATCGAGGGCAGGATGTGCCCAGGGCTACCCGTCCTACAATTTATGAAAGCAGGAAAAGGGGTTCCACAGCACTGGGAGTCCCTGGGCACCCCCAGCTTAGGGAGCTTCCCTGAGAGGGGAGGCAGGGAGTGAGGCCAGGCCATGGGCTGCCCCTCCACCAGCCTCTGCCTCCGCTCCTGGCAACCTCCTTAGAGATTTAGAAAGAAGATGGTTTGACTGTGTGATTCCTGATATAAATAAGAAGACACATTTCCCCTGATAAACTTCTCCTTTTCTTACATAATTCAGAAGACTTTGTACACTCTCCTAAAAAAAATGTTGCTCCCAGCAGAGGCTCAGGCATGGACAGACCGAGGTGCAAAGTTTGATAAACTAACGAAACAGGAGCTTCTGAGCCAACGAGACTAAGGACACACAGCACGTCCTTGAATAACGTTGTCTCATCAACGTCGTCCTGTTATAACAGTGATGAGGTGCTGTAGGAACTTCATTTGTTTATGTCAATTAGCCTATGGTAAGTTGGTTTCACTATATGTTGTTTCACTTAAAATCACAGAACCCATCAAGGACGTTACGTGAGGACGTATTATATCTTTTCAGAAGGCCAGAGAGTACCCTCCCTACCAGCCACTGGATCTTCAGGGCTGTCGCCAGTGTGTGTAGCCGGACAGAGAGGCAGGAGAGGGGCAGGTGTTTATTGACCTGCGCAGGTTCGGCAGGAGGTGGGGCACCAGTCATTGAGGCATAAGCAGAGGGTTGTCTGGATTGCAGAACACCCGCAATTCCTTCTGAAGGCCCTGGTCACACGGACCCTGACTCCTGGGGCGGAAGGTGGCTTCAGGGAGCTGCAAGCCTCTCATGTACCCTTGTCCTTCAAATCCTGGCACTTGCTATGGAAAAGTATCTGCTCCACCCTACTGTTACATCAATATAACCTATCAGTCTCTTCACAGAACAGGGCATTTGAGGCTGAGTTGATGGGGCACTGTCCCAGGGAGCCCCATGACAAACACCAATGAGGAAGCACAGGGTTGGGCGTGGATTAGGAGCCCCTCCCCTTCCTGGTCTGCCCAGGTCCCTGCCGGGGGCTTCCCCATTACCTCGAAGTCCAGGTAATCCAGGGAGTCCAGGCTCGCCTTCCTTCCCTTCATCGCCCTGATCCCCTTTGGGGCCCGGTGGTCCTGAAAGGGTTACAAACAGCACCAAGGTTAGAGGGTGGCTTTCTGGGACAGGCCACCAGCAGAGGAAACAAAACTCCCTCCTAAAGAGAGGGAGGGTCAGCATGGTGCTTTAGAAGCACCCAGGGTACTTACCACCTTGCCCAGTCTTGTGGGTGTGGGTGGGGAAACCAGGGAAAGCTTCCTGGAAGAAGTAATATCCAAAGTGAAGCTTCAAGGTGGAACAGAAAGTGACTAAGTAAATGGAGGAGAGACAGTATGTGATGAACTGAATGCCTGTGGCCGCTAGAGGCATACGTTGAAGCCCTGACCCTCAGCATGCGGGAACTAGGAGATGGTGCCTTTGGCGAGGGATTAGGGGTAGATGACATCATGCGGGTAGAGCCCTCATGATGAGATTAGCACCCTTGAAAGAAGAGACACCAGATAGTTCTCTTGGCTTCCTTCTTCCCTCTCGCTGGCGAGCATGCTTTCTCTGGCGTATAGCAAGAAGGCGTCCCTCTGCAAGCCAGGAAGGGGCTTTCATTAGAACCATCCCTGCCAATACCACGATCTTGGACGTCTGGCCTCCAGAGCTGTGAGAACGTAAATGTCTGCTGTCTAAATCAGTATTACATTGTTAGAGCTGCCGGAACAGACCAAGTCAGAGTGCAAGGCAGTAGTCCCAGGAGGAGGGAACAGTTTCTATGAGAGCTTAAAGATACCGGAGCCCTGATGGGATTAGAAGCTGGGAGCAGGGGCGGGGAGGGGGGCACATGATGGGATAAGAAGGGTGAGAAACTAGAGGGGCCTGGGGGGCCTGTCCTAAGTGCTGGACTTGACACTGGCAGCACCAGACCCAACCAGAGGAGCCTGAGAGAAGAGTGTGACCAGATCTGTGTACAAGGTGTTGGAAAATGGTTCGGAACAGGAGGGAAAGCAGAGGCAGGAGGACGAGGAGGAGGCTATACCGCAGGTGGGGGGGTGGAGCCCTGAATCAGGGGCGTGGCAGTTGTGGGGCTGTGAGCAGCTGGTTGAAGGAGAGGAGACAGACCTTGGCTAAACATAGGTGAAGGCATGGGAGGCGGCCAGGATCGTGTTCAGATTTCTGGCAGAAGCACCTGGACGGAAGAAGGGGTTTCTGACTGTTCCTGAGCGGGGCTTCCTTCCAGGGCAACACTCCAGCATGGCAGGAATTCTAGTGTGTGTGATTAGACTCAGTTCCCACCAGAAAGCTGGGTGTTGAAGTTACTTGTCTGAGGCCGCACAGCCAGCTGGTGAGTGAAGGAGCCACGGTTTTAACTCGGGGCTGTCTGGCCCCCATCCACTCGGCCGCACTCACTGTGCCAGACGTCTCGCCATCCCCAGACCACAGCCAAGCCTTCCCACCACAGCAGCCTGCTGTTCGCAGGCTGGCAAGCCCGGGAGCCCTCCCTGTCCCTCTGCTGTCACTACCTGCCTCTCCACACCCCAGGGGCTGCTCCTTGTCACCTGCTTGGCCGGACCTTCTCTGATGAACCATTCCTGCTGCAGGGAGGCATGGCCTGCATGAACGCATGGACTCGGTGCCATTCACATTGGTCTCACACCACCTCATCCTATAGTCATGGGGGGGTGTTCTTTTTCCTAGCGAATGGCTGGCACCCTGAGACAGGATTGTATCCTTGCCATCCCTGTTCCCGCTACGAAGATCCAGGCTCTAAGCTCCCCACACCTGCTGCTTTGTGAGAAAATCAGAGAACCAATGAGAATGCAAACTATATTGCACTGGGTTGAAGAGTATCCCCTCAAAATTCACGTTTACCCAAAACCTCAGAATATGACCTTATTTGGAAATAGGGTCTTTGCCGGTGGGATTAGTTAATATAAGGTCATATTGGAGTAGGGTGGACCCTAACTCCAGTACGGGACTAGTGCCCTTCTCAGAAGAGAAAGCACAGACAGGCACATGGGGAGAATGCCACGGGATGATGGAGGCAGATATTGCAGTGATGTTTCTCCAAGCCAAGGAATGCCAAGGATTCGGGCAACATCAGGAGTTAGGAAGAGGCCAAGAAGGATCCTCGAGGTTTCAGAGGGAGTGTGGCCCTGGGGACCCCTTGATTTCAGACCTCCAGCCTCCAGAACTGTGAGAGAATCAAATTTCTGTTGTTCCAAGCTACTGAGTTTGCAGTACTTCGTTAGGGCAGCCCTAGGAAACCAAAACATGCATACTCACAGCAGAGAAGTGGTGTCTTGCACAATAAATATTTGATAAATGAATGAGTATATGAGGTCAGAGGGTGTTAATACACACAAAACAACCAGAAAGCCAAGATCAAGATGTACTGATAAGATTCCAGAAGTTGGCACTATTTTTAGATCCTAATGAAAGTAGACAGCTGTTTAATAATTCATGGCACATGCACAGAGAAAAAGTAATCAACAATTTTAAAATGCACGAGTTACACAAATCATTTAAGGTGGGTTGGGTTTAGAGACATCTTCCTCCTTTCTACGAAGAAAAGAAAAGTCAGACAGGCCACACTGATCCCAGTTTTCAGGTGACAGAGTTGAGACACAGGACCTGTTTAGAACACAGCCAAGATCATAGAGCAAAGGAAAGACATAGTGAAGAATCAAATCAGCTTCCCAACTCCCCTTCCAGCCATCTCTGTCCAGGGGGAGCCTGAGAGAGGGCCCTGAGAGAGGTCCCAGGGTCTCTGTACTCCATGAGCTGCCACAGGGATGGACTTGCCTTCCCCTGCCCCCGGTACACCCCTCCCTCTTCACTCTCCTCTGCCCGATCCACCCCTCCCAGTGTGGAACCCAGAGCTCCAGGAATTGAGCAGGTCAAGGATGCAATGGGGCAGATGCTCCGATTTGTTCTCTGCTCTGATATGTGTGACTCAATAAATGGCCCTTCTCTAGAGTGATTCTCACGAAGGGAGGACGCTGCCCAGTAGAATGACCCCGATGGTGGGGCAGCCCATGGATAGCAGCCCAGGGTAGCAGAGATCATTTAGAAGGTAGGGGTTGGTTATAGATACAGAGCATCTTGGGTTCCAGGTCTTGGTTCTACAAAATCTAAGTAAAAATTCTTTCCTCAGGCATGTGTAGTGAGGAATAAGTGGATTAAATGACATATGGATGTAAAGGGGCTTGGTAACCTTCGCGTAGCAAGGCTATCTTTACCAACCTGTACCCCACCTTTCATAACACCTCATCAGAAGGACCCTAAGATGACAGTGTGTGAGGATTCTAACCTGCACCTGAAATCGCCCTGCCAAGCTTGCCTGGGTCACCCAGAGAGAAGTCTGAAACACAGCCTTCACGTGGACATAGTTTTTAAGACACAAACAGTGGTTCCTGAGGGCCTGCACTAGAGATTAATTGGGAAGAAGTCAGGGTGGACAGTAAAGACTTTCAGACCTTAGTGACCTCCTTGGGTAGTACTGGCCCTGCAGACTCAAAAGGAGACTAAAATGTGGCCAGTCCGAGTAACGTGGGGGCAGGATGCTTAGTGCTCTGAGGACCAAGCATTTCTTTAGCCATTGCTGCCCATGCGTAATCCAGTCCTGGGCTCTGACATTTTATCATTTTATCATTTTATCAGGAATCCAGACTAAACATCTTGAGCTGCTTCGTCTCTCCTCCCTTTGCTCTTCCTCCCTGAGCTGTCACTCTTCAAGGTTTGTCATTGGGGACACGCCCATGTCGTGTTTCTACCTCCTTCCTCACCAGCACCAAGCTCATCGGGGGCCTCATGGCCTTGCGCCTTGTCTCCAGTTTCTCTCTCCAACCCATCACACTCATTCTGTTAATTAATCTCATCAGAATCAAGTGAACTCAGTACCCTTGGGGGCCC
Organism: Trachops cirrhosus; assembly: GCA_028533065.1. Taxonomy (NCBI): domain Eukaryota; kingdom Metazoa; phylum Chordata; class Mammalia; order Chiroptera; family Phyllostomidae; genus Trachops; species Trachops cirrhosus. The sequence goes on along the minus strand of CM052545.1, from coordinate 33,943,292 downwards.
CTCACAGGACGATGTGCCATGGCCCCCTCTGCGGGAGACCCCTGCAGGTCATCCCCAACTGATCCATTCTTCGGCACACTTAATACTTCTGGACACAAACTGTCTCCCACCTCAGCAAAAACGTCCTCTTCAGGGTGTTCCCAAACCCTTTCCTTTCGAAGAATCCTGTCCCTCTCGGCCCTCGAGCTCACCTTCACGCACACCCTTCTGATCTCCTAGGGCCCCAGAACATGGCCCCCACACCTCAGAGCTGGAAAGGGCCTCAGACATTGCTGTGCACAAACTCCCCATGGGGGACACCCCTGAGCCTGGTCGGGTCACTCTGTGCCCACTTGCTGGGCATGGCCACTCACCTCAAGAGTGGTCCCCTGTGGTCCCCAAAGAGGACAGGCCTCTCTAAAGGTCTAGAGCTCCCTCTCTGTGGCCCTGTGCCTCATGTAGCCCCTGGCACATGGTAGAGACTCACAGAACGGCTTCTGGCCTGTCCAGAAGCTGTTATGGCATCAGTGGCCCCAGCAGTACCCAGATAGGCTTTTTAACTTCTCAACTTTGCACACTGTCACTTTCTCATCTTTCCCACCACTTGAGAGGCCAGAGCATGGAGGTGGGCTCAGATAAGGAGGAGTAGGGTCTATCTCTCTTCAATCGTGAAAGCAGCCCCAGAGCCCCCCCCCCCCATGGTGCTTCTGGTCTGGTATGCCAGTTTCTCCTTCCTGCCCGCCTCCTAGAGAGGCATGGAGAGTAGGACCCCGGTGCCTGGGGACCCCTCTCAGAGCCTGCCCACCAGTCTGGTCTGCTTGCTCACGCTGCCCCCAGGGCCGCTCTGCCCTCGCCTGGCTGCCTGTGAGCCGCTCCAGCTGGAGTGTCTCCAGAACAAAACAAAGAATATGTAGCCCAGCATGTGGGAGAAACACCAGGATTCTTCTGGGAACCAGCCCACAGGGAGGGAAAAGCAATCGTTCTCCCTTCCCGGATCCTGGGAGTAGCCATGGGTGGGGGGCCTGTGTGTGCCGGAATCTGGACCACAACCTGCCAAGAACAAGTTCTCACGACAGCTGATAGAGGGGGCCTGATGCCAGCACAACAGTGACCAAAATCATGACATAAACGCCACCTCCAGAACCATGCTAAATTGGGGGCAGCTGACAGGGACAGAGCTCCTCAGTCACTCAGTCTACTTCCGCGTCCCTGATGTCACCGGGGCACCGGGTTCTGAGTGCCATTACAGGGACACTTTCCCGAGCTCCCTCACTTCTCTCATTCCCACATCTCTCCACCACCTGAGCAGGCAGATGGGGCAGGGACTGTCAGTCCCATTTCACCAACGAGGAAACCTGGCCCCAGAAGTGGTGCAGTCCTGGCCTGCAAGGCCAGCTAACCCCTGAGCCTCAAGGGAAAATGGGGTGGTGGGCGGGGCTGGGTGCAACTGCTAATTTTCACAGCATGCTCTCCATTTCCTTCCCAGCTGAGTCAGACATGGAAGGGGAAATGACAGAGTGCCTTACAACCCTCCCAGAGAGTCACCAGCCCATGCTCCCAGTCCTTAGTGGAGGAGAAGCACTATTTCCATGCTGCTCTGGTCAGAGACACACAACACCTCCAACCCATCTCTGTTCACTGGCGGCTCCTGTCCCAACATGCAAGCCTGGGGTCCAAGGGTCCCCAACATTACGCCATCCCTTTATAAACACTGGTTGAACCGGACTCTCTACCAGATGGTGTTTTTTTTTCCCTCAAAAAAGAGACCCACAGGTAAATTTGCTTTGCCAGCTTGTCATTTCCCCTCTCTGAGCCTCGGGGTCCTCAAGGAGAGGAGTGGACTGAGTGATTTCGGAGACCTATTATTATGCTCACATTCTGTGATTCTATAAAATGACCATCTAGCAGACAGCCATCTGAACGTGGGGGAGAGGTCTGCCTCCAGGCCTTTGCTCTTGCCTTCCCCTCCAGGAGTGCCTCCTCCCTCTGGTTATCGCCCCCTCCCCGCCACACCCGTGTGCCTCCTCTCTCTGGTTGTTTAGATTCTCTGCTGCTCTCAAAGCCACAGGCAGATTTCAACAGACCTGATTAGTGCTGAAAACCCAAAGCAGAAAGCAGCACTGCTGTGAATGTACACAAAAGACAAACTGGAGACGAGATTCAGGGAAAACTATAACAAAGGAAGAGAATGAAAACCTTTTGGGGTCAAGCTCAAGAATAACATAAATAAGCTCATATTGAAAAATATACATAGCTGGATATTTGTGGATTCCGAGCGAGGAAGGAGAAAATGTGTGTGTGTGTGTGTGTGTGTGTGTGTGTGTGTGTGTGTGCGCGCGCGCGCGCGCGAAAAGACTAAGAGAGGAACTGGATAAAGCTAGGGCAGAAAGGCCACTCAGACAGCAGTCTACAAATGCAGGGAAACTTATCTGATAAAACATCCCTTATCTAAGGCCTGGGTAGAGTTTTGTCTCACTAAAATTGGATGGTAATTACATTCAGGTATGCCCAACAGAGTTCTCTACGCATACCAACTGGGCCCCTGACCACCACGAGAGAGGGACATGGGAAAGGGTGATACCAGGTGCAGTGGCGATCCTGAGAGCCAGAGGGGCCGAGTGGGGTCCCCTCTGAGGAGCCAGCAGCCCATCAAGAATGCAAAGCGTGGAGACTGGAAGACAGGCCTGGGCAGGATCGAGATGACACTTTTAGTTCAAGAGAACTGAGTGTGAGACTTAGTCTAAGAGCCAAAGAAAGGCCATTTGGAGGATTCCACTGGAAGAACCTTGGCAAATAAATGACCTGAACTTGGAAATGAAAGAACCAGGATGTGAAATACGCAGGTCCAGGAGGATCACCAGAAGGAAGCATGGCGATGGCTGTTGACTAGAAGAGGAAGAAAGGGACTAGAGCCTAGGGGGACTACCCCTCAAGTACAGGGATGGAGTCCAAGGGACCATGCTCCCTTCTCTCCACCTGGGAAGTAGGATGGTCAGCGACAAGAATACAGTTTCTGAGCCAGAAAAACCCACTTTCAGACCTTTGCCATTTGCCAATTGCATAAGATACAGTGGGAAAGTTACCTCATCTATAAAATGAGGACAATAATACCTTTTTGCAGAATGGGAGGATTAGGGGTTTTAAATGTCTTAGAGAATTAATGAGAATTTAGAGAATGCTGACAAAACATCTGGTTCGTAGTACCTCATGATTCGGTATGGCTGTTATTATTACTAAGCGCCTGCTATGGGAAGGGGAGGTCAAGGAAAAGAGATGATGGGAAAAGCTAAGATCCCAGTGGTGTGGATCTGAAAGAAGAAATTCTACCTCTAGCCCTCCTCTGATTTCTGACAGGTGAAACCCAAAATGACCCAGGACAAGAAAACCAGCCCTCTGATTGCCCAGGCTCAAGATGTAATGGCTGTTCCCCAAACATTTGGGGATCCCAAACTGAGTCCCAGTTACATGCGCCGCACTGTTAGGCACCAGGGGACACAGGGATGAAGAGGTGGGGGTAGACTCTGGTGTAGCAAATAAGCACTGGGCACTGGGCTAAAAGTCCTGGCTTGGTCATCGAACTGTACACTTAAATGGGGGAATCTTACAGCATGTAAATTATGCCTTATTAAAGCTGTTGAAAACCAAAGTCCATGCTCGGATCATTACCAGCTATGCAGCCCTGAGTAAATCAGCTATTTCCTCCTGGAGCCTCAGTTGTTTTTCTGTAGGAATCCCACCCACCCTCAGTAATGAAACCTGCCTTCCATCAGCCTCACAGCTAGTCTTGGGGACCCACTTTAGAACAAAATAATACACCCCACACACTCTGTCAATTGGGAAGTACTATGTGAACGGGAGGCTCCATCATTGCTATTTTCTGTTCCGGTAAGGGCAGGAGCTCAGAAGAGAGAGACTTGGGTGAGCTAGAGAGGCCAGCAGGGTTCTTGGAGGACAAGGGCTGGAGTGAGATCAGAAGGACTTGGATGTTGAGGAGGAAGAGGAAGAGGGAGGCACAGCTGGAGTAAAGCTACAGCCATCAGCAAGGCGGGCTCTGTCTCTGGGCCAGTGACGAGACGTGTTCCACTGGACTGGATGCTTCACACAGGACAGGGGATGCAAGCGGGCCATCTATGAACCATATGTGTCCCCCAGATGTGTTGTCTCTGGCTCACAGTGTTAAACAATTAAAAATTTCTAGAATATTCCACGTTTCTGGTTTCTCTTGAAAAATAGAAGAACCTTGTCAATGCCTGCCCAGCCAAGATGGGCTGGACCTGCCATATCCCCTACCACTCCCCCGAGGCTGAGGTCACTTCACTTACTGACACTGCTCCACGGGCCTGGCAGACAGTTCTGTTTGTAAGCTCTGCGTTGGGGCAACAGCTGGAGGAGAAGGCCGGAAAGATAGGCTGGGGACACGCGTGCGATGGAAAGCTCACCAGCACTGGGATCAGAGAAGCCTGGGTCCAAATCCTGGCACCATCTCCTCCTAGCCGGCAACTGTGAGCAGCTTTCTGAATCCCCGTGCGCGTGTTGTTTTAAAAAGACACCATAAGAGGATGCCCTTGGCACCATATCAGACACAGCTGGTGTTCAAAATGGTATTGTTATTGTCTACGGTGAAGCTAAGGAGTTTGTCATGAATTCGGCAGAACTTGGGGGGTCCATGGTGAGTTCTGAGTGGGGGGAGGGGGTGATGCAGGAAAAGTGCATTTTCTAAAAGCTTCCTCCAACAGTGATGGGCAGGGTGGACAGAAAAAGAAAGGAGTGGGAGAGAGGTGGGGAGGGACCAGTGACACGGGAGTGGAAGACAGGGAGGTTGATTCAAAAGGCTCTCGTATTTATAGGCCTTGAGCAAGGGTACAAATGGAGGCCCGTGCATTTTTTGCCATTATACTTGAGTTATAAATGAAGCTGACAATCTGTTAAATTAAATATATTCTTCTTCCATGATAAATACAGAGTAGGGCAAAAGTAGGTTTCCAATTGTTCATATGAAAAATAATACAATACTTAATAAATATATCATAATAAACTGTGTTTTGTGTACTCTCGACTGGAAACCTACTTTTGCCCCACCCTGTATGGCTCTATCACAGTCTGGAAGGCCAGGTTCACACTTGGAATTCCAACTCCTTGTAGCTCTACCATTGGAACACCATTTCCCTGGAGGGGCACTTTGCTCCTCCCAGCCTGAGCCTGCAGCCTGACCCCGCCCCCCACCCTTGGAGACTCCAGCTGGCACATCCAAGCTCTGACTACCCAGTTCCCCCATTGCCACGCTTGGCCATTGTCATGCCCCGGGGAGTGGACACTGAGTGCACTCTCTGAGGGTAGGGGCACGCAGGCATGCATACAGGCCTGAAAATGGGCATAGGCCATTTAGGCAGAAATTTCCAGGGCCCTGTAGAGCAAGCCTTAATAAAGGAGGTATGGGCTTCCAATGTCAAGTCAGCTTGGGGAGGGTCTTTGGGGAGGGTGCACAGGGAAAAGTCCCGAACAGAAGGGCCCCAAGCAGACACTGTGGGCTCCCTACCTTTGGCGAGGGAGATGTTCCTCAGAGCGATGGAGTGCTCCCAGTCCTTGAGGCGCAGGTCCTCTGTGACAGTATTGAGCATAGCCAGCTCCTGCTTGAGCTGCAGCTCCATGCCCATGTGCGCCAGGCGCATGCGGCGCGTGTCCTCGCTGGCGTTGCTCACCAGCACCTGCAGGTCCTGCAGCCGCGTGCTGTGAAGGGCCACGTCATAGGACAGGCTGTAGTTGAGGCCACGCAGCGCACCGCCCACGTCGGCCAGCTCCTCGCCCAGGACGCCTACTCTGCGCGCCAGCCCGTCCAGCAGGCCCGCGTGGCGCCGCAGCAGCAGCTGGCTTTGGTTGCTCTCCACCTGCAGCTGGTAGAGCTCCAGCTGCGCAGAGTCGCTCTGCTGGCCCGTGCGATCCCGCAGCAGGGCCACCGCCTGCTCCGTCTGAACCGCCTGCGCCTGCAGCCCCCACAGCGCGCCCTCCAGCCGCTGCACCGCGCCCGCCAGTGCCAGCAGCGAGTCCGACTGGTTCTGGAGCACGTCCTGCACCTTCCACACCTGCTCGCTCAGATCCACCTGCAGCGGAGCCTGCAGCAACCGCAGTTGCAAGTCCCTGAAACTCTCGTTCAGCCGGTTCACGTTGCGCGTCAGCACCTTCAGGTCGTCTGGGGAGCTTCGGGGCCTGGACACTGCGGATGAGGAAGGCGAGAAATGAGTGCCACTAGGGAGGTCCTTGGGTTCCAAGAGGCAGGCCCTGCCACAACATGGTATGCAATAGGTGCTCAATGAACGATGGATGAAGGGAAAGCAGAGGTAGCTATGGCTGAGCGCCTTAATAGTAACCAAGCATTGTGCTAAGCCAGTGGTCCCCAAATTTGTCTGCCCATTAGAATCACCTGGCCAGGTGTCCCACCTGCACAAATTCTGATTGAATCGGTCTGGGTGTGACCCATGCTTTGAAATTTTTAAAAGCCAGAGATAATTTCAAGGTGCAGACTAGTTTGGGAGTCTCCAGGAACCTCATATGTATGAGGTTGATCCATATGAAATGGTCATTTCTACATGTTGAAAATGGTCAAATATCAGCAGTTTCATGAGGCTCACCCTATGATATGTGTGTTGTTATCCTCTCAAGTCAAGGGGGCAGGGACCATTATTTCCTCTTTCACGGTTAGAGCTGTTAAAGTGGCCCAGGGCAGCCCAGCAAGTCAGTCATACGGAGCCAGATGACTTGCTGGCTCCAGAACCTGGTGCTTCCCCATGAGCCTGCCCCAGAGCTGCCCGAGGGAGCCCCGCCTGCAGCAGGCTCAGCCAGGCTCTGGGCAACACTATTTTCCAGCCTCCTGCGTGCAGGGTCCCTTTCCTTCTTGCCCACCTACAGCGTCAAGGGCCCCTTCAGATGGGCACACGTTTTATATCGATACCCTCCCTTCTCTGCCCCCTCTGACCCTTCTTCTGGATCCCATATGTTCAGGCAACACCTTCAGGCAAACACCTCTCCTCAGTGACTTCCCACTCTTGCTCGTGGAGTGGTTCCTTTCCCTGGTTATAAGCAGCTACCTCACAGTGCTGAGGGGAGGGACGTGCATCTTAAGTGTTAGAATCTGGCATCCGGGGGCTCCCGGCAGCTTGTGGGCTGCATGGACTCAGGCACACTGGAGCTGGGATCTAGGGGGTGTGTTGTAATTTACCTGTTCTATCATGGAAATGACAGGGTCTCCCTTCTTTTGAAATGTTTCCTAACAATAGATTCCCAGAAGTTGGATCTACCAATCAACTATCAAAAGGTATAGACATTTTTAGGGCTCAAAAATTCCAGCCAAATCACTTCCCCAAAAGTTTTGCCTACATGATAGAAGTTATACATACATTATAGATTTCAAACTGTCAGTTTTGGTGAAACCTCAGTGCACTGAGTATTATAATTTTCATATTGTAATTCACAGATATAAAATGTTGTTTTTGTAAGTGCATTTGCATTTGGGAAGTGGCCTTTTCAAGGCAATGCATTAGCTCAAAGGAACGACACAGACATTTTAGGTACCCATGCTAATCAGAACAGAAATTATCTTGAGGGGTAAGTACTCCTCAGGCATCAAGTCCTGCTTTTTAAGCCCAGAGCAGCCTCCCTTTTGGGGGATCACTTGCCCACCCCAGAAGTGGAGTCTCTCCTTCTAACAGCCACAGTGCGATCAGCCCACACGCCACTCCACCCACCGTCTCCCCCATTTAATTTCTTCCAGATGTTCACTGTTGTCGACAGGGAACAGTTCCTTTCGAGTGTGACTCCCTTAATCCGTGTTTCTGCAGACAGTTCATTTATCTCCCTGCCTGGTGCATTTCCTTTTCATGTGCTTTGATTATTCTTCAATTTCTATGCTTTCACAAAGGGGAAAATAAACCAGAGACTAGCAATACTGACTGGCATTTCCAGAGTCCTCACTATGTGCCAGGCACTGTCCATACGCTCCATCCCACAGCCACCCACCCTATGCGGTAACTACTGTTATCATCCTCCTATTCCAAATGAGGAAACTGAGGCACACAGAGGCTAAGTGGCTCACAAAGTCACACAGCCAGTAGGTGGAGGAGGTGGACCAAGCCCGGCGGTTTGGTTCCAGAGCTCCCAGCTCTTGGCCACTTTGGGATACTGGTGAAAGGGTGGAAGGCACAGAAGTGTGGATGGAGGGGTGAATGACCTGATTCATCCTTGTTTTATGCTTACAGCTGTCTCTAGACTTCTCTGTTTTCACCTTTAAATGAGACTTTAAGACAAACTTTTTGAGAGACACACAAATAACCAAGGAGCTAGGAAGGCAGTGAGCTGGAGTCAGGATGTTTGGGAATCATGCAGAGATTCAAATGTGGATTCTGATTCAGTGTTAATTGCTGACCACTAATTAATGTGTCAATATAGAATTTGCAATAATATATGAGTAATGTATTAATGTTGGCCTCAGGCCATGCCCTGGGCTAAGTGGCTGGTGAAAGTGTTTCTTCCGCAGCCTCCTTATCTGCGCATCCCCTTCCCATGCACACCCCAGCCCGGAGTCAGCTTCCTGTTCCATAATCATCCTTTACATTCACGAGGAAAACAACCGTGTGCTGGCAAAGTCAAGGTGCCCCAATGTGACCGACCAGAGAGGCCATCTTCCCCAGCACACCGACAATGCCCGCGGGCAGAAGATCCACGTGTGCATTGGGAGGAAGAAAGCAAAGAGTTTTGTCTGATGCTCAGTGACATAAACCCGGGGCATTGATGTTAACAGCCCTTCATATCTGTATACAAGTTCATATCTATTGCCTCGCTTTTCAACATAACTAATCTTGGGAAGTAGGCAGGGTGGGCGCATATTCATAATCTTATTTAAGGGTGAAAACAGAGAAGTCTAGAGACAGCCATAAGCATAAAATAAGGATGAATTGGGTCATTCACCCCTCCATCCACATTCTGTCCTCTACACCTGCTGCTGGGACAGTCAGCCACATGCTGAACTCCAAAATCCATATGGGAAGCAGGGCAGGGGATGACTTGTTTAAGTGCCTACTGTGTGCCATACTCAGTCCTAGTCTCTTGCTAGAAGTTGCATCTTTCCAAACACCTTGGACTTTTAAGGCCCATTTTCAGATGAAAGAGCTCAGGCAGGTGGCGGAGCATGAAAGCAGGCTCAGGCCACAGAGTATCCGAAGGCTCTGCTGGCCCCGAGTTTTTCCTCCTTTGCCCAAAATAGCACAAACAGACTCTCTCCCCCTTCCTTCCCAGGCAGGAGGCACCGGGGGCACGCACCAGCCACTGCCATGCAAAGGCCCTGTACCAGTCCCAGAAGCCCAAGCGGGAGGGTCTTGTCCGAGGTTTGGGAGAGCAGGAAGAAATGGCATCCGAGGAGTGTCACAGAGGTGCCCACGGAACCCTGCCAAGTGCCTCACAGTTCTCGTGTGGTCCTCCCAAGCCCATGGGTAGATAGTATCACCAGTTGACAGAAGGAAAAGAAGGAAACTAGAGCAATTACTAGCTCAAGGCCATCCTGCTAGAAGGAGGTAGACCCGTCTCGTTCTAAGTCCAGGCCTGTGTCATTGCTTCATGCAGGCCAGCAACGCTGCCGGGAGGAAGGTGGGCATCAGAACTCACTCATAAAGCATCACATTGAGGGCAGGGTGTGGGAACGGTGGGGCCAAAATGAGCCTGCAAAACTAGCACTTCCACATAAACACTAAGAAAAAGACAGGGGGGCCTTCTTTCAGGTGGTCTGCAAAACTAGGTGGACTTTACTGGGATCTGGACACATGTGACTTTCACAGATAATTAATTAAAAAGTGGATCATAATATTCATTCAGAATTGCCTAATGAAGAGGTTATCAGTACATTTTAGCACTTAAGGTGATCACATTTTCATCTGGGGTTCCCCTCACCCCAGATGTAGGAAAAAACAGAGCCGGTCTCATGGGGTGTGACCCGCTAATCACAGGGCTTCCCACTCAAGGGGCCCTGGGCTTGGGGCTCAATGTCCTGTTGTGTTTCTCCAGAAACTTTTGATACTTTTACATTTGATTTTGTGTTTTGTAAGTGAAGGGCTGAGGCAGGGGAAATGAAGCAGATGGGGGAGGGGAGGTATTATGGGACATTCATAAGGACCAAGAAGAGGGCAGCAGATGGGTAAATTTGGGGTGAGCTTTTCTGTTTAAGCACCACATGCCCCGGGCAGGATGTCCAGGATGAGCCTTTACAAACGAGACCGGCTCCTTGGCCTGCAGCTCCGCCAGCCCAGCAAACGTACACGGCAGGGAGCCCGCTCCTCGGATCAGTAGGGGCCCCTTGAGAAAGAAACCAGGCAGACTCTGTCTTTGCCCAGGTGGCCTGTGCTTTCCGATGCGCTGTCAGTCTGGGGACGCACCCACCAGTGGCTCCCGGGGGGGTGCCAGTTTTGCCTGCGTGGGTATGATATCCTGAGCGCCCACCTGCCTTCGCCAGTTCAGGGACCAGCAGGGCTCTCCAAGTGAGCGAGCGAAGGCGGTCAGTTCTAGGTCTTACAGGCAGGTCCAACAAACAGGCAAAGGAACTGCCCCCTGAAACTGCCCCTGACACGGTGGGGTGGCTGCAGCCCAGGCGCCTGTCCTTTACTAACAGGCCCTATCTCTGGCAGGCAGGTCGGTGAGCAAAGCTGTGAACTGGAGAACGGGCAGAGCATGTGCTGGCTGGTGGCCAGGTGATGGCCAGGTGACAGCCATGACCTCAGAGGAAGGAAGCCCCGGCACTGTGTCTATTACTTTCCCCAGAGGTGTGGCTCGATCTTCTGTGCTCCTGGCACAAGTGTCCCCTTTGGGGGGCCAGGCAGACAGAGTCTCCGATGATTATTTGGAGTTCCCTGTGATTATTATGGAAAAGGGATCCAGGAGGAATTATAAGGCAAAAGGCCCTATTGAGGGGACTGACCCCAGGATTCCCATTTCAGAGGCTAGAGGATCTGCAATCATTTCCAACAATGTCAGGACACCCAGAATTTCGGTAGAGCACATAAATCTAATAGGAAAGAGACTAATTCTTTGTGAATTCACAAGTGGAATTAGGAACTGGCTGTTTAGACTAACATAGTGCCCAACACAGAATCTTGAACCCTGGTAGGTGGTCAATAAACAGGTGAATAAGTGAATGATTGAACGTGGAAAGTGTTATGAGGCACAGAAGCACCCACATCCCTTCTTGGAAATGGAAGAACTTGGACTAGCAGAGATGGACAGGCCAGCCCTTGGTCCCGCCTCCCACTCTCTCAGCCCAGCTTCCACTCCAGCTGGGGCTACCATGACCAACTGTGGGTGGGTATAACCTGGCAGCCCCTCACTTCATCCATACTTCTCCTCTCTTACTGTCTGCCCCAGGGCTTCTGGGACTTCTTGGGATTGCAACTGGACCTTATTCATGCATGGCCTTGACCCTTGGGAAACCCTGACCTATGTGGGCAGAAACTGGTGGATAAATACTCTTCACAGGAGACAGTTCTGCAGCTCTTAATACAAATGCCCTTAGAAGGTCCTGGCAGGACTGAGCCCCCGTGGCCACAGTGGAAGCTAGCTGAAGGACACGTCCTTGCTTTTGCTTTTCCACCTTTCTGGTCTCCCCAGCCCCCTACTCCTGCTTCTTGGGATCACTTTTCACAGTAAACTACCAAGCCCGTGCTTCGAGCTCTGACTTCCACAGAAATCCCAGGGTGTGACAAGAAGCATCCCTTCCTCCCCCAGCAGAGGCTGGCTGTCTCCCCACCCTCCTTTGGAGCTTTCTTCTTCACAGCTTGATTTCCCATTGTCTTAAGGGACCACACATAAGTTCGAATTTAGGATATTCATTTGTTTACTCATGCAATCAGTTATTCAATACATATGTGAGGTACCAACTCACGATGTGGGTCTGGTAGTGGTAAATACAGTTGACTTTCTGTATAACAGGGTGTCACAACCACAGATTCAGCCAACTGTGGATCAAAGATATTTGGGGAAAAAAATCCCAGAAAGTTCCAAAAAACAACTTGACTTTGCTGTGCATGGAGCACTACACTGAATTCGCACAAATGAGGTGAGGTGTAGGCGTGCCCTGCTGGAGCCCATATACAGATGTGGGCTATACACAAATGCCCCGCCCCTTTATATGAGGGACTGGAGCATCTGAGGGGGTCCTGGAATCAGTCACCTGGGGATAATGAGGGTCGATTTCTAGAGAAGTCGAAAGAAGTTCCTTGCCTCCCCGTTTACCTCGGGAGAAAACTGCACACGCACACGAAGAACCTGCCTTAAGGCTCCTCTGTCTGAATGTGTTTCCAGATGTTCCTTGGGGAAAAAACCAAAAACCACTAAACCCAACATTAAGATTATCTGAAGAAGTTGGACACAGTTAGTGTAGTTAGTGACCATTCTTCAGTGGCCTGGGGACACGGCTTCTGTGTGTGTCTGTCCGATGCCTCCGTGAGCAGCATGGAGAAGGAACCGGAAAGGATGGGAATGGAGGAGGGAAGTGGGGTAGGGAGCTGTGGTCGGGGTGACAGAGGAGGGCCTCAGACAGGGCCATGCCTGGCAGGCCGGCGGGGAGGGACACACGAGACACGGTGAGAAACGATGCTGTCGGGAATCTGCGGCCTCCTAGAGCTGGAGGTCGAAGAAGAGGAAGGCTCAGGTGCTTTAGAACAACATGGCGTCCGGGGACATGAAGTCCTCAGACCGGTGGAACCGATATGCTATTGATGGCCAACAGCGGATGGAAAGCTGGCAAGCGCAGTATTGTAGATGACGAAATTCAAAGCGACGTTCGTTGGTGGGAACTCTCTGCTGAAGGCAAGAGGATTGCCTGTGTAAGGGCGGGTGTGGCGTTTTGCATTTACAGTCAGACTCTGAAGGAGATCCCTGGATTCCACATTAGTTAGCTCTCGTTTATCAAATTCTTACCTGTACTTCAGACTCTCCACGTGCCTCATGTACCAAACCCTCAAAATGACCTGGGAAGTAAGCATTATTATCCCTGCTTTAAAGAGCAGGAAGCTAACACTCAGAGTAGCTAAGCAAACGCCCACAGGTCTTGTTGTTAAGAGGGGACCACGCCGGAACTAGGTGCAGGTGCTCCGATGCCAGCTCCGGCGTCTGCCCACCAGACCTTCTTCCCAGCTTCATGTCACGGTGGGAAAACAAACAAACAAACACACGCTATGGAAGCAAACGGTCTGATGCTGTAATCGGGCGTTGTGAACAAGATGTCTCCGTGTGGTCATCCTCACGCTGCTCCTGAAATCACCCTGCCAAGCTTTAGTGGGTCATGCTGAGCTGGCCAGTTCTTAGAGACACCAAACAGTCCAGCCGGGAGCATGCCTGTGATATTCAACTCGAGGCCATGCCTCCTCTCTCGGGCCCCAAGAGGCAATATTCCTGTGCCTTAGTCATCTCAGGGCGAGGAACCAGGCAACTAGAGACCGCCTCTATAGCCTAAAGCCCACCAAAATAATTCACACTAGCCAACCCTAAGTCATTTACCACCCTTCCCCCTCCCTGCCTTTCTCCCACAAACCCCAATAAAGGGGTGGCCTAAGGGTTCCCCTCACTCCCGTCTTCTGCCTCTGCCCTGCGTGGTGTGCCGTCCTCCTGTCTCCAGGGCCTGTGAGGGATGCAATAAACTTTGTATCCCTGAGCCTCTCCTCCACCTCCACTGTGGCCACACCTGACTGACCATTTCATGAAAGAACACAAACCGGTTCCTGCGCCCGGCTTTACAGATGGGGCTTAGAGAGACGGAGTGGTCTGTTCAAGACCACACTACCCATGAATGGCAAGTCCAGACTTAAACCCCAGACCCTCTGGTCTCTCCCAGATCGCAGCCTGTCCCTCTTGCTCCAGCAGGGGCCCACTAGCAGGAGGCTGGGTTAGAGGGGCCCTCCCTGATCCCCCACTATGCCTCCTGGCACAGTCACGGGAGGCCACAGTCTAAAATCAGTGAGGGAGGCGAGCACGTCTCCCTGCTTCTATCTGTCTGGACACTTTGTTCCGTAAGCGCTTGTTTTCAAACAGCTCAGCCTCAGCTCCCCAGAGCTTCCACGTGGCTTTGAGTTGGAGCGCTGTGAGCTCTCCTATTGGCCAATTTTCTCAGGTCCATCTTTCTTCACTTGTTGAGCCTGTCATAAAATATTCTAAGGAGGCTGGAAATTATTTTCACTAATAAACATATAAAAAATCTGGGCCAGACTTGCCAGGAATCTAGGCACTTACTGTGTTTCCTCTTTCAGGACACGAGGTGTGCAGCTCACATGTCAAACCTCTCACACTGCTGTTCTTCAAAGAGTGGACCCATGGCACCATAAGATCTTAGGGGCTTGGAGCCAAAGTTGGTCTTAATTATCATTTGCATCTCATTTTCAGATAGGGAAACAAAGGCTGAGGAAAGTGAAAAGTGTCCCAGGTCATCTAGAGAGTTTGGTGGCAGAACCAGGGCTGTTGCTCATATCCCTTGAAACCCAGTTCAACTCTCTTTCTACTACACCACTCTACTGTCAACGAAACCAGGACTAGGTGTCCATCTACCCATTCATCTATCAATCTACCCACCTACCCTTCCACACGAATCATCACTAACAATAACGCAAAAACCATCCCTACCCCAACAAGCAGAGTTTTTCCCGTTGAAAACACTGACACTAGGAGTGAGAGTTGCTTTGAGATGTTAACTGGCCCCCAGAGTATGCTGCATTATTAGGTTGGATGTCTTTAGTGTTGCAAATATTTGGTGTTGCAAAAGAATAACGTGAAATCTTGCCAGCGATAGTCATCAATCACAGTATGGTATTCTGTGGGTTCAGAAATGTTTCTACAAAAGGAAAAAATTTTAATAACAACTTTTAACATGCTGTAATAAAAACTGTATCTCATGTCTCCAATTTTTCAAAAACTTACAGCATCATGTGAAGTGCAAAAGACTACATAAAGAAAATAGATTTTAGAATTTCATAGACTCTGAGAATTAAATGGGTTCTTAGACATTGATTAGAAAGGAAGGAACAGTGAAGTTAGAATCCTAAGGCTTGGGTTCAAGTCTTACCCACCACTTAACTTGCTCCTCTTGGACAAGGAAATTCATCATTATGAGTCTCTCCCTTTTCATCTAAAAATAGAATTAAGAACACCTACCTCGGGTTGTTGCGAGGACTAAAGGAAAGACTAACTGAGCACTTACTATGGGCCGGGCACTGTTACGTGTTTTAGGCAGGTGTTATCACAGTTGAGGAAATCAAATACACGGGAAGAAAGTCCCACATATATTGCAAAGCCCTATTCAAATTCATACTATTGGTATTCATGGATACCTCTACTCAAGCTGCCTCCCCTTTCTTCATTATCGGATTTGCTTGATTCACACTCACAAACCTAACACTTCTGTAGAGTTTTACATAGTGCTGTTATGAACATTACCTAATTTTAAATTCTGGACCAGCATTTAATCTGTAGTTGTACTGGATAAAGAACTGAGGGCAGAGAGAAGAAATGATTTTTACACCTCTAGCTAATGGTGACAGCCAGGCCTCGAGACTCAGACTTGAAACTCTAAATAGAGAGTGTTCCACCCACCTTTCCTCCTCATCTGCCTTGAGTCTATGACTTTCTGGAAGCCTGAACACACAGCTCTTCCACCCCTTCACCCCCAGGGACCCCCAGCCCTACCTTCCCTAGGACCTGAAAATTATTTGGTACTTTCCAAAGAGATCAAGAATGCTGACTCCTCTCTTTCAACCACTGCCACGGAGCTCATCAGCTGTCACCACAAGGGGACCTGCCCACTGTCTTCAATGGGAAGATTGATCCTGTAACTTAACCCTCCCCATGAGTCTTCTCTAGCTATGCCTGAATCTCTCTTGTGCCTGGATTCAGAGATGCTGTCAAATGCCCCAAGCCTCTGGGCAGACTGCCTACTTCTTTTTTTTTTT
>CM052545.1:33893439-33926845 GCA_028533065.1 Trachops cirrhosus | reverse complement strand
TGGGCGGGGCACCCCTGTCGTAGGGTTGTGACGTTGTATGTGGGGGTGGGGTCCGAGAAGGAACAATGGCGCTTGCTCTGCTTTCTGTAGGACCCCAGACCCTTCCGCCACTTTCCACAAGCCCACTGGGCCCCTCTGGCACCAATTCCTGTGTGGGTGGGCCTGTGCACCCCGTGGGACCTTCCTTTTCAGTCAGCGACCCAAAGCTCTATTTCCCGGTGCTGGGACCCTGAGTTGCGTGCAGTGCCTTGCTTCACAATGGCCGCCTCGCTGGGTCTGCCAGTCGCCACCCCCCTGGCCGGGGCCCACCAGCCACCGCTGCTTGTGCGCCCAGGGTCTGCCTGCTGCGGACTTGCGTGCCGCCCCGGGTGCTCAGCTCTCCGCTCCGCGTCCCTCACCCGACCGGACTCCGCCCCTCCTACCGGTCTGGATGAAAGTGTCTATTTTTAAATCCTTGGTTGTCCGACTTCCATACACTTCAATTTTCTGTCAGTTCTGGTTGTTATTTTGTTTCTATATCGTTGTTGTCCCTATCTTGGTTGTGCGAGGAGGCACAGTGCGTCTACCTATGCCTCCATCTTGGCCAGAAGTCTCAGATTGCCTACTTCTGTACTCATCAGTGACCAGCCCAGGGCAGCTGTAACCACCTCCCTTCCTTGCTTTACCTCTTTGACCACACAGTCCTGCTGAAGACTTGTGCCATCCTGGCTCACTCTGATGCTATTTGGATGTACCTGGAACTGAACTGCCTTGAGTGAATTGCTGGGCTGGGGGAACAAAATCCCCTTAGCTGCCCTTCAAAACCTTCTTCATGCCCCTCACTGCCCAAGCCTGCTTTAGCCTCGCATTCTTAGAAGCAACTCTCTGCACCCATTTCATCAAGAACACGAATGCCATTTAGCAGGAACTCCAGGTCTTCTGCACCTCACATCTGTCTGCATCCACATTGTTTCCTCTAGGATCAGAGTGAGAACGAAGCCTTTCCCTTCTCAAGGTGACCTACAGCCTCTGCATTCCCTGCCAACCCCTGCCAGCTTCCCCAGGACGGCCCGTGGTGGGGTAAAAGAAGGGTATGGGACTTGTTCAGTGACATATGTGGCTGGTGGGGTGTTAAGAGGTTACCTCCTATACAGTAAAGATTCCCAACAAGACACTTATTTAAATATTGGAAGATAGATCCCCTTTCCTTAAGGTTTCAAGTCCCTTCACTACCCAAATAATTCTTCTTTAAATGTGTTTCAGCTTGTCTGCCTCCAGTGGTGAATGTTTAACTGGTTCTCCGGAACAAAACCTACGATCCCACTTCGCAGGGCTGGCCAGTGCCTGAGGTGTGAATACTCTCACTATGGCCTGCGTCAAACTGCCCAGGTGACATCACTAATGATGGGGTTGGGACGAGATGCACATAACTGTGGTGACTTCAGCCCTCTGCCGTTCGCATCCATCCACAACTGCAGAACTCAGAGAGGAAAGGAACACTGAGGAGGGTTAGAAGGAAACACCACTTTACGACCAGCTTTGGAATAACTGATTCAGGCCAAGAATTATCAGTAGATGCTAATATCATTGAGAGAAAGATCGTTGGAAAACAGCACCTCTCTACACAGCATGAAAGTGTGTCCCACAGGTCACTCCTTCACTAGAAAGGGAACAGGAGGCACCTTCACAGTAAGGTCCTGGACCAAGTAATCCAATTTCACATCAGCAATACAGGAACGAAGTGGCACGGTGTGCCTGCTCTGATGTGATGCTCTGGGCAGAACTTACAAAGTATCTCTGCCAAGGATGTTGAACCTGCATCTAATCATGTGGAAACAATTAAGCAAACTCAAATTAAGGGACATTCTACCAAGCACCCGACCTCTGCTCTTCAAAAATATTGATGTCATGAAAAATAATGAACGCTAGAAGCCATTCTAGATCAAAGGGGATGGAAAAGATGGGACAATGGAATACATGACCCTGGATTACGTCCTGTATCAGGGCACAAAAAAGAAAATTGCTGTAAAGGACATTGCTGGAGCAATTGGGGAAAGTAAATTGTGGACAATGTATTTGTAATTGTATTGTACCAACATTAAATTTCCTGAATTTAATAACCCTGAGTGGTGATATAAGAGAATGTTATTGTTCTAGGAAATACATACTAAACTATTTAGGGGTGAAGTTTGCAACTGACTCTCAAATGGTTCCACAACAATAAACATAGCAATTACAGTGGGTGGGGTGAGAGGGAGAGAGAGAGAGACTAGCAACATATCAAAAATTAATGAACCAAGATGAAGGGTATAAGGGTGCTCATTATACAATGTTTTCAACTTCTTGGTAGGTTTAAATAATTTCAAAATGAAAAAATAAAGGCCTACACTGAAGGGCTACGGATTTGTCTAGTCTGTGTGGAGTCCAAAGGGCAGTCGCCTCCATTAGCCTGGACCCCAAACTTGGCTTTAAAGTTGCTGTCGAGTGTATCGTCCCTAATGCTCAAGCACAGGACTTCATGTCCATTGTAGTAGCTTCTCAGGTCAGGGCTGTCCCTCTGGATTTCAGGCTTGTTTTGGATTCTGGCTCTGCATTCCTATGAACCTAATGCATACCTCTGTGAACCGCAAAGCACATAACCATGCTCTCTGGGATTGAACTGCATTTAACAAAATTTATTAAGTACACACAACGTGCAAAGCAATAGATTGAGTACAAAAAAGTCAGCAATAACTAAAACCAATGTGACTGTTTATTGTAGGCTTCCGGAAACTATAAGAACTAGGTCTTACACTTCTTTGCCCACCTCATAGCACCCCACGGTAGTGAGCATATAGTAGGTGCTTAATGAATATGTGATTTGGCCTCACTTCGGTAAGCAGGCAAAAGGCTTAAAGGGTCAGTTTCCATGAGAGGTAATATAAGTAATAATCAAATGTATGAAAAACTTTATGAGATTACTAGTTATCAAAGAAATGCAAAATAAAACAAAATAAAATCTCTCTAAAAATAATGAGGTAAGTGCTACATCATGCTGGCAAGATCACGGTGGAAACTAGTGTGTTTATACATTGCTGATGACAGTGTAAAATACTTTTGAAAAGCAATTTGGCAAGATGTATCAAGTATCATAAAAATGTTCGCAACCTCTGTTCAAGAATCTCACCCCTGGGAATTAACCCTGAGGAAATAATCCAGAAGAAGGGAAACACAATAGCACAGAGATAATAACTCACTGCCCTCTTATTTGTAGCAGTGAAAAACTGGAGCGTCATGAATGAAAAATCAGGGTAATTAAATCATGGTACATCAACTAGATGGACTTGGATGAAGCCCTAAAAATGACAGCTATGAGGTCTATTTTATAACGACATGGGAAATGCATGTGCCAAAATATTAAGCAAATATATACACAAATAGGAAGATTAAAAGAAAACTGGCATTATTGAAAATAATTGATTTTTTAGACTATTGAAATTATGAGTAATGTTATATTTCCTGATGGCATTATTGTGTTTGAGCAACATAAAGAACTTAAAATTATCATCTATTGAAAGAAGGAGAAAAGGATAGTCTTGTGGGCTAGCTAGGGGTGTCCAAACTTTGGTGTCTCTGGGCCACACTGGAAGAGTTGTCTTGGGCCACACATCAAGTACATTGTGACACATAATCACAAAAATATCTCATAATGTTTTAAGTCAACTTATGACTAAGTGTTGGGCTGCATTCATAGCCGTCCTGAGCTGTATGTGGCCTGCGGACCACAGGTTGGACACCCCTGGACTGTGTCCCTTACCCTCAAATTCCTATTTTGAAATCCCAATCCCAGTACCTTAGAATGTTAGTTGTATATGGAGATCAGGTCTTTAAAGAGATGATTAAGTTAAAATGAGGCTATTAGAGTGGATCCTAATACAATGTGACTGACCAGTGTCCTTGTAAGAGAGGAAAAGACACTCGAAGAGAGACAATCCCACCAAGGGCAGCAAGAAGATGACCATCTACATGCCTAGGAGAGAACCTAGGAGAACCCAACCCTGCTGGCACCTTGATCTTGGACTTCCAGACTCCAGAATTATAAGAAAATAAATTTCTATGACTTAAGCCACTCTGACTGTGGTATTTTACTATGGCAGCCCTAGAAAACGGATACAGGCTGTAACAGACCACCCGGCCAGGCAGGGCTAATGGCCACCTCCAAGGATGTGACAATCAGAAGACTGGGTGCATGGGACGGGTCATCATCGACACTCCCGTGACCCCAGGACCACGGAGAATCCAAGGAGGCTCCTTTCACCATCTTCGGCCCAGTGAGTGGACTCAGGGAGTGGCTCTGAAACCTTTTGCAAATCAGGAGCACCTGAGTAAGTCTGAGATCAGAGCCTGGACATCCTGATTTAGAAATGGGGCTGGCCCTGGAATCTGCATTTCTAATAACAACTTTGCCCCGGTTTTGTTTCAGTGACATAGTTGTGCTGAGTGAGCTGTCAGATGACTGAAGTTCATGATCCCTTTAGCTTTTGGGTTTCTTCTTTATGCTCCCTTAACTTCTTCTGTCTCTCCCAGCAAACAGAGGTCCCAGGTGGTCAGAATGTCATGTTCGACCTTCAGATCCAGTCTGGCTTAAACATCCAAAAGGCAAGCAATCCCACTTCTGGGCCTACACCCGAAACAGTCAAGAGCAAGGACTCAACGAGACAGTCTTCTGCCCATGTTCACGGCCATTGTTCACGGCCCAAAAGGTGGAGGCAACCCCAGTGTGCGTTAATGCATGGATGGAGAAACAGAAAGTGGAAAGTACACACCAAGGAATATCATTCAGCCTTAAAAGGGAAAGAAATCCTACCACATGCTACCACGTGGATGAACCTTGAGGACATTATGCCAGGTGAAATAAGCAGTCACAAAGGACAAATATTGTATGAGGGCCCTAGAGTAATCCAACTCAGAGAGACGGGAAGCAGCGCTGTAGTTTCTGGGACTAGGGGTGGGGAACACGAAGTTAGTGTTTAAAGGATACAGAGCATCCTTTGGGAAGATGGAAAGAGTTCTGGAGGTGGACGGTGGTAAAGTTCGCACAACCACATGAATGCCCTTAACGCTGCTGAGGTGTATGCTTAAAGACGGTTACTGTGATGTATGTTTTATGTTATTCTATTTTACCACAATTCAAAACATTTCTAAAGGGGGATTAAGAGAAGGGCCGGGATGGGGTGGGGCAGGAAGATGCACTAAGCCTCAGTCTGGAGACTCACCCCCGGGGTGAGGGTGGGACTGAGGGGAGAGAGAGCCTGGCTGGGTCCAGGCGCTCCAGACGAGCGAGCGTTACTCAGGGTCTGCCCAGTCCCACCCAAGGCCAGATGATAAAGGGGCCACCTGGGAGCCACTTGATGCAGGCCCAGCTGCTTTCACAACTGAAGTTCGGGGCCTGGCCAGGGGCCTGGGCTGGGATCTTCTTTCCCTTCCCCCATCCGCTCTGCCCTCAACTGTAAAGGTGGGGGCCCGGGGCTGGCCCAGCTCTGTGGGGCGGCCCGGACTTTCAGTGCACTGGGAGGAAGAGTGCAGCCTGAGGCCCGTGTGCTTGGGGTCTGTGTCCTGGGCACATGAGAGCTCTTAGCACGGCCCATTCCTCCGGGGTTTGGGGATAACGTTCCCAAGTCCTGCTCTGAGGAGGGTAAACAAACAGCTGAGCGCCGGCAGCTCCAGCTGTGGGACACTTTCCAAGACTGAGAGGGAAAAAAAAATTATTCCAGCCCCAAATGCCTAGTTAAGTTGAAAGCAATGGCTGCTGAAAGGAATGGCAACTTCTCCATAACCTGCAGTTTTATCTAGAAAATGTAAAACTCCATCCTTGAGAGTTCATGTGTTTTACTTTGTAATTACAGTATTACAGTCCTTTGTAAATGTGGTATCGCAGCCCCTTCTGCAGGTCTGTTTGTACAACATGGGCTGTGACAGCAAACATCGTAAAACCCCACATGGCCAGGCCGTGTGAACCGGCACAAATGGGTGGGACAGAGAATTGGCTCAAAACTGGTCTTTGTGGAAAACCACCCTCCCTCCCCTCACCACCAGGTGCCTCAGCTTCCTATCGACTTCTTGCCCAGAGGCCCTGCGGTTTGGTGGACAGAACAGTGAACTTGAGCAGACCCCGTCCCAGGCCTGTTCTGGTCACGTGTGAACAGAGCCCTGCCTGCCTGGCCCAAAGCTCTAGTTCCCAGCCAATCTGCATTTCTCACTCCCGCCACCCCCGCCCCTGCCCCGTGGGGCCAGGTGGAAACCCTGTGCGAGCAGTGGGCATCGGTGGAATGAGCTTGACTAGGACACCAGAGTCTGAGTGCAGCTCAGCCCTGTACTGCCAAGTGCCATCTACATTTAACGAGGACCCACCCACCTGCGAGAACTCTCCGTCTCCCTGGGCCTCCCTCTCCTCATCTACAATGGGGTTGACGATGTCTGCCTCACAGCACGGTGTGAGGATCAAGTGGAATGACAACGTGAAATACTACGCTACTCTGATGTCACGGTGCCACTAGAGGTGAGGTGGGAGGGCGGGGGACCTTGGGTACTACAAACGGGGCAGCTCAGAAACCAGGCCACAGCTGCCCGTGATAAGTCAGAGTGTGAAGGAGGCAAGAAGAGTGGGGGTGAGCAGTGACATGTAACTCACCCCTGACTGGCCTCCTTGGGCCTTAACCACGCCCCATAAGAGATCTTTTCCCTGTGGAAACTGTGACAGTCATGAAGATTGGGGCCGGATGGGAAACCCCCTTCTGCATCCTCTGCATCCTCCACTACAGGTGGCCTGGGCCAGGATAGGCTGGTGGACACAGGTGTGGCTCCAAAGAGGAGCTGGGGCTGCGGTGGGTGGGACACCGCCCCTGTCCCAGGGAAAAGGTGTCTTGTAGGAGGTACTGAAGCTGCAGTGAGCTGGCCGGGCTGCTGGGACCACCGTGCATGAACAAGCAGGCTGGGCCGGGGCAGGTCTGAGGGAGCCAACAGGGTCCTGAGCTAGAAGTTTTCAGAGCTGATGGGACTTTGAAGGACTAGTCCAATAACTATCAACCTGGGGTCCCTGATATAATCTCTAAAGAGCCCCAAAGTGTACATGGGTTTTCCAAGTAGAACAACTGATAGCCATCAATGTGCCAAAGAACAGTTCCCAAGGCTCTTACATAGCCAGCGACAGTGCTGGGACCTTGAGCCAAAGGCCGGACCGCCAGTGCAGCGACCTGTCCTCTCTGGTGCAGCTGCTGACTTGCACACGGCCACAGAGAAAGGCAGGAGAGAGAGGCCAGTCTAGAACATGAGCGCGTCCCACCAGGTGGCCAGAGGGCTGCACTCTGGTGCGGGACCTGGGAGCAAAGGACACCAGACCCTCCCTCTTTCCTCGGGGGTAGGGTGGTGGTGACGGTCCACTATTCATAGTACAAATGTTCTGTATGTTATGATGCCCCGACAACTTAAACAAATGGTCCTGGCTGGGGAGAAGCTGCCCCTCCCTGGGATAGCCAATGCTTAGAGATAGCGGAGAGCCCTAGTTTGCCTTCAATGATGCAAACCAACCAATGCAGAGCTGCACCTTCTGTATCTGTCCGGCCTGTGCACCCAGCAGGCAAGTTTTCTCTGTCCTAACCACCCCTGGGCCAGGTACCAGGTACCAGAGACCACCCCAGTGGCCCAAAGCCCACCAAAATTCTTCAAACTAGCCAGTCCCAAACTGGTTACTCTGCACTGTCCTGTAGAAACCCCATTAAAGGGCATGGCCTAAACACTTCCCTCATGTCGGGTCTTCTGCCTCTTGACCACCCAGGTGCTTCACCTCGGGCCCTGCGTGGGATGCCATCCTCCTGTCTCTAGGACCTGTCGGAACAACACATTTTGTTTACCTGAGCTGCTCCTCTTTCCTCTTGAGGCAGCACCTGACTAAGCCTATCTTGAAAAAACGCAAAACAGGGGGCTTTCCTAAGATGCAGCAGGAGAGGAGGCCCACGATGCTTCCTCCCTTTCACCGCTTTGCCCAGGGAGAACGTCGAGTGCACTTTCACTCCCGGGTACACCAGAGCGCATAGTGCTCCCCACTGAATTCACGTCTACCGAGAACCTGTGAATGCGGGCTTGTTCAGAGAGAGGGTCTTTGCACATGTAATCGAATTAAGTTAAGGTCACGCTGGATTCGGGTGGGCCATCTGCGACAACATGATGGACCTTGAGGACATTATGTCAGTGCAATAAGCCAGACACAGGAAGACAGATGCTGTACGAGCTCACCTATGTGTGGGCTCTAAGAGGTCAAACCCACCAAATCAGAAAGTAGAATGATGGTTTCCAGGGGCTACAGGGAGGGAAAAGTGGGGAGACGCTGGTCAAGGGTACAAAGTTGCAGTCATTCAAGACGAAGAAGTTCTGGAGATCTCCAGCCTGGTGACTGTGGTTAATAATACCAACAACAGCAGACCACATATGCCATGGTGGTCCCAGAAGATGACAAGGGAGCTGTAACATTTCCATTGCCTAGTGACATCACACTGTCCCAGTGTAACACATCTCTCGTGTGTTTGTGGTGATGCTGGTGCAAACAAACCCACTGCACAGCCAGTCGTGTCAAAGTGTATACAGTGTCTGTGTACGGTTCCAGTGGGGTACTATACTACACTACACTCATCGGGGGTCACTTCTTAAATTATATAAATGTCTAGCCACTCTGCTGTGCACCTGAAACTAATATAAATTATTATTGAATTTCAAGTCTAATTGAAAAAATTAAATAAGTGAAAAAATTTCAAAACAAAGCAAAAGCATAGCACGTATCATTATGTATGGCACATAAACTTGATAATGGTAATAAAGGATCACTTTATGTAATGTCGCCACTACTTTATGTAATTACCAGGCTACACCTTCATCGTTATTTTAGTGTTCTCTTTCTATGTACAGGCTATCGCATCTAACCTAGGTGTGCGGGGAGCTGCACCACCCAGGCCTGTGTCCGTGCCCCCGACGACGTTGGCACAATGAAGTCGCCTAACGACGCATTTCTCGGAATGGATCCCTGTCGGAGAGCGGTGTGTGGCTGTGTGCATTCTGTGCTGGAGTCTGCTGAGGGAGTAGACCTGACACGTTCTCACCACACACGCACACGCACGCAAATGGCGACATGTGATGTCCGGTTATGTTGATTACCTTGATTGTGGTGACCATTTCACACTGTAGACATATATCAAAACATCAGGAGGTACGCCAAAGATATGAACAGTTTTTATTTGTCAATTGTACCTCAGTAAAGCTGGGAGGAGAAAACTAAAAGAAAAACTGTTTAAAGGAAAACTTGGAGCATTTGACTTACTCTCTTTATTCCTAAATAATGACTTTACTCCCAAAGAAGGTAGACGTTATTTTTTAAAAGTCAGCAAAGCAGTGAACTTCAAGAACCAATGCAGGCACCAGACAGCATGTGCCTGAGCCTGAGTGACATCTGGGTCCCCAGAGGAGGGTGCACAGGAAGACAGGCCTTCCCGGGGCATCCGGGGTTTGGGGGCACCTGGAGCCTTGAACACAAGTTCCCATTTGGCCAGAAAAACATGGGGAACCCTGAGCAGGGCATGTCCCCGCCCTGGGCCTCGGTTTCATTTACAACAGGTGAGGTCAGGACTAATCCTTCCCGGCTCTGGTTTTGTCATTCCGCCTCTCTCTTGCTGGGTACCCTTGGGGTTCTTGCCCAGCTTCTCCTGCCTATGGCAAGAACGTTCTCTAGGCCCAGGCTCCAGGGAGCCTCCATTGGCAGCATCCAGAACCAGGTGGGGGCAGCACACACACACGTCTGAGGAGGGGGAGAGGGGGACCTGCTGGCCCACCTGAGAGTGTGCTGGTGGCACCAGGGCAGTCACACCACGTGGGGTGTTCTCAGCGTTACTGAAGGGTGCCCGTGGCTTTTTAAAAGGACGGATTTATTAAAACACCAACCACTGGGAAAATTGACCACAGTTGTTTTCCTTTCTCCAAGGTCCCTCCCACCCTCCCCCATGGGTCTGCCTACATCTGCGTGCATGCCCGCTCTCAGAGTGCGTTACACACAGTAGGGCAGCCTTCCTTCCTTCAAAATAGCTCCATACACATTTCCCCGTGTCCTTCAGAAAGGCTGCGTAATATTCCTGGGTGTTGATTGACCGTGATTTAGCTAAATGACCCCCTAAGGTTGGACATTTATGGGTTTTCCAGTTTTACATGACTGTGAAAAATTTTAAGAGTTTTGTACACAGGCCTGTCTTCCTTCTTTGTAATCATTGCCTTGAGGCCAGTGGAGTAGGATTTTTTAGCTCAAGGGTATAAAGGGCTTTTATAGACACCGAAAGGCCATGGACTTCCTCAAGGCAATCTGCTTGTTTATTCCTGCTCAGTGGCCACAGCTAATGGTCAGGGGACCAGGGTTAATGGGTAGGAGACTCCTTTCCCTGACTCCTCCCGGAAAGACGCAGTTTTTCCAAAACTCTGGCAGATAACATGCTTCAAAGAGGACAACTGGCCAGATCCCGTTGTCGTTAACAACAGCAAGAAGAAGAAACAAATCGCTTTGCAGAACGAAACCCTCCCACAGTGAGTCAGCACGGCCAGGGCTCTGCGGTTCCCCCATTTCCCACCCTGGGAACTGGCACCGTCGCCTCCAACAGGTCGCTTTCGGACACCCACCCCTGTCCGTGCAGGTGCTAAGTCAGGGAGGGGCTCCAAAGCTCGCTCATACAGATAGAATCTCTGCAATGGAGCGGGGGCGCGTGCTGGCTCCAGGTGGCCCCACCGGCCCCAACCAGCTGACAGCTGAGCTCACATCGATGCTCTCCTCAGAGAGAAGCCTGGTGCTTTGGGAGAAACCTTTGGGAGAGGCCACTCATGTCCCCTGAGCTGGAGCAGAGCCGGGCCCACATCTCTTCTGGGATTTCCTGAGGAAGGGAGGCTATGGATTGGGAACCACACCAGCAGGGTGAGACAGGAATACAGGAAGTGCTCACCCCGGTCCCTGTCCCAGTTCCCTCCTCCCCTGGGTTGCTCCGTAGAGGACCCAGGAAACGTGGGGCTCTCATGAAGGAGCTCAGAGAGGGCAGGAGCCCAGGGGATGCCTGCCGGCCGTCAGGCCACGCTGGGCTGCCAGCTGGAAGGGCAGTTGGGGCCAATAAAACTTGGGTTTTCCGTCTCTGAGGGACTTCTCAGAGATGGAAGGCATGGGGACATTACCCTAACAAGACCGTGTAACTGGAGGCCACAGCAGCAGAACTGCCCACCATCACCGGCAGCCCCCGCCCCTGCCCCAGAGACTGGCTTGTTATGTGAGAAGCTCTCAGCCCTGCGTTCCTCCTGGGCCCTCCCACCACATATGGCAGGCATGCTTCTGCTAGAAGGTTATTCACCACTTATCTGAAATTCAACTTGATCAGGGCAGCCTGTATTTTCATTGGCTGACTGTGGCAACCCTACATGGGGGAGGCAACCGGAGGGGTCCAGGTGACAGACGATGGAGCCCATTGGGGCTTGCTGCTGAAGTGAACATGGGCGGCAGGTAAGACAGAGTTAGGAGGGTTCCTTGGTCCTTGGTTAATACAACTGAGTGGACTGTGGTGTCATTTACAGAGATGGAGGAAAATGGGGGAGGGAAAATCAAGAGTTCTATTGGTAGTTGAACACATTGGCCTGGAATTCAGGGCAAAAGTCCAAGGTGAAATGATGGAATTTGATGAAGGTCACCAGGAACAGAGTTCAATTAAAGAAGAGAAAAAGACCAAGGACTGAACTCCTAGTTACTCAAAGATTTAGAGGTGAAGCAGCAAAGAAGACCCATCCATTGCTTCACTGAATCACGGTACATCAGAACGCCTCAGAATGCTATAGTACCTCCACTCTGAGATTCACAGAGAAACATTTATTGAGCCCCTGGTATCAGACAGGCATTGTGCAAGGCACTTCACCTGCTATCTCACTGAATTGTTACAATACTGAGAAGTGACCATTATGATCCCCATTTTAATGCTGCTTTTTTAAAAATGAGGCTTAAATAATTTCCCCAGATCACAACTTGTAAATGAACAAGCTGACATTTGACCAGGTTTGCCTGGTCCCCAAATGTCTGTTCTTTCCTCTGCACTGTGTCTGGTGGTTTATTTTTTGCATATTTGCTCTCTAGTTGGTGCAGTCTTCACGGCAGGGGCCTCTCTTCGTCCCGCCTCCTGTCTCGCTGTGTCTAACACAGTGTCAGGCAGACAAGGCATGATGCCTATGGGAGGGTCGCAGAAATTCCAAGAGTGTATACCTTTTTTTATTTCAAAGGGTGGAAGTTAAGGGCTTATTAGTTGCTCAGCTTCAACCCCAGTCCAAACTCAAAACCATCTGTTACTGACAAAATCTACTTGATAACTCTAGTGCACGTAGCAGAAGGTAGAACTGGAAAGCAGAAGGAAAGGCAGGTTTGGAAGGTAAAGGGCTGAGCCATGAAGAGGGAAATACAAGCTACAGAAGGAAAAAAAAGACCAACTTTAGTCCATTCCCATCTTTTGTGTGTGTGTGTTTGGCTTAAATAAGAAAGCCCCTTTTCTTAGCAAGATCTGGCTGCTGCGTTCATAGGGCCCCCAAAGTTCCCTCTGATCCTGGCTCCTGGGATGGAAACTGAGGCACTGACAAGTCTCTCTTGTTTCCTGGGTAGCATGGTTAGATGAGGGCTGGGTTGTGGTGTGGCTGGTGGAGGTCTTGCTCAATGACAGCCACCTAACAACACCGATGATCCTCAACCGAGGGCCACGGATGCTGTTGGCAGTATACATGGATGAATTAACTTAATCCTCACCGCAGCGCTTCAATGGAGAGTGTTTCCACTATGACTCGGGTAGCCTGAATAACTCACCAAGGTCACGCAATCAGTGGCAAAGCCAAGGTTTGGACCCTGGCAGTCTGACAGTGCCCATTCACTTTGCCCCTGGGCACTAGATACTGTTTCCAATGGGAGCCTGGGCTAAGGGGAGCCCCGGCAGCAGGACCCAAACTGGCAACCCCGCTGAGCCTGTTTCCTGGCCCTCACACTGGGAACTCTTTCCTGGATTCCTTCAGTTACTGGGAGAATTCGATGATGTAATGTATGTGAAAATTCTTTGAGAACTCTGAAGCTCGAGCCAGAGGTAAAAGATAAAGGGCTAATTAATGGTCAATATAAGCCTAGTGGAGGGGAGGAGGTTGGCAAACATTTGCTGTGAAGGGCCAGGGAATAACTATTTTAAGCTCTGCAGGTCATACGGTCTCTGTTATAACTACTCAACTCTGCCACTGTAGCACAAAAGCAGCCACAGAAAACACATAAATGAATGAGCATGGCTGTGTGCCAATAAAGCTTTATTGACAAAAACAGGCAGTGGCCAGATTTGACCCTTTGTCTATAGGAAGGATTCCAGCAGGAGTAGCTGAGGTTGGGCCTCTGCCTTGTCCTATCTAATTATTGTAACAATGTGACTGGAGACTCAGAGAGCTTATTGTCAAGTTTGCAGGTGAGCTTCCCCCCATGCCCATTTTTCTTACCTGGGTCATGGTTGGAGGCATCCATCCCAGTCAGAGAGACAGGGCAGTGGAATCTTTCGTGGAGAACTCAAGATGTCAAAACTCTCTTCCTTTTTCCTCCCACTCCCCTGGAGCTAACGTGCGACTGGGTCACCTTCTGCTGGGGAAGCTCTGAGAGTTCCGAAAGGTCCACCCAGCCAAGATAAGAGGCAGCAGGGAAGGCAGTTTCTCAGGTAAGTGAGGTCAAGGTTTAAGGAAGAATGCAGGTGGAGGGTCTTTGAGGTGACCCCATGGCACCTCATAGGACAGTAAAGTGTGCACCTGGGCTGATGTGCCTTTGGTCGAGTCCTCCTGGGAAGCGCACACAAGTCTGCAAGCGGTGGCATGGGGACTGGGTTGGGAGACTGTCCCGGACGTGTTCAGACCTGTTGACACAGGCTGAAAGGAGAAGCTAAATGACAGGTGTCCGAATCCAGACTCAAACCAGTCCGACAGGCTGCAGTACTCAGCAGCAACCAGAGCGATGACAGGAAACCGAGATTCCTAACACCATCCACATTGAAGCTAAAGCAACAACGCCACCAACAAAAGCCAGTTACACTGATAGGGGAGGAAGGAGCGCTCACTGAGCAGCGTTTCCTTTGAAAGAGATCTGGTGTGCAGGCGGGCAGAAGATGGACATGGTTAGAAAATGGTCACACACTGTGCCATCCGCTGGAAGTGGTCTCGTGCACTGCCGTGAGCTGGCGCTGGAAAGGTTCGTGCAGAGTCAGGCGACATTGGCCCATGTGGGTGCCAAGATCAAAGCAGGCCGGTGGCCAGCACACCCCGCCCTGCCAGACCCTGCCAGACCCTGCCAGTTCTACAGTCTCTCATCCCACTTACCTGCCGCGCAAGCCTGGAGCTAGACGGGTGAGGATGGTGGCGGTGGCGGCCATTATGTTGAGGTGTTCAGTTTCAGATGACAATTAGCTGAGCACCTACTATGGGCAGGGCATTGGCTAGGCATTGGGAGCCCACAGGTGAAAAGACACAGCACCTTATTGTGAAAGAGCTTCCTTTTGGACCAGAAGAGAAGTAAGCACATACGCTGATGATTTCAATATCCTGAAACCACTGTGCAGACAGGAGCTTATACACACAGAGGTCTCCAGACCAGGCCGGATGAGCTACTGTTGAAGTAGCTACTGGTGTTTTCACTTCACTGAAGAAGTTGAGGATGAGGAGAAAGCCTTATTATGAACTGTTCCCGCAAAAGGAACTAGAAACCAGGTGTCTGGCACGGTCAAGGAAGATTAGGTAAAAGTCTCTGTCATTTTCGGCTGTTCTTTTCAATAGAAGCTCAATGCCTCGTCCGTCTGGGAAAGTGGGGCCGAGGGCCATGCTCCCGGGTGTCAGGAGCGGCACCGGCGCCCGGAGCCGGCTCTCTCACTCACTCTCTCCACTGAGGAGCCACAGTGCTGGAAACACCGTGCCGTTTCTGACATACTGGGCCCCGCACCCTCACAGCAAGCCCAGGGGCCCTCAGACAGACAGGGTCTCCACCCAGACTGCCCCTGTGTTTACTAGAAACGTGTGGGCTATGGGACCACACCCTCCCACCGCACACAGCACGCCGAGACCCCTGTTTATACGCAAAACCACCAGGGGCTGAGGCTAACTGAATAGGTTTCTAACTTTTTGCTATTCTGAGAGCAAAATCCCTCTGATTATTCCAATAATGATGATGATGATGACAGCCTCTAATATTGATTATTTTTATGTGCTAGGCACTAAGAGTTTTCGTATATTAGTTAATTTAGTCCTCACAACAACCCAATGGGGTAGGTGCCATTATAATTCCATTTGATAGATGAGGAAACTATAATTTGAGAAGTTAAATAATTTGCCTCATGATGATAGAACCATTCAGTGGTTCTGCCCAGATCTGAATCCAGAAGTTCACCCTTAAAACCCATATCCTAAAGATAATATAGCTATTCTCTCAGAATTTAAGGACACATAGAATAATAGAACTATCTTTAGCTCATTGTTTTTTAGACTATGACTTGTATGGCTCCCCTTTCATGAATCATGAAATAAATTTATGTGTTGTGACCATTTTTTAAAAAAATAGAATAGAATAGAAAATCATTAGCATGTATCACACATTTAAGACTGTTTATTGTGTATATATGTGAACATGTGTGAACTGATTGTGATGTAAAGTGTATTTCTTTTTTTAAAAAAGATTTCATTGACTTATTTTTAGAGAGAGGGAAAGGGAGGGAATAAAGAGGGATAGAAATATCAACATGAGAGAGAAACATCAATCAGTTGCCTTTCCTATGCACCCCAACTGGGGACTGAACCTGCAACCCAGGCATGTGCCCTGACTGGAATCGAACCCGTGACCTTTTGCTTAGTGGAACGATGACCAACCAACTGAGCCACACCAGCCAGGTCTAAAATATATTTCTTACTGTAGGTCATGACCAAAAAGTTTGAGAAAAACAAATCCAGTCCAACCTGTTCATTTTACGAAGTGAGTGTACTAAGGTTCAGATAGCAAAGAGATTTTCCCCAAGATTACAGAGTGTTAATGGATGGGCTGGGACCAAACCCAAGTTTTCCTAACTCTCAGTTTACATCATCAACAAGCTTAACTGACTGCAAAGAAAGCCAAGAGAAAACGAGTGATAATACTAACGGTAATGATAGAACTAATACTATAATAACAACAATAACAGCTACTATTTTTATCATGCTTACTACGAACACAACCCAGTGAGACAGACATACTTATTCCTTACATTTTCAGATGAGGAAACTCAGGTCCAGAAAGGTCAAGTAATTTGGCCAATGTCACACGGCTGGAAATGGAGGGGTCAGGGTGGGAATTCAAACCCAGACAGGCTGCCCCGAAAGTCCATGGTGTGAAGCAGCAGTGAGTGGTAACACATGATCCTGCCTGTGTTGACAGTGTCCGTGAATGCTCTAATGCCAACGCAGTGTTACGGTGACGTGTATGTTGATACAATTAATAGCACACCTACTTCTACTGGCACATGCCCTTCAGCAGTGATTCTGTATCTCCCTATATTCGGATACTTGGCTAAAACTGAAATAATCATCTTTTTCCCACAGCTAAGATCCCTTCCACGGTTCCTTGTCTCTTTCATTCACTTATCCGTTCATATATGTGAGAAATCATACACTTGCAGAATTAAATAGAGGAGGCAGATTTTTTCAAAGACAAAACTATGCATAACAGCCTTTCTTGTTCCAGAAAGGACTAAGGCAGTTTATACAGAGACCTACACTACACCAAGGTGACAGTGGAGGAGAACGAGATACAGGGAGAACAGGTGAGAACATCGAAGGAGGAGCCAGGCCAACAGGAAGCTGCTTCCCACAACGTCTCTAAGTTGCTGTGGGTGGACCACACCTCTGTCCCAGCTTTTCATTTTAATTACCTTCAAATTCACACATCTTACAATGGGATGAAAACTAATTCCCAGTGTGCATTAATTACCTCCTTGAAAGCTATTTTAATTACTCTCAGATTCACAGTCTCCCAAAGGTGGAAACTAATTCCTCAAGGACAGCATACCTCCTTCTAAGACAGAAAAGAACTCCTCCACGGGCCCTCCTAGTCAGCCCGTGTGACGGAATGATCAGTGTCCTCAATGGCACCCTCGCAACAAGCGTGGGAAGGAATGTCACAGCCCTGCTTCTGACAGTGTCCCGAGAAAGGCTGAGGGCATCATGTTCCTGATTCCAAGATGCGTGATGGTATCGGTGATCTGCGGTATAAAGGGGTATGGGCCCTGGCGCACTGTTCCCTGATAGTGGAGTCATGGACAGACCTGCCTGAAACAAGGCGATCAAAAACGGGGGATGGTGCTCAGTTCAAACAGCATGCGGATCACCGGTGCTCTGCTCTCCCCAGGCTGAGCCCACCCCAAGCACCCAGCTCTCAGGAACCAGGTTTCCCTTTGCACAGTGAGGCCTGTAACGTTAGTGACATCACACTGCCCTGATGTGTATGTGTGTTTATAGTTTTACATGCTCCCAGAGCAGGACCCATATCTCATTCACGATTCTTTTTATTCCCGTGCTATAGACTGAATGTTCATGCCCCACCCAAATTCACAGGTTAAAATCCTAACCCACAAGGTGATGGAATTAAGACCTGGAGACTTTGGGATGTGATTAGGTCAGGAGGGTGGAGCCTTCATTATGGAATCAGGACCCTTGTAAAAGAGACCCCAGAGAGATCCCTGGCCCCTTTACCATGCAATGGCACAGCGAGAAGATGGCTGTTCACGCACCAGGAAGAGAGCCCTCGCCAGACACCAGCACCTTGACCTCAGACTTCTCAGCCTCCAGAACCGAGAGAATAAATGTTTGTTGTTTAATGCCCCAGTCTATGGCAACTTGTTGTAGCAGCCTGAATGAACTACAAAACCAGGGTTCATTCCATTGCCCTGCACCCACCGAGGACTCATAAACAAGGAAGCCCTTATTAAGGATAATGACAGTGACGTCTGACTGCTGCTGTTAAGCAAGAACTAAATTAAGGTGTGAGAGGAGCCCGCACCTCACCGGGAACTCTCCCCGGTCCCGTTCTGTGGCCCACGTTGCTGCGATGCTCCAGCTTCCCACCACTTAGGCCCCCAGATGTTCACACTTCCCCTTTCTGCTGTTTCATTTTCACTGTGCGAGTTCAAGTCCCTTGATGACAAGAGCGGGAGGAAGAGGTGACTTCTGATAACCACAGTGACGTCCAAAATAGTCACGGATGAGATGGAACCTCCTCTAACCCTTGAAGTCCAGCAGAGAACACCTTGTCTAAAGTGCTGGACTGAGGACTTCCTGGCCACATGGCCATTCAATCTCGATTCCCTTTTTCGTGAAGTTAGGACTCCCGTGCTGTTCAAAAATGAACCTGGAAGGATGTTTAGATAGAAAGGTGAATGGAGAGAAGTTCCATGTGAGTTTTATAGAGTAAGACTGCGTATGATTAGCTTATCATTTCATAATATTGAAAAGCAGTAAGTGCAGGCATTTGTACACCAACCACATGTCACCAGTCGGGTCTGCAGGCATGCCGCTGGGCTGTGGGGGTAAGTTTGTCAGTTGTAAGATGTATGAACTTTTTATTGACGAACAGGTTTTGAAGTCTAAGAGTGGTTCAAACAGAACTCCTCTTGTCCTAGCTAGGGTGCCACAGACTAGGTGCCTTAAACAACAGACATTCTTTGTCACAGTGGAGGCTGGCAAGTCAGAGATCAAGGTGCGGGGAGATCTGATTACTGGTGAGGGTGCCCCTCCTGGCTTACAAATGGCCCCTTCTTCCTGTTTCCTCACATGATCTCTCTCGTCTCTTCTCGGAAGGGCACTAATCCCATCATTAGGGCCCCTCCGTTATGACCTAATTATCTCCCAAAGTCCCCCCAAATGCCAACACACTGCAGGTTAGGGCTTCAATATGTAAATTTGGGGGGCAGACACAGTTCAGCCCATAGCACATCCTGTACAAGGTGACCTCCGCAGGGCACTGGAGAGCACGTCCTGCCCAAGATAGGGAAATGGCCACAGCAGGACAGCTCACAGAGGCCCAGGCAAGCTCTGGCTGACTCCGAACCACGGGTCTCCCCGTCCTCTTGGTATTTTCTGAAAGGAAGCATCGCTGGAGGTCTTCGGTCAGGGTAGTCTGAGAAAACTTCCTTCCTACCTAAGGCTAGGTAGGGCCTCCTTCAAAATTCCCAGACTTGTCCACTGAATTCCTAAGGCCCCTCCTTAGGGGAGAGACAGCTGCTGACCATATCGTTCACTGATTACCCCTCACCAGATCTTTCCCAGAGGCCAACCTGATTTCTCAGACGAGACGGGGTGGCAACAGTGGCCATGCCAACGAACTGAGAGGTAAAGTATATGCTTCGTTTCATCAGATCCGCTCTAATCCAACCGAAATCTGTATTCCACGCAGGCCATCTGGTACCCAGGAACTTCAGGTTCAAAGGTGGTAATGATCAAAACTCCCCCCCTGTTTCCACATGGAACAACCAAGGAAGTGTGGCAACGTTTTCATTAGATTGAGAAACCGTGTTCCATCCTCCTTTCTGAAACTCTCAGGATGCTGTGGTACATTCCACCCAGACCCCACGCTGAGAGAAAGGCCTTCCTTCACCATTCTGGACAGCTGTACTTGCTAGGGCTCTCCTCTCTTTTGAATGGAAATCTGTCTTTTGATAAAATCCACCCATTTGTATATTTCTACCCTCTGAGGCCACATAGAATATATCTGCTCCTTCCAGCATGGCAGCTCTTGAGAGAGAAACTTCACCCCCTGCAAGTCTCCCCTTCCCAAGAGAGGACACCCTTCCAGGCCCTCTGGGCCTCCAGAGACCTGCCCCTGGGCCCCCCCCAGTCTGACTGTCCTCTGGACCCTCTTCTGTCACCTAAAAGTTCCCATTCAGCAGAGAAGTTGTAATACCATAGCCCTGTTTTCCTGCTGGGCTGAAACACTTTCCAAAAATTCTGGAAATTTGTTATGGTTGTGGCTGCTAAGCCCACAAAACCCAGATCCCAATCTATCCCTGAACAGCCCAAGAACATGTTCGAATCATCCTCCAGCTGGACATCATTCCTAGGATGAATCATGCGTTTCCCTCCTTGTTGCTGTTGGCTGCCCTTCAGGTCTATGGTCGGTGGGACAGACGCCACCCCTGAGGATGCCCTTTTCCCTGAGTGCGGAAATCCGAGAGCGAAGGCAACATTGAACATCCTGTCACCAGGCCCAGGTGACTATTTTCACCTCCCAGAAAGTGAGGCCAGATCGGGGAGGTCCTGAGCATCTGCCTCAGAATTTCTAGCGAAGGGTCATCTGCAAGGGCTTAACCTCTGGATTCCTTCCCTTGAGTTAACCCAGGACCCCGCCCTCAGCACTCCCAGTCGGCTCTGCCTGGCCTGCGGCCTTGCTCTGACCCACCTCCACCCGCCACACCCACACTTCCACTGTGTGTGCGTCCTCTGCATTAGCACTACAGTCTCCACCACAGTCCCTATTGCAGGGCTCCATCTGTGTGTCCCTGCCTCATCCCTTAGACTGGGAGTTCCTTTCAGGAAGCCCCTCGCTCTTATTTAGCTGTGTCTTCAATCTTAGCGGGAACCTGGCACAAAGCAGGCACTCATGTAAGACAAGTGAGGTTGGAATAAACTGATCGGTTGACTTACTTTGGCAAGCCTTACATACATCCCTCCTTTGGGAAAGGTGGGCACTGAGCATCTCTGCCTTTTGGTGGGAGACAGGAGAGACCACCACAGCCTCTATACCTTCATTATCTCTGTCATGGTGGGATGACCCATGGGCGATGAACTGGGCTGCTCAGAGCATGGAGTCCTCCCTCTGATCCCTTCCCTCATCCATGCTCTGCTCCTTCCTGCCTACAGTATGTGTTCCAAACTCCAGCCCCTCACCACCAGCCTGTCCTGCAGACAGAAACTGGGGAGAAGAGTCCAAATGAATTGAGGCAAACCCATCCCACCCTAGTAACAGCAAAAGGACAGCAGGCTGACCATGACCCTGATTAAGCTCGGCAGCAAAGTCTCTCATGACTATTTTCATCACAGCCCAGGATGAGGGGCCCGGCGTGCTCTGTGCAAACCATAGTTCAGAGCTCCAGAGAGACCCAGTACAATGCACAGTGCCACACAACGACTTGGGACAGGTCAGAAGCCACTTGGAGGAACTAGGTCTCTGTTCCTGGACTCAGAGATGTCCCAAGCGCCTATAGCCCTTGCCAGTGACTCATTGCAAATGAAACAGGCACTTCTGCTAACAGTGGTGCCTGGTGGGAAAGCTTTCTCCTTCACATTTCCGTGGTGAGATGGGCAGTGTTGAGGCTCCAGCTGTGGGAATAGGGCTGAGGCCTCAGCTCTCCAGTTCCTTTCTGGAAGTTCCTCACGTCCTACATAGCTCCTTTCACATCCTTAAAGGCCAGGGCAGAAAAGGGTGCTCTTACCTGCTAAGATGAACATGCCCACGAGAATCAGGAAGACCAGCAGGTAGAGCCCGAGGACAGCATGCTTCAGGGCCGACAGGGAGCCCAGCTGGGTGCAGCAGCCGCCTGCCCGTCGTCTCTGGCATGGATCTACACAACACGGGGAAGGACAGGAGGAAAAGGAAAAGACACTTGAAAACCTCACTAGCTTTTCCTGTCTTTGGTCTCCCTTTTCCCCGATGCTCGCAGATGTGCGTGTGGGGCGAGCCTCTCACACATCTGTAATGCAGCTGTGACGATGCTGAGCTTTTCAGCTTCCACCTCTCCTCCCATCCTCTGCAGTCTTTTAAAAAAATGTCTAAATTATTTTTTATTACAGTTGACATTCACTATTGTTGTGTAGGAGTTTCGGGCATGCAGCAAAGTGGTCAGACAATCACACACTTCACAAGGTGTCCGCCTGCTGTTTCTAGCACCTGCTTGGCACCCTCCGTAGGCATTGCCATGTCATGGACTGTCTTCCCTGTGCTTCACTTTACATCCCCATGACTGTTTTGTAGCCACTAATTCGTACTTCTAATCCCTTCGCCTTTTTCACCCAGTCCCTCAAGCCCTCTCTGGCATCCATCAGTCTGCTCTCGGATCTACAGGTCCGTTTCAGTCTGGTTTGTCCCCTTATCTTGTTCTCTAGATTCCACACGTAAGTGAAATCACGTGGCTGCCCTTCAAGCTCTGGAACAAGCCTTCCAGGCATGTTTCCTGCTCACGTGCCCACACGAACCCGCCTCCTGGAGTTAGTCCAAGCAGCGGGGAAAGCACAAATAGCCTGGGATATGTGTTCTTTATAAAAACATCCTTGTCCCACGTGACCTGGAGCACACGGAGGGAATTGAAGACAGGGGCTGCAAACCCCGGGAGGGGATGGAAAGGAGCCAAGCGGGCCGGGTGGGCCCGGGGACCCCAACGACTCACGCCCTGCCTGCAAGAGGTTGCGGTGTAGAGATGAAGGCCGGGTGTTGCCAGATCCAAAATTTTTAAGACAAGCCAGAAGGGATTTTGAGAAATCTCCGTTTTCAAGTGTTAACAACTAATTTAAAAGAACAACAAACACGACAAAAAACGAAAGCCACTAGAGAGTATAAGCCAAGCACGTTTGTGTGCTGGGTCTGCCCACTGGTTTGCGCCCTCGGGTTTAGATTCACGACAAAACGTAGTAACTTCCTTCTGTGAAGCTACCCCAGGCTCACCAGCTTCTGGCCCAAACAGAACAGCAAATAGCAGCGCTCTGCTGGGCCTAATGAATAGTTCAGTCCAACCCCCTGGATACAGGTGTCAGATGCTGGCGGCAGACCATGGGTGGGGGACCCGGGTGCTCTGCCTGCTGACCATCTTTCAGCTGGACTCCTCTTTGAGTCACCCTTCTCTGCGGCCACGCTGAGGCTGGAAGCTCACTAACCTTCGCCTGCGACGTCAAATGACAGCGGAAAGGAGGGATGCTCGCCTACCTTGATCCCCAGCACGGCAAGGAAGAAGCATTGGAGGAAGTTTTTCAAAACATGCACGCCCCCAGTGTGCCTGTTCTCACAGTCAGCACCTGGAGTGCATTGCTCCCGGAGCACGGTGTGCGAGCAGAGAGAGGCTGACACCAAGAGGTTGAAATAACTGATATTCCAAAATGTTTTTAAAGATGGTGTGGTGTTTACAATTCCTTGGTAACTCTGGGTTTGCAAGGGCGCTTCCTGGGGGGCTACTTATCACCTCTCAGGTATCACCAGCTCGTCTGGGGCCTTCAGGAGGTTTGGTGAGTGTGAAGGAAGTGGTGGTGACGATGTTGGGGCCCTAGGCCCCCAGAGGTATTGTTAGGTGAGGGAGACTTTCTCACTCATTTACCTCATCATATTGAAAATACTGCTGTTAAAGCAGCTAAGTAGAAAGCTATCACATAATAGTTTCATAAAACAGTGGGTACAATTTGGAGCAAGTTGTCAAGAAAGACACATTCTCATCAGCCCTTAAATATTAGCAATTTTTGAAGAGTTAACCTGATTTTCCACTAAGACCCGCCCAAAGTACATCTTTCTAACTCCCCCTAAATCTCCTTTGCCAGAGTTTTTCATCCTTTGCCACACACTGGGATCTATAAGCTGTTTTGCTCCCAAATATGCAGGCTTCTTGTATCATTTCATCTTTTTTTTATTCCTGTGAGAGTTACTGGCTGTCCGGTTGTGAAGTGTTAAAGTCTGTTTCCTTTGAGAGTCAGAGTGGTGGGCATAGCACTGCGTATGGCACAAGTGGGAGTTCTCACGGTCACGGTCGTGGTGGTCGCTCCGGTCCCCCTGCTCTGAGCCCGGCTTCCTCTCTACATGAAGACGGGAATGATGGCAGACCAACTGCTGGGATGGGTCGGGAGACACCCGTGCCAAAATGCTCTTATCCGAAGATTTACCCCAGTCAGTCCCGGGCTTCTCCACTCATGGGCTTTCTCTGACCCTCTTCTTGCTTCCTTTGGAGGTTTAATTAAGTTAAACTATATTCTTTTAACTGTGTCAGTTCCAGTGGAATCTTGTTTTACTGGGCATTATGACAAGAAATCCTTTTCTCTCTCTCAAGAAAAAAAGTAAGTTTTTTTTGCATGCAACATTTTTATTGAGGCACAAGGCATATAATTTGCCTGAATATAAGGCGATCCATTTAGTAAGCTCAAGGTTAATACAGTTAAGGATTAAGTGCAAACATTCACAGCCTGACTACATCACAATTTATAAAGTGCCAGATTAGTGCTAATTGTCATTGAGCTTGGAATTTTTTCACTTGTGGAGGAAAACAAAAAAGTAAGTCCCTCTTCATTCCTCTAGGAATGAAAACATTTTCCTAAACCAGTCAGTTGCAAGGGTAAGGGCTATTTTTTTCTTTAATCCTGCTCATTAGAACACCAACTTTTATTTAAAGTCTGTACTGACTTTCACCTTGGCTGGTGTGGTTCAGTTAGTTGAAGTGACATCTCATAAACTGAAAGGTTGTGGGTTCGATTCCCAGTCAGGACATATGCCTAGCTTGCGTGTTAGGTCCTGGTCAGGGCGCCTCCAAGAGACAACTGATCAATGTTTCTCTCTCACATCGAGGTTTCTCACCCTCCTCTCTCTCTCCCTTTCTCTCTATCTAAAATTAATAAGCATGTCATCAGCAGAGGATAAAAAAATAAAGTCTATACTGATTTTCAATCTTGGCAGACCAGGAAGAGGAAAATCACACAGCCAACGGTACTGCTAACCTGAGTCTCGCCTTCGTCCTTCGCATGCGTGTTCCTAGCTCACTGTAAGAGACAAGTGCAATGATGCAGCTCGATTTTTTCCCATCAAAAAGGAGTGCCTCCCTTCCCCTCTACCTGAGGCTTCAGTCTAGTAGAAAGAACCCTCTGGTGCGAGGTCCCATCATTAACTAACACACAGAACACAGACCTTTCTCTGAGAGAGCTTAATTCTTTTAGCAAGACTCGATTGCTTTGCACATGCAACAAAATCTATTTTAAATAGAACATAAGAAGGGTTTCAAATAGAGATTTTCCACAAATTGTTAGACAAGCAGAACGTGAATGGTGCTGGCAAGATGGCTAGAGAATATGACCATCAGGGAGGGAAGACAACTTAGGGGAAAGACAAGTTATTTAGTCTGCTCGAAACACATTTATTGACTTTTTAATTTAATGTGGCAGCAGCGGGTTAGCTGGGTAAACCATTCAAATTATTTAAACTGAGTGGAAGGAAGATTAAAAACACCCCAGAATAATACAATCAGTAACACCAGGGCATAAGCATGCTCACTTACTGGTTTCATAAAAAAATAAAAGAAATGAGCTATCAAGTCATGAAAAAACATGGAGGAACCTTAAATACATTACTAAGTAAAAGCAGTCAATCAGAAAAGGCTGTATACTGTTTGAGTCCAACTCTATGACATTCTGGAAAAGGCAAAACTATGAAGACGACAATAAGATAGTGGTTGCCAGGGGTTGGGAGGGAGAAGGGAGCACACAGGACTTTTTGTACAGTGAAACTATCTGTGTGATACTGTGATAATGCATACATGTCGTTATGCATTTGTCCAAACCCATAGAATGTACAACGCTTTATGTAAATTACGGACTTTGGATGGTAATGATGTGTTGATGTAGGTTCCTAAATTGTAACAAATATACCACTGTGTTGCAAGATGCTGTTGGTGTGGGAGGCTGTGCATGGGGGCGGTACATAGAGTATATGGGAACTTTCTGCACTTTCCACTAATTTTGGTGTAAACGAAAATTGATTTAAAAATAAAGTATATTTTTAAAAAAGAAGAGACTTTGACCTGCGAAATGTTTGGGTAATACTTCAACAAGCATTTATTGAGCACCCACCATCGAGCACCCTGCTGTGGGAGACAGCCTTCAGGGTGGCCCCGGAATATCCCTGACCCCTGTGTAGCCTCCTTCCGCATTGCACTAGGGCGGTTTGTGGGACAAATGGACTCTGGCAGAAGTGATGGCGTGTCACTCCTGAGATTAGACAAAAGACACTGCCTCTTCCTTTTTGCTCACTCCTTCTCTTTCTTGGAACGGTTCCTTGGAGGGAAGCCGGCTGCGGTGTCAACGAACACCGTGTGGGGAGCCTGCACAATAAGGAGCGGAGGCCCTCAGCCCGCAGCCGTGGGAGTGAGCCTGGAAGCAGATGCTGCAGCCAAATGAAGCTCTCAGACGACTGCACCCTGGCTGAGATCGTGACGGGTGTCATGAGAGACGCTGAGCCGGAATCACCTAGCAAACCTGCCCAGATTCCTGCCGGACTGTATTATACATAAATATATTTCTGAGCCAAATTTTGATGTGAAAAAATAAAATCTCAGCTTTCCTTGTACACCCATGGCTTCCTCAGAAACTAGGTGAGACTAAATTTTTGTTGTGTTAAGCTGCTTAGTTTTGGGGTAATTTGTTATATGGCAATTGATGACTAATGCACTTATGTTAAACAATAGGGAATGCAAAGCTAACAAACCACATGCAGGAGAGACTTTGTCAGCCTTGTTCACTTGCAGCTTCCCAGTGCCTGGCTCATAGTCGGCACTCAGAAACTACTTGTTGAACAAGAAATTAAAATGTGGCCACTGCTCCCCAGATGCTCACATCTGAGGGGGATAAAGCATGTGAACAGGTAACTATCTCACAGGTGTGAATGACGTATGTGTTAAGAGAGATAAGACACAAGCAGAATGCTGCATTGCGGAGGCCGTGTTTCCTTGTGTTGGGAGGTGGTCCTGCATTGAGGAGAGAGTAGCAGGCGAGGCCTTTCTAGGCAGGCTGAAATGCATTGTCTCTCCTCTTTGGCTTTATCATCTGATTGACAGCTATATATGGAAAGCTGTGACTTTAAGAAGAAGACTTCCTTCCTGTGAGAACAGTTCTGGAGAAAATGTAAGAAAAATCTGTTAGTTATTAAACATAGTTGTTTGTAGACATGGTCACACATGAGACCAGGTCAAGGAGAATATGGCACAAAAATACAAAACAAAAACAAAGCTCTTCCGAGATGTGGGAGAATCAAGGGACAAGGTTTTTCCATCTCGAAGTGGCCTCCAGAAATGAGGTTGGCATCTCTGGAGATCAGAAAGCCAAGAGAAGGGGGCTGGAGGGGCCTGGAGAGGGCAAAGCCAGTGGCTCCAAGAAAGGAAATGGAACATAAAAAAAAAAAAGCAGAGTGACGTTGAGAACAAGTCCCCAGTGCTGGGCTGGGAAGAGGTTGTTTATCTCAGCCTGGAGCGCATGCTGCCCGTGGGCTGGGAGCTGTCAGATGCATGGTGTTCCCACCTCTGGCCA
The DNA here is from genome assembly GCA_028533065.1 of Trachops cirrhosus. Classification (NCBI taxonomy): domain Eukaryota; kingdom Metazoa; phylum Chordata; class Mammalia; order Chiroptera; family Phyllostomidae; genus Trachops; species Trachops cirrhosus. The sequence goes on along the minus strand of CM052545.1, from coordinate 33,899,503 downwards.
TCCCATCCACATCTGGCCTGTGCAATTTTACATGGCTGTGTGTCCCTCGGCGGTTATTTTCTTTGTCACTCCACATTTTTAAAACTTGAATTTATTTGAGAAGGAAATGTGATCGCCTCATCACAAGTGGAAACTCAGCATCTCCCTATTCCACGTTAAAATAAATACCTAACCGTTAAAATAACAAATTTACACCCGTACAGCACTTCACGGCCTCTTCAGTACCACTGTATTGCACATAGTCACATCTGAGAAACACCGGCTTCAGTCGAAGTCATTAAACCTCAGCTTGGTGACAAATTGCAAGAAAAAAGTTGGTGTGCTCCAAGGAGATTTTATTTATAGAGAAGCAAAACCAAACTTTTTAAGTGCTCAAGATTTAGAACACGCTAGAAGATAGAACACCAAGGATTAAGTGCCACTGAAAGGAAGTCAGACCGTTGAACACACCTCCAGCAGGAACTCCATTAGTCACAGCTGTCTATCTCCAGCTCCATCTGCCCCAGGCTCTAAAAGGTCCTCTGGAGCAGGAGGTACCTCGCTGACCTCTCACCCCATCAACCAGCACCCGACAGCACCCAGTAAGGTCTTTGCAAGAACAAAGAACAGTGAAAGGCACTTGTTTTTTGCTGCAAAGATCATCTCTTACATTTGTCTTACACAAATAGTTGACACATTTTTGTTGGCTGTAAAAACATGTTTTTGAGCAAAATTTTGGTCTGAAAAAGAGTCAAAACCTTGGCTTTGCTTGTTCACCCATGACTTTGGATTGCCTGCAGCTTGGTGCCCAAGCAGGTACCCCCCCGGAGCAATTTCTTGGAGCTGAACTGACACTTTGGTCCTGGCCGAGCAGCGCAATCACACACGGAACTTAGCCATCTGGAGGCCCAGGCCCCACCCCTGGACATTCGGAGCTTGATTCGGTGAGGAAATCCCAACATCTATGGCACAGAGGTACACAGTTCTGGAGTAAGGCATTTGTCATATCAAAAGAATGTGAAGACACATTCCTGGAAAATCAATGAAAAGGCTTGCTATTATGCGAGCTTGGTTTGTTTTTTTAAATTTTGATTTCTTCTTAATAGGACACAGTCAAAATGGGATTGTCTCAAACTATTTTATTATTCCAGGAGGACAGCATTGCAAAGGGTTCCTTTTGATCATGGGAATGAATAAGAGTACCACCCTCAAGAGCGTTGGTTAAAATATTGTCTGCAGAGGGTGGGGAGGAGCAAGGATTAAAGATCAGAAAAAGGAAGTTTATCTGAAAACCACGCAACCCCAGACTGTTGAGCTGAGGACGAATCAGGAAATACACTGCCCTCTCCCAGTGTCAATGCCTCGGAAACTCTGGGTCCCAGTCTCCCTAACACTCCCCCCGGGGGACAGCATGGGGTTGGGGCTCTGTGGGGCAGATTCAAAGCCTCCTCTGTCACATGTGGACTGCGAGACCCTGAGAAAGCGTGGTGAGCAAGCCCCTTCCTCAGTTCAGCCCTTCCTGACAAACTAATTTTTCAACTTCTTAATCTTCATTTTAGAGCATTTGGGAAATTGTCTGTTTGAATTTATTTTCCTCTCATTAACAAATTACTCACAAACTATGTCTGACAGCAGTGGGTACTTAAATACTTATTTCCCAAGAAACTGGGTCTATGAACAACATGAAAAACAGGATACAATGATGCCATTGTCACCTAATGAGTTTTACCAAGGACAAACAGTCCTTTTCTTTTTGTTCTCTTCGATCCCACAGCTGGTAAACAGCAGGTGGAGATAAAGTTTTATTTCTGGAAGGGACCACAGAGCTCATCACATCCTAGGATCTTCTTAAACCCCGAAGGCTGACTTCATTATCCTCACTCTGATTACTCACCACTCACATTGTTGTAATGGGCAGCCCCAAATAACCTCTGTCTTTGAAGCTGCCATCCCTTTCTGGCTTTAATGGGGACCTCTGCTTACTTTCCCTCAATAAGTGGAAGAGGAGGGTATAAGGCAGGGACACTGCAGAGGACAGCCACCTCTCACAGTTTCATCTGACCTGAGTGTGGGAGGGTCCTGACCCACCCACTGGGGTGCAGTGAACATCAGCCTTCTCTGCCTGGTGGGACCACAGACCTGAGTCTTCCAGGTGGATGCCCGGTGAGGGCGCCAAACACAGGAGACAACAGTCTAACGCAAGATCGGCTGAGTCTGAGCCTTGCACATCCAGACCTAAGAAAGGGAGGGGGAGAAGGTGGAAGGATGGGCAAAGCTCATTCGTTTTAGATGCTGTTATGTCCTAGAACAGCTTCTTCTAGTACTTCTAGAGATATCTTGTACTTCTGTGACTTCCCTGCAGTATTTGTTATTTTTATCAACCCCTATGGATTTCCCAAGGTACTCTGTGTAAAAATTCTTGACAACAATCAAGGGCTTGTGTGCTTATTTTCTGCAGGAGGAAAGCAGGAGGAGGAAGGGGCTCTGGGTGATATGCAGGTTACGTCGCAGCTGAGGCTTCAGGATGGAGAGAAGGCCAGGTGGGAGGGGTGGGGAGAGCAGTCAAGGCCAGTGACCCTGCCTTCCCCCTTGAGAGGAAGGGAGGAGCCAGGGAGTCCCCAGGAAGAAGGAATAGATCTTGGGGTTGTTGGGAGATGCCTGCACTTGCCCACCGTGGGCAGTGCAGGGATGGGAAGAAATGCTGTCTCGATGCAGAAAGACCCAAACAACAGCAGGCTAAGGGTTCTACCTAAAATCAGACCAAAGGACGTCCTCCTACAGAGTGGTCTGGGTCCCCCTGAGAAAGAGTCCCAATTTCTCTCCTGGCCCCTTGGTTTGATGAATCGGTCCAGCCTCGGGGCAGGAATGGGTAACACCCTCTGCCTCACTCCTCCAACTCTGCCACCCACTGAGTTGGAAGGGCCATTTGTGTATCTGGTTTTGAAGACAGGAAGTCTGAGGTCCCAGCCCGTGCCACGTGTATGGGAACAAGCAGGAAATGTCCCTGGAGCCTACAGGCTCAGAAGCCCCCAGCTCGGCGGGCTCGGCACAGAAAGCAGAGTAGGCTGAGCCACAGACGGGATTTTAGTGAATCTGAGAGAAGATGATGGACCTCTGTCGCCTGGTAAGGCCTGGAGCCCACCCTTCTCATGTATAGATCTTTGTTGGAGAAGACGTGGCAATGATGGTATAGCTAATAAGGGAAGTAGAACTGAACCCATAAATCAATGAGAATACAGATTGGTTGAGGGTCAGCTCCCAGAGGGCAGGGTCTGTGACTCCTCTCTGCATCCCACAGGTCCTGGCACAGAGCAGGTGCTCAATTAACATCTGTGGTTATTTGTTGTAAATGAGACTAGTAACTAAACACAGATTTACTGGACACTCCAAGGCATTGTTTAGGCTTTTGCAATAACCACTTTTTCTGGCTTCTATTTGATGCTTCCACGCCCTGTGGCCTTGCTGACTGGGGAGACTGCCGCTCCCAGGCTTGCCAGAAATAAAGGGCTCTTCCTACAGCCAAGCCTTTCACATGTAGAACCACCAGTCCAGAGCCCTCACCCCACCACCTCCTTCATCAGCTCTGGCACTTGGGGCCTCTATCTACCTGCCCCAAGGCCACCAGGTACCAGTTCTGGGGACAGCCCTGCAGCGATCCAAATGAGCCAGTCCGGAGCCAGTTTACCTATCCTCCCAGTTCCTGCCCAAGGAAACCACAATGAAAACTCTTGCCTGTGGTTTCCCCTCGCTCCCTCTGCCTCCGTGGGTAACCAAGCATCTTTTCAATGGCAGCTACTCCTGATCTGTTGGCCTCACGAGATCTAAAAAACCATAAAACCTACTTTTTAAAACAGCTTCGGCATCGCCGGCAGTGTGACACAATAGAACAGCAGCTCCACTTCCCAACCATCCGTTCTGGCTGAACACTCAGATACGTTTGTTCTAAGGACAACAACCATCACGTACGGTGCTGTTCCTCCTGTTTTCAGAAGACGAAGCTGAGCCTCCAGGAGGTGAGGTGGTGTGCCCAAAGCAAGTAGCAGAGCTGGGAGGTTTGGCCGTGCAGGCAGGAGGAGGTGTGAGGTCAGGAGGAGGGATAGCGGTGTGATAAGGGGGAGTTGGGGGAAGAAATGCCGTAGAACCACTTTCATTCATCCAGCAGCCATTTCTTGAGCAAGATGTCATGGTTACAAGTGCTGACTTCCAGAATCTATCCCTCCTGTCCATTCAGCGCAGCCAAGCAAAGGGCGGCTCCCTCTCATTCAGGCACCCAGTCCCAAGACTAGCTGCTTCAGGCACACCCGGGGGAGAACCCAAGGCTTTCTGCTTTATCTCTGCTTTATCCCAAGGCAGTAACTGCAGCCAGTGAGCTTGGGGTAGGAAGCATCCTCCTCTTAAGCACAGTTTACCTTTGGATCTAGGTGCTGTGCCCCTTCTGGGTTTCCTTTGGTGATGGAACTTCATCAAAAAAGGTTCAACATCTCCTAGAATCTAGGCCCTAAGTAAGACTTTGGAACGTTGAAAACATCCAGGAATAGAGAGCAGCAAGAACAACTGTCTTCGTATTTCTGATCACAGAACAGAACCGCCCTCCAAGGAGGGCATTCACAGAAGGTGGGGGAGGGGCACATCAGCAAGCCGAGGGTCCCTGAGGCGGACCCTGAGGCATCCATGAGGCAGACAGGCTCCTCTCAGCTCCACCCCCTGGCAAGGCAGCCCCTTCTTACCTTTAGTCTTAAACACCCTTCAGGGATCCCCAACATAAACCTACATCCTTAAGGCAACTCCCCTGGACACCCTGGAAATGCTTAGAACACTTATGACATTGTGTTTCCATGTGAATGGAAGTCAGGGCTGGGGGATCGTCATCACTCTGGAAGGACAAAATGAATTCCTGCAGCTGGAAGACTCGACTGAGGCCCTAAGAGCCCTAACCGCCGGAGAACAAAGCTGCTGAGATAAACCTCCCCAGGGAGGGGACAATGTCAAGCTCATTTTTACTCAAGGACAAACTATGAGATCACTTTCAAACAGAGACACTTTTCAGAGGGAGTCGTGCTCTATTAAGCAACACGTAGGGAGAGCAGGCATAAACCCAGTCGGTCCTTGCAAACTGGGAGGTGTGGCTGCCCCTGGGGACGCTTGTCCTCAGTTTCCCCTTGTCCTCACCAGTCTTCAAACTGACCCTCCTTATCTGATTGCAGCCATCTGCCCCCCTCAGGTGTCCAGTAAGTCCCACCTCCTAACCCCTCCTCCATCAGTCAGATTCTCTGTGCTCCCCAAGGGGACGTGTGGGTGATGATGATGGTGATGCCAGAAGCCCGAGCCCTCAGTGAGGTGTCAGGGGAGGAGGCAAGCAGTTCGCCCCTCCCTGCAGCCTCCTCTCTTACCAGGACACTTTAGAAAAGTGTTTAATTTATTGTGTATTTTATTAAAGTATGGTTGACATACAATATTACGTTAATGACAGGTGCACAACATAGTAATTTTACATTCATATGCTTTACAATGGGATCGCCGCAGTAGGCCTAGTAAGCATCTTCACAGGACTTTCTGCAGACAGGCCTTCCTCTGCCTGCCGTGAACACCGTGGGTTACCCTGGGCTCCAAATGGGAAGACACACGGGATTTTGAAGGCTCAGCATGAGAAAAAAATATGTAAATACTGTAGTGATTACATGTCAAAAAGATAATAGTTGGGATATATCAGATTAAATAAAATGTACTACTGTCTTTAAATTAGTTTCATCTGTGCCTGCTCACCCTTTTACATGGCTACTAGAACATTAAACGTTGCCTGCGGGGCTCACATCACATTCCTATTGGCTTTACCAATAACCGGACCCCTTTATAATTCCGACTCCAAAGTCCCACATTCCCGCCGCCTGCCCTGCAGCACTCCTTCCAGGGCTGCGACGCTGGCTCCGCCTCACCTCACCAACACCTGCACTGCTGGGTCTATATCCTAAGAATCCTGAAACACCCATCCAAAAGAACCTATGCACCCCAATGTTCATAGCAGCACAATTTACAATAGCTAAGTGCTGGAAACAACCCAGGTGCCCATCAGTAAATGAATGGATCA
>CM052545.1:33863928-33885322 GCA_028533065.1 Trachops cirrhosus | reverse complement strand
GTTTTTACTCCCCCTGAGGTGGGAACCTTTTCCTGGCTTTGCTCGGGGTAGCGACGTGTCCCGAGTGAAAGGCCCACACCCCCGAAGCAATGACCAAATCTGTTTCTATGTACAGACTTTTAGGACTGGACGGACCCCCGAGTCACCCCTCTGCCCCCATTTGGCGGATGCAGACACTGAGGCCCAGAGAGGGGACGTGCCCTGGTCTGGCTACACACTCTGGGAGTGGTGAGTCAGCCTCTGTCCCACGTCTTCCGACCTCTACTGTGCACAGTCCATGGGGCAATGCACCTCAGGTGCCCCCCCTCCCCCGAGGATGCTCGCTCTGATCAGACCGCCCCACAGCTGGGAGCCTCAGAAGCACAGTGGCTGGGGTTACTGCTATTTTTCAGTCCTTCTGGTCCCAATAATCTTTCTCTTTTAAATTTGGGGTTCATAAAATAGAGAGTAAGATAAGGTAAGAGGAAAAGGGTACGGTGACCCAGTGACGCCGGTCCTCACCCTGCGGGCCCCCACCCTGCCCTTCCCACACTGGCACCCAGGCTGGGCCTGGTGGTTCTTCAGTCCCCCTCCCTGGGCTGGGCCCTTGCTCTCTCTTGCTAAACCAGGCCTCCCCGTGAATGGGCCAGTGGGAAGAGGGCAGGAGCAAGGATGCGAAAGCTAACTGGGCCTTTGCTGATGTGCTTGGTGGGGATGTGCTGAGCCCTGGCCAGGGACCAAGTCCCCCAGGGGCCTTCCTCTCTTCCCCGGTGTCATTAGTCTGGCAGAAACACTGGCCGGGATCAGTGTGGCTCAGCCTGCCACACTTTTCTCCACCCGCCTCTTCTCTCACAAAGTTGTCTTCAGTCTCTAAGGCCTTTTCCGGAAAGGCCGCTCCCTGCCTGAGTTCAGTCATCACATGTATGTTCGCCTACTTAAATGGTGGGTAACCAGTCGTCCCCAGCCGGTTCCTTCCACTGGGATCATAAGCCCTCTGAGGGCAGGGATGGATTCATTTCTCTTTGCAACCCCCGGCACCTAACCAAAAGCTTGACACGTTGTGGGTTCTCAACATACGTGTGTTGACTGGGATCCAGAGGAGGAGATGTAATGGCGGGTAGTTCACTAGGGCAGCTGAGGGGGCGCATTGGCCACCAGCCTGACAGTACCTTGTCGCTTCCCCATGCTGAGCCGTTCTCAGTCCCTGCCTTCCTAAGCCACCCAGCTTCCCCTCCTACACACAGCACCTTGTGGGAGAAGGAACGGCTGGAGCAGGAGGGAGGCTCATTTCCCATTGTGAGTAATTTCACGACGGAGGTGGCAGTGAGTGCCCCGCAGCCGAACCTGCGCCCAACAAAAGGCCTGCCTGGCGGTTCGTTTTATGTGGTGACTCGGCCGTGCCAGGACAGCACCCAGATTAAATGTCACTGCCGGGTGTGTCTCGGAGGGTGTTTCTGGATGAGACTAAGTTTAGAGTTGGTGGACTCGGTAAAGCAGACTGCTCTCCCCAGTGTGGGTGGGCCTCATCCAATCAGTTGAGGGTATAAAGAGAAGAAAAGGTAGAGGCAGCGGCTTTTTGTTGGGACATCTCATCTCATCCTCTCCTGCCCTCACTGTTGACTCCTCTGGTGCTCAGGCCTTCTGCCTGGGACTGAATTACACCCCGGCTCTCCTGAGGCTCCAGCTGCAGGAGGCAGATCGTGGGACTTCTCAGCCCCTGTAATCACGTGAGTCAGTTCTGCACACTATATCTCTTTACATGTGTACGTATACATCACACCGGTTCTGGTCATCTGGAGAAGCCCGAGTAATACAGACTGTCTCTATCTCACTGACCATAAGTCTTTGCAAGACTCTTCCAGGAGCTTCCTTCTGTTCATCTTCGAAGTGCGGACAGTGCTGTCCACTCCTGCGCTCATTGCAAAGAGAAGTGTGTGCATCTGGGCAGCGTGCATTTATTAAAAGCACCTATTAACTGCCAAGCTCTGTGCTGGATACACAGGAGTCAGGCTGCCTGCGAAGCTCTGGGCGCTCCAAAAGCGCTGTTTTCGGAGGAAGCTACCGTGGCTCATCACCAAAGTGTTAGCAAATAACCAGCCCCCTAAGATGCAGGGCCATCTGGGTCTCTGGGATGGGGAACCTGGGGCTTTCCACCCAGGAGGAAGTTGAGCATTTGGAGAAGTATGTTTTCTTCTTGCAGAAGTTTGTGGAAATGGATTGGAGGGTCCTCACCTGAGAGGGTCCAGGCTAATCGGTTCAGATGCTTTGGCCTGACCCCAGCCTCACTCACTGGGAGGAGAGAGGCAAAAGGAGTCAGGACACTCAGTGCTGGGGCCCCTCCATGACCGATGAGCTGAATTACCCCTAATGCTTTTCTCGGCCTCCACTAGCTCATCTGTAAAATGGGTACTCACATTTTACAATGTAAATCTTGCTGATCATAAAGTTTGCTGAGACATATGAATAAGAAGACACGTGGAAAAGACCTTTCAAAACATGAAGTTCAGCCTACACAGTATTAGGCAGCAGGTCAGCCCACCCTGGGACGATGCCGAGGTTGGGTGTGGGGCTCAGGGCAGGTCCCTCTCCCTGAGACCGAGCCAGAGGCACTCACCATCCTCACACAGGTTCAGTTTGGACAGGCTCCTGCCATCAAAGGGTTCCTCGAAGATGGAGCCGGTGTCGCGGTCGCTCATGGTGTTCAAGTATGTGGCTTTGTTCTCCATCCCGTCCTGCAGCAGCAGTGGGAGAGGCAGCAAGAGAAGAGGAGAGGGAGGAAGGAGGCGGGGGAGAGACAGAGAACAGACTGTTGGTGGAAACAGAAACGAATGGATAGAACAGGGTGTCCAACCTGTGACCCTGAGCCTGAACATTGGCACCCTGTCCTTGATAATAGGTGGCATCTGCTGGGTCCTTAGGATTCCGACTTCCCCTCCCCCATTTCCTCAATGCTTCGGAAGGCCAAGGCCCTTTGCACCTTTCTGATCGTGGGATCCATCTTCTTTCAACAGCCCATGGTGCGGCGGGCCCCCTGAGCTGAGCGGGGTGGGTGCCACCTGGAAACATCCTGAGGGGGGCCTGGAGGAGCCAACTCTTCTGACTCAAATGGAGCAGTTTCTAAGCCTCTGGAGCCCAGAGCCTGTCGGAGACTTGGGTTTCTACTCTGGGCTGGAACCGAGAGGAACTAGACCCAAAGGCAGGCACAGAGACCACCGGCCCACACAGCTAAGACCAGTGCCGCTCCCTTCCAGCCGGGCTGGCCTCAGTGGGACTCACAGACGCTAAGACCTGGACAGCCTTGCACTCCGGAAGGGCCCTGGGGCCTGAGTGGCCCATGAGACTAGATCTCGGGGGCCAGCGGTCCTGCCCGTGCTGTCCCAGGAGCACACCCATGCGCTGGGGAAAGTGCCCTGCTCTCTGAAGTGAACCAGCCCCACTTACACAGGAGTGTGCAATGCCACCCCCTTTTGTAGTGTACACACATCCCATGTATGTGACAGGGAAGACTGTGTGCGTGCATGGGGGTGTCCTGGTCCTTCTAGTGCATTGCAAAGTGGGGGAGCTGTGCCTCTTTTTGTTCACCGGGTTTGCTGGGTGTGCTCTGATGCATTCTTAGTATAATGAGAGAATTCATTTTTTCCAGCCAGATTACAAAGTGTATTTTTGTGTATTTACTTACACAAAATACTTGATATTCTTTTCTTGTGTGTACACTCAATGATTTTATAAGTTACTCTCTCTTTTAACCATTAGTTTAGCTTGACTTGCGTTCAGATGATCTTTGACTAGATGGATATTGAATCTGAAAAGTCCACAAAAAGTGAATTCCTTGAAAGATTAAAGCCCTTGGGAGGATGGGTGGGTCCCAGGTCCAGCGTGGGGCAAACTCCGTTCCAAGGCCCAGAGTGCCAGCTAGGGGTCTGCCACCTGAAGCAGGTGACAGCAGCCTGGCAGGCAGAGGGGGAGGAGGACGGGGTGGGGGGAGGGACGGCGCCTGCTGACTGAAAGGAGCAGCCGTTGGGCGAGTTCCCCGTCAGAGGCGGGTGGGAAGGTGGCACCAGGACCCTTTCCGTGAACAGGGATAGTGAAGGGGGAGGCTGGCCGACAGGCCCTGCCAGCAGAACAAACATAAATCCCCTGTTTTCATGACGTGACCTTGGCCTCCGGACATCGCTGACTTCAGGGCGGAGAAGAGGCCATAAATGACCAGTTCCCATTCAGCTGGCCTTCTGACGGCGAGAAGGGGTTGGCAGCACGGTCTGCTCTTGTCTTTTCAAGTAACAAGATGCCATACCTGCATATCTGTGCATGCTTGCAGCACACATGTGCCCACATACATGCACACCCATGTGCTCTCATACATGTGCACACATGTGTGCATGCTCATGTCAGGGTGTTCGTAGTCTGCAGGCCTTTCTTCCAGCCTGTGGGAGGGAGGGACAGAGGGGAGCCCACGGCTCTGCCATGATCTCCTCCCTGCACTATGGGTTCCCAGAGACCCGAAGACCCGAAAACAGCTCCCACCCCAGCTTCTCCATGCTGCGGTTGTGTTCAGTTTGCTAGTCTCCCAATACCCACCATCCATCCAAGTCCTCCACCCAGCAAGGGCCTCTAGGTGGGGCCCTGAGCAGCTCCGCGCCTGCTAAGCTGGAGGGGACCCTCCCTAGTTTCACAGCACTGTGGGTGGCACCCCACCCTCTGGCCTCCACCAGATCCCAGAGAGCAACGAAGCAGGAGGCCAGTGTCCTCTGCAGGCGGCAATCCCCTCTTTGCCAAAGGCAACAGGCATGCTGCCCAGAGGTCGCACAGAACCAGAGCTGCCAGGCTGGGAGTGCGGGCATCGGGACTTCATTTCTGTCTTCCCCTCTGCTCATCTGCTCTGACCAGAGCTAGAACGCACCGCTTGTTATCTGGAATGTGTCTGCAGGGCTCCCTCCCCACCCCTCAGCTGGGAGGGCAGGAGCCCTGGGGACCTTGTTGGGGAGAGGGGCTGGCCGAGCAGGAGGCCAGATGTGAGCGAGATGAGACTGCAAATGCTCAGCCAGCTCTGTTATGTTTGTTAACTTGGGAGTGAAACCTAAGAAGGTTCTGTCTGCCCCAGGTTTTCTTTTGGACCCTTCGATCATTGGTCTTAGGGGCTTTGGGCCAAGTTTGTGCTCTCGGGCAATGTACCACTAACCGCCAAGCATGCTGACGATGGAGCAAAACCCCTCATGTGTGCACACACCCCACAAATTACAGACCGTTGGTCATCCGGGATCCCTCAGTCCTCCCAGGAGCACTGTGAGGGGGGCAGGTGCTGTCAGTCCATCATTCCCATTTTAAAGATAGGCCAACTGAGGCACAAGGAGGCAAGAACCAATGGATGTCAGAGAGCGGTGAAGTGCCATGCAAACACTTCCAAACCAAGGTGCTGGCTCAGGCACACAGTTGCTTTGTCCAGGAAGGATGTATCCAGCCCTTTCTGCAACCACCTTTAGCATCCACATGAGTCAGTAAAGAGGGCCAGGCAGGGGCTTTGGGGCCCCAGAAAGGCTCTGAGAGTGGAAAGGAGGGGACAAGGGCCACGGAAACAAGGGCAATGTGTGGACACCAAAGTGCCCTGTGGATGGAGTCCAAGAAGCCTGGACTTCAGTGTTTCGAGTCAGAGTAGGGCTCCCTGCCACCCCCCAACCACCATGGACAGGACACTTCACTGACCCCGTAGAGTGTCCTGATGATGCATTTTAGAGCTGAAGCTTTCAGCCATCCACAGTCCCTCCCCAGGCGGCCCTGTGCAGGCCCGCAGACCTGGGGTCCTAGCCTGGCTCCACTTCTCATGACTTGGGAACATGGCCCAATCAGCTGAGCTCATGCGGCCTTGGGTCATCATTTCTGTGAAGCGGAGAAGCACATCTGTCAGCCACTCAGTTATCGTGTGGGAGAGTGGGCGTGGAAGGGCTTCCCGGATGAGGGCACATAGGAAGCCGGCGGCAGAGTCTGGTGAGAACCAGCAGCCCCCCAGCATCTTCTGATTGTGCCAAGCAGTGAGGTCCGCGGTCTGCAGGTTCCCGAGGCCTCTGCCCTGCCATGACAGTGCCAGAAACAATGCCGTTCGGGGCTCCCTTCGCAAAAGGCCACTGTGAATGCAGACCAGAGCCGAAACCCAGGCCCTGACTCTCAGTCCCCCTCTGGGCAGCAGAAGGACTCGACCAGTTCTCCCTGCTGAGGGGGTGGCATGAGCCTTGCTTATGGCTGCAAAGATGCTGTCTCTGGGTTCCAGTGCCTAACTCTGCAGGGCTCATAGCTCTTCTATGGATTGCCTGGCGTTAAACTCATCAAAACCAATCAGCACGAATGTAGCCCTCCTTGGAGAGAGCATCGCGGAGAAGGTTCTGAGGCCTTTCCTTATCTAACTGCACTTAGTTAACCAAATTCATAACCCACTCTGGAAAGGCGTGGATGTTTTATGAAGGAGCTCCCCCTTCATATATCCCACCACTAGGCACGTGTGCACACACATGCAAATGCACAGACACACGCTCTGCACATGTAGAGGGACTGTCACCTGTACCATCTGCTCCCTAAGTAGGCTCTGAAGCAGTGACACAAGCCAGTAATAGTTGTCACTAAGGCAATAGCTTCCTGTGGCACCTGCGGATTCACCCTCGCCAGTCCAGGCAGCTGGACGAGGGCCCTGAGGGTCTCCACAGGCTGCCCCTGGGACCTTCCCGCCTGAGGCTGGCACCTCCATGCTCCAGATCCTGAGGGTCCCTAAGCACTGTGCCCTGCTCCATCTGCCACATCTCAGCGTCCTCCAGCTGCCTCTGGGACACCATGCACAGGTGCTGGGACAGAGTTAGTGGCAAAGCGGCAAAGCGATACTCACCCTAGTGCCTCCACTGAGGCTGCGGAGGCTGTCCCCTCAGTTCCCGGCATTCACCGCGGTGGCTGGAGAGCTGGCTGCTACCGCCGCACTGAGACCCAGGCAGGCCCTTGGAGTTTGTCCCCACAGCCAGCCAAATCCAGACGGAGTCATAGAAAGAGGCTGTAGGGGTAGGCAGTGACTCGCCGTGGGGAGTCACTTCTCCAGGAGGATCAGGTCAGGAGGCAAGACTCAGCTTTGGGCCCGAGGCGGGGCCTGTGGCTGGGGTGTCCCCGGCTTGGTGCCTCACCTTGTTCATCCAGGGGCAATGCTCAGGAGATATTCTGTGGAGGCACCAGCGGCTCTGCTAAGTACTGACTGAGATGTGAACTGCCGCTGCTCTGGCGGCCAGTCTTTAAATACAAAGTTTTTGGAGCAGTTGTGGAGGCAACCCCCTCCTTGGGCTCTGGAACACGTTCTCCCTCTAGTGGCCAATTTGGGCATGACAGCCACGCACACGAATGGCTGCTAGGTCTGGAGCTGCGAGGTCCACCTTGGTCTTCATAAACCTATTCTAATAGCCGGGTTCACGGTACTTTTTGGAAACCTTCCAGGAGAATAGCAGGTAGACATGGCTGACCAGCCATGCAAGGAAACCAGCCTTGTAAACTTATTAATAGGACAGAATTGGTGTTGTTTTAATGCATTCACCAAACTTAGCTTAAAATAACTTTGTGTCTTCCTAGAGTCACAGCCTCCCCCAAAGGACACAGACTGGCCACACCGGTGATATTCAGAAGAGTGTCCCATGATTCCCAAAGTCATCCTCAGCATAACTCAGCGGCAAAGCCAGCACTTACGAAGCACTGACGTCACACCAGGGCAGGGGATGCAGGAGTGGGGAGGGCAAGCTCGCTGTCTTCAGGGGGTGGCCATCCAGGATGAGAGGTGGGCTCAGGCAGAAGTAACTATAGCCCTAAGTGTGATCGGTCACACTCAATAAAGGAGGTCTAACCAAAATGTTAGGAGAGCAATCACATTCCTATCCGGGTGGAGATGGGCGAAGGCATTAAGGAAATTGCAATAATGGTTTGAGCCATGGCAATACTGTCAAGTTATGTGGAGACCGGCTGAGGACAGAGCTCTGAAGGTAACACTTATAAATAGGCCCCCGTTTGTTGGTTGAAAATTCAGCCTCAATATTTGAGGGTCAGATCTCGTGCAGGGGAGCAGTCTGCCAAGGCTCAGCCCTCCTCACCGCCCAGCTGCCAATCCACAGCTGAGTCAGAAATGTCTCAGTCATTTTCAGTGGCTGCACCTCCTGACTGTCCCTGGGGGTGGCTCCACTGTGAGATTCTGCATCACAGAGGGGGAAATAGTAATGATATAATAATTATAATATTACCAGTAATAATAATAATAACAGGAGGAGAAGATGGGAAAAGACGAAGAGAGGAGAAAACACTTTATGGTATATACCATGTGCTAGGCAATTCTAAGTGCTTTTCTTATGTTAATTCCTTGAACCTTGCCAACAACCTCGGGGGGGGGGGGGGGGGTAGGTACTGTTATTATTCCCGCTTTACAGAGATGAAGGAACTTAGCAACTTGTCCGAGGGCAAGCAGCCTGTAAGTGCACACCTCAGCGATGTCAAATACTGGGTTGGCCAGAAAGTCCACGTGGTTTTCTCTATAAAAAAAGATGTTTTTCATTTTCACCATAACTTTATTGATTTGGGTACTTTGAGTATGTTGGCTCTGTCCTGTGTGGTATAACATTGATTGTTCCCAATTAATGTCTCAATTTGATCGCTATCAACTTCAGCTGGTTTCCCTGACCGTGCATGTACAGCAAGAAATCTCCAGCATGAAACTTCACAAACCACTCTAGACACGTTCGGCCAGTCACAGCACCTTCTCCATACACTGCACAAATCATTTTTGTGCTTCAGTTGCATTTTTACGTTCTTGAAATGATAAAGCACAATAAGACAAAAATGTTGCCTATTTTCTTCCATCTGCAATATTAAAATGGCTACACAAAAAAATAACCAGTTTTGGTACTTTTTTAAAAGGCACACTGATATGACAGCTGTCACAATACATTCTAACAAAATTGTTCAAATGAAGTCAGAGGCAACTAAACACTACTAGAGCCAGTGTAAGAAAAAAAAAAGAACGGAATTTTTTGCCAACCCAGTAGTTTCACATTGTTGTGCGACCGTCACCTCCGTCCATCTCCAAAATGCTGTTTACCTGGCAAGTCCGAAACTCCCTGCCCACCGAGCAGCAACCCGTTGTCCCCACCCCGACCCCTGGAAACCCCGTTCTACTGTCCGTCTCTGTGAATTGGTCTGTTTAGGTGCCTTGCTTTGCCTTTATTTGTGGCCTCTCTACAAAAAAAAATTTTTTTTATATTTTTTATCTTTAGTGTTTCTCGTTGTTTAACCTACTTCATGTCAAATACAAGTATTTCAAAAACATTTTTTATGCACTGTTCATTGACCAGTGTTTATCTTTTTCTGCTGGCGCTCAGCTGTATAGGAGTGTCCAGGTGAAAAGTGTGGAAAGTCAAGATCCTGAATTTGGATTTACTGTTTTAAAAAAGTAGTCATTGAACTACACCATCCATTTCCTCCATGTAGGTCTTGTTCAGGAGATAGTTTTGGTAAAAAGTAACTACCGTACACGTAAAAGATATAGAAATTTAGTTTTTGTGGTTTTTATAAAACTTTGCTTGATCAGTAGTATAAATGCTTTCTGATTTTTCTTGTTTGCCTCAAAGCACCTGTCTGCTCTTAGCTGAAACCCATCAGCCACCTCCAGCCAGCAGCGCCAGCCCCTGCAGGGAGGGGCCGCATCTGAGGGAGGGCCGATGCCTCGATGCATCCAGGGGAAGACAAGTGTCTGAATTGGGAAGCAGCCCAGGCCCCTGGGAGGGTCTGTGCCTGATCAGCTTTCAGTCACTCCTAGTGATTATTTCCTCCTCCATAAGTTTCTGTATCTTCCCCCCCAAAATATTGAGGTATACCTTGTTAATTAGAAAAAGTAGAATAACATCTTCAAAAGGTGTAGGAAGGCTGAATTAGGGACAAAGCCACAGGTTTATTAATGTCGAGTCCTGAACTTTCATCTGAGCGTTCCTAGTTGTGTGGCCTTGGGCAAGTCACTTCACTTCCTGGTCTCCGTATTCTCGCTGGACATAAAGGTAACAGCCCCATACCACGGGGCAGCTGTGAGGTCGAATGAGGTAAGGCAGTGGCTGTGAGCCCACTGGTCTCATGGCTACTCCTGGAGTTCCCTGAAGAAGGGTTCTCTGGCCAAGACGAAAGGTGACCTGTAACTTCAGGACTTATCAGAGCCTGGAAGGTGCTACTGAGCATTGTGATTCTCCAAGAGCGGAGTGGAGCATTAAGGCTTCTCCATCCCTAGTTGGACAGAGAACAGGGCTCGCGTTCCACAGGACACACTGACGGAAATTCTGAGCTAAGATAGTCAACAGACTTGTTTACATCTAAAGAAAAACAAACTTGGGAAAACTGGAAGGCTCATTCCTCTGAATGCCAAGTAGTGGAAGGTGCCCCACACTGTTGGTGTGTGATGAGGAGCCATTCATTCTGAATGGACAATGAGGCAATCCCCCCGTCACCTTCCTGAGGGAGGGACCATGTCCCACTTGTCACTGTCTCCTCATCCTGCAGCATAGCCCCATAAATGTCAGCTGGATACCTGAAGTATGGGTTTCACCCCCTTGCTCAAGGTCAATGGCTGCCCATTGCCTTCGGCTCACCCTCTCCATCCTCGGCACTTAGGCCGGCCCCTTCTCACACCCCCCCACACCCACACCCACCCACTGAGACTTTGCCCACTGTGCACCCCCCACCACTACCTTCCTGGGCTTTCCAACGCAGCTCACCCTTCAGGACCAGCCCAGCCCTGTGTCTGCCCTGAAGTTGTCCCTGCCGACTGGGCCTCCTCTTCTTTCAGTGGCTCTAGTGCTTAGGGGCTGTTCCACCTGCTCAGGTGCCTGACAAAGTGCCTTAGGTTCTCTGAGCTCGCCAAGGTCCAGGTCCATGTGTTACACTCTTCTGTGCCCCCCTCCAGCAGCCAGCCCAGGGCCAGGCCCAAGCAGTGGTGGATCAACACTTACCGACTGGTAACCTGGGCAGCCGGCTCCAGAGAGGCTTTGTGGCGAGAAGGCTGGATTCCCAGCCAGGACACCCGGTCTTGACTTTCAGCTCTACCCTCCCAAGAGCTGTGGGAGTGGGCAACTCACCGAACCTCTGTGAATATTCACTTCGTCTATAACTGGGTTGCTAACTCCTGCCTTCCCATCGTAAGGATTATTACAAGGAAGAGGAATGTTGCAAACAGAAAACACTTCGCCAGTGTTAGCCATTGCTATTACTTTCCAGAGCTGACAGTCCCTGACAGGTGGAGTATGAATCACAGTGTGGTTCTTTCTCTAGTGTCCAGCCGTTGACAGCTGGCACAGTGGCACAGTGACAGTCCGGCACAGTGGGGTCAGCAGCCTCCACCTTGTGCGGTTCCCTGCTCTTCATCCATCATGGGATCTACCCAACCATCTGCTGCAGCTCCAGGTGCTCGGCTCATTTTCCTCCATTTCCTGGAAGGTGTGGGGATGATGGATGATGGGAGACAGCCCAGGTTTTCTGGCCCTGGTCTAGGGTGACAGGCAACAAAAGTGATGAGCCCCCTCCCTGTCATGTGCACAGGCCAGAGACCCAAGAGTAGGGCTTGCCTGGACCTCCTTCCATTGTCAAACGCAATGGCCCAGGGTGCCCGAAATGGGCCACATGGTGAGGGCTCCAAGGGGGTCTTGGAGCTGAGATGATATAAATTTTGTGTCGGAGTTGCATGATGAAGTCATTCTATTGTGAGGAATGATAACCGGTAGCCAAACTTGTTCATTCAAATGAATCATAAGGAAGTCTACAAAACAGGGCAAGAATTTGGGCCAAAACTCAGAAGAAGAGATTTTGTGTGATACATGTGAGACAGACAGCAATGTTGGAAGAACTCATCTGCCCACACACAGGGTGTGGGATACCAGGCTTTTCAGGGGCACATAATGAAAAAACACTCTAAGATTTTAGATGACCTTGAGGTTGATATAAGTCAGCGAGAATTGAGAGAAACAGCTGCTTTGAAACTTAGGCTACTTAGTAGGAGCAAAGTGGGCAGAAAATGGAGGTGACGGAGCCCCTGCAGTCTGCATCCGTGAGCGCATCCCTGGTGACGTCTGTTCAGTTCTAGGTGCTGCTCATTGAGAGATGAATTCACAGCTTAGAGGGTGCCTGCGGGGGAGACTGAGGGGGTGAAGGGTCCAGAAACCAACAGGAAAGAGCAGTGATTAGCCCAGAGCAGAAACCACTCAAGGGGACATGTTTCTGTTTGTAGATATATCAAAGGTTGTCATGGGGAGCAGTGTTTTTAACTATTTGAGAGAGAGGCAGGCTTCCATTCAACATATATGAGGTCAGTCCAGAAGGTATCCAGCCATGTGCTCTGAAAAATAGAGACATTTATTGAAGAAGATACAAGATACAAGAAACACTGTACATAGGACAATGATGCCTCAGTCCCCTTCAAAGTAGGCCCCTTGGGGCCTCACACAGTTCTCCCAATCTCTCTCAGCTGCCCTGTTGTATTTTCCTGAATCTCATTGATGGTGTGAAATCTCTTCCCTTTCAAAGGTGATTTTAGTTTTGGGAAAAGCCATAAGTCGCAGGGAGCCAACTCTGGGTTGTAGAGGGGCTGAGTCGCTGGGGTGATTTGATATTTCACAAAAATCTCTGCACAAGACATGATGCATGAGCAGGTGCATTGTCGTGATAAAGCTGCCAATCACCAGTTGCCCATAGTTGTAGACTTCTGAATCATTGGAATAGTTTCCACAAAGTAATGTTTAAGCTTAATGCAAAATGTGATACAGATTTGTTGCTCTACTTGCTCAGTCACTTTGAATGTGACGCCACACAGTGTACATGATCACCCAATGGCATCTACTGCCCCCACTGGCTAGAACAGTGAAGTCGTCATTGTTCATGCATATGCATTCCAGTTCCCTCTCCTTGGCTGCCAGCTTACACTGATATTGGGCAACCCATCTTGCTATGTTAACAATGGCTGAACTTTTTCAGACAGACCTTGTAGAAGCCCTTATTCATGGTTGAGCTGTCTGAATCTGGGTGTCCTGGCTGATAGCTCAGTATTCCCACTCATTGTTTAATCAGAGCCTGGAAAATGTGTGCTGGACAGAGGGCTACAGAGGAGCCTCCTGTATCAGGTGACTGGTCGGACCCAATGATCTCTGGTATCTCTTCCAAGGCTAAGAGAGCCTTTACATGAAAAATTTCTCCACCTTGATAAAAAATAGCGCACAACTAATTTTGCTTCTGAGATTGCTTTGGTGGGGAGAAAGAAAGAACATTTCATGCACGATTTTAATATTAATAACTAAGAACAGGAAACATTATATTCAATAAATAAGTAATAATAAAGCTATTTTGTCTGTATACTATACCAGAAAGAGAGAAAAGAAGAAAAGATAGGAATAAAATAGGGACAATAAATGGGAAAAGGGATGGAGAGGGAGAGAGGAGGGAGAGGAAGGGAAAGAATGAATCAGAATATAAAGTGCTATAATATTCTTATTTTTTTTCTTCCTGAGGCACTACCCACATACCATGACTAGTGCAAAATGTAGATTTTCTTTTTTAATTTAGATTTTCTATTTATCAAAGATATGCGTACATTTTAATAATCTTTAAAAATAATCAAATCGTTCTGCAAGGCTTGTTATGAAAGCAACAACTTCCTAACCTCTCATCCCCATGCCCTGGTGTCCACAGGCACCCATTTCCCTCCTTCAGTGGTTCCTTTCGATACTTACGTCCGCATTTCTGAATGATGCTGTTGTGCTGCTGCCTCTTGAGTTTTGTGCATTAACCACTTCTCGGTGTTTTGCGCGTTAGCCACTCTACTGTGGAGAAAGAAATTAACTTTAGCTCACGTTTCATGCACATTCCTCCCCATCTCCTCCTCGTACGGCTCTGTCATGCTTTTGTTTTGATCATTTTTTCAGTTTGATTTATTAGGACTATACAAATACTGTTCGCAGCCAAACACGCAGTATGTTTTCTTCTACAATGTTCTGTTCCCCCAGAGTTACTAATGGCCTTATCTTTCTGCTTATGTAGTCTTCTAGTTATCACTGACTCTTCTCCAGTCCCGGCCCCTGCACCGTCGGCGTCCATCCTCCGGATACAGTAGGTGCGTCAGGCGGCCTCTCAGCTCAGGTTTCTGCGGACATCTCCCTCAGTCTTCTGATTTGCTTTCTGCTCGGTCAACTGCTCTCTGCACCTGGTTCATGCCTGTTATGTAGAGACATTTCTTCACCTGCATCCTGTCTAGGGTTGGAGCCTCTGCTTTCTTACTATCCTGCCTTTCTCTTTCTTAACTTACTTCCTCATTCGGATGAAGCTCACTAGTGGTGAATGCATTTACAATGACCTTGCGTGTCTGAAAATATCTTTACTTTTACCCTCACCCCTGATGAATAGTTTGAGTATAAAATTCTAAGTTTGAGATATTTCCCCTCCAAATTTTGAAGGTATTCTACCATTGTCTCCCAGTTTCAGTGTGATGAAGTCCCAAACCATTCTTATTTCTGACCTTTATATAAGATCTTCTCTTCTTCTCTAGGAGTGTTTGGAATCTTCTGTGTACCCACTGTTTCAAAATTTTACAAAAATGAGCATTGGTGTAGGTCAGTTTTTACCCATTATCTGAGGCACTCAATAGACCTTCTGATCTAAAATCTCAGGTTCTATAACTCTGGGGAATTTTCTTAAATTTATTCTCTTCATAATTTCCTTTTCTTTCTCCTGCTCTCTTTCTCCCACCAAATTCTTGTTATTTAGATGTTGGACTTCCCAGACAAATTTTCTAATTTTTCTAGCTTTCTCTTCCAGTTTCCATCTTCTCACTTTTTTTTTCTAGTCCTATTTTTTGGGGACATTTTCTTGAATATATCCTTCAAATGTTCCTTTTAATTTAAAAAAATTCTACTATATATTTTTAATTTTCAGGACTTTCTCATTCTGGGATAATTTTTCATGATAGCACTTTTTGTCTCATGGATATAATATATTCATGCATCTTCCTAAAGATATGACTAACATTAAAAAATATTTTCTTCTCTCTGCAATTGTCTCTGTTTCCTCTAAGTTTCTTACAGTCTGTTTTGGTCCTTGTCTTTTATGGAAGAGAATTTTTCTATGGTCTTGGTTCTCTTTATATTTAAGACCAAAGGACTAAAAAAGCTATTTCAAAGCTCTGTGGACATGGGTGGGGCAACTCAGTTCTGCTGTGTGGGGTGAGCTGGATGGGCTGCTTTACTAGGAAACCCCTGGCGTTTGTCGTTAAGATTTTTTTCTCATTGTTTTATCACATTCAGCCTTCTGTTTGGAGAGTCTAAGACAGGCTGCCAGTGTTCTGGGGGCTGAAGGGGAAAGGAGCACCAGCAAGTGCCCTAGGTCATCTCTCCTCCTCTGGACGGGTACATTCGGCCACTTCCCCAGCTCACACCAGCTCTCTGCCATACCCCTGCCACCGTGCCCCTCACAGGGCAGACCGTGTGCACATAAATCTCATTGTCCTTCTCTGGAAGCTCTCCCAGTTGCTTGAATGAGTGGAGGGAAGCCGCCAAGGACCCAGATCTCAGCCGGAGCCAGAACCTGAGCTAGGAAAACTGATCATGAGCAGTAAAACCCTTCTGCCTCAGAGTCCCCACGTGCCCATGTGTTGTGTCCCCAGGTGCAGCCAGCGTGCCAGCAGGCACCGCATCTGTGTAAGCACAGGGGACTCTCCCTTTGGTCACCTTCCTTGCCATCCACTGCCGCAGCAGATGGAAAGAGAAAGCCCCTCCAGCCTCATCTCCCTCCACACTCCCCTCAGAGCCTGAATTCCCAGCTTGTGCATCTTGCACCAGAGATTCTTCAAGATGGATTGTGCAGTCCCTTCCCATTCTGATGCTCTCCGATTGCGGGTTTGATTTAAGGATCCCTCCTTTAGAAGCCACCCTCCCAGGGAACAAGGTCTGTTTTCTCAGTTTTCTTCGAGGGATCCTCTCTCCAGCCTCACCCCTGAGTCTGAACATGCACTGAGCCTGTTCTACTGTGCGGCTGACCTTCAAGCTGGGTGACAATATCTCCAGAGACCAGAGGCACTTTGCCGAGGTGTGGAAGCCCAAGTATCCAGGTGCCGACATGCCAGGCCCATGCCCTTGGCCTCTCTGAGCCCCAGCAGCCTCCCAGATCCCTATGGTGTTGACATCCCAAGATTCGGTTCAGCACATTCAAGCATGCAAAAACCAGCACAGTTTGGCCCACATTCAAACACTGTGCAGTCACTCCGAAGCTCTCCCCTCCAAGCACCAGGTCCTCTTGTGCCTCATCTTTTCTGACAGAAGTGGGAGAGTGCCTCTCTGGGAGCTAGGGGGCCTGCCATTAGTGGACTGTTGGAGGGATGTTGATCCCTTCAGCATACAGCAGTTCTCTTAAAATTGCCAATGTATTCTACATGGAAAGGAACTTCAGGAACTCAACAGTTCTATGAATATACGCATACACAGACAGAGAAGTGTGCCTGGTACCCCCAGGGCCTCGCCACCGCACTGTGTTAGGGAATCCAGCGGCACTATTCCCGCTGTGTTTGCTGACAGTTGCACCCTGGGAGCTGTGCAGCACTGATACCTGCTTCTCCTTTCTATTTTGTCCTCCAGTCTCTTTGTCATCTGGGACAAATGCTCTACCCCTTTGACCAACTTCAAGTTAGTCTCTTAGAATGTGAGAGATGGAAGGGAACTTTGCGTTTAGTGACCTCATTTTAGAGACGAGAGGCTGTGCCTGAAGAGGCCAGGTAACTTGTGCAGGGCATCCCAGGCAGAGGGGCAGGACCTGTAGTCAGAGCTCTTGATTTTATCTCTACCTTTGCTCCCCAGGGAATGATCCGTAAGCCACTGGGAGCCTTCTGCAAGGCAACGCCACTACCCCCAGTGCAGGCCTGCCGGACTAGAACCTGCCTTTAAACAAGACTTTCCGGTCACTTGCCCACACGCACGCAAAGTTCCAAGCACTGACCCTCACCACATCCAGGAGGAAACAACGGAGACCTCTAAATGTGCCCTTGTTTTCAGGACAACCCAACTCCCCCCACTCTGACAGGAAGGAATTGGTGGTATCATATATACCACCAGTATATATATACTACCAGCATATATATACCACTAGTATATATGGGCAGGAGGGGGCAGTACTAAGGTGTGTGCATTTTCACCTGGAGAAACTTACCCTTCCAGGTGGATGGCCTCAGAGGAGATAGCCATTATCAAAGCAACAAGCACTGAAGAGTCTCAGTAAAGGAGTCCCCATGTGAAGAAATGCGTGCCTCAGTACAGCCCTCACTGTCACCCACTGCCACCCCCTAATGCTGGCTCTGCCCACTCTGGGCTTGAGTAGGAATGTTCAATAACCCTCAGCTCTTTCTGTGACACAGGTGGAGCCACAGTTTCAGCGACTCTACCAGGTTGTCAAAAAGTTCTTGCTACTACAGGTTTTGATATGAGAGAGGTGGGGAGAGGAGAGAGGGGGAGAGAATGAGAATCCACTGCCTCGAACTTGGCCTCCCAGATGGTGGTCATCAGCCTTTTTTAGTTTTTTAGCTCAGGGCGAAATCTGGCTTTTCCTCCCCGTGACGCCAAAACACAAAGTTCATGGCCGCATAACTTGTCCCCTTTCCTGCAGTAATATCCCACATGTTTCTTCCAGGGGGGAAATAAGTGAAAAACCATTTATATAGACTATGCATCAAGATTAGAAAAAACAGGGGTTTAGAGTGGCTTTATCACAGAGGGTATCTAGAACACAGTCTCACCAGATTTCATGGATCATCATCAATTTTCTCTTTGTCCCTAATCAGATTAAACTGTGTGGCTGGGAAAAGGGGAGATAAGTGAATTAGGACATTACTTAGATTGAAGAAAATAAACTGTCATGAATTTATTCTGTTCTGGGCAACCCATTAGGAATGGGGAGAAATGTAAGAGAGACGGAAGAGCGAAAGGTCAGTCCCCAGCACTGTGCGCGTGGGATCCGCTCTCAGAGAAAGGGAGGGTCTCCTCTCCGACGTCTCCTGGGCAGGGAGATGCTGCTGTGCTTGTGTTTTTATCCAGCGTGGGCAGGTAACGAAGTGCTTCGCAAACAACATGTTCCCTTTTGTCATTTGGCACGGACAGATTTTAATTTTAAAAATAAATGTGGGGGGTTCAAAGTCTAAAATGGTCATTTCTCTGCTTTCTTAAGCAGTAGAGCTAATTGGCTCAATTTATTGTTTTAATGAGTTAAAGTGTTAAGTGTATGACTATTGAGTTAAACTGTTACGTTTATGACGACTGTAATGTAATTATGGAAGGGTACCTGTGGCGTCTCCAAAGAAGAGTCCTGGGGTGAGAAAAACTCACTGGCAGTTGGCACCGTCGGGCTGAGATGGGTTCACCAGGGCCCGTCTCTGTTTCAGTGGCGGCTTCAGCGATGCCAGCCCAGAACTGAAGGCGGGGAGGCACCCGGGCACAGCCAGGCCGAGAAACAGAGTCCAAGAGTGAGCTCTGCTCGTATGAGACAAGACAGTGCTGTTGGGTCTAAAAATAATAACAATGACAACAACACTTACTTCGAAGTGTGTTTGCTCACAGAATTTGCAAGCCTGCGACTCTTTTTTTAAAAAAATTTGTTAATTGAATTTATTGAGGTAACATTGGCTAATAAAATTAAACAGGTTTCAGGTGTACAGCTCGGTAACACATCATCTGTGTGTTGTATTGCGTGTTCACTGGCCCACGTCAAGTCTCCTTCCATCACCGTTTATCCCCCGATTGTCATGAAGGAAGTGATGGGCAACTCCCAACTATCAAAGGTCACGAAAGGACAATTCAAAGAGAAGAAATCCAAATCAACGCAAAAAATGTTCCAGCAGCAGTAACAACCCAAGCAGTGCAAGACAGTAATGTTAACAATGTGATCCTACTCGCTGTTTTGGTTAGAAAAGTAAGTAAATTAAAAGGTGTCATAGGAATTCTCACCCCTGTCAGTAAGTGGACAGGGTTTCTGGAAAACAGTTTGAGACTTCGAAATGCTCTATACTCAGATCCTGTCAAGTAATTCTTAAAA
Source organism: Trachops cirrhosus (assembly GCA_028533065.1). Taxonomy (NCBI): domain Eukaryota; kingdom Metazoa; phylum Chordata; class Mammalia; order Chiroptera; family Phyllostomidae; genus Trachops; species Trachops cirrhosus. The sequence continues at coordinate 33,866,248 of CM052545.1, read as the reverse complement.
TTTCATCCTAAAGAAAAAAGTCAGAGCTAGGAACAGAGAGGTCTGTGTAAGAGTGTTCTCTATGATGTAATTTATAATGGAGAAAACAGCACCATCAAAATGTCCACCAACAGGTTAATGCTACAACATCTATCATTACTAAAATAAGTGATAGTACATCTATCCATTAGACACTGTACAAGCATTTAAAGTTTGTTTCAAAACATACAGTACTGCCCGGGCTAGAGCGTTGTCCTGATAAGCCAAGGTTGTGGGTTCAGTCCCTGGTCAGGGCACATAGAACAGACGAATGAATGCATCAGTAAGTGGTGTTTCTGTGTATCTGTCTGTCTCTCTCTCTCTAAAGTCAATCAATAATTTTTTTAAAAAAAGACAGTATTGTGTTCCCTGCCTATGTCACAGTCTTCTGAGCAGCTCACCTTCTCTTCCGGTCTCCTCTAGAATCCAGATGTGCCCTGAACCCCAGTCTTACTGTCTCTTTTGGGAGCTTCCTGCCTAACCCTAGCCCGTCCTCCCTTCCCTGGGCAGATGGATCTGCTGTGACTTAGAAGCCATGATGGAGCCCATGGAAACAGAATGGAAGGACCTGGCTCCCGACATCAACCTCCTGAAAAATCTCCTGTGCCTCTTGATTCTGCCCCTGGTATTTAAGCGTTTCCTTTTATTCTGGCATCAGTTCTGAGCTTCTCACCTGGGTTCATGCTAGTATCAGCCTGAGGCCTCTTACCAGGACTCAAGACTCTACCCCAGCTTCTTCCCCACTTGTCCCGCTCTGCCAGCCTCTGTGCCCTCCTGGCAGACAGCTCTTGGTTACATCCGTCAGGCAGTCAGCGAGCAGCCCGACCGCCCGCACCAGCTCTTGCTAACCTTTTATGCTTTGGCTGAAGTTAATACCGTGGCTCGCAACAGCAACGAGGTAATTTCATTTGGGCAAAACTAAGGTTTAGGGGAGAGAGCTATAAACCCAACAAGATGTCAGTCCACAGCCCGCATTTGGCTTATGGGTTGTTTAGAGTGTGTTGTTTACTTCTCAAATATCTGGAGATTTTCCAGGTTTCTTTCTGTTATTGATTTCTAATTTAATTTCACTGCGGTCAGAGGATAGATGCTGTATGATTTCAATGCTTTTAAATCCATCAAGACTTGTTTTGTGGCTCAGGGCATGCTCTGTCTTGATAAATGTTCTAAGTACCTTAGGCATGAATTTGTGCGCTGCCGCTGTTCAGTAGAGGGTTCTGTAACTATCTGAAGGCCGTTTGGTTCTTCCGAAGCTTGTGTTTACACTCTACTAGGTGGGTGCACAGCAGCTCTGCTCTAGGGCGGTTTGGCCCCACTGCGGAGGCAGGGCGCATCCCTCATTCGCTCCGTGAAGAAACGAGGATGCGGCAGAACGGCCAGAGGTCCTGTTCGCACTGCACCGCGGTGAGATCAGAGCCTGAGTCTCCCAACAAAGAAGCCACCAAACCCTGTCACTTCTCTCCCACCCCCAAATAATCACCATTCATAGTACTATTAGGTGCTATGTGTCAATATTTTGTAAGCCCTACTGTAATCTGACAACCCCAGTAGTGCCAAGGTAGGTACTACTATTATGAACATTTAAAGATAAGTAACCAAAAGCTCAGGGAGTTTAAATAACTTGTCTAAGACAGCAGGTCTCAAAGTGTGGTGCTCGAAACACTCCGGGAGGTCTGCTAGGGCAAACTATGTTTATAATAGTATTATAATGTTGTCTTTTCACCACGTTCACACTTGTATCAAAGGTTTAAAACCAAAGGTGGGTGAAGCACTTGCACTTCAGCATAAACCAAGGCAGTGGCACCAAATACACTGGTAACCACTGTATTTTTGACTGTGCACTTGCAGGTAAGAAAGGTAGTTTTGCTTAAGAATATTCTTAGTGAGGTCATTTAAGACTTCCGGCAAAGATGGAGGCATAGGTAGATGCACTGTGCCTCCTCACACAACCAAGATAGGGACAACAAAGATATAGAAACAAAATAACAACCAGAACTGACAGAAAATTGAAGTTTATGGAAGTCGGACAACCAAGGATTTAAAAATAGACACTTTCATCCAGACCGGTAGGAGGGGTGGAGTCCGACCGGGTGAGGGACGCAGAGCGGAGAGCTGAGCACCCAGGGCGGCGCGCAAGTCTGCAGCAGGCAGACCCTGGGTGCACAATCAGCAGTGGCTGGTGGGCCCCAGCCAGGGGGTGGCGACCGGCAGACCTAGCAGACCCTGGCCGCACAAGCAGCGGTGGCTGGTGGGCCCGGGCCAGGGGGTGGCGACCGGCAGACCCAGCGAGGCGGCCATTGTG
>CM052545.1:33820452-33863428 GCA_028533065.1 Trachops cirrhosus | reverse complement strand
GTTAAAGGGACTTATTTAAGAAAAAGAAGATAAAAAACAGGTGTAGTAAAATGACAGCAAATTCACAATTATTAACAACCACTCCTGAAACAAAAACAAGAAGAAACTAAGCAAATGACTAGAACAGGAACGGAACCACAGAAATGGAGAACGCATGGAGGGTTAGCAACAGGAGAGTGGGAGGAGGAGAGTGGGGGAAAGATACGAAGAATAAGTAGCAATGAAGGTAGATAGAAAATAGACAGGGGGAGGGCAAGAATAGTATGGGAAATGTAGAAGCAAAGATCTTATGACACAGGACTGAAGTAAAGGGGGGGATGTGGGTGGGAGAGGGTGTTCAGGGTAGAGGGGAATGAAGGGGGATAATAGGACAACTGTAATAGCATAATCAATAAAATATATTTAAAAAAAGAATATTCTTAGTGAGACAGCGTATTAGTTCCATAAATTACTGACCCATTCACTTACACCACTCTCAGCGTTGCAAGGAAAAGCATTCGTAGGATGGATTGCGAGCTGAGTTGCCATTTCTTTCCCCCAGAACGTTGTTTTTTCTTGAAATAACTAATGACAGACAAACTGTGGTCAGTCATACTTGGTTACCTGGTGAACGTTTTCTTGAAAATGAACAAAATGGCGTATAACTTCGGAGAAAACAACTGACGGTATTTGTTGCCAATGATAAGACAAGCCTCTAGGGAAAATGAAATTCTGTAAAACTTGTATTCTCCACCATGAACCTGACACACTCCCAATACTTCAGGACTTTGCTGATGAAGTTGGTAAAGATATTAACAAATACAATGTTTTTGTTATTATAAATAAAATGTGTCAACAATTTTGAAGATCTGCTTTTAATTCAATGAAAAATATTTTCAAAATGATTAATGCCTCATGTCACAAAATCATGCACTGGAAGTATGAAATAAAAATGAATTTTAATGTGACACAATATTTTAGAAGTTCACCAAGCCATTTCAGATTCCATACTGCAGCTAACTTTTAAGAAACTACCACTTGTCAACTCTGTCGTATCAAAGAATATTCAGAAAATATCCAAGAAGACTATTAAATTACTATTCTGCATTCCAACTCTGTGTCTGTATGAGACTATTTTCTTCATATGCATCAACCAAAACGACATACTGTGACAAATGGGATACGGAAACAGACAAGAGAGCCCAGCTGTCTTCTATTAAGTCAGAGATAAAGAAATTGAAAAATGTGTAAAATAGTGTCATTCTTCTCACTAAATTTAGGTTGAAAGGTTTTTTTTGTAAAAATGGTATTTATACTAACATATGATAGGTTTATTCTTATTACTTTTAAATGGATTAGTGAATAATGATTTACAATTGTGATCGGTCTTAACTGTGAACACAGTGAGTATCAGTAGGCACAACCCACTCGGACTGAAAGTGTTAAGTGCACTCTTGGCGGTGTGGTGTCCCAAGGTCAGAATGCTGGAGGAGCTCCGGCTACAACTAGCACCCTGGGAAGTGACGGGGCTGGGGCCGGTCCCGTCTGGCCGGCTCTCCGAGCTGTGTTGTTTCCGTGACATGATGTTACCTCCTTACCCAAAAGTCTCATCAGTATTAAAGTGGTAAATAAAGTGGAATCCCCATGGTTTTATTTTGCAATGGTTTTCCCCCACTATATTTAAGCTTTCTGATGTTTAGATATGTTTCACTGATGAAACACAAGTTTCTTGCCCTGGCTGGTATGGATCAGTGGATTGAGTGCTGGCCTGTGAACCAAAGGGTTGCATGTTCAGTTCCCGGTCAGGGCACATGCCTGGGCTGCAGGCCAGGTCCCCAGTAGGGGGCGTACATGCAAGAGGCAACCACACATTGATGTTTCTCTCCCTCTCTTTGTCCCTCTCTTCCCCTCTCTAAAAATAAGCAAATAAAATATTTTTTAAAAAAATTTTTTTAAAAAAAGAAAGAAACACAAGTTTCTTGTCCCTAACCCTTTAGAACCCCATTAGGGACTCAAGTTGACTCTTTCGGGCTATGGAATAAAAATGAATTGATGTTTCTCAGCAATGCACTTATGCCACAAGCAACAATCATACTGAGTTTTATATTACACAGGAAGCCCAAACAGTTGGGAGATGTTTTTTATTAGATTTTACGAGACAGAAGTAACTCTTACTATTTGGCTCCCCAGTGGTTTCTCACCCCTGTGGTGCTGAGCCCCAGGAGTCAAATGTATGCATTGGGGGGGCCAGCTTTGCTGGGGGACGCCCTCAGGAGGAACTCCTGCATGCCCCGCCGCAGCACTGCGTTCTCAGCAACCTCCCTCAGGCTTCCGTGCAGCTTCTCCATCTCCTTGTACTCACTTCTGACGTCTACGGAGGAGCAGAAAGCATTAGCAGGAGGCGGCGTCCTTTTCAGAGATGTCCCCAGAAAATACGTCCCCTGAGAATCATGTTATGACCTGAGTCACTTGTCCCAGAATGTGAGATCCGGAATAAAGTGTAAGGATCAGATCGTCCAACTGATTTGTTTCATAAATAGACTGGTCACACCCGGCCTTCTTGCTCTTACCTTGAGGCTTCTCTCAGCACAGGGGTCCCAGCAAATAACAAAACCTCCCTGTAACTCAGGTCCGGGCCCTCACTGGGCCTTCTCTGGGCCTTCCAGGGGCTCGGGAAAGGACATGCAACACACGCCCCGTGATAACTTGCCCTAGGTCCCGTCCAGGCACTTCTCTCCATCCCTGTCCCTCTCCTCCCAGCAGTCCCCATTCTACGTGAATTTGCTGTGTGGTGCACCTTGGGTTTTGGCCCCTGACCTGCAATCAGATGCCTTGTGATGGTTATTTTATGTTAACTTGTCTGGGCAGTGGTGCCCAGGTATATGGTCAAACATTATTCTGGCTGTTTCTGCGTGTTTGGGGATGAAATTTACACTGAAATTGGTCAACCTTGAGTAAAGCAGATTTACTCCTCCTCTAATCATTTGAAGGCCTCACAGGAACAAAAGGGCGGCCTGTCCCGCTCGAGAGGGTATTCTCCTGCTTTATTTTTCTCCGTAGCATTTATCCTCCTTTGGCACGCCTCACATTTTTGTCTAAGGTTTGGCTTATTGCCTGCCCTCTGACCACTGGGCTGTAAGCTCTGTGAGCAGGGGTTTTTGTCTGTGTTGGTCACTGCTATATCCTCAACACCTAGAGTGCTGCTCAGCACATAGAGAGGGCTTATAATTACTTGTGGGGTGAATGCACAGTGTCAGCAGGGCAGAGTCATGGATTTGAATCTGCCACTTTCCAGCTGTGGATCCTTGGACACATTATGTCATCCAAGTCTCTGTTTCTGCATCTGCAAAATGGAACAGTAACATCTACCCCTGAGGGCTAATGTGCGGATTCAATGAGATTGTGCACAAAGCTGGCGTACAATGCTTGGTCTCCGTCAGGTGCTCAGCAAAGGGTGGGGGAGTTATAATCGTCATCATCATCTCTATTCCTGCCCCTGGAAATTCTTCCTAAGTTAATTTATTTAAATCCAGTAAGGAGCCACCACAGCTGGGGGTGGGGAAGGTCTGCAAGGTCGTTGCCCTTATGCAAAGATGTTGTGTGTTTACCTGCGAGCTCCTTGTAGAGACCATCCCCCTGGGGTGAAGCAAGGGTCAGCATGGTGGCGATACTGCCCTTCACCTTCTCCGTGATTCCATTCTGCATGAGAAAGGGTGGTCATTCTGTTAGGATGGCACAGCCCACTGGCAAGGGAATTTTATGAAAGGGACCCCACCCAATTTCCCAATCAGAGTGTACAGACTAGGGTGGCCAAAGTCAAAGTCAGGTCCGAGGTGGGCCACAGAAAGGCTCAGGAGTCACCAGGGCAACACTCCTGTGGGGGTCCCACCTGTCTGAGCATCTCCTTTCCTGCCTGTAAGAGGGATTGTGCTTCTGGTGCTGAGGGACTGAATCGGGAGCCAACGAGGGTGCAAGGAATCATGGGAGCGATCAGAGCAACCACAGAGATGAAAAAAGAGGAAGTGCTGCTCACTATCCCACCATCCTATCACGCATTTAGTCACTGGACACGTGCTTACTGAGCACCTGCTTTGTGTGATACAACGTACGTGACATTTCTGACTTTCCTCCCGCCTCCCTGACAAATGCTTCTTGCTCCTCTCAGTCCTTCTATCACCTAAAACCATGTTCCCTCTTGTAACCAGCCCTTGTCTCCCTTTGAAAAGTACCCGATTCTCCCTTCTAGTCTGACAGAGCCTAGTTTTGAACCTGGAGCTTCTGACTCCAAGTCATGTGCTTTTCTCTTCAACATACCAGGCCTAAAACCCTAAACTCCAGTCCCGGCTCTAGCTTCCAGCCTTCAGCTAGTAACTTAGGCCCGCTGGGGGTCAGCTTCCTTGTGCGTGAGATCAGGGAATGGGAACATTCCGTGGTCTTGCCCAGTTGCAACTTCCTACACTTATATCATTCCAGATACATTTGTATGTGGTCAAAGTACTAATCATTTTTTTTTTAGTGGAGTTGTTTTCTTGGGCACCTTCAGGGCCTATTTCCATACACCCATTGAGGACTGGATGCTGTAGAGTCTGGCCAGTTTCTGCATGTTTGTAGACTGTGACAATATGTTAAATGACAGAAAATAAATTGCTGCTGGTAAACCAGAAATCTCTAGCCTGTTCCAAGAGAAATTACATGCTTTGTATTGTGGGTAAATGTATTTTCCACAACTGCAGTGATGCGGGGGGTGGAGGGCAGTGCGCAGAAGCAGAAGCAGGTTGGACCTGATTCGGGAAGTAGGTTGGTTCAGAGGTGGGCCCGAAGAGCCACTGGCCAGCTTCACGGGGAGGTTAGGAGAGAGTCAGCTACGCCTGGGCTGAGGCAGAATTTGGAAACTCACATGGCCAAGGGCCAACAGTGGCTTGGACTAAAACAAAGAATTTCTATTTCTTGGGCAGGGAGGGGTGACAGGCTAAGAGGCCCAGAGCTGAGACAACTGGTCCGAGTGGATTTGACAGAAGCACTTAGGTTCCAGGAAAGTGTTAGGAACTGTCTCCCAAGATAGACAGAATCAAACCTAAATCTCTGCTAGGTACTGTAGGCGGATGACCTATAAGAGGTTATGCTATTTATTGCTGGAGATGCTGAGCCTGGTTACCTGGTCCCAGATCCTAGTTCTGCAACTTTTTAGCTATGTGGCCTTTTGCTACACTGCTCTGCCTTGTTTTCTTATCAATAAAATGAAAACAGTAATAGTGCAGTCATCTCTCAGTATCCACAGGGTATGGGTTCTCAGACCCCCACCCCAACAGATACTGAAATCTGAGGGTGCTCAAGTCCCTCATATAAAGTGGCGTAGTCTTTGCATACAGGCTCTAGCAGGATACGCATACCCCTCACTTCATCTGCACGGATTTAGTGTAGTGCTCAGCGTATGGCAAATTCAAGTTTTGCTTTTGGGGACTTTCTGGGATTTTCTTCCTGAATATTTTCAGTCCGTGTTGGTTGTCTCTGTGGATGTGAAACCGTGGATATGGAGGCCGACTGTACCTACCTCACAGACTCACTGGGGAGGAAGTGACCTAACGTATATGAAGAGCTTAGGATCCCATCTAGGTATTACAGTTCTCCTGATGACTTGTTGGAGGGGAAAGATGCAGGCAGGGGCCAGAGGGGCTGCGTTTCTGAAGTCACGGCCCCAGGGCGGCAGTGAAGGTGAAAGCCCAGTGCCAGCCGGCCTGTCCTGGCACTGTCCTGGCACTGTGGGCATTGGTTGGACCCACTTTGCAGAAGACATCTGGCTCTCCTTGGTCCGAAATGACTACCACTGTGCCGGCTTCCTCTACTTCCCCAGGAGCCTCTTTGGGACTGGAATTAAGGCTATGGCTGTGGAATACCTTCAGCTGCTGAAATTGGTGCTGCATCCTCTCTTGAGCCCTTTCAAACATGCCCTCGGCCACCTGCCGGTCCACCCCTCTTCTGATGACATCTTTCATCTTCTCACATGCTCTTTTGCCAGTGATCTGAGCTGCCTCTGGCAAAAATGACAGTCACAGTTACACCACAGCAAAGACATCTTTAGCCCCAGAGAGAAAGACAGGCATACTATATATGTGTGTGTGTATATATATATATATATATATATACACACACACACACACACACACACATATACACACACAACATAATATACATATATACATATGTCCATTTATATATTAATATATGTAGTACCATTTTCCACACAGTGGAAATATTTTAACAACATGATATAAAAATTAATATGCTCAATATTTAAATGACAAGTGGCAAACACAAGGCCCGCAGGCTGAATCCGGCCCTCCACCTTGTTTTATCCGGCCCGGCACCTTGTTTCTACCCAACAGCAGCGCCGAGCTCCCTGCCCCTAGTTAAGGAATAGTTACATTTACACAGTCCTAAAATTACAGTCGGTCCTTTGAAGGCAACCATGAGGCTGATGTGGCCCCCCGTGACAATGAGTTTGACACCCTTGATCTAGATAACTATCATTCAGAAAATCTAATGAGTGAATCAAGCAGGAGCTTATAAAATTCCAACCCCTTGCCTTGCAGATAAAATAATAAATAATAAGGCTATCAAAATGAGGTGCTATCAAGTCAGTTTACAAGTACTTAAGAAAATAAGAATGAGAGTTGGATGATGAATTTCACAGTTAAATTGGCTGCAGTGAAGCATGGAAACAAGAGGCAAGATGTATAGATAAAGGACAGGCAGAAGGAACCAGAAACACACAGATAAAAATGGCTCATGAATTACCTCCCCACACCCTTGCAATTATTTGGTTTTAATTTGTAGACCAAGGGAGTTACAAGGACTTAGGAGGCATCAGGACAAAACTGAGGGGGGAGCAGCAGAAAAGGATGCCATGGTAGCTGACAGAAAGAGGAAGCAGAAATGTTTTAAAAAATGTGGCCTCCAGGGCCCCACCTTCGTAGCAAGGCTTCAGGTCGTTCTGAACAGACGTGGTGAGAGACTCGTAGATCCTCCTCTTCTTCCTGAGGATGTACCCCTCCAGGCCCCCCAGGATGGCGCTTATCTGAGAACCGCAGGAAGAAAAGGCCACCTGTGACAATTCCTTCAACAGAAGTAGGTCAGGCGTTCCTGTTTATAGTCACCGCTCCCTCTGCCTTATAGTACCATTGGCCGTTCACACATCACCCCAACAGCCTGGCCGTGAGCCTCGCCTAGGCCGGGACTTTGTCTTATGTGTCCTGCGGCCCAAAGGGCCTCCCACAGTGCCTGGCACCGGCGGACGTCTCGTAAAATATTTGCGGAGTTGAACTCCAGCACGTGTGAGGTGCTGAAACAGGCCCTTTGCAGGGACAGGCAATTTCTCTAGTGTTGCCACGTGGCTTGGGTAGGGCCTGTGCTGTGGACGGAGTATTTGCGCCCTCCACCCCACATTCATATACTGAAATCCTAACCCCCAATGTGACAGCATTAGGCGGCGGCCCTGTGGAGGTGATGAGGTCAGGAGGAGGGGGTCTCGTGGTTGGGATCACTCCGCCGAGGCAGAGGCCTGAGAGAGCTCCCTCACCCCTTTGAACCGGGAAGCAGGCCCAGCCTGACGCCAAGTCTGCCTGCGCCTTGACCAGACGTCCAGCGCCAGAACAGTGAGAGATAAATGTCTGAGGTGTGTCAGCCACCCAGTTTATGGTATTTTGTGAGCCCAGCCCCAGTGGACTAAGACAGCCTAGAAGACAAAATCTTGAGTGCTCAAAACTAAAAAATGATCTGCAAACATATGACACTTCTTTACCCTTCACTGCTTTGGGTAATACATCATAATATTGGTAAATGTGATAGAGAGGTGAGTGAAAATGTTACGTGTGGATTCAATGCACATCTGAGGAGTCCTTGAAGATTCTTCCCAGGTCCTGAGTCTACTGTGCAATCTCAGCATTTACTGTCGGTGCCAGGGGACCAGCTGAACAAAGCCCGCTGGGTGCCCTGCCCCTCTGTGGCCACCTCAGGCCCGCAGCCCACCCCCCTCCCCACCATGCTGTGGATCTCGCAGCTCCTGCTCTAAGATTCCCACAGACCCCGAATACTGCAAGGTTGGGAGGGACAGACAGCAGCCAAAATCCTGTCGGGAAGAAAGCCACTACCAGCCTCACTGCTCTTCTTAAGATATAAGGATCTTACCTCCTGGATCAGGAAACTTTTTTTGTAGTTATCATACTTCCAGCCATTTCTTATCCCAATTTCCGTCATTTTCTCCTGGAGACAGTGCTTAAACGCATCTATGTGCGGCATCAGAGCTGGACCTGTGGGCGTTCCAGCCCTGCAGAAGAAAGCAACGTGAAATGTTAAGAGATGACAGTGGCTACTGTGAGGCTAAAACAAAGAGGAAGCCAGCTGGCACACTTTCACTCCTTTTTAAGCAAAGGGGACAAGATCTGACAGTTACTACGTTCCTATAATGAGTGCAGGCACTATGCTGTGTCAGGCCGCTGACATCAAAGCCTAGGAAATCAGTGTGATGATGCCCATTTTACAGATAAGAAAACTGAGGTTCAGAGGAAATGGGTGATGTGTTTCCAGGTCATGCAACTAGTAAGTGGCAGAGCCAGGCTTTGGACACTGATCTGTTTAACCTCAGAATTCAGTCTTACCACTTGAAAGGGTGGGACTGGAACTATACCTTAAGAGATGGGTAAGATTTAAGGGAATGGAAACGAGGAGGGTTATGCACCACAGGCACAAGATAGTAAAGGAAGTTTCAGCACAGCCCAGGAATAAGAAGCAACAGGTTCAAAGGAGAGAGCATGGGCTTGAAATGCTAGCTCTTTCCTTATGAGCTGGGTGAATGTTTGTTCACTGATAAAAAAAGAAGACAGAAACCCTTCAGAGGGTTATTGTGAGGAGGTGATGATGTAATGCACCCAAAGTACTTAGCGTGGTTCCTGGAACATCTCAGTTGCTCTCTGCTCCCTCCAGGCTGTCTAAAGCTGAGGGACGACACTGGGCCACAGCTCGGGAAGAGATTAGAAAGGTCAGTTGGAGGCAGGTGAAATGCCTTGAATGCCATTCTAAGGACTTTGGAGTTTACCCTACAGACTCGTAAACAGTGGGTGAGCATTGGTAGAATGGCATGATCTCAAAAGAGTTCAAAAGGAGGTGGGGATGGGGAACAGGGCAGCGAGTAAGAATCAAGCAAAGGTAGAATGGTTCAAGCCGCAGCAGGCGGTGAACCAGATGGTAGGCTAGAGGCCTAGGAGGGAGACTGGGGAAAGGTTGGAAGATTAGGAGCTTCTGTTTCCGTTGATGGAGGTCAAGGAATAGTGGAAGGAGGGGACACCAGGAAGGCACCTGCCCCCTCCCATGCCGTGTCTGTGAGCATGCAGTACGTCAAAAGTAAACACAGAGTCCTCAGTGAGTCACTTTTTTGCACTCAGGGAAATTTATGAAAGCCGTGTGTTTGCTTAACTCCACACTCTCCAACCAAAATACCCTATCCTGGGCTTAGATCCATAAGAAAATTTATCCCCCACTTCATGTATGAGATATTTGAAAAATAATGGGAATCATAATATTAGTCTGAAAGCAACATCTCTATCTGCTCTCCAGGTCACCACGGGAAATTTCTAAGTAAACCAAACCCAGAAGGCTTTTGTGTTTTGCCAAAGAGTAAGCTTTCGTCCTCAAGCTGCAAGCTACTCTCTACACTTCCAAATCCAGAGTACGAATTCTTAAAGATGAGACTCTGGCCCAACATCCTTCAGATGTGTGTTCACGAAGGAACAAGATGAAAGATCCTTTACCTAAAAATGCCTCCGAAAACAGGATCGATCTGGTCATAGATGGGCTGCGTGATGGCCGTGTTCAGATCTATTCGTGGGAGAGTCCTGGAGGCATAGATGCCATTCTTCAGGCAAACAGCTTTCAGAGTCTGGTGAAAACCCTGGTTTCCTCTGCTCCTCTGGATAAGTGAGCAAAAGGTTAGTGCACTTAGCAGGCATAGACTAGAGCATCACAGATCAGAATTGCATTGCCTTTGGCCGAAGGCTATTACCAAGAATCCCAGTGGCAGCAGCATACGCTTTCCACTTACAACTAAGCTAGACAGAGAGGACAGCAGTCATGCCGTAAGTCGGTAGGGTGGCCCCGCCCTGGGTTCCCAAAGCTCCCTGCGCTCATTTCTCTTTTCATACAGTGTTGCACTTGTCTGTTTACTCTGTGGGCTCCTCTAGTATGGAGATCAGGCACCATGTCTCATCTGATGCCTTGCTGTCCGCGCCATCTGTCGAGGGCACCAGTCATGCTTGACAAACATCCACGGAATGAGCAGTGATGAAATGAAAGTAGTGGTACGACCCTACGGGGGGTATGTGTTTCGGAGTTTTGCAAGCACCATCACAATTTTTTATGCTTTTTGTTAAATATTTAAGGAAATGCAATTTGATTTGTGTATCTTTGCAATATTTTTTCCCAGAGAAATAAATCCACAAATCAGAGGGGAAAAATATTATGAAGCTAGAGCTGTAAGACACATCGATAAATTTTAGCCAGATGGGGATCTTTAGTAAAGAGAAAAGAATACATTTGCACTGACCTGACCAAAATTTCAGTAGAGGGCTTTGAGATCATTATTCAATGATATATGTCTTTTGTTTTTTAAATTTATTTATTGTATTTTTTCCATGACCACGTATCCCCCTTATACCCTGCCCCCACAACCCTTGCAATCACCACACTGTTATCCATGACACATGCTTTAAGGGAATCCTTTCAAGTGAATGGCTGTGTAGCATCATTCTTTCTATCTTTCTATCTATCTATCTATCCATCTACCTACCTACCTACCTATCTTATTCTTCCCTTTTCACTTAATACTATAACATGAGCATTTCCTTAACTTATTATAAATAATTTGCAAAAATTATGGTAGTAACCACATAATACATCCTATGGACATATTATGATTCATTTTACTATTCTCTTGTTACTAGACATTTAGGTCATTTTACTCGGCTACATAATGATATGATGTTAACATATAAATGTTTGCCCACATTTCTGATCACAAAGAGAAGTTGCTTATCAAATAGGGACACCGTGGGTATGTTTACAGTCACAGAGAAAGAAGCCATTAAGGGGCTGATCAGAAGGAGGACAGTTCATGGAACGAAGCCCTTGTGGAGGCCTGCAGCTGGCTGACGTGCTCCTTCCTTTTACAAGCAACTTGTCTCCAAGGAGAGGTCTCCACCTCGTGCCTTCGCCTTCTCAGCACCCACTTGCTCATTCACTTCCTGTGATCTGGGATCTCTTACCCTCATGCAGAAACAGTTCTCTCCAGGTCGCTTAGTTATTGCTATGAAACAAGTTACCCCAAACTGAGCGGCTTAAAACAGTCATAAGCGTTTGTTATCGCTCACGGGTTGTGAGGGTCAGGAATTCAGACTGGTGTTGGCTGGTTGGGGTTTCACAGTTCACTGGGTGGCCAGGCTGTGCAGCCAAGGTTAAAAGGCAGATAAGCACCACCGAGAAAAGAGACCTGTGGGTGATTCAAGGTCACTGGGAACAGATAACTGGCTCAAGGGTACAGCATTTACTCAAGCAAGAGGAGAAAAGTTGTGCATGAGATCCAGCCAGCCCCTTGCAACACCTGGGTCCCCGTGGCCAGAGGACTCACTCCGCAGCCGAGGCAAGGGATGCAGCTGCTCACAACCCACTTTGTGCTGCGGTAGGAGAACCCAACCCCTCCCCACAGATCGGAAACACAGACAACTGGGGGCTTGCCTGAGGACCTTCGGTGCCTGCTCTGAGCAGAACAAAGGGGTACACACTGAGCATGAAATGGAAAGATATTCCCACAGAAGCCAGATAAGCCCAGCACAGGCTGTGAGGGCTCTTTATCTCTCAGTAGGAAGTGTTCCAGACCCGAGGCCCCGTCTCATGTGGCCAAGTGAGGGTCAAAAGAGTCCATGTACTAGTGGCCTTTGCCAGAGCTGGCCGGTTCTGGCTCAGGGCTTCTCTGTAAGGTTCCCTCGGGTGTCAACGGGGGTTATGGTCACCTGACCGGGGCTAGAGGATCTGCTTCCAATGAGGCTCATCACAGGGTGGGGAAGGTGGTGCTGGCGATTGGTGGGGGGCCACGGCACTATTCCTCATGGGTGTTAGCCCAGGGAGGCTGGCTTCCCACTGAGCAAGCGATCCAAGAGACCGAGCCTCGGAAGCCACACACTGTCCTACCTGCAGCAGTCTGCTGCCCATGGAGAGCAGCTCTGTCTGACTCAGCGAGGAAGGAGACTCCACCAGGGTGCCAGGGCCAGGAGGTGAGGCTCTCTGGGTCCAGCTTGGGGCTGCCTATCACAGTCACCAATGAAGGCTCTCGATGGCCACATCCAATTGCCTTTTCTTGCCCCAATCTTCCTTAACCCCTCAGGAGTATCTCAGAATCTCCTTAACAACAGATGTATGGCCTTTCCTGCTTGGTTTTCTTGTTAGAAAATAAGACCTTAAGTGTTATACTAAAAATAAGCATTAAAAAAAAAGAAAAGAAGCACTACATTATTTCCTTCTCCTACTACCGCTTGATCTAAGCTTTCTCTGCTCCCTCTCCTGGCTCCTCTTTATTTTGCTCCCTAAATGAGGCCTGTGTTTGAGGTTATATCACACTATTGTCCTTCTTCCTACTCCTCAATGCCTTTCACTCCCATGGATCTGAGTGTCCATTTCTTGCAGGTCACCACCAAACCCTGACCTTGGGAATCAGGCAGACCTCACCAGACATCACAGGCTTTCCCTGGGAGGGTCACTCACCACCAGACACGCCCCGAGGATCCGTCGGTAGGCGGTCCGGGCATTTCTGACGCCTTCCTGCAGAGGCTGTGTGATGTTGGCGAAGCACTGGTCGATGGCCCTCTCCAGCAGCTGCACTTGCTCTTCCACAAATCTCCGCAGGCCACTCACATGCAAGTGCTCGTTCTAGGGGCAGGGCCACAGGGAGCATGAGGCCGCTGCCTCCCTAAAGGCACTTTCTCCTCAAACTCTGCTTCCTTTGAATTTGATTGAGCCTGAGCTAATCACCCAGAGTTGACTTCTCCTTAACGTGCCAGTA
Source organism: Trachops cirrhosus (assembly GCA_028533065.1). Classification (NCBI taxonomy): domain Eukaryota; kingdom Metazoa; phylum Chordata; class Mammalia; order Chiroptera; family Phyllostomidae; genus Trachops; species Trachops cirrhosus. The sequence goes on along the minus strand of CM052545.1, from coordinate 33,850,347 downwards.
AAGCATCCCTTGAGCTTTGTGGGACTGGAGAGTAGAACTATATGCCTCCCGCAGCTTACTGCAGGTGTAGAGCCCCTCAGACTATTTGGGGGAATAGCTATCCAAATAGAAACTCTTAAGGAGCTTTGACTGTGCACCAAGCAGTTTTCGAGTCTAGTGTTTCTCAAACTTATTATGCGCACAAATCACCAGGAGAGCCAAATTTGAGGGCTCGGGATTCTATGTTTCTAGCAAGCCCCCGCCCCGGTGATGCTGATCTTCTGCGCCCTGGACCATGCTTTGAATAACAAAGCTACAGGACCAAAAATAAAGGCTTGGTCCCTTCTTCAAAGGAGAATATGATCTAGCCAGGGAGGAAAATGTCTATTCAGATCATAAAAGGGAGGGACCACCAGGGACAACCTCGGCCTCTGGGTTCAAACTGGACACTCTAGCGTCTGTTCCCTGTGTGAGAGCCTTGGGGGGTTCTGCAGCAAACGGAAGCCACACTCCGTAGCTGGGCACTCATGGCCCTTCAGAGCCAGGACTCAAGCAACCTCTCCAGTGCCACTGGCTCTGCTTGGCCAAAATGTCCTCCCACGCAGCTGCCCCTGAACTTGCTCCCATTCCCCAAACGTGCCATTTCCTTTGTGACCTCGAGCCTTTGCACGTGCTGTTCCCACCTTCTCATCTTTCCAGACAAAGCTCAACACTGACTTCCCATGGGACGTCCACCCTGCCCCCCCCAGGCAGATTGGGGCTCCCTTTCCTACGTTCCTGTTGCATTTTGCACACCCCCGTGTCACAGCATTCCTCCCGCTGGGCTGTCTCTCTCATTCCACTTCTCCTCCCCCCGACTGGGGACTTGCTGAAGGGACAGATGGTGTTGTTCACGTCTGTTTATTCCCAGGCATGGTGCAGCAAGTGCAGTTCGTAAACATTTATGGAGTGAGCGAGTGGCCCGGGGAACTGGGGATAATGCAGGTTTATAAATTCTCTTCCAAATCTGATGACAGAAATGGTCCTTGAATTGATGTGTGACCTTAATGGATAACTTAGCTTCTCTGGATCTTGATTGCAGAGAAGGCTCTGCGAGTCTTACAGTCCAGGAGCTTAAGAGTTTAAGGAGCCTGTTTAGCTTTAGGTGTGCCCTGAGGATTTTCATAGTTTCACTGATAAGAATTCTCTAAGCCATACTTTTCTCCCCCATATTGTCCTCCACATTCTTTTGAATTTGTGGCTGGTGATCAACATAAGAACAAAGTCACAAAAACAAAATCTATGGACAGAACTCTCACAAAGTCTCACTCATAACAAATCTGTGTTAGAAAAAACAACAAAAAAATAAGATAGGGAAGGGCTGGCAATAAAAGAACAGTAAAAAAGGGAAGAGCTGGCGCCTGCCTTGAATAAATGCAGGGCTCATGTGACATTGAGATGTTATAATCACTTCCTATCGATCCTTAAAAAAATAATGACTAGAGCCCTGTTCATTTACAATCACTAGCTCCCAAAACTGTCATTTTCTGTGTGTGTTTTAAGGCACAATCTTAAAAAATGATCAATCACGTACATTTTTAGGTCTGATATTTTTCAGGACGCAAAGAAACTGACTAAATTCTTGCCTTCCAACTTTCCATCAAAAAACTAAAGCGGAGACCAGTATCTGAGGCCAAAGAATTTTGAAGAAAGCCGCTGGCAACTCCCTCTGAAAGGTTATCAGAGAAGTGCCAACCGGCCCCCTCCTCTGTGTTTTCTGTCTCCTGGAGTCTGGTTGCAAGGACGGGCTGAGCCCCCGCAAGGGCCGCACCTCCGCCTCAGCACAGAGCAGGGTGTGGGGCCGGCCCTCCGAGTCTGATTGCAAAAGGCCTCGGTCTTTGTGTTTGTAAAATAACCCAACCACACACGGCACCGCATCTGATTGGTTTTCCACCAGCAATTCCAAAACCAATCTTTTGCTGGGCAGAGAGGCAAATTTCACCCTAAAGAACTTTTTCGGGAAATCAGGAGGTTAAACCTTTCCCCAGTGTTTCAGAGGACAAAGTCAACCTAGAAAGTCTCAGATTCCAGAAGGGTCTTTTTTTTTTCCCCCTCGCAGAACTAGACCTTTTGGTATAAGAAATATGATATCTTTTTAAAAAGTGAATCTTTATAGTTCATCTGTGTATATAATTTTTAAAATGTGGACATTTGACCAAAACTGCACAGACCATCTACAGCTGGCGTTGCGTACTTTTCACGTTGCAGTCAGGGCTCTATTATCTGCCTCTCCTTGTCACTTCTCAGGGCCATCCCAGGCTCACTTTCCCACGTTCCCAGGACCTTGACCTCTCATAGAGCCCTACGGGTCCACTTCTCTGCCCCTTTCCTGTTCTGCACACCAAGTCACACAACTTGCATAAATCTGATGGTGTGGAAAAAAACAGCAACCGAATGAGAACACCCAAAGCCCACCGATCCAGAGGCTGCTATAGCAAAGCAGTCGGCCACGGCCACCTGCGTTTGGCAGAGACTCGAAGGCAGGCAGTAGGATGGCCTCGGGTAGGCCCTGACTGCAGGCCATGGGCACGGGTAGCTGCAGGCAGGCCAACTAGGAGCAGGGAGCCTATGTGACTCAGCGGAGTGCCTATTTGGCATGCTCTGGTTGGTCCTAAGTTGGTTGCAGGGATAAAGATTAGGGAAGCTGTCAGGTGTTAACCGAGGTCTGGCCATTTGGGGCCGATTGTGACAGTTATCCTTTCGTTTCTTGGATCGTTATGAGAGACAGCAGTCTGACCTCCTACAAGCCTAACGTACAGCATGCTGGCTCCCCAAGCTGTTTATTGTCGAAGAAGGGTTGGTTTCCCAAACAGCGTGCTGCAGGCCATGGGTCTACGTTCTTTCTTTACACAGTTGACCCTTGAACAATTCAGAAGTTAGGGGAGCTGGCCCCTGTGCAGTCGAAAATCCACATTCAAGTTTTGACTCCGCTAAACTACTAACGGCCTACTGTCGACCTGGGGCCTTACCGATAACAAAAACAATTAGCACATATTTTGTATGTTATATGTTTATATACTGTAGTCTTACAATAAAGTAAGCTACAGAAAAGGAAATGTTACTAATAAAATCATAAGGGAAATACATTTACAGTACTGTATGTGTTTACTGAAAAGTTCCCGTATGAGCAGACACACGCGGTTCAAACGTGTCTGTTCAAGGGCCAACTGTCCATGACTGTCTCTTCGTCAGTCGGTCCCTCACAAGGAGGACATGTGGTTGGTGATCGATTCCAGCAACAGACTTTCCTCCAGAACTCTCTCAAGCCTCTATTTTTGCAGCTTATTCCTTTTATTTTAGGGTAAAAAAAAGAAACCACCACCAAAGAGATAGATTTGTCCATTACTATGAGAAAAGTAGTTTTAACAGGTCACGTAGAAGGCGTGCCTTCTAACTGTGACAGTAAATATCTGAACTCTTGGCTGAAAGCCCCTCCTACTTTCCTTCCTCTCCCAGACTTGCTGCTCTGAGTTTGAGATTTGGACAGCACCCGGGCATGGCGGGCGTCCACAGACGATGAAAACTTTTTGGACTCCGCCTACACATGCCTCTGCAGGGTGAGCAAGAATTGTCTGTATTCCACTAGAAGTAAACAAATCACTCCTGCCATCGCTGAACACATTCCATCTTACTCAGTCGCAGGAGAGGGGCTAGTTGCCGCTATTTCTACATTCTCCCCTCAGTCCATTTGTCCCAAGTAAAATATTCTCTTTTCTTACATGTTACAGGTTTAACCTCTAATTATCTTTCTATCCTCTTTAGAGTCTCTGAGCTTAGGACCTTCCTTTGATGTAAAAAGTAAAAATATCCTAAGTTCCTAACACGGGGAAAGAAAATGTCCCGCCCCGGGTGCGGGGCGGGGAACACAGCCAAGCGGCGTCCATACCGGCGGGTTTTCCGGGCAGTTGAAACTGTCCGTGAGGAGCAGCAGGCCAAAGGCTTCGGTAACATACTTGGTCACCATCCTCCTCTTCTTGTCCAAGAGCCTTCTCCTGATATATTCTCTTAACTTGGGGATCTCTGGGATTCACAGGCAGCACAAACAATTTTATAAGACCAGAGTTCACAGTAAATAGGATTCATCACAATTCCCAGGTCAGGACGGCAGTCTGAATGAGCTGCCGTCGAGCTCCCATGGGGGCTGGGCACCCTCGAAACCGACCTTTCTGAGGACCTTTGTCCCTGGTCTCGGATCAGCAATAATGAAGGGTGAGTCAGCAATGATGACTATCCATTTTTTTAGTGGCAAAAAGCAAACTATGTAGAAAAGTGCAAGCTGGTTTTTAAAAACTGGCACTCCCTCTGGATGAGTACTTACTTACCTGAGTAATGAAACCAAAGGTGCTCACGGTTTTAGAGTCTCAGCTCTTCAGTCCCCCTAGATTTTTCTGTCTATATCAAATAACCCTTAACACCAAAATAGTTTCCACTTGCTGTCAGAAGGGATAAGAACTTCTGATGGGGTTGGGGGGTGGAGGTCAGGGAGTGGGATTCCAGAGTAGGAATTTATCTTGGCCATAAACTTTTGTCAGAAGATAACAGCTGTCACTCTACTGTTCTCTCCATCATTCCTTTAAGTGGAAATTTTCCTACACTATTTCTTGTGTGTGCCCTGCTGATTATTTCTTTTATATCCTTGTTCAAGCAGTTCCCCAATTTCTTTCTGGGATCATTTTACACCTTCTCTTCCTCAACTCATCCACGTCTAGTGAAATGCACACACATTTTAAGCCATTTTAAGCTCAGACCAAAGTCAAGCTCAGGTCCTGCCTGCTCACCAGTTCTCACTGAGAACTCCAGGCACACAGATCTCTGGGTTTTCTGAACTCAACAGCACTCGTAGCACTATTGAACTAAGCCTTATTTTTACTCTGACTTTTGTACAGGGTTTAGCATTAGCTCCTCATCTAGATTTTAAGTTGTATGAAGAAAGGGGACACATCTTCTACTTTTTCCTGCTACAAACAAAGCAAAAATAGATACTCAGGAAATTCTTCATATACCCATAGCTGGGTGCATACAGAAGCTCAAGCCAAATACTAACCCACTCACTAACCTTTGGTGGTGGTATTTGGAGGAGAGACGAATTGTGGTCTCAGGCACCACAACCAGGCACAGGGAAAAAACAACAGATATATTTGCTAATAGGCATAGAAACTGTGGTAAGCTAGAAGTATGGACAAAAAGTTCTCGAGCAAAAAGTTCAGAGTGCCAAGTTTAATCTTGAGAATTTTAGCGATTGAGATTTTTTTTTAATTACCAGTTTCCTCTTCAGTGAGGAGAGCCTGTTGCCAGTACTCCTGGGCGCTGACTGTGTACACCAGATCTGAGGCTCCCAGAGCCTTGGAATCCGCGGGCAGTTTCCTCTAAGATGAGAGAGGCACACAGGGGCAGAATTACTCAGCGTGGCCAAAGAAACAGCACAGGCCTCAGGGGAGCCTTTCGGCAAATTTCAACTTTTTCACCTTCAGTTCTACAAGAGCCCACAAGGAACAGACAATATTCTGTACGTGGGGTGCTCCCATCTTGTCCACACCTCACACGGTTGGAACTTGTTTAGAAATTGCTGCACAGAAACTATTCTCTTGGGAGTTAAAATGATAATTCCAAAAAGAAATGCATTGAGTAAATAGTTCAAAAGTGCACTTAAATGCTCAGAGTGGGAGAAGCACCAGGACCCTTTTCGGATAAAGAAGCACAACCCTGGAAAAGGCAGCAATGCACTGCAGGCAGCTTGTACCAGCCCTGAGAGCCACTGGACACAGCTCTGCCCAACTCTGCCTTCACTGACATCACACAGGTAGGTTAAAACTGGCAATGGTGGGAGTCTTTACACCATGGGAATCGGCACACGCTACAAATCAGGCTTTTTTTTTAAATAGAGAGCTGATTGTTAAACACTTATCAGCACAACACAACACAATACTGGGAAAAGGTTCTATAAAAATGCAAGTTTCTGAGCTGGGTGGTTAGTGAATAATTATACACATTTAAACACAAAAGGATGTTTAAACAAATGATGGTTTTAAATGTCAAGAAATTAAGAATCAGGTGAGAGAAAATTTTTTATGATTAGAAAAACATCACAGAGAAGTCATACTAGAATTATGTATAAATATTGTTCCACAATCTTTCCTTCATCTCACTTAAAAGAGAAAAACCATAAAGAAAGCATGTGTGTGTGCATGGTTATTTGGGGGTGGCAGAAAACAGTAGAGAGTCATCCACCTTTTTGACGCAAAGATATAAAAGAGTCGATGAGTGAGTCCCTGGCAGAGGGGAGAGTCCACATGGGCAAGGTGTAAGCCCACACGGTCAAGGTCGGACCAGAGACGCTGGGTAGGCCTCCAGGAGCCCCGTACACTTGAGTAGCAGTTGTGTGAGAGTAAAGGAGAGACACACAGGAGAAGTCTAGGTTTTCTTTACAGGTGTGCTAAAGCAAAGGTAAATGCTGTGTAATAACCAGCTCAAATGACATGTCTGAGAAAGTAAAAACCCAGCTCTCTCTTACTTGCCACATATAATTAGTCGTCCAGACTTGTAGATCTGACCTCCCTGATATTTCTTGAATGTATCTCCTCTACTTGATTCCTATAGTGACTGCCTAGTTCAGACTCTCCACTAACCCTCCCAAATGGTCTTCGCTCCACCCTCCCCCCAACCTTCCATTCTCCATACAGCTGAGAAAACAGTCTTTCTAAAATGCGTAGTTCAATTGACCCTTGAAGATGGCTTTGAACTGTGTGGGGCCACTTATATGTGGATTTTTTTTCAATTAGCCTTGATTCAAACCCCCATTTTCAGGGGTCGTCTCCTCACTTTGGGAATCTGTGCATGCAGAGGGCCGACTGTGGTTACACACGTACTGTCTGACTGCACAGGAGGTCAGTACCCCTAACCCCCACATGTTCAAGGGCAACTATACTTCCAAATGGAGATCTACAAAGGTACCCTCCAGGATCGGTCATTTTTCTTACAATATTTTTTCTTAACTTTAATTTTTTATAATTAAAAAATCAGCATGGACATCTATATGAAGGACTGCCTTATAGTCAACCCCCGCCTCATATTTTCTATAATTAAAATTAAATGTGCTCCAAATGAAAGCATGCAGTGTAGGTAAGATTTCACAATAATTCAAACTGAAATTAAGTGGTTGGAGAATTACAGTACCACTAGCCGTCAGAGGTGCAGCTGTGCAGACCTCAGAAGAACTTTCACTGTAATAGTCCAACCGCACTCACCCCACAGGCTGATGCACTGCTGCCCACACCCTACCCTGTCTCCCGTGCACACCAATTTAGCCCATTATGAGTGATAAATGTAGGTGTGAATTGTGTATTGAAGTATTTTATGTTTCTATTTCCAGAAGCAATACAATTAGGTACTCATAAAATGCATACTTCATAATGCCACAAAAACAATTAAAGGGAATAAGAACAACTTTACTGATTTATTGCCTCGTTAAAACCAGCATTCAGGGATTGCTTGGTAGAAGACTTTGGCTTAAATATGAGGTCTGATTATTCTGACTCCGAAAAAAAAGCTTTGAAATTTTCAATTCCACATTGTACTTCAGACATTTTCTGTTTGGATATAATTGAAGTCAAAATATAGAAAGCAATTAAACACTGAAATGGACCTAAGGCCGTATGTTTTTACTATTAAAGCCAGCACTGAAGATATAGTTTCAGCAAAACCATATTATCTACCACATTATACTAACTCTGATATATTATACTCCTTATGTTGTTTTGTGTATATTTTATCTGAAAATCGGTTTCAGTTTTATGGTTGTATAAGACTATGATAGTAAGAAGTTTTATGTTTGTGCTTATTTATGTGACAGACAACAAAAATAATTTAAGAAAACATTGAGAGTCTCACAGAACATTTACTCAGGCTTGAAAAATACGGCTCAGGCCTTATCTCCCAGCACCCCTCCACCCCTCAGCTCCTTTTGCTGAGCTATTCAAAATACTCGCATCTAGTTCACCACACGGAACAGGTCTTTTTCAATCATGTTCTTCCCTCCATCTCAAATGCTCTTTCTCCTACTTCTTCACCATACTAAAGCTGCTGGTTCTTTAAAATTCCGCTCCGGAGGCTGAGAGTTTTCCCTGAACCTCTACCCAGCGCCACCTCCCCGACTGCCAATGTGACTTGAGCACCCTCCTTCTGTGTTCTCACACCGCCCGAGACGTGCCTCCGGCCAGACTGTGCAGTGATCCCTGACTTTACCTGCCCCTGTTTCTCAGCAGACCGCATGCTCATTCAATTCTTCCAACAATCAGGAAGTAGATGTGTCATTTCCCATTTTACGAATGAGAAAATGGAGGCTCAGAGAGGTATAGTAATTTGCCTAAGGCCATAAAGTTAGTAATCAATAGAACTAAGGTAAGTCCAAGTTGTCTACTCCAAAACTTTGGTCCTTTCTATTACCCAAGACCAAAGTGACATTTATTTCTCAAAATCTCAGTAGTCGAAAAGCAGAAAAATACACAGAGAAATCTGTTAACTCACCTTTAGTTTTTCCTTGAGAATTCTATTCCTTTGTAGTTTTATCATTTCATTTCTTTCTAAAACAGCCTCTCGCTGACTTTGAATAGCTTGCTGGGTTGTGAAGGGAAATAAAAGCATGGCAAAGAGTATACAATTATCGAGCGTGATGACGTGTAAGATGCACGTTTTATTGACAGATCTTCATGTGGCCCAGACCAATGTGCATACATTCAAATCATATAATATTAATCACAGAAAGTATTATTTAAAAATAACTAGTCTGCCCCTGGCCACGTGGCTCAGTTGGTTGGAGTATCATCCTAACATGCCAAGGTTGCAGGTTTGAACCCTGGTCAGGGCACATACAAGAGTCAACCAATGAATGCATTAAAAAGTAGAACAACAAATCAGTGTTTGTTTCTTCCTCTCTCCCCCCCCAAATCAATAAATCAATTTTTCAAGATTAAAAGAAAGCTAGTCAGTGCCTATGTCCAAACTCACCAAGATATTTACATTAAGTGTGTGCAATTTTTTGGTATATCAGCTCTATCTCAGTAGAACTTTAAAAATTAAAAATAAAAATAGCTGGTCCATACTTACCTTTCCCACTTTCCTTTCCCTGAAATGAAATTAGAGAATTACAACAATTACGAATCTCATCATGTGTCGAGGCAGCCGCTGACTTTCCCTGAAAGCAGCACCCACCGTCCCGACCTTGATGCCTTTGCATCGGCTCTTCCTTCGGCCCAGGCGCTCTCTCCTCTGACCCCCTCCTGTGTCCACGTGGAAAGAGTGTCTTTATTTCTCCATGTTTTGTCATCAGTGGAGTTTTCTGTGACCTCACCCCTGACCCAGTCGATATGTAGCTCGCTCGCTCCCTCTCTGTCTCTCTGGGTTTCCATGGCACTTCGCTTGACCCTCTCATCTAAACTTGAGCCCCTCGACAAGGCAATGTGCATCCCTGAATTGGCAGGCCCACCACTGTGTTCGATAAACATTGATTAAATTAGAGTGACTTAGGCTTAGTTTTAGAGGGGGCATCGGAAAGGGAGAGCTTTGGATGTAATTCTGCGGCAGGGGTTGGGGTGGATGGAATCCGCAGGGAAATGTGAAGCTGAAATTCCAACCTGGACCATGAGAGCAAGAAGCTAGGGGGAAAGCCTCAACCTGCTTCTTTATTGAGAAGGTTTTCTCTGCTTAGTAAATTCCTGGAGACACCGGACTCGAGTTTCAGTGGGTGTGGGGGAAATGGAAGAGGTGACAGGTAAGAAGTCTTGTTAGCAGAGGAGTGTTGACAGTGTTGTGTCCCTTGACCCAGGTACCCAGCACAGCCCAGTGTGGACCTACTGACCCTCTGTAACTTTCACTTTCAAAGTGTCCCAATGTGGAAGACAAGTTGGAGTCCTCCTAGTTATGGGGCAGGGGTGAGGGGCAGACATCTACATGGAAATCAGTATAAATTAACATCTACTAAGCTCTAGAGTGCTTATCTTTCATTGTTTGTCATTGTTGTTGTTAGAATATCCCTCTGTAAGAATGCTTTTACTTTTGGCCAAGGTTCTAAAACTTTAGAACTTGGTTCCAAATGGATTTAAAATCTCAGGAGTAGGCAAATCTGAAAACAGAATCTGACACTCCAAAGGTGCACTGTGCCAGAGGGTATTCTAGAAAGCGCTTGCTAGTTGTGGGCATCTACATTTCCCATAATGGAGGCCAGGCCAGACCGTCACACGGCACAACCCCAGGAGGAGCTGTTAGCATCTCACATGTGCGAGCAGCACCTCTGAGCTGTGAATAACCTGCTGGGTGTTTAGCAGCTACTCTGGAAGAGGAGCCCCAGTGGTCAGAGTCCTGAGCCAGTCCACTCACGGGTCCTGATGTCCCAGGAAGTCACCTAGCCTTCTCTTTCCTCCCCTACGATCACTTCCCGAAGTCCACGATGCCCACCACATCCCGGGGTCAAAGCTCTGTCATTACAGTAGTCAGGGCCCACGGAGGAAAGCCCACATCTCTGCAAGCCCCACACGGTACCTCAGATATTCCGGCAGGTGAAGTTTGTCGGTCTTGGTGACCACCAGGGCCACATCCCTGCAGAAACCGCGCTGGCAGGCTTTGATGCTCTCATTCAGAAGGTCTTCGTGGGCTCTCCCTCCAGAAACTCTCTCAATGTCGCTGATCACCCAGATCACTGAGCATTTATCGATGGTCTGTGAAGCACAACCACATTATGTCAAGAACACAAACGGTGTCTCAGTTGTAGAGGACAGGATTCCTTAGAGTATCGTGTGCTCCACTCTCTGCCCGTCTCTCTCCCTATCCCATTCTCACCACTCCCACCGCACTCTCTCTGCTCCTCCAGCGACACTGAGCCTCTTGCATTTTCTCAGCTGTAACTTGCTCTGCCATCTCTCAGGACCTTTGCACGTGCCACAATCTCTGCTTGACTTCCACTTGCCCTTGGAGACTGTGCTAAGGGCCAATCGAGGGTGGATTGGCCACCCCTCCTCTGCATCCTACAGCACGTGGGCTTTTCTGCCATAGTACCTCTCAGACAGACTTATCACACAGGGTTGTGATACCCATCACTCTCTGCACCTTCCCCCATCCAGACTCTGAGGTTCCGGAGGGGAAGGGGCTGCACCATTGAACTTGGAATCCACATCACCTCAAGCAGTGCGTGGCCATAGTGGAGGCTTCCTTGATGTTTGTGGCATTAGCAATGGATAGAATTCAAGAAGTCAGACCCTAAGTACCAGATCCATCACTGGCTTGCTTTGCTCCAGTTGTCCTTTAGAGGAAATTATTGTTTTTTGCAGAATGAGTTCTGCTCCTGAATCTACCCCAAAACTGTCATCACAGGACATCATTTTGATGTTTGACTGTCCCTGCATATTCAGCACCTTGCCATCATGTGGCGGCAGGGAGCCAGGAACCATATGATTCAAGTTGCAAAGGTCAATGAATATGAAATTATGACTTACTTACAATGAAGAGTACAAATACTGCTTTATAAAATCAGCAACTTCCATGTGACATTTCTCTGGCTGTATTGTTTCACTGTCTTATCTCTCCCTATAAATGAAAAACTGATCCAACTCAGGGACGAAGTTTATTTGTGGTTCCTCAGAACAGCTCTGTGCACATAAAGGGGTGACAAGCTTGTGACTTGCTAACAAAATCATTATTTTGCTTTATGCCAGCGGTTCTTAACTAGTGAGGATTTTCTACCTCGGAGGACATTCGGCAATGTCCAGGGACATTTCCCAATCATTATGACTTAGGGGTCACTAGAGGGTAGAGGCCAGGAGGCCACCAAACACCGTGTAATGCCCAGGTCAGCCCCCACAACAGAGAATTTTCTGCCCACATGTCAATAGTGCCGAGGCTGAGAAACCCTGCTCTAGAACAGTGGGTTTCAAACTTGTTTTTAGCAGTGGAGACTTTTTCAAATGAAATGTTATGAAGAATTCCAACTGCCAGACTTGACCTTTAAAGCAGAACTGCTCTAGTGGATTTGGGGGTTGAGGATTTGGAGCCCCAACCTGCTCAGAGCCAGCACCAACCCCCACGCCCCCCGCCCCACCTTCTGTCCATGAGTCTCTCGGTTTCATGGATCATTGTTGTGAGATCATCAGTTTCTAGAGTCGGACAGACTTGACTGTTTTTAGAGAAGGTCATGGGCCCTGCAAGGCACAGGACCAGGTTAAGGACACGCAGCCATGGGTCTGAATCTCCTCCCTGTGTGGATGAGCTCACATTTAGGCAGAAAAAATTAAACCATTGCTCCCTCCCACTTCCCAAATTACAGTCAACTTAGAGAAGCTTCAGGCTATTCAGTCGGGCTGTGGAAGATCATAGGTTATCAGGCTGCAAGCTCTTCAATGGCAGGTCTCTGTCACCTTTGTACTGTGAAACTTAATAACAAAATAACAAAAACTCTGAAATGGAGTCTGGAGAGTAGAAGAGAGAACTCTCACACACTCAACATCCACTACTGATCCCAATAGGAAATCACGTACCCTGCATCTCCAACAGGAAGTGGCACTACTACCTCTGCAGGAAGAAGAAAAGATTCCCCTCTGCCCAGTAACAGCCCAGCCAATGGCAAACTGCCATAACTCAGCCAATTGAAAGTCACTCTACTTTGAATTTTCAGTTTCCTCCAATGAACTCTTCCCTGACAATAGCCCCTCCCAAGTCCATAAAAGACCATTCCTCTCCTTTGTTTCTCTGGACTTCCATGGAGTTCACCTTTAGATAGCATTCCTTGAATTGCAGTTCTTTATTGTTCTCAAATCAACCCGTTTTGCTGGAAAAATATCTGGGTATTTGTTAAAGGTCAACAGTATTCCCCATGGCCCTGGTAAACCACAGGGGCTTAATACATGTTTATTAACATGAGAAGAGGACTGCAATCATAAAGGCTGCTGTGATTAAATTTCAGGCCCTATACATTGCCCTTAATGGCCAGGATTTGGTAAAATTAAAATTGAAGACACCAAAAAGCTTGTCTACAGGCCAAGAGTGACTGGACTTAGGAGTGGGTGGGATGGCCCCCCTGCCATCCCCATCTCCTTCCTTCTCTGAGTTGAGAATAGCCCTCAGAGAGGTCAGGTGACATGCCTCGAGTCTCAGGACTTCTAGGTGGCAGAACAGGGAGGTCTGGGTTCATAATTGTTTTGGTTTAGGGGAAGCCAAGCCGGCAGCTCAAGAGATGGGGCAGGGGTGTTGGCTCTGTTCTCCCTGGAAAGAAGGAAGTCTTTAGTAACTTCTTGTGAGAGGAGATCGCAAAACCACAAGAATGCAGGGGAGCCAAGGCCAAGCAGAGCATGCTGGGAACCATCCCTTCACTTAGCTCGACCTCCTCAGAGTGGGCGTTCGGAGCCAGATCTGCTGGCTCCTCTATTCTGAGTGGCCTTTGATAAGCTGCCCAGCGTATCTGAACTGGCAGCAACCACGGCTCCATCCAGTGAGGGAGGCTGGCTGCCTCCCCTAGGCTGTCGCTCCCCGGGGCTGGCCTGGAACTCACCAGGGCTGGCAGTTCTGCTCCAAGAGCTGAGACCCGGCAGAAACAAAGACTCTCATGGCCAGGCCTGAGCTCTGATCAAGGAGAAGGGGACTGCCTTCCTCCTAAAGAAACCGTTAGGGGGACATCCTCAGGGGGTGATAGATAAAGCCTCAGCTGGTACAAATTCTCTACTCTCTGGTTCAAATTCTGCCACGCAACAGCTGTGTGGTCTTGGGCAAATGACTTCCCCCCTCTGAGCCTTCATTTCTTCCTCTGTAATATCAGGGCATAGGCTGATGCTCTGTAAGCTGCCATCCTGTGTGTCCTGATCTTGACTAGAAATGAGTCACAAAGTTCCCCAGCCCGTGGTCCCACAGCTGCTGCACTACTCCTGACTCACTGATATGGGCGCTCCCTCCCAGTCCCCCTGCAGCTCCAGTCCTGTGTCCCCTGTGCTCCCACCCTGTGCTGCTGAGCTCCTTCTGCCTAAAGATGCCCTTTCTTCCTCTATTGCACACCCCAGTCCCTCTTGTCCTTTGAGCTTCTCTAGGAAATGGGGAATTAAAGCCCACCCCCAACACTTCCAGGCTTGTCTTCTGTGCCTCTCCCTACACCCCTTTCCCTCCAGCCACCCAGGCGGACTCATCCTTCCCCCAACACCCAGCTCCCACAGCCCACTGGCTGTCTGGCTGGTGCTCAGCGGTCCTGTTTCCAGCGGCCTTCTCCGCCTGGTGGAGGCTGAGCTTCAGCATCCTCTCTGAATCTTCACCTCCTCCAAAATGAAATGATCACATCATGCTGTCATTTTTAAGTGATGCAGTTTGTTAATTAATAGGACTAATTGATTCCCTTCTGGACTATGAGACTCCCAAGGACAAGGACTTTGTCTCTGTCCATCCAGAATCTACTACAAAATTGAGTAGATGTTCAGTGGGTATTTGTTGAAGAAATAAGAGTGTTAACCAGAGGTAATGTCTACTTTTCAGTGCTCACAGCACCTTGAACCCCCTATTACATGACTTTCTGCCATGAACTTAGCCATCTGTTTTTCCCTCCTGTTAGATAATAAGCTCTCTGTGGGAAAGGTCTACTTCTCATTCAACACTGTTTTATTTTGCTTTCTACTTTTTAACGTAAAGGTCACACGTGTCCATACAAAATACACAAGCAACACAGAGGTGTATGTAGTTAAGAGTGGTGGTAAACACAGAAACTGCTGCTGACCGTTGGGTGTGTATCCTCCCAGAAGGCAGGATCGCACTTTTGCTGGGTGTTTTTAAACATTACACAGACACACACACACACACACACACACTTCTTAGAGGCATGCTGTGCCTCTTTTCATTCACTGCCATCTTGCCTGGGGTAAAATCCCCGGTGTTATAAGGGGCAACTTACTTCGCTGAGAGTAGTACCTGGCACAAAGTAAATGCTCAGTAAATGTCTGCCATTATTATTATTATTATTACTATTATTATCTATAATCTTTGCATTCTCAGTGCTTAGTAGATTGTTATATATTACATGTTTGATGAATGAAAAGCAAGTGAACAAATAAAAAGATAAATTCTTAAAAATTTCAGTGTCTAGGTGCAGATCAAATTACTCTAATGCTTAACTCTGGTGTAGACACACCTGGGGGTTCCTGGTCAGCTCAGACCCCATTTGTTGGGGACTGAACCCCTACTTAAGACTGTGGTTGAACAGGGAGACTTTCATTTCAACCCCCAGCAGCAGCCACAGCTAACTGCACGAGGGCTGGATATGCAATCCAGAGAGAGCAATGATCAATCACATTTTTCCTTCTTGGGAACTTAAACTGAAACCCAGAAACTATAGTCAGACAGTCACGGGCACATGGACTACATAATGTCACTTAGAGAAAGGGCTAGGGTGGTCGTTTTCCACAATGTGGACCCTAATGGCTAAGTAGAAACATCTAAGAGAGAAGCAGGACTCTCGTGAGAATTGCACAAAGACAAACAGCCACAAGAGACCAAGGAGAGGATGAGAAAAATACAGCTGCTCCCATCCTAGAGGTGGCCCTGAGGCCAGGCCAGGTGTCATGAGATCCTTTGATAGTCCTTCGATCAGCTGCACTTCACTGGGGATTGCTTTCTTGAGTTTCTGTTCCTAACAACCAAACACAGCAGCTGCCTCCTGGTTCCTCGGAGCCTGGCTGTCGGCTTCTCTACCTTACACCCAACTCTTGGCCTTCCTCCCCCACTCCTTCCCTGTTCCCTCTGCTCACTCTTACAACACTCTCCTGCTGACCCGGTCATACACATTCCTGTTCCAGCCACCAGGCCTACCTCATGACTCCTGACTCACCAGCTCCTCTGGCCACCCATACCTAGCTGTTGCCCTGAGGCGTAAGACACAGAAAGTGGAAGAATTTAACTCCAGTGAACTCATAAAATTCCTTCAACTAAAAGCAGCAGAGAATTCTTTGTTGTTTTAGAAAGGGTGGAGGAATTGAGGGAAGAGAGAACAAAGCCATAGGAAGGAGAATCACCTTTTTCCACATCTCATCCCTCTTGCTGTTGAAGTCACCCGTGCCTGGAATGTCCACCAGCACAACCCCTTCTGGAATCAGCTCTGACTTGGAAAGAGTCACTTCCACGTGTTTGATCAAGGGCCAGATATGTGTCTCAGCTGATTCTCCATCCCAGTATCTCCTCTTAGTCCGGATGTAGGGGTCCAGCTTGACAGACAGCTCTCCTGCCTGAGGAAGGAGGGCACAGTCACACACATCAGCCCCTCTCCCAGCATTTCCACCCGGGACGAGCTGTGACTCAGGTGCATTGAGGGCACACTGAGTAATGGTAAGAAGCAGCCAGTCAACAGGGCCTAGACTCTGAGAACCAGAGCGGACCTTACAGGTGAAGTAACTAGTCAGTTAGAATGGGACTTCAGCCAAGTTACAGCTTCACTGGATGATGGTATCTCCTAAATTCTGTTTCAATTCTAATAGTAATGTAATTAATATGCAATTTCCTAAATTTTGGAGGGAGAGGATTCTTCTGGCATGGCTAATGTGAATGTTATAATTACCAGAGATGTCATACTACAGAAAATCGATAGTGATGTGGTGACGAAAATTTCCGCATTAAAAATTGATCCAAATATGATCTTCAAAAGGTTTTTAAAATTTATCTTTCAAGTACAAAAAATACCTTGACATGTAGGCATTTCCAGGATGTTTGAATGGTGGTAGGTGGGATGCGGAATTGCTCTCAGCCTATTGTTCCTACCTAAACATCTCTTGAGACAATGATACATTCCTGCCAGCAACTATGTGTGTGGCAGCCAATTTCTATGGGCTACTTCCAGTGACAGGAGATTTGGGATGTATGGTGGTCATTGTTCCTAAATATCTATAGACTGGTCCTAGAAGAAAGATAAGGAAGTACATTCTTAAAAGAGTTGAGATTAGATCAGGGATTGTTGCACTCTGGGTAGGAAGGGGCAGATTTCACCCATTCTAATCAAATAAAAGGAAATTGTGAAGAGGAGATGATAAAAGTTCTTTAAGATATTTTATTTAAAAAATAAGGTAGACACAACAAGGGCTACATGAAAGAAAAATATGGGCTTGGAAAGTCTCTTGCTAGAAGAAGAGGGCTCAACCCAATGAACTGGCCCAGAGCAAACCATTCCAGGAGTGAGCTCAGATGGCCTCAGGCCGGTCTAGTCGCTGACCCACACTCTGAACCCCTGCCCTCTGCTCACTGGGAGGGTCTTTCTGTTCCCCTTGTTTCAGTGGGCAAATTTGCAACACTGGGAAGGAGCATTTCTAAACACAGAGCAGTTAAGGAATAATATTATACTGACACCTTAGCATAAGCTGTATATTCAGGTAAAGCAACCAGTTTTATAATCATTGTGTGTCTTTGGACGGGCTCATTCTAGGTTTTAGATATTAAGAACACAATTATTTATAATAGTAACATTCATTTAAATATAAGGAATGGCTACTATATCTGTCTTTGATTTCCTAGATAAACAGAAGCTAAGGGCCTTAAAAAGTTTGGTTCATTTGACTACTAAGTGTGCCTTTATTTTTTTCAGTTTAAATTTTTTGAAAGAATTGAATATATTAAATTTGGACTACAATATAAAAAGTCTAAGGAAATTTGACTAGTTATATTAAGTAGCATTAATATTTAAGGAGGATTCACTATGTTAAACTTAGCAGATAATTGAGTACTAAATTCTAGAACAAGTGTAATTATTATTATTTTATTTTAAAAGACAGATTTCAAAATAGAATAACAATATTTTAAAGATGAACTTTAAAGACTACATTTTTAAATGAACAACATTTATAAAGTAAATATTTGTTCCACCAGTATTTTGGTTTCACTTAAAATTGAATTTTAACTTAGTAAAGTTAACATTGATTACCAGCATAATATAATCTGTTAATTGTGCATCTAATTTCCATCCTGTCCTTCACCCATGCTACGAGAATCCTGATTGTTTGTGGAGGCAGTGGATTGAGGTTGGTCTTAGCCCGTCATGACAAGCCTGCTTCTTGCCTTCTCTATTCAACAGTCTCCCTTTCAGCTAGGACAGGCCATGTGAATCAGCGCTGAACACGGAAATCTACACAGAAATGTGTTGGGGTTGTTTCTGGGAAAGCTTTCACTTTCCAATAAAAGGGGAGCTGCGGATAGCACCACCTCTTTGCCCATCGCCTCCTTCCCTGAAGCAAGGTCTGAAGTCTTGCACCTCGGTAGTGGTCTCATGACTGTGAAACGACCAGACCAGTATAACGGAGGCCAGAGGAACCAGACAGATACCGATCTCAACGCTGCTGAGCCACTACACTGACCCACAAAGCCAACTGCTTCCAGACTTCTCATGTGAGAAAATAAATAAGTCCCCATTTGTGTAAGCCATTATGAGTCGAGTTTGTTTTTTTAATCATTCACTGCCAAAAGCATCCTTAATTATTCCTCATGTAAGTATAAATAGTCCTTCCTGTGCACAAAAACTCCCTCATTAAGACACTAAAAATTCCCATTTGACAGCTGTAAATAATGAAAAGTAATTTGGTCATGAATATTTCTGATTTTGGAACCAACTTATTTAAAATAAAAAAACACCACACCTTGAGCAAATCCTCTAAATGGATTCAATTGTTGTACTTAAGACTCATGAAACATAAAGAAAAACATATTGAGGTTACCTCTTCTGCCTTGAGGGTGATGATTCTGGAGGTGGGAATCTTTCCTTTGGGCTTTGCCCGCAGCAGCTCCTCATAGCTCCTCCTTTCTGCCCCGTCTCCATAAAGCGTTCGCAGCTTCCAGATGGCTTCCTCCACCGCGTCATCCCTGTCCCACTCATCTGCCTCTTCGCTGCCCAGCTCCTCTGTTCTGTGCAGGAGTCTGGTCAAGTTCCTCAGCTCCTCCTTCCACTCCTGCCAAGGCAGAGCAGGGCCGAGCCCCCTCGTGACACAGAGACGAACAGCACTGACAGAGGGCAGAGGCCACGTCACTGTGCAGGGCAGGAGGTGCCACACACTTGGGAAATCTAAGACCATTTAACCCAGCAAAGGTTGTCTAACCCCACCCCCTTGTTTCACTGGTGAGGAAACAGGGACTTAAGGAGGTGAATGACCTTCCCCCAAAGTCCCACAAAGAACTGTGACAGGACCCAGGCTAGAACCCCCATCTGGGTCCATTGAACGTTCACACATTCCATACTTTCCCTTCAACAGAGGCATGAGCTATATTTACAAGAAATATAATGTTAATTTCTAGGAGAGAGGGAGAAGGAAAGAAAAAAAAAGGGAGGGAGGGAGGAAGGAGGCGCTGACCTGGTCGGACAGAAGGTGGATTTTGGCCTCGTACTGTGCGCAGCAGCCTGAGCTCACTTGGACGACACAAGATGTGCATATGCTTTCTCCAGACACCGGCAGGAACATGGCTTGCTGGATGATGGCGTTGATCAGGGAGCTCTTCCCGGCCCCGGTGCTTCCAAATAATCCAATGTAGATTGGGTCCAATGGTGGTTTTTCAATTAAAGTGAGAAGCCTGTTTCTAGATCAGTTTTTAAATGCATATTGCCATGGTCATCAAAACACAGTGGGAAGAGCATCAGACTAGAACACAGAGGACCTGAGTTCTAATCCTGAGCAAGTCTCTGCCCTCTGGTCAAAGAGGAATATTAATCCCTGTTTACCACACAGAGGTGTCTCAGGGATCACATGAGATTATGCAAAAGCACTGGGTAATTCTACTCATGAATAATGATAATTCTGTGCAAACTCCAGCTGGGAAGCACCCTTCTTTGTGTTCTGTGGAAATCACACAGTTTCGCCCTAGCAGTAAAGTTTATGCAGAGGTAAAGAAGGATGAGGAGCAACACAGAGTCCCGCTGAGCAGGAACCGCAGCCCTGACGCCACTCCAGCCCCTCAGGTGAGCTCAGCACTGCAGCGCAGCCGGGGCGCAGCTGGGGCGCAGCCAAGTCTCTCCGCCCAGGCCAGGTTCCGGGGCCTTTGACTGACTGACTGACCAGCGGTGTGACTTTGGTCAATGTCTGCCCTCCCGCCAGCCTCAATTTCAGTGAAATGGGATGATAATATTCTAAGAGCTTCTACTTTATAGGGGTATTAGGACCCTTACATGAAATCAGATCACCTAGCAACAGCGATAGCTCAACAAACCGAATGAGCAGTAATATGAACAGTGGCCTGTGGCCGTGGACATTTTCAGCTTTCTTGCTTAGTTTCTAATTGAAAATGTCCTTGTGCTGTTGGACAGAAGCACCTACAACCACCTAAGGAAACTAGGATTTGGTGGGGGTCGATGTCAGACTCACACGAGATACTTGACTCCATTCGGAATGCTGTCATCCAGGAAGACGGACTGAATGAGTTTCTGATAAGTGTTGCTCAAAACCCTTCTGGTCCGTGACTCCAATTTTTCATCTGCAACCAACAGAGGTGTATTAGCTGGGATGGACCTGACAGGGGTGCGGTACTAGGTCTCCCCAGGAAGAGTCTGCTCGGCATTACAGAAAGAGAGAGAAAAAAAAGAAATGAAATGAAAACTCGGTCAAACAACATAGCTGGTCCTCTGACACCGGGGACAGTGCCCGGGGGACACAGCAGCCCCTGGCCGACTGCCTCTCAAGGAGCCGTGACACCCGCCCTGACACCCCTGTGACAGAAGTCAGCACCACCGGGCCATGGCCTTTGGTCCTTCTAGAGTCTTCTCTCCTGGGGTCATAAAAAGGAAAGAACATGTCACCTGAAACTAATATAACATTGTGTAACAACTATACTTTAAATGAAAAAAAAAGGGGGGGGGGAGGCAAGGGCATCACATAAATACCCATAAAGCACAAACCAACCACTTCCAGTCTTTGCTTTAATGAAGAAGAGGTTATTTGGACAATGACCCTCTTCTCCAGAGAAGCCCAGAGATAAACTGTCAAATTACATCTCTGCAGGGACCCTGAGGCCTTCTTTTCCGGGTCCAGATCATCTGAAGATGTCTCATTCTGCTCCTGAACTTAACTTCTCTTCCTTTGACCATTTGAACACATTTGGAAAAGAACAGAGCCAGATTTTTAAAAAAATCAAATATATAACAGTTTCATAACACTCACATTCCTTAAGAGCACTTTGTTCTACGGAGGGAAATGCTCGGAACCGCTGGTCTCTATCTGATCGTCTTCTTTTTTTCATCGGTTCTTTAAATAAGTCATCATCCACTAGAGAAAAACAGAGGTTATATCAAAGCACAGATCGTGGGTCATGGCAGAGTAGCCTGATCTCTATCAACACACAAACCCCGAGTCGCAGAGGCCCCCTGCCAGCTCTGCGTGCCTGTGGGCTCATTTCAGAAGCAGGCGCTGTCGGCCCATTCCAGTCTGGTTCTACTTCCCGGGACTTTGCACCGAGTTCCAAAACGCAGGGTCCAACCTATCTCCTCAGAAGAGATGGGAAAATGAAATGAAAACTTCCTGTTTGGAAATGCTGAGAAGTCAGAATGGCTTGATATTCTTCACCAAGTGCCAGCAGAGAGAAGCCCAAGACAGGGCTGAGTGTGGAGTGAAGAAAGGCCTCCGGGAGGTCTTTTCCCATCGGGGAAGAAATCGGTCGGGAGCAGAATGCAGAGGGAAGAGCGGACCACGCGACCAGGGCAAATCATTTCTCCGTGAGCCTGTTTCTTCATCTGCAAAATGAGAGGACTGACAAAAAGTGCACTCAACGCAAGTTTGGGAGGGTGCTCTGCTACCGGGGCCCTTCAGAGATTAAATCTGGGGAATGCTTCCACCTTCCTCACTGAAAGTCATCAACAGCTGCTTCCTTACAGGGCCAAGAATAGAAATCACCGAGAGAGGATCTCTGTAGTTCTGTGGGGATTTTTTCACTTCAGTGGTTTCCCTTGGTTATGAAGTAAATGGCTGGGAGGGTCCGCAGTCCTCGGGAAAGGGTATAACTGAAACACTACGTTTTGGATTGGTCTTTGCAAACACACCCCCCACCTGCCCCCGGCAGTTAGAAAGGGGCAAGGAGTAGGTCTGGCCCTGACCCAGTAGTCCTGGGGCTGGCTTGAGCTTCGGAACTGGCTGTGAGGTGAACGGGAAGATGAGTCGATTCTCTGAGAGTCATAACACTCTTAAGGCCAAGAGGTCCCAAAACTGAGTGCGACCTTGGAGAGACCATCTTTCCTGAAGAACCACAGAGGAGGAGCTTCACGTGGGGACCCAGGATGGCAACCCAAGCACAGGCCCAGCCTCCACTGCGGGGCTCCAGACAAAAGCCTCCCACATAGCGCAGGCTCCCTTCCCCCTCTGCTTGGCCTTGCGTCCCAGCGCAAATTCTGCCGGTCCTGAACCGGCTCATGGCCGAGAGAGGGTTGCAGTGCGGAGGTACGGTGTTTGCCAAAGCCTGCGCCTCTGCCACCGCATCTCATGCAGTGGCAGGGCGTTGAAAGACCCTTCTATCTCAGACATTCTAACTTCACGGTTAAGCTCAACTCAAGGAATTTATCCTGGCTCAACCGAAGGACTGCATTGGAACTAAACACCAAGCGGCTGCTGGCTCAGTGGCTGGAGCTGGAAAGGAAGAGGCACAGAAGAGAAGAATACGCCACTCGGGTCGCAGGCCCGCTGCAGAGTGGGCTCCAGGGCGCTTCCGCAATCTGTCCGCGAGGAGACAGTGCGTGGACGTCGGGCCTTGCTCTCGACTTTGTAACGCAGGAACTCTTTTGTGTAAACAACGGCGGCAGGGTATCTTAGCCTCGTGTATAACACAGGGGAGGGGTCCATACCCGCAGACTTCCCTTCAACTTCATAAGCCCTGGCGATTAATCTGATAAAACATTGGAAGCTTATTTCTCAACTAAAACAAGGGTGAAGAAGTCAAATACAACAGCAGGGTTTTAAACCTTTTCTTCAATTTCTAAAATTTTTATTTTCACCACCTGGAAAGGAGAGAGTATTCTATCTTCGATCTATACCATTTCAGAGAAGCATTTTTATATTAAATTGTAACTGAAATGAAGTGGCCTGAATTGGCACATCTCTTACTATTCCTTTTCCAGCATTTCACACTGATCAAGGAGACAGCAGTGGCGGTGGGTCGGGCCATCCCAAGAAAACTTGAATCTGCTGTTGCTGCTGCTGCTGTTGCTTCTTGCTGCCACAAGATGTCACTTTTGAAAACTGATCCCAAAGAGCCAGACCCGAGGAGGTACCGGTTCACTGTCCATCCAGACCTTTGCCAGGGACTGCCATGGATCTTCCAAGCAAAACAACTCCACTCCTTCAGTGCCAAGTTCAACCACGGCACTGGTCGCAATTCTTTTGGTTTGCGTGCCCAGCCAGGCCTCAGAGGCTAGCCACTACCCAACTGACCCAGAAACAAAGCGGCCCTTGCTCCTAAACCTCTTTAATTCTCAGAACACAAAGGAGGTGACACTGCTGTTTTCTGCACCTGGGGGTTACTCCCCTCGTCTTCCTAGGGAAGGCTCCTTCCTTGGCTCCAGGGACCCTGCACCCTCACTGACTCCAGTGTGATTCACCCTACATTTCCCTTTGTAAGGAAAGCAACTGAAGTGATTCTTGACCCTTTTAAAGGGAAGGGGGCCCAAATTTAATTGCTGGTCAGACAGTCCACTACATTATGAACAGACTAATTTAGTGGTTGGTGAATAATTTATTGTCATTCACTATTAAAAGGTATCATGAGAAAGCAGCTTCTGAATAAAGAGCATGGAACAATGACTATAGTTGAACACAGTCTCAAAATGTTTGCCCTTGATCATATAAGGGTAAACAGCTCTATTTATTCATCAGGGGGTGTTGCAGGGATGTTACCTGGGGGTGGCTCCTGGCCCACCAAGTACTCCATTTCTGCCACTTCCTGTTATGTAAACGCCTGCTTTCATCCACTTGGGAGAACCAGCCTAAAATACATACAAAGTGGGGGGAGGGGGAACAGCAGAATTATAAAAAAAGCAAAAAACCAAAATAACATATAAGTCTGCTAATGCTTTGTTTCCCCAACTAGATTCCAAAGCCCAAAGGGCAAAGACCATTCTAACTTATCTTCGAATTCCTCACAACACCTTATACAGTACGTATTAATTTATGTCAGGGCCCAGAGGGGAGAGGTGAGGGAATTTCAGGGGAGAAGGGAAGGGTTTACAGGAACAAATATAGAGGACACATGGACAAAACTAGGGAGGTTGGAAATTGGAGGGATGGTGGGTGGGCTGGAATGGGAATAAAGGATAGAAACTGTACTGAATAATCTAAAGTAAAAAAATTTTTTAAAAAATTTAAATATGACAAAAATTAATGCTTGACCATTGGTTTTCAATACTAGTTGCAGCCATAGAATGTTAAACTGATATGACCTTTCTATTCATCTTCAAGACAACTCATTCTGTAATGAGAATGGTCTCTAGTGACCAGAACTGTGAAAGTGAGGTTATGCAGCTTCGCTGCTTTGGTGACAGCGGTGCCCCCATCAGGGAAGCCCTGAACCTTGTGCCGGTGAAGTGTAGTCCCAGCAAGTCTCAGCAAGAATCTGACAGATGGATGGAATGCTGGGTATTCCTAGGGTTCCCTGGAGTTGCTTTGGGGCGCTACAGAGTGAGGAAGGAAAGGTATAGTAACTAGGTTCTCTGGATCTTCCCCAACACCCCACCCCCACTTCAGCCAGAAAGACACGCCCCACTGGGAGCTATGTGCAGCACCAGAGCACGGGGCATCTGCAGCAGGGAGAGAAGGAGAGGAACACCCAAAAGGAGATGTGCCAGATCCAACCCGTCTCCAGTCCAACAGCAGACAAGGAAGGTCTGGGCATGGAGGGAGAGTAGGACCCAAGAAGAGCAGAGGGCACTGCGCAGGCCGGGTGGGGATATGCTGTCCTGGACCTTCTCTGTCTTCATACACAGAGGAGAATTTGGGGAACAAAGTGGGGAGCACTGAAAGTGCTTACTCCCCATATCTGACGTTGCTATGTGGATCACTCAGCTGTGTGATTCGAAGCGGAGAGTCACCAGCCCTTCTGAAACATGCAAAACCCCACCTGATCTGTCAGCCCTCATTAGACCGTAGACGTAGACTGTTAGTTAGGGAGGCTGTGCCTCATTTACATATTAACCCCAAACAAAGATCACAACTCATCAGTTGAAAGAGCCTCTTGCTGTTAGTTTTGCTGGTGGATATTAACTAACCAAACGGTTTCTCTAGTTGGTGGGTGTTGTTGAAAGGGATATGAACTCCTACTATGTGCGAGGTCCTGAGCCTCAGGTCCTTATCTCTCCATTCCTTATCTTGCACCCCCCACTCAGACCACCCCAATTCCTTACAGCTCCGCAAGGCAGGGTACCCTATGGAACTCCCCTGCATTTTAGCACATGCCATTCCTGCTCTGTGGGGTACCCTTCCCCTCTCCTTCTTGGCAAATTCTTACTCTTTCTTCAAGACCTGTTTTAGCTTTTCCCCAGTGAAACTATGTCCTGATTCCCTGTCCTTCCCCTGGTGTGTCACCAGTGCTCCGAGCACACCGCTGTGACAGTGCTTACTATACTGATGTCTCTCCCTCTTCCAGAGCCGTGAGCTAGGCAAGGGCAGGGCTGCAATTGCTTCAATGCGGCATTTCTATCATGAAATACAATGACTGACAATAAATGCTGACTGAATGAATGAAATAATGGGAATCCTTTGATGGGGGTCTACACCAAAGGATGTTTAGAAACCAAACTCATTTCCGATACGATTAGAGCCCTGACTTGAAGTGTATAACAGAAGAGGAACAAATAGGCAGGAGTGCAGATAAAGCAACGGTAATAGTGAGTACTATGATTAAGGAACTGGAAATGTTTAACTTGAAGAAAGGAAGACACAGACCAGGGCAAAAGATGTGGAGAAGATTCATAGTCGTCTTCAACTTTGTGACCTTAAAGCTGCATGTGAAAGGGGTACAATGCATGTTTTCTAAGGCCCCAAGAGCGGGGATCACGAGATCTCCCGGGCGGAAGGTACATGGAAGCACATTTTGGCTTCACATTCTCTAGGAGCAAGAGTTGTCCACAATGGAATGAGCTTCCTTAGAAAGTAATGAATTTTCTGCTTGTGGAGGAATGTGAACTTATGCTGCTTTGGACTACATGAATTAAGGAGAGGTATAGTAACTAGGTTCTCTGGATCTTCCCCAACACCCCACCCCCACTTCAGCCAGAAAGACACGCCCCACTGGGAGCTATGTGCAGCACCAGAGCACGGGGCATCTGCAGCAGGGAGAGAAGGAGAGGAACATCCAAAAGGAGATGTGCCAGATCCAACCCGTCTCCAGTCCAACAGCAGACAAGGAAGGTCTGGGCAAGGTCTGGGCTACTTCAAATCCAAGAGTCTATGTTCTTACTTGAAATATTCGCCAGTAAAGCTAGTAGTGGAAGCACCACCCTATGAAGTCACTCAAATTCACAGGACATCCAAGCAATTTCTAGTTTGAAATGCTGAGTTAGAATTGCTAAACCACATTAAAACCTAAGTGAGTTAGGAGAAAAAAGGGTAGGTGAGGTATAATGTGCACAAAATTATAGTAATGCCTATCAGAAACTTTCCATACAGAACTAACAAGGAACTCTGGGAAGAGTCCCGTTGTTTTCTGAAGACAGGAGCGCAATGAGCTGCAGTCACGCGGGATGTGAGGATCACATCGCAGTGGCACTGGGAACAAAACAAAATGTGCGGTCCTCCGCTGGAAGCGCGCATTGTAGACCTCCGGAACTACCTGTGTTCCGACAGGGACGCTCCGGGAGAAACAGAGGAGTTGGAGGAGGTCCCAAAGAACGAAAGAGTCTGTGTCACCACCACTCAAACGCCGAGAGTGAGGAAGGCCCTTCCGTGGGAGAGAGAAGTGGGTGCTGGGCAGAAGCACAGGTGTTCACCAAATTCACCAGATTCTGGACTGTGGGCAGTGGTTTGGGGTCCCTTCAGAGTCAGAGGAGCTTCATTTAATCGGACTTTATGTACCAGGTTCGCACACACGACGGCCACCCCGGGCTGTCAGCTTGCGCCCGTCTGAGGCCGGATGGGGTTTGGCCGCGCTCAGTGGAGCCACCGAGCCGAGGGCCTCCCACTGTCACAGCGTCTGTGGTGGCTGTACTGAGCCATTTGAAATTCGAAAAAATTGGAAATTATCTGCATTGTGCTGGTGGTGAATTGGGCTTTAAACCCCTCTGCCAATGTTCAAAAACTGGCAGGAGCAGAACCACTTGATTGGCAAACTAAGACCCTGGAAAATGGAAAGGGATCGATCATTTACAAACAGGCTGAGGGGGCAACATGAAATGAAGTTAAGGGCTGCGCCCTGAACAAGAACAAGCTATAAACAAAGACACCAGTTAACAGGAAGGGGGAATGTGGCGCAGACACTCAGGGCACAGTCATCGTGGTAACTAAGCGACGCTGTGCCAAGGGCAGGGAGCTGGAAATCGGGGGAGCGCGCATGGTCCCGGTCTGGCTTTGCGCCAATTGCGGGAGCTGGAGGACTCGGCCAATCGTTTCTTCACTCTGGGCCTTCACTCTCCCATCTATGAATGGAAGATGAAACTGGTCCTTGAAGTGCGAAGGTCCTCTGGTTTCGCTGGGTGCCAAAAAGATTAAAGTTTTATTTTGAAATGACACCTATTGTTGAAACCAAGACTATACCGATAATTAGGGCTCCTGTGTAATAAAAAATAGCACAACCGAGATGACTGAATTAAGGTTTGTTTTGCTGTAAGGAGTAATTAATTCATAGGTGCATAGTTCTGCAAATCATATTGGCGTTCACTCCCCCCCTCAAAGAGAAGCAGTTAATGATGCTGTAACTTCGTGCAAGTTTGGTTTCTGTGGAGAAGCAATTAAAAACAGCCCATATGTACATACGGCTCATACAGGCACGGTTTTCATTTGTGGTTTATTTCACTTGTATTTCAACTATGTGGTTAGCACTTAAGCTTTGCTGTTAGTACTTATTTGAATTCATGTGCACCTCAGCCTAAGAATAGCTTTTTAAATGAGACTCTCTGCATATTTAGCTCAATATGGGAAGATTGCACCGAGCCAGCTTCCTGCTAAATAATTATGACTTTTGACAGTTATTCTTGCTTCTCCCACTCTCTCTTTTGTTTGTGTTTGCCTATGGTCATTTTCTTAAAATAACATAACAGAGGTGACGCATGGGCGGTAGTTACTCCCACACGAGCACAGAGAACAGCCTCACAGAGTGGAATCACATCAAGAACACTGGTGCCCCTTCTCGTGTGCACGGGGACACCTAGGCCCCGAGAGGGGAGAGAACTCGTCCGAGGCCACAGAGTGACTCCAGGAGCAGTGCTCTCTCCATTCCGTCAAGGAGCCTCTAATAGGTACTATTTAAACAAGGTCTCTGGAGCTCGAGTGGAACAGTGGAGGGGACAGTGTCTGCAGATGAGGGGCTCCTTCAAACGTATGACAAAAGCACGTGGGGAATGAAGGCTGTTGACTAGGAGGGAGCAGAGCAACTTGATAGAATTGTACTTAGAGACTTAAACTGAAGCTGCTGCCTGAAAATTCTTCAGAGCCTTCAGAGATAAAACAAGCCAGTGTGTGTGTGTGTGTGTGTGTGTGTGTGTGTGTGTGTGTGTGTTTGGGGGGACTGAGTATTACACTGCCACTGCGCTTGTTCTGCATCTGATGCAGAATGGAATGCGGTTATTAAGAATGACCAACATCCTTCAGTCAGAATCTCATCTCACCTCCCTTGCCTCACATCATCGACTCCTCCCGGCATTATTCTTGCTTTCCTTTCATTTCCATTCACCCTCCACCCCCCCCCCCCAAGGCAGCACTAAGAGGAAAAAAATCAAAATGCTTCAATTAGCTAAATTCTTCAAGGGGCATTTTGACTAACTTTGGTTTACTCCCTATTTTTAATAAATGTGAGAAGTGCTTGGTACCTAGTAAGCACTGAATAAATATCTGTTGAGTGAATGATGTGTGTCTTTGAAATATCTTAGATGATAAGATTAATAATGGCAGAAATTATATGCATTCATTCATTCATTCAACAAACACTTGTTGAGGGTGTCTGTGTACCAGGCACTGTCCTAGATGCTGGACACACATCAGGGAACAAAATGGCCAGCTGTGTGGACACACAGGACTTATACTCCAGGTAGTGAATGGTGCAGGGAAAGTTATTCATTATTTGGAGGCAGAAGGCCTGGATTTGAGGATCCTGCTCCAATACTCAGTATAACACTGAACCAATCATCTGACCTCTCTGAGCCTCAGTTTATTCTCATATGGAATGAGAATATAAGTATACCTTTATCCAGAGTTCCTTGTGAGGCTTAAATATAGGATTTCACACAAAGTTGCTCTATAAACACTTAAGTATCTATACAAATGTTATTTATTTTCACAATATTTGGTGAAGACAATTAAACTAAATATTGGGACTAGTATTTACCTGAACAAAGTCTATTTCCCATGGGGGCGCAGATGGCACCCTAACTGATGAATTGGTCCTCACTCCTGTCCCCAGTGACCAATCACCTTGAGGCTTCCATCCCATCTTCCTTTAAGAGTCTTTGGTAAAGGACTTCCGACCAAGATGGAGGCATAGGTAGACGCACTGTGCCTCCTCGCACAACCAAGATAGGGACAACAAAGATATAGAAACAAAATAACAACCAGAACTGACAGAAAATTGAAGTTTATGGAAGTCGGACAACCAAGGATTTAAAAATAGACACTTTCATCCAGACCAGTAGGAGGGGCAGAGTCCGGCCGGGTGAGGGATGCGGAGTGGAGAGCTGAGCACCCGGGGCGGCACGCAAGTCTGCAGCAGGCAGACCCTGGG
>CM052545.1:33767582-33819952 GCA_028533065.1 Trachops cirrhosus | reverse complement strand
AAAAAAAAAGAGTCTTTGGTAAAGCCTCATCCCCTTCCACAGAAAGGTGACTTAATGAAATAAGGAAAAGAAGGAGATTCTTAATGAAATGATGAAATGTTGATGACATCTAGGATTTATTTCCTTTTTTTAAGGTTTCAGTAGTTTTGGTGTTGGCAACATTTCCTAACAACCCTATTGGGCATTGAGTGCTTTTCAGACTAGTAAGTCCCACAGGAGCAATTTAAACACAGAAGCTTAGAAGCAAAAGTGAAACGAGGGCCTTCCACCCCCCAAGGGAAAGAGTTCCATTTTCACCATGGACACGTCAGCTGAACTGTGCAACAGCAGAAGCACAGCTGCCAGAGGCAGATACATCAGAGAAGGCACTGGAGTGACATGATTTTCTACGTCCTTCTCCCCCAGATGAACAGGTAAGTAAAATAAGCAGATATTTCCATAACGTGCTTTATCAGAATTTGAATCCTCTCACATTGCTCCCCCGAGCCTGCCGAAGTTAATGGAGCGCAGGATGACACTAACGCTGCCCCCAGGACGCCCACATCTGTGTTTTCTTTGGAGAGGAATGATTCCTGACTTTGCCTAAGATCATCTCATTAAGTACAATTCAAACTCAACCCTGCTCCTCCAGACTTCTAGTTCATTGGCCTTTACACAACCTTAAATTTACTTAAGCAAACAAGAAAGTAGAATTCACTTTCCCTCAAGAAATGATTTATTTTGTGAAAACCAAGAGAGGGAGAAGAAACGAATCTTACACACACACACACACACACACATTCCGCAGCTGTGCAAAGAGACTGCCTTCCAAAGAAGGCAGTAGGGAAAGGAGGCGAACCTGACAAACACTTGTCTCAGCCAGGTGAGCAAGGTCAACATCAACAGTCCTAAGTCATGTACACAGTGTGTACTTTTGATGAGATGTGACAAGAATGGCACTTTAATTCTACCTCCCCTAAACCCCTAACTCTAGTTTAATCATGGGGAAAAAACCTCAGACGGATCTCAGTAGCTGTGAATCCTGCAGAATATCTGATCTGAGCTCCTCCAAACCCGACCAGCACTCTTCAGAACCGCCAAGGTCATCAGAAACAAAGGAAGTCTGAGAAACTGTCACAGCCCAGAGGAGCCTAAGGAGACGCAACAAGCAAATGTGATGGGATATCCTGGATGGGATTCTATCTAGAACACCAAAAGGACAGTGAATAAAAACTATGACAATCTGAATAAAGCACAGCCTTTAGTTAACAGTAATGTTATAAATATTGGTTCATTCATTGTAACAAATACATAACAAACACTAATGTAAGGTAAGCAAGGAAACTGGGTGTAGGTTATATGGGGGCTCTCTGTACTGTCGTCTCAATTTTTCTGTAAGTCTAAAGTCAACCTTTTTAAAAAGCCAACCGTAAGTGACAGCATAAATGACACAAAAGGAACAACTTACCAGATGTTGCTTTCTCTGCTTGGGCTGCAGGAGTCCAGAGTGGAGACAGTGGCAGCTTCCCTGCCTGAGCACAGAACCTGTGGGACCGGCTGGGTAGGCAGCCCTTTGTGGCCTCGGTCACAAAGTTCCCATTTACACAAGCGGAAGTGAAACTGATCTGCCATCATCAGAGCGCTATTTACAAACAACCTCCTTCCTCTGAAATTGCATCGTGCTCTTTCCCCCCTTTCATTTAAATTAAATAGTATGTGAATTGGGGATCTTACGGTCTTCTCTTGCCTACTCCTACAAGCAGGCAGATGTTAGTTATTTTTCCTTTTTAAGTCAATTGCAGCTCCCACCATGCAGCATCCTTTCTTTGAGGGTGAGACTTATCTCGATGGATACGACTTACTTGAGCCTCCGGGAAAAAAGCCCCGGTCCTAAAAGAGACAGAGCACTGGCTCACACAGCCCCAAATACGAGACCACTGGGAGAGAGGGGTGATAGGAGGTGAGGAAGATAAACTGATTCTTGACACAAAGTCTTGAAATTCACCACAAATCATCAACTTGGACTGTTGGATTGTAGAAATGAGTCATATGGTTTTAAATAACTCCTTCTGGAATTTAAATTTTACATTTATATTTAAAACAACAAATATTTATAAAATGCTGTCCAGAAGAGAAGAAAGTAGAACCTGTCCCACTTTGCTGTGTCTGGCCACTGAAACAATCATGTGAAATACAGGGAAAAGACTGGTTTGTTTTGGTTTTTTTTTAAACTTCAACTTCGGGTAGTGGTTGATCTTCCAAGGCAGACTCAGTCATTACTAGGATAACCCTCAGTAACTGCAGGTATGTTTTTAGTCCAAAGGGAGAATTCAGAACACAAAGAGATCAAAAAGAATTAAAGATATTTAGACTGTGGTCTTAAAAATTGCTTTGAACTTATGTCAAGATGGTGTGCCTTATCCACCAGAAAACCATAGAAATATCAATATAAAGTTTAAAGCAAAGAAAAACCAATGTGAATACCATCATTAGTGTTGGATCTTCGTATCTCTGGGTAAAATCACACCTTACACTTATAATCGTGTCCCACATGCTTAGCTCTCCCTCTACTGGCTGGTTCTTGTTTCAATAGTTATCAGAGGTACCTGATAACAAAAATTAATTTTGCTCATTTAAAGCTTCTTGGATTCTGTATGACGTTCCTTGATACCTGCTCTTAGACACCCGAATGCTAGGTCTGTTACAAGTGTGGGGAAGCTTACGAAACTGAATTCTCATCGCACTCACTGGAACAGTGGAGCAGAGGAAAGAGAACACCCACAGAGCCCCACCATCACACCCAACTGCCCGTCAGCCTCTGCACTCACACGCTCTGCCTTCCACTTTGTTAGTAGATTCACCACCCACGTGCCTATCAGAAGCTGATTCCTTCTCTTGTGTGCCAGGTTTCATCCCTTCTCTCCAACCGCAGGCTAGGCAGAGTACTTTCTTTCGCCTCTTCTCTCTCTCTTTTTTAAAAGATTTATTCGTTTTTAGAGAGAGGGGAGGGGAAGGAGAAAGAGAGGGAGAGAAACATTGATGTGAGTGGGAAACATCGATTGGTTGCCTCTGGGAACACGCCCCAATCAGGGAACCGGACCTGCAGCCCAGGCATGTGCCCTGACCTGCAATCGAACTGGTGACCCTTCACTTTTGCGGAGTGATGCCCAGACAACTGAGCCACTCTGGTCAGGGCTTCCCTCTTCTCTTAATTCATCAAATTTTCACTCTGCTTTGGATTACTCCCAGAAGCATACACACTTGCTGTTAATTATTCCATTTTAATAAACACACTCCCTTTGGCTTCAGCTTCCCTGACAGCTACTACCCCATTTCTCTGTGGTTCTTATAGTCAAAACCTCTCCAAAGAGTTGTCTAAATTCACTGTCTCAAATTCCTCCTCTCTTGATCTATCATAAACCTCTCCAGTCAAGCCTTCACTTCCACCATTCCATGAAACTATTCTTTAACTCCCCAGTGATTCTAGTCAATTTGCAATCCTTATCCTACTTGACCCATCAACAGCATTTGACCTGGATCCATGCCTCTTCCTTAAGACGGTTTCTTCACTTGGCTTCCAGGTAACCACACTCTTCCACTTTTCTTCCCACCTCCCCAGAGGCACCTCCATAGCCTCCTCTGCTGTTACTCCTCTTCTCTGCTCTGTTCAATCCGATAATAATAGATCACCCAAAACTTAGTCTTTGGTCTCTTCCCTCTCTTTTCCACATTCACCCTGTTTTGTAGCTTTAAATTTCACCTCTATGCCTCTGACTCTCAACTGGTATCTTCAGCCCCAACGTTTTCCATGCCTTATTGTTCGCTAAGCATCCCAAACACATGTCCAAATCAGCCCCCTCATCATCCCTTTAAAACCCCACTGCATCTACAGTCTTCTCCATTTCAGCTAACAGCAATGACATAGTTCCAATTCTTTGGACCCAAAGCTTTGATGTCACACTTAACATTGATGTCTGTCTTTCTCTCATATCCCACATTTGATCTGTCAGGAAATCTTGTTGAAATTTTCAAAATATAGTCAGAATCTGAATACCATGTTCAGATCACCATGTTCACTGCTTACTACACTGATTCAAATCATAATCATTTCTAACCTTATTTAGTGGTTGCCAATGTTGCTGCACACTGGAGTCACCCAAGGGTCTTTAAAAAATACTAATGGCTCCCACCCTTGATATTTTGATGTCATTGGTATGGAATGTGATCTGAGCACTGGGATTTTTCACTACCCTCTGGGTGGTTCTAAGGTGCATCAAGGTTTGGGTTTCACCTGGTATGATCATAGCCATCTAACGACTCTCCCAGGCTCTACTCTTCCCCACTCCCCACGGTCTATTCTCAACACAGCAAATAGAAATACTTTAAATTACAAATCATATCATATCTCTGCTTAAAAACTCTCCAATGGATCCCCATGTCACTTAGAGTAAAAGCCAAAGGCTTTACAATGGCCTACAAGGTCTTTCATGAGCTGCACTTCGCCCCACGCCCCTCCATCACTTGTCTGACCTCTGTTGAATGAACTCAGAAAGTCTGGAGGCTTTGCTAATATAAATAATCGAGATTTATTCAAGGGTCTTAGAGTCTGCAAACTAGAATCACAGCTAGGCAAAAAGCCAGCAATGTTCCAAAAAAAGAAAAAAAAGTTAAAAGCTCTTGTAGCAAAAAGCACCTTCTTGAGTATTCGTCCTGCAATCTTAGCCCAGGATTGGTCCAGGACAGTTATCAGTCAGATGTCAGGTAGTCAGGATGGTGGCTGTCAGGTGGACTGGAAGATGGGTGTCAAAAGGTCTGGTCACATCCAGTGGTCCGGATAACGAACGTCAGGTGGCTCTGTACATGAGTCCTTCGGGGAGTTACCTGGGGTCTGGCTATCTATGACATGTGCCTTTTATGTGAGACCAAGGTGACCAACTGGCGTCAAAACCTGCACCTCAGACTATTCCTTGACTTCTGCCCGATCTCTTCCAGGCTCTGATTTTAGTTTTCATGACATGCTCGTCTTCACGTAATCTCCCACGCATGTTCCTGCCCTGTCTCCTTTCCCTTTTTTAGAGACCTACGTACACACTCAAGGCACCTGGAGCAGCCTCTGCTTGTAAGCTTCGTCCCGTCTCTGAACTACCCAAGCCCTGCTTTTAACGCCCAAGCCTCAGGTCCTAAGCTTTACTCCGCCTCCTCCGGGCCCGCGAGGCGCCACCGAGGGCGGGGCGGGCCTGCATTCGTACCGTTGCCTGCAACGGAGCTTTACGACATATTGACTTTCGTTTTGCGACAAGCGGGGCGCATTGTGGGTGTCAACTTTCGCCGTGGTCCAACTTGCCAGCCACATTACTAGTGGTGGCAGCAGCTACGGTGGCGGAGAAATGAGGCAGAAACGGAAAGGTGCGTAAAGGGTGGAAGAGGAAAAGGGGGTTGGGGGTGCCAGGGAAGGGGTGCACACCTGGGCGGTCCAGGTCTGAACCATTTTTTCCCGCGGGAATCCGCTGCCTTATCCAGAGTTCCGCCCCCTGGAGTCAGTCTTTTCGTGGGCTCCAGCCCTCTGCCTTTTCATCTTACCTATTGTCCTTTTTAAACCAACCTATCCTACTCCCTTCCTTTTCGGCAGTTGGTGTCTTTTCCAGAAGTAGCATAAAAAGCTTTATTGCACGGTATGATCTCCACGTAGTTAACGTGGCCGGTCGATTTAACTCGTTCTCGGACTCTTATTTGTTAGGATTTTTTTTTTTTTAAACACATTACACGGTGTTTTTTTCCCAAGCCGTAAGTTAAAAACAGCCCTGAATTATTCTTGAATTCTGTGGGACAGTTCTGTCCTTTTGTATTTCCTCCGGAGTTAGCGTGGAGCAATTCCATTTTCAGTTTGTCAACAGGATGGAGTCAGATTTCAAATATTTTCTCACAGGTGTTTGCACACTAATTTGAGCAGTCAGTCTAATAGTAACTACCTTTTGCTGAGGCCTTGCTAATAATTTTGAAGTCGACATCCTCTCCATTTCACCAATGAAGCTGAGATTCAAAGAATTAAATGACTTTGCCAGCCCAGAATTATTCTTGGGACATGGAACTGGTTTGTCAGGCTGTGGCTGTGAACCAAAAAAAAAGGAAAAAATAAACCCCCAAAAACAAAACCGTAAAATAAAATTAAAAAAAAAAACCCTGTTAATTACTATGCCTCTGGACATCAACTGCAGAATTTTGAAGCAACAAGCGTCCTAGTTACCTTCAGTTGTCTGTGCCTTCCAACCCAACACACCCCGAATCAATTGGTTATCTTCTTCCTCTGACTTGCTCCTCACGACGGCCAGACAGCTTTACGCTTGTAACTTCATCTGTCACCAAACCCTATTAGGTCTTAGAATTTGTCTCTTGACATAGTTTATTCCTCATATTCTGGCCACCGTCCTCCTAACCCACCTTAATCAATAACTAATATTTGAATAGTACTTTGGCTTCCACAGATGTTATTTCAGTTGATTCTTACATTGGTTTCGTGAGATATATATGTATTATCGCTGTTTTGCAAGTGAAGAAATGGAGCTTAGAAGTCACTGATCTTCCCATTTTCACACAGCCAGTGGGGGGTTGAGAGCTGCAGAGGAAGCCTGTCATCTAAGATTTTTACTGCACATAACTCTTGGATTTTTTTTTATAATGTTGCCTTTCAAGAACCTTTTACTTAGTATCCAGATCTTACATATTTTTCACCTTCGGAATCATTTTTGTATCCTCATTTTTTTCTCTATGTATTTTCTTTAAACATTACTGTCATTTTTTACTTCCAAACTTGGGAATGTGTAGTTCTCCACTGGCCTTGGTCTCCATTTAAGTGTCTTTGCCTAGTAGCCAATGTACTCTGTAATCCATTCTTTACTTCATCAGAAAGCCTGTATTCTGGTTAGGCAATGCTTCTTCATACAAAGATAGGCAATTCTTCTACCCAGCGTTGTTCCTTTTGAGTTGCCGTCTGTTTTGCCTGTCCAGATCCTGCCCTTTCCTTAAAGACCACTGTGACTTTTCCTTCATGAAGCCTCTTCTTACTAGTTTACTTCTCCATTTAATTCTTGGTATGCCAAAGGGCTATACAAGTGGGTTTCAAATCTTTATTTTTATCATCTGAGTCCTCTTTACCCCTCCAAATAAATTCTTTTGCAGAAACTCAATATTAAACAGGTGAAAGCTGAGCTACTTGGGCTGAAATGAGAAAGAGACCCTCCCTTTGCATCTTCGCCCCCTTCCTGTGCCTCCAATACGGCCCTGCCCCTGTTACATGGCCCGTGAGGTGCCCGTGGAACTCTGAAGTGCTGAGTTACATGGTTTGGAAAGCATTTAGCCTTTGATTATAGATGGACTTTTTCCCTCTTGGATTGTTGTGTGTTAGCCTTGTCTCATTAAGTTAGAGGTAGCTTGGTACAGTGAAAGAACCTTGGCAGTTGTGTAGAAAAGACCTGGATTTGAGTTTTAACTGTGCCATTTACAGTGGCATCTTAACTTGCCTTAGTTTTTCACATCTATAAAGTGGGATACCAGTATACCTTCCGGTGTTTGAGGTTTCAGATGAGATGAAGTAAATGAAAGGGCTCCCTAACTGCCAGGCTTTCTCACCAGGGCTTCTTCCTAGTGACTTTATTATCACAGAACACTGGCTTTCTTGCGGACAGGAAGCGTGCTTGCTCACAGCTCTCAAGCTGAAATCTCAGCTCTCATCGCTGAAGAGAGACAGGTATTTTTTGCCTGGAGGAGAAGAGCTCACGTGGGCCTCACTTGAGTAGGTGCTGGTCCTTGAATCAGCCATGATTGCAGGGATGGGAGTGTGTAAGGACACGTCAGCTTCTGCTGTTGCCTTTTAGATGAGAACGGGGGCCTCAGTTGACACAAGAGGGCTGTGATGGTGGGCAGAGGTGGGCAGACTATATCTTAGAGATGCATTAAGATCCTTAGACAAGTATAAACCCACGTCTTTTCTATTACAAACTAAGTACTACTGTAGGTACCTAGGGTTTGA
The DNA here is from genome assembly GCA_028533065.1 of Trachops cirrhosus. Classification (NCBI taxonomy): domain Eukaryota; kingdom Metazoa; phylum Chordata; class Mammalia; order Chiroptera; family Phyllostomidae; genus Trachops; species Trachops cirrhosus. The sequence goes on along the minus strand of CM052545.1, from coordinate 33,811,947 downwards.
GTTTCACCTTTACCCCTTGATAGCGTTTTCATGGGACAAGCAGATATTCCCGTTCTGTCTCGCTCTGTTACGAGAATCAGATGTACTCACATTTGTAAATGTAACTACAAGTCTGGAGACAAAGGGAAACTACTTTAATTACTGGGGCCTTTCCCATGCAATCAGGTTCTTTCTCCTCATCATGTTTGTCTCTATCATTCTCATGGTGTATGTGCTTCTAAAGTGAGCTCTACCCATATATAGGTGAAGCTGTGTTTGTTTTAAATTAAAGATACAAAAGATATGATCATATTGTAAACAGGGGTTTAGTGTCTTGTGAACTTGAACTATATTTGCATGGTTGGAATGATTTTGGAAAAAAAACTACTAATAAAAGTCTTTACTGAATAATGTGATTTTTTTTACATTGTTAAATATTATCTTTCTAGGAGATCTCAGCCCTGCTGAGCTAATGATGCTGACCATAGGAGATGTTATTAAACAACTAATTGAAGCCCATGAACAAGGGAAAGACATCAATCTAAATAAGTAAGTGGAGCCCTGACTGGTGTGGCTCAGTGGGTTGGGTGTCCTCCTGCAAAGCAAAAGGTTGCCAGTTCAATTCCCGCACATGCTTGGGTTGGGGGCGTGAGAGAGGCAACTGATCCATGTATTTCTCATATATTGATGTTTCTCTCCCTCTCTTTCTCCCTCCCTGCTCCTCTCTCTAAAAAATAAACAAAACCTTTTAAAAATAAGTGAATCTATAAAATATAAGTCAGTCTTATTCTTAGATAGTAGATCTCTTATAAAATTATCAAATTCTGCCCTGGCTGGTGTGGCTCAGTGGATTGAGTGCTGGCTTGTGAACCAAAGGGTCGACAGTTCAATTCCCAGTCAGGGCACATGCCTGGGTTGCAGGCCAGGTCCCCAGTAGGGGGCACATGAGAGGCAACCACACACTGATGTTTCTCTCCCTCTCTTTCTCCCTTCCTGCCCCCTCTCTAAAATAAATAAATAAAATCTTTTAAAAAATAAAATAAAATTATCAAATTCTATTTGTTTCCTATGTTTTGTTTTGTTTTGTTTTGTTTTGTTTTACTTGAGAATGTAGCTTTCGGCCCTGCCCTGCCCCGGGTGTTTACTGTATCCCAGTCAGTGTTAGTGGTACATTGTATATATTAGCTCAGTTGATTCTTTCAAAAACCGTGTGAGGTAGGTACTATGAGACAGAAAGGTTAAATAATTTGTCCAAGAGCAAATAACTAGTGATGGGCAGAGCTGTGATTTGGAATTATGTCGTCAGTTTCCAGAGCTACTGCTCTTCTGTAGTACGTGACTTTCATCCTCCTTCCCTTCCCTGCTCTTCCCCGCAGTCTCAGAGGAGCAGGAGCTCTCTTCCAGGAAAGCCTCCCTTGATCTAATCTAACTCTTCCTTACTTAAAACTTCCTTGACATGTTCATCCACTTCTCCTCACAGTTATGTTCAGCTTTGGCTTTGCTACACCTTCGGATAAGAGTGGTCTTTCATCTCTGCCTCTGTATTTCCCACTGTATATTCACTATAAATCTGCCCTAATGAAAGGGTTCCCTCCCTACCCCCAGGCTGGCAATGATCTAATCACCATGCTCCTGACCTTTTGTCTGTTACTTGAGATACTGTAATGTTTTACCTCTTCCTTGGAACATTGTGCTTATTTAATAAACATTTTCTAAAAGAATAAATAAGTAACCTTTTTTGACTATGAAGACATATTTTAATCTTTTTTGTACACCACGTCCATAGCAGTTTTCTCCTGTTTGTTGGCTGTATTCCTAATTATACAACTCTTATTTCTAGTGAGCATTTCTACTTCCTGTACCTCTTTGTCATTTTCTTTAATTTAGACATCTAAAGGTAGCATCTTCCTTAAAACCAGAGTGATTGTTAACCTTCACCCACACCTGAAGCCGGTGCCATCTTTGACTCTTTCCCTCAGGCCCAGGTAGGTCTGAAGTTCGCCTGCTCCGGCTTCTTCCTGACTCGCAGGTCAACTTCCCCTGCCGACCCCCGCCCCAGCTCTTTCAGCTGAAGTCTAGGCTGCTGCGGTCGTCTGTGCTGTCGGTGCCCTTTCTGCCCCTGCTGGGCTGGTCTTCCTTTCTCTTACCTTTTCTTGGGTCACTTCCCTGTGTGGGAGCTTCAGCCTGTCCCCACAGCTTCGGAAATTAGGTGCAGACTCCTCAGCACATCATGTAAGGCCTCTCGGTCTGGCTTCAGTTCCCTCTTCCAGCTTTTTAAACTTCTGCCCCTTTACATTGAAAATCTTTTGCTTTTTGTCAAGTTGGCCTACCCGTAGTTCTTAAAAACAAAAAAGAAGTTTTTGTTTTTGCATCTTCACAGAAGCCATCCTGTTTGCTTTCAGTGTCGTCTCCATGTTTGCACGGAATGTCTGGAGCCTGGTCTTTTTTCTGTGCCTGTTTTCCAAGACTATCTCCCCAGTACACGTCAAGTTACTCTCTTGAACGCTCGAAGCACTCAATTTGTGTGTGTGTGTGTGTGTGTGTGTTTTACCATACACATTTATTTTCGTTCATGCCTGTCTGCAGACATGGAGCATGAAATGACTGTGCCTTCTCCCTCCTCACACACCAAGTCCTTAGGTGTTCTCGTACACATCAGGTACTGAGTTAACAGTTGTGGAAAATGATGGAAACACCTCAATATTTTCAGATGGGTTAAAAATGAGAAGTTAAGGTGACAGTGTAAGGAATGATTCGTCAAGATAAAGTTAACTTCTGGGTAGGGTTATACCCAGGAAGGGACAAATGGGTATTCGGAAGTTCTGATCATAATCTTTCTATTTTTTGAGGTGTGGTTGCACAAGTGGTTGCTTTATAATAGTTAAAGTATATTCATATGTTCTGTTATGTGTACAGTATTTTGTATTAGAAGTTTTTAAATACTTTTGCACAGCTCTCCGTTGCTTATTTGGTCTAAGACAGCGGTTTGCAGCCAGCTGTGATCTGCCCATCCCCGCGGACGTTTGGCAGAGTCCGGAGACGTTTTTGGTTGTTGGGCACGAAGAGGAGAGCTAGTGAGTAGAGGCTGACGGTGCTGCTCCACGTCCCCCAGTTGTGGGGGACCGAACGGTCCCCACAGTGGAATTCATATTTTCAGATGCAGTAGTGCTGAGGTTGAGAAAAGGGTAGGATGCTTTGAAGCTGTGCCCCTATTTTGAACAAGACTTACATGTCACTGTCTGGGCCCCCGATGTTCACAGATGTTAAAGCCACTATTGTCATCCAGTGAAAGGATGGGGGCGACAGGACTTCATGATATTATTTATAGGTTATCCTTTTGGTAGCTTATCCTTGAAATATTGTGATCTTGATAATGCTAGATGCTTTACTTTCAGGGTGAAGACAAAGACAGCTGCTAAATACGGCCTTTCGGCACAGCCTCGGCTGGTGGACATCATTGCTGCAGTCCCGCCTCAGTATCGAAAGGTCCTGGTCCCCAAGTTGAAGGCCAAACCCATCAGAACTGCCAGTGGGGTGAGTGCTGTAGTTCATGTAATGTTGACTGTGTATCTGTTCTGCCAGAAAGCCCTGCCTCCATGTAAGACCCAGGTAGTGAGGTGGAGGTGAGGGGATTCAGGCAGACATAATCTGTATGCTGTGATGCATGCTGGAGTGGAGGCATGTGCAGAATGCTAGGAGGGCACAGAGAGGGGGAAAACTCATTGTGCTTAAGAGAGTAAAGAATGTTTTGTGTCTTTAAAAGTATAGATTGAGGCTTGGTGATTTTGACAGTATGATATTGTTGGTCATATTAAGCTTGTGGTTTTCAAAATAATTGCTGTTTAGAAAAGGCACTGTTAAAAGGTAATTAATGGTTGCCGTCCTTCCGTAGATGGTAACTGTGCAAGGTTGACATTGACAGGGAGGGCCACGGAGTCCTGAGTACGGAGACATCCTTTCAGTCGAAGGGACCAGGGAAAGCCCGGAAGTGTGGAGCTTGCTTGACATGAGTGACGTTCATATAAGCAGGGAAGAGCGGGCTCGACCAGCAGCGGGAGCAAGGGCACAGGGAACCGGGGAGCAGATGACAAGTGTGTGTGCAGGGACCATTGGGGACACCAGACTGACTGGAAGTGATCATTCCTTTGGGAGAGAACTTGGGACGTTGGATTGAAAAGTCAGCTTGTAAAAGGCCTTAAATGTCCACCAAAGAAACTGGACAGTAGGGAAGGATTTGTGAGAAAAGGAGCGATATGAACAAAATAGATTTTCAGAAAATTACTTTGGATACAAGATGTAGGGCGGGTTGGAGACAATAAAACTAGTTAGGATAGTCTTGGTTTGACCTAGGTGTGAAGTGGTAAGAGCCTGGATTAGGGTAGGGGCTCCAAGAGGAAAAGGATGAGTGTGAGAGATAGGATTTGGACCCTCTTAAAATATGGAACCCAGAGTTGAATTCTGTGTTCCTGATGTGATCTAAGACGGCCACTCTGTTATTTGAATGAGGGTGTTACATTTCTCATGACTGCAGCTTGTGTTGACTTGTTTGGGGGCCATATCTCCCGGGTTATATTACTTTTGTGGCTAATGAAGTGCCACCAATCCTGGTCTTTCCTCCTTTGTACTGAAGTGTTTTTATTTTGTTTGTACCTAGTGTAAAGGCTCTTTAAAACCAGTATTTCCAAACCTCTCACCTCCCCCCCTTTTCCACAAAGGGCAGCCACTTTTAACTCTTAGCTGATCACTTGGCATTTATTTCCACATGCCTAAATAATATGCTGTATAGATTCTCTCGAATTTGGGGTTTTGACATTATGAACGAGCTTGCCACTATGGACAACAAAGATTGAGCAACCTTTCAGCCTGATGTACTTGGCTTTTATAACCCCGTCCTCTGTGCTCCTCCTGCCTCGCTTCTTTCTCTGAGGGCTACTCTTATTGTGCTTGCCTCTAAAAATCCATGCTTTCTGTGGTGATGTTACTCATTAACTCCCAGCTCCGACCTCTCTTCAAGCCAGGCTCCCGTCAGACTGCCTGTTAGACATCTCTCCCTCGACTGCCTGTAGGCGCTCGAGTGCAACCTAACACAGACTGACCTCAGACGTGCTCGTTCGGGCTTCTTGTCTGCATTGGTTCCCAGCGCCCCCATTCACTCAGTTTCCAAAAGACACGAGATGTGTCATCCATTTCTTCCACCACTGGTACGAAGGTTTTGGTTTTTATTATTTCTCATTTAAATTATTTCAGTCATTTCTTAACTGGTGTACTTTGCCTTGCCTGCGCCAAACCTGTCTTCTGCAGTGTCACCAGAGTGATCTGTTCACGCTCTCACAAGCACACAGCCGAGTGTCCTGCTGCACATCCTAATCTCCACGCTTTTGTTCCTGCTGCTCCTCTGGCGGGGCTTTGTTTTTATGTTTATTTTTTGTGGAATAGTCTTAGGTTTACAGAAAAATGGAGCAGAAAGTACACAGAGTTTCCATATACTTCCTTGTCCTCCTCCCAGATTGACCTATTACTAATATCTTGCATTGGTTGGGCACATTTGTTATAATTGATGAACCAGTATTTACATTATTATTAACTGAAGCTAATAGTTTTTACATTAGGGTCACTCACAGTGTTGTGCATTCAGTGGGTTTTAGCAAATGCATAATGCCGTGTATCATATGGAATAGCTTCGCTGTCGTAACTCTCCCCTATTCATCCTGTCCTCTGCTCCAAACTTCTGGCAACCACTGGTCTATTTACCGTCTCCATACTTTTGCCTTTTCCAGAACGTCATGTAGTTGGAATCAGACAGTATGTAGCCTTTTCAGATCGGCTTCTTTCATTTAGCAATATGCATGTAAGGTTATGTCTCTTTAGTAGATTCATAGTTCATTTGTTTTTAGTGCTGAATAATATTCCACTGTGCATACCACAGTTTGTCTGTTTGTTCACCCATTGATGGACATCCTGGCTGCTTCCAGTTTTTGGCAGTTGTGAACAAAGCTGCTATAAATATTTGTGTGAAGGTTTTTGTGTACTATAATTTTTAGTTCATTTGGGTAACTACCTAGGAGTGTGATTGCTGGGTCATATGGTAAGACTGTGTTTAGCTTGTAAGAAACTGTCAAAATGTCTATACCATTTTGCATTCCCATCATCAGACTTCCTGTTGATCTACATGCTTGTCAGCATTTGGTATTGTCAGTTTCTGGATTTTGGCCATTCTGGTAGGTGTATGTAGTGCTGTCTTGTTTTCATTTGCAATTCCTGAATGCCATATGATGTTGAATATATTTTCATACATTTATTTGCTATCTGTCTTCTTTGTTGGGGTGTCTGTTTAGCTCTTTTGCCCTATTACTAATTGGGTTATTTGGGGCGTGTGTGTGTGTGTGTGTGTGTGTGTGTGTGTGTGTGAAGTTGTAAAGTTTTTTTGTATATTGAAGATAGGTGTCTTTTATCAGGGGAGGTATTTTACAAATGTTTTCGTCCAGTCTTGCCTATGGCTTGTCTTTTTATTCTCTCCACAGTATCTTTCTTGGAGCAGAGCTTCCAAGTTTTAATGTAGTCCAGCTTACCGTGCATGGATTGCACTTTTGATGTTGTATGTAAAAACTCATGGCAAAACCAGAGGTCGCTTAGGTTTTTCTCCTGTGCTGTCTTCTAGAAGTTTTATAGTTTTGCATTTTATATTTAGGTCAGTGATGTATTTTGGGTTTGTATTTGAGGGTTTTTTTGTTGTTGTTGCTTTCTGTTTTTTGCTTAAAACACCATGATTATGATTATTTGTTAGTAGGGTCACTATTAATTACAACAGTAGCTACTATATGTTGCCCACCTGCTACATACCAGCCACTGTGTGGTATGTTTTCTGATTTAATCCTCAGAACAGTTTTGAGAGATAGGTAAGTATCGCCTTCATTTTCCAAAATTGGTAAATGCATAGTAAGGGGCAGAGAAAAGATTCACTCCTACACGTCTCTGGCTGACTCCACAGTCATTGCTTGTTCTACTTTATCAGTAATTTTTTAACTATATCATACAAAACTACAGGGCTCCTTAGAAGTTCTACCATGGAGAATAGCACAGGGAAGCTGTGGGAGCAGGTCTCATCTCTGCTTCACCCAGGGCTGCTGTTGCTTTTAATCTTTCTTATAAATTGGGGTTCTGAGTAAAATGGACTTGAGAGGAGAGTTCTACTTAAAAACGTTTGGAGACGACTGCGTCCCGCTTCCTCGGCCCCTGCCTTGTCAGCTCAGTTAGCTCTGGCTCGGCATGGCCGTCAGCCCCCTGGGAGGGCTGTCCTAACTCCCCTGGTTCGGGCCAACTTGTTCCTTTCTTTGGGCATTCTTAGTGTTTTCCACATGCACGTGGTATTGAAATAGGCTGTTTCTTTTAAAAAAATATTTATTGTTTACGCTACTGCGGTTGTCCCTCTTGCCCCCCACGCAGCCCACCCCCCACTTCCACGGTCAGTCCCCACACCGTTGTGCATGTCCGCGGGCTCCTCATGTGTGTTCTTTGACTGATCCTTCACCTTCTTTCAGTTTATTTCTGTTTGACGTGAAGTTTTGCTAGGTAGTATGGTTTTAGAGGGCAGAGGCAATGCATTAATATTTTTGAAGTCTCAGGCCCCGCCTGCTTTGTGTAGCTCAGAACCTGGCCTGTCTAGTCAGCCCTCAGAAAAACATTGTTGAATTAGATTGACCTCATCAGTGGTATATGTGGTTGTATCTCATTTTAAATAAAAACATTGTTTCAAACGATTAGTTTTTAATTCAGATCTGAAAGTATATGTATTTTGGAGGTTCTCTAGGTCATTATTCTATGATTTAAGTTATATTTTAATAATTTTTTATTATGAAAGAAAATCACAAACTTACAGGAAAGTTGAAAGCCCAGAACAAAGAACATTTTCCAACTCAGTCATTTAAAGAGTTAGTTGTGGAACCAATGGCTTTGAAAACTTCAGTGCATATTTCTTACACACAAGGACATTTTCTTACATTACCACAATACAGCCATCAAAATCAGGAATTTCACACTGATACACAGCTTACCTAGTCCTCAGACCTCATTCAGGTTTCACCAGCTGTTTCAGTAATGACCTGTAAGACCCAATTTAGAATCACATGTTGCATTATTTAGTTATCACGTCTCTGCAGTCTGGACACTTCTTACTTCCTTGACTTCATTACCTTAACACTTGAGGATTTCAGGCAAGTTATACTGTAGCATGTTCCTCAGTTCAGCTTAATCAGGTGTTTCTCCAGGATTCGATTCATGTCCTGTGTCTTGGCCGGAGCATCACAGAAGTGATTCTGCATTCGGACTAGACCCGTCAGGTGTGCGCAGCTCCCTTTCGCCTGTCCACCGGCCTCGTTCATTGTGATCACGGTGGTGACTGACAAGCCTCTCCTCTGCAAAGTTACTCTCTTCCACTTCCTTATTAAGTTTTGTGTGGCGAGTGTTTTGAAACTATGTCAGTGTCCTCCTGTTCCTTATCAGACTCCCAGTTTACTTATTCATTTATTTGTATGAATGGATTAATGGTTTCTTGTTTGGTGGGTTACAGTCATTATTTATTCTGATGCACAAATTATCCCAGCTTTGACCAGTGGGAGCCCTTTCAACCTGATTTCTGTGTCTTTTATTTTTCTTTACGTGTCCCCATCATTCTTTGAGCAGTTTCTAGCTTTTGGTCATAGTAAAATGTTGCAGGCTCATCTTACACTTTTCTTTGCCCCTGAAATGAGCTATTTCTCTCAGGAATCCTGGTTTCTTTTTATAGAGACTGGTATTTAGAGTCCAAGGTCAGAGTGCCAGATAGGTCCGCTGCTGTTAGGGCGCTGCTGTTTCCTGGCCCTCTCTGTGGACCAAGCTAGGAAATGTATATGCATGCATGCATTCACACACATACTCATAACACATTCACATCCATATTTATTTGTGTATCAGTCTGTTGAAATCAGTGAGTTCACAGTAGTACCTTCAGTTCCATCCAGCCCACAGAGGTCATTGTAGTTCCCTCCCTTTCCATATTTCTGACTTTCTTCTCTGACAGTAAGAAAGCCGGCTTGCATTCACCTTAGTGTGTGCCTGTGTTTGACTAACTGCTCCTCTGTGTGACCAGTCTTCTGTTTCCACCATCCCCTCCTTTCTTAAGCAGACACTCTCCACACACTTTCAGAGCCCGGCCTGGGCTCTGAAAACCCCTCTGAGAATATTTTGCACACACTCTGTGAAGTCTAGCTCCTAGTTTAATTGTCTCTGCTCTGAATATTGAGATCTAGTGTGTCCACGAGGAGTTTAAGTTATACAAAGGTTAAGTTTAGATATAATTGTACAGAACTGCATGTGGTAGTTTTTTCTCTTAGGCTATTTTGTTAAGACAAATCAGAATAAAAATCACTGTGACTTTAAAAATTACTTATTTTTTACTTAATTTATTGTAAAATATAATACAAGCTAGTATAGACAGTGCCTATGTACATTTTGAAGAGATCAATGTTCTTTTCAAATAGCACCGAAGAGAGAGCACCCTGGCACCCACTGCTCAGCCTCAGAACCACAGCCTTTCCGGGGCCTTTGAAGCCCCTCGTGCGCCGCTGCAGGGCCATTCCTCGCCCGTTTCTGAGAGCCAGCCCGCTCCAGGGTTTTCTTTCAGTTATTCCATGATTGCTTTCGTAATCAGTCTTTCCTCCGTAGATTGCTGTTGTGGCGGTGATGTGCAAGCCCCACAGATGTCCCCACATCAGTTTTACAGGAAATATATGCGTGTAAGTAGGATGAATTTGATAAGCTGTGTTGTGTGCGTTTCAGTTCCACTGATAAGTCCCCCAGAGCCTTGACTAGTGCATGCAGGTAATAGTTAAAACTTTGATTTAATAAATTCATAAGTTAGTCCTTTGAAACAAGCAACCATAGATAGGCTATTTCGATGCTTCAAAAATGAAACAAAAATTTTAATTTGTTCCAATGTACAATAAAAAATACATAGGTTATATAGAACTCAAAACAAACATTATGTTAACTTCATTAGACAGTTCTGTTAACTTGATAGATGAAACATGGAAATTCCAAATGTCAGAAATTTTGAATCAGTTTGGGTCAGAAAAATATCAAAATAAAGTTATGTTTATAAATAACCTTTAAGCTTTTAAAATTTAGATAATTGGAAAAACTAGCAGAAGAATATGTATAATTCCAGGTAGAAAGATTAAATGGGTGAATAATATTCTTAAGTATAGTTACCAATAGAGCACTGTGAATATCAATCCAACTTAGGAAAATTTAGGTCCTGTTATTTATCCCTAAAAGCTTAAATCTCTAAAAAAATAGTGACTGCAGTATTCTGAAATGTAATAATGTTCCCTTATATGTTTATCTTGTTTTCTTGTTAGTAGAAAATGTATTATTTGCAGACACTGCAAAAGTAGACTCTTCTGTTGGGATTTGAAAAGGAAGCTTGTTTGATGTCTGGACTTTATGGGGACAGCACATGTTTGAACTGGCCTGTTGAACTAAGTTTCGTATCTGACATCTTCATTCTTGTGTTGTGCTGGCAGATACTGCCCGGGGGGACCTGATTCAGACTTTGAATATTCGACACAGTCTTACACTGGATATGAGGTAAAGTAAAGTGCGATTGTCTTGAGGAAATGTCACACATCACACTCCACCTGGAATGTGCCTTTACAAGTACTAGCTTTCTTAAAATTTTTTATTGTTCCCTGATTACAAAAATTACTCACCAAATGTTTGCTGAGTGTCAACATTTTTCTAGTCACTGAAGAAATACTCATGTAAGCATTTGTTATTAATATATATCAAACATAAGTGCTTTATAAGTTTAGCCCCTACCAGTAGCATTTTGAAGGTAGACACTATTATTCTGGTTTTATGGATAAGGAAACTGAGGCCTAGAAGTCTTAAAACTCACTGCTAATGAGTGACAAGCCAGGTTTTGAATTCTGCGCTGCTCAGTCACTACATTGTACCCACTGTGTGTGCAGCAGTGAAAAAACACAAGGTCCTTGTCTTGTGGGATTTCCATTCTAATAATGGGAGATAGACAGTAAAGAAACATGCGAGAAAAAATACCAGGTACTAGTAAATGCTAAGCAGGCAAGTAAAATCGGAAGGCGTGGCTGGGAGGATACTTTAGCTATGGTGGTTCGGAAGGGATTCTCTGAGGAGGTGATATTTCAACTGAGTCTTGAATGACAAGAAGGAGACTTTCAAGAATATGGGCAAAGAGCATTTGCAGCAGGGAGAATAGCTAGAACAAGGAGCCATGCTAGGAATGACAGTGGGGTTCTGGAGCAGGGAAGGGAAGGGGAAGGATGAGGTTGGAGAGACAGATGCCATAGTCGTTTGGAAGCCACAGCAAGGAGTTTGGATTTTATTATAGATGTCCTGACAAGTCAGTAAGACTTAAGGGAATGATATAATCCAACATCATTTTTTAAAAGCATTTGATGGCAGGAAAGGATTAGAGTGGGGGCAAGAGTGAAAGCAGGAAGCCAGTGAGCAAGCTTTTGAAGCAGTCGGCCTCTCCAGAAGAGGTCAGCAGCCAGCTAATAACTGTGTGACTTCTTCTGCTTTTATATGTGTATGCATTTTTTATTTTAACCTGTTTTTCATAGTTGGAAATTTTAAAAATACATATGGATTTACTGAAACGGTTCCTTGTCTTTCCTCTCCCCTTCCATCCCTTTCTGCTCCTCCCTCCCCAATAAACAATCAGATTATCTTTCCTCTACATCCTTCAAAGATACTATATGGGTGTGTAAGCACAGAGATATTCTTTATCCTACTTTTTGCACATAAGTTACTGTATCAAAATGTTGCACCTTGCATTTTTCACATAACAGTATATTTTAGACAACATATTATATCAGTGTGTTCATGGCTGTAGAATATTCCATCGTGTAAAAACATAAAGGCTTTTTTGAGTTCTGGCTGGTGTGGCTCAGTGGATTGAGCTCCAGCCTGCAAACCAAAGGGTCGCCAGTTCAATTCTCAATCAACACATATGCCTGGGTTGTGAGCCAAATTCCCAGTAGGGGCCGCGCAAGAGGCAACCACACATTAATGTTTCTCTCCCTTTCTTTCTCCCTCCCTTCCCCCTCTTTCTAAAAATAAATGAATAAAATCTTTAAAAAAACATAAAGGCTTTTTTGTTAAGCCACAAGAAACTATATTATATTTAATGACCTTGTTTAAAGGTTATTCTACCAAATAACTCTTTTGAATATGTATGTACATCTGTGTCTCTGAGTAGTGTAACGATTTGTATGGGTTTCCATAAGCGTTTATACGAAGATAAATATGGTCTAAGAAGATGCCCTGCTGCTCAGACACTCATGACAGTTGGGGTGGAGACCAGCCAGATGCTATTCAGGACGTTATTTTGAAGCCTGAGAAAGATTAATACACCCTTTAAAACTACTTTTTATTTTTAATTAAGTGTGGGCATAACAAGATCTTCTTTTTATTCATAGCCAACCTCCATGCGGGCTATTCGTGCTAGGTATGACCCTTATCTACAGACAAGACACCGCATAGAGCAGGTGAGTTTTCTAAAAGCAGTTTTAAATTAGATTTTTATACTTAGAAGGTATTATTGCTTGATTTGAGTTGTACCTGAAATAAGAACTGAAAGTGTTTTTCCCCATTGTAAGTTTTTAATATCCATCTGAAGGAAGGAGACTATTTTGCAATAGCTAGCAAGATCAAAAATATCTTTTTACCTTTTCTTTAAAGACTATTATTTTCTTTAAGGGGTTTATATTCTATGATTTTTTTTTAATTTGTAGAAAGTCATTTATGGTGTGAAATTTACAGACTGGAGATGTGTGGAAACTCTTAGACAGTAGGTGCACGGATTGAATTTTAGCTTCCCCAAGCCAGGTGAGGAGTGCCGTGGCCGGCTCGCTGGAGGAGGAACTCGCTGGAGGAGGAACGGGGGGCCGCCTGCAGGAGGACCCGAGCAGCACTTGGGGGCTGGGGGGCTGCCTGTATCATGCTTGTGGTGGTGGTTACGCAATCGGAACGTCTACCCAGACTCACCCATTCACAGTTAAAATTCATTGGTTCATTGTATGTAAACTGTATCTCATAGAACTGATTAAAAACTAGTGCTGTGTAAATTGCCTTGCTTTTGTTCAAGAAATCTGAACATTAGTGCAGTTTTATTTTTACAGGTTTTACAAGTTTGAACTTGTCCAATTGAAAAAAGAATGTGAACGCTGCCAGTAGTTTTCATAGTAGCATCTAGTAGGGCAACTACAAAATCTCAAATGGAAAGTAGTATACCAGTATATATTTTAAATGTATATGCATATGCATGTATTTATGCATATGTATAAATTATTTGCTATTTTTCAGGAACAGATGTTTAAAAGGTACCTTTTTTACATATTAAATGTAGACATCCTTTACATAGTGCATTAATGTGAGTTTGTAATTTGGTAGCTACTTAATCCAGTTTTTCTCAAGCCTAAGATATGGCAAGAAATTAAAAAGTCTGTTTTTGAAAATTAGAATTTCGGCTTATTGTAGGTGACAAAATTAAAGATCTATACCATTACATATCTAGTAGTAGAGATGTCATATTTCATGTTTTATACATCAGACTTGTATTTTCCTTTTTTCCCCTTAAAAAGCAGACGTGGAGTGTCACCTATATCCAGAATCTTCACAAATGATTTAAACCTTTAAAGTGTTATTTTAAACCTGCTTTCTTAATTCTTATGTCTAATCCAGTCTTCTTTTCCTTTCGTTTGCATCAAGTCCTGATTATATTGCATGTAATTATCTTCTTCGTCCCCAAGATCACCACAGTCTGACATAAATACATGGTTGATAAAGACTGCCTCTTCTTTGCCTTTACTGCTTTCTAGTTTATACTTTATGTGGTTTTACATTTCCACTCAACTCTGTAGGTATTAACATCAAGATTTTTATAATTTGTTTAAAAGATTTTATTTATTTAGTGAGAAGGGAAGGGAAGGAGAATGAGAGGGAGAGAAACACCAATGTGTGAGAGGTACATCAATTAATTGCCTCTTGCATTTGCCCCACAACTGGGGCCTTGGCCCACAGCCCAGGCATGGGCCTGACCAGGAATTGAACCAGCGACTGTCTGATCTGCAGGCCGGCACTCTACACTGAGCCACACCAGCCAGGGCAAGCTTTCTATTATTTTTAATTCTCACTCTCCCTCCTTATTTGAGCTATAAATTTTTTTCTTTCAGACTCTGGAGTCTATTTTTTTAATCCACAGAATTTGCTAAATATGTTTAACTGCTCCTCATTTTTAAACTATACTGATGAAAACACTGCAAAATAAAATTAGAAATTTGCAATACCCTCTTAGGTTAGTGACTGTATCTTTTTAATGCTGATGAATTCATATGTCTTTCAGCTGAAGCAGCTTGGCCACAGTGTGGATAAAGTGGAGTTTATTGTGATGGGTGGAACATTTATGGCCCTTCCAGAAGAATACAGAGATTATTTTATTCGAAACTTACATGATGCCTTATCAGGACATACCTCCAACAATATTTACGAGGCAATCAAGTAAGAAGTTCTTACTGCGCCACATTCTCCCAAGCGGGTGTCAGTGTACCCTCCTCGCAGCAGCTGACGAGAACTCCTTCAGCTCTACGTCTACTTTCCTGGTTCTTTCTGGAGGGTGCAGGGGTGAGGGGCAAGTCACCAGATTTCATTATTCTTACTTGTATACTTTTGATGGGTTACAAGGTTGAGTACATTTCCCCCATTTTACTGAGCTGGACTGACACACAGCACTTTATGTTTAGGGCGCACAGCACTGTGGTCTGACCTGCATGTGTCATGACACGATTGCCACAGCAGGTTTACGGTGACATTTGTCATCACATCCACATCTAGTTCTTGGAGTTACTTCTTTTGTGGGATGGATTGCTCCCAGTGAAATAGTCCTCTGTGTGTGTGTGTGTGTGTGTGTGTGTGTGTGTGTGTGGTGTGTAGACATCAGGATTCTCAGAGAAAGGGTGGTTCACGAAGTCACTGTGAGGGTCTTTTCAGCCTTGGGCTGGTCTCACCTGCAGGAGCAGGTGATGGAGGTAGGTGACTTTTTAGCCCACCCAAAAAGAGCACTGGGTACTCTTTGCCTGAAACTTTTAGCTGCTATAAAGTCAGCAAAACAAGTGACTGTTATTTAATAACCATTATTTTATTATTTGCTACTTTTAAAAAAGTATTAAATAATTTGTTTATAATAGGATCACTTATTCCAAATTCTAATTGACAGAACAAGAGAATTATGCAATCTTTTGATACCTCATATCTCAATTTTCATACATAATTCAGTGATTTAAGAAGTGAAAGTCTTAAGAATAGTTTTTATTTTCAGAAGTTGCAGGAACACCTAGTTAATGTATCCTACTTCTTCACTTACTGGTGTTCATGGGGGGCGCACGCGGTCCCATGCGCTGCTGCCGGCACCAGGAACACCGTGGTGAACAGACGGGTGCCGCCCCTGCCCTCACGGTGCTTACAGTTTACTCGTTGAATAATAAGACAGTCGGTTACTGTGCTGGAGAGTAAATGGGGTCAGTCTCTGGAGGAAGTGGTGATGTTTAAGCTGAGAGTTGAAGTGTAAGGAAGACTCAGTCAGGCCAAGAGCAGAAAAAGAAGGAAAAGCCACTGAAATGGGGAAGAACTTGGGGTGTTCTAGGGACAGAGAGGAGGCCAAGGCGGATAGATTCCGGTGAACAGAGGGGATTATCTGCTCATAGATGAAAGGTTGGGATGGGCCAGATTACGTGTGGTTTTGAGGAGTTAAACTTCTATTTGAAATGCAATAGGAAGTAAATGAATGGTTTTAAGCAGGAGAGGGTCATGTTCAGGGTAATAAGTAAGGTTATTCTGGCTATTGTCTAGCTAACAGGTTAGAGGGTACAAGAGCCAAAGTGGGAACCCAGAGAGAAGACTGTCGAATCCACTCTAGCTCAGGTGTGGGTGGTGGCGGTAACGACCGAGAAGAGAGGACGGATCGGAGCTTGTTCGTTGTTGCAGCTGAAAGGACTGTGGGTTGAGCTGGGGTGAGAAGGAGGGAGGAGTCAAGGATGACCCTCAGGTTTGGGTTGTAGGAGATGGTTGATGGGTAGTGCCCTGTACTGAGATGGAAGAACAGGTGTGGGGGAGAAAATTAAGAGGGTTTCGGTTTTTGTTTTAGATATGTTAAGTTTGAAATGTGTAGGGTACATCCAGGTAGATGCTGGGCAGGCCGGACAAAAGATGCCTGGGCCGGTGGTACCGTTTTGGGGATTATCTGCTCACAGATGATACTGAAGGAGTTGGTGCTGGGAGCATCTTTTTGTGCCCATCCTACTTCCCCTGTCCTCTTAACTTCTTTTGCTCTCCTTTGGGTTTATAAAAATGAAAAAAAAAAGACGTTTTCATAAGTTGGAATGAATGTCAGCGGTGGCTTGAGGGGCCTTTGTGAGGAGCTCAGCACTGGGAGGGTGTGTGAGCAGCCTACTTTGATTGCCTCAGGTAATGTGACAAGTCAGCTCCGTGTCCATGAATCTGGACTTTCAGCGGCCACTGGCCGGTGTGACCTCTCCCTCCGACTGGGGCTTTCGTAGAAGAATGAGATGGCGACCACTGTTACTGCTCATTCAAAACCTTGGTCACTCAGAGACATGAGTCATGCGTATTAGGAAAGCGCTGAAGTCTTTCAGACTTCAGAGGAGTGATGATGTAATCCAACTCATTCTTCTGAATAATACTGAAATCAAATGATAGTGTGGAATAAAGTATAATTTGAGGAAAAACAACCTCAATTAGTTCAAGATCCCATGACATTGGAATAGCAACAGCACCTCAGAGAGCTACTGACTAAATTCCCTAGCAGGATAATGTATCAAGACCATTAAATTTTCCTGCCCATGCTTATATATCACGTACCCTGTTGTTCAGTGCAGCTATTCTTGAGTGGTAGGCTTTGCCTGTTAAGTGGAATCGAGCTAGAACAATGTCCTGGTCTTGCCTTGCCCCCCAGTCCTTTGCAACCCCTATAACATTTTGCCACAAAGCTTTTCACAGCCCAGTTGGGGGTCCCTGAGTCTCGTGAGCTGGGCCAACTGAAGATCTTCATAATGAATTTCTAGAATACGTCTGGTTTGACATTTTCATCAATTGAAACTTTAAAAATTTTGCTTTATTCTTGGTGTGAAGTTGTACTTTATTTTTGCAGACATGTTCTAATGCCCAGTGGTATTTGGAAGTTGTCTGTTGTTGGGGTGAAAACAGAGTCCGCGTTTCAACTGGCCAGCTTCGATTGGATTGCGGAGTCTGTAGAAAAAGCGCTTTGGAGAACAAAGCCGCCTCCTGTGGTGAGGAGCTAGCCTTGTTTTCTTTCGTTCTTCAGTTTACCTCAAGAGGGCAACAAACACTTCGCTTTCCGATGAAAGTTTGTACGGCCTGAGTCTTCATTGCAGCAAATCTCATGAATGGCTCTTGGGAAGTAATGGAAGTTCAACCTGGGAGCCGTAAAGCCGTGCATAAATGTCACCCAGAATTCTGCCCAGCCGTGCTTGACGCGTTTTGCTCTTTTCTCGTGTCTCTGTGCTTTTATTAGATAACCTTAAAAAGCTGGTTTGTGGCATCTTGTTTGTTTTGTTGAGGTAAATTTCTATGACTAACTTCCAATAATAGAGTTGCCCTTTTTTTGGAGGGGAAGAGGAGAACATCATATAATTTGAAGAAGTGGTAGCCTGGCTTGTGCTGTAGACCAGAGACATAGGAGACTCTTTTCCAACGTTAACATCTTTGTGAAGTGAAGAGCAGCCCAGAGATGTGGAGTGTGGGGCGGACGCGTTTCTCTCCCCTTGCTGCTCTCTGTGTGGTCTCGCACAGGCGGTGCCATCGGAGCTGCAGGGGGCTGCCCAGTGTGGCTGCCCGCTCAGACGGAAAGTGGGCAACTTCAGATTTCTTTTACTGTTAGTTGGTGTTCGTTGTTTTTGCTTACTAACTACACAGATGTAATATTTTCATTAGCTTAGCAGAGATTTTTATTTAAAAGGTTAATTTGAAGTTCAGTTAAAAATTATATATTGTGACAGATGAGTCAACAATGTTTAAGGTTAAAAGTCTGTTCACGTTAAAGTTAGCTCATGCGTCCCTGTTTTGTTATCATGTGTCTAATCTGATTAAAATTTTGTTTCTTAGTTAAAAGATTAAAAGGTAGCCCTGGCTGGGTGACTTTGTTGGAGCTTTGTCCCATGCACCAAAAGGTTACAGGTTCAATCCCCAGTAGGGCCCGTACAGGAGGCAGCTGATCCATATTTCTCTTTCTCTCTCTCTTCCCTTTCCTCTAAAATCAGTAAACATATCCTCAGGTGAAAGTTATAATTAGAGTAAGAAAAAGCCTTAAAAAGGTGAACCTAGTTATTTATGGCAAGTTAGTAGCAAAAAGTATGTTATATCCTTGCAGACGGAAAAATTGGAAAGCTGAGTGAACAGAAAGCTCAAGGACAAAGCAGGTGAGGTTTCTGTGAAGACTCATTAAATCGAGCAAAGTGATAATCACTGATTTCTATCAGCTAGAGGGAGACTCTTCCGTTGTCTCCAGGGAGAACAATTACTGGTGACTGTTGTCCTCTAAACGTCACAGCTCTGGAGGTGAAAAGGACCGGCAGTAGGGTCTGAGTCACGCATTCACCAGAATGCAGATGTTGCCAAATAACTCAGAACAACCTTTTTAAATAATTTTATTCCTTTTTATCAGACCTGCCCAGAAGCAGTTTGACATTCAATCTTTAATGCTCCTTGGCTGTTTTCACAAGATGCAGTTTAAAAGGGTAGTTACCCATCAAGAAGTGGGTGAGTCATACCCTCTCCCCTTGGAATTTTTAATTTGTTTCCAGTTCTTCCTCTCCCTCTCCCACCCCAGTCAATGACTTTGAATCCTTCAACTATGTCTTGCGTTTATTAGAAAAGCTAGGTGCTAGGAAATGCTGGGTACCAGCCCCAGGAGACAATTTCATAGACTTGCAGAGTTATGAAGAAAGAAAAAGCAGCCCCAGAATGTCTGAAAGTGACCGTCTCCTGCCTCGCTGCCCTGGGCCTGACTTCTGTTCAAACCTCCGGCCTTTCTGCATGTCGGCTCCAGTGCTCCCTGTGCCCTTTATGTGTTGACCACTTTTGCTTCCTCCCTTGGTCAGCCGGATTTTTGTAGATGGTGACCAGGATCCTTATTCTCACTGGCAGCCCAACCCAGGATACAATCTTAGACATCTTAAAAAGTGGTATTAGTTGTTTTGTTCCAACATTTTGTTTCAAACAAAAACTGAACACCACACATATTTATCACATACTTACTATTCATTCCTCTATCCATCCATCAGTCCCTCCTTTTTCTTACTTTGTTTTGAGATGCATTTCAAACTAGGTCGCAGACTTCAGTACCAAGTACATTGTCATGCACGTGATTAACTCGCTCTCAGTTTGTAGTGTCTTTTATAGTTCGTATGCATATAATAAAATGCAAAGTTCTTAAGTGTATCATTTGATGAGCTCTAACAAATGCAAATACTGATGCAGCAAAACCCTTCTGAGATAGAGACCATTGTCATCATCCCAGAAAGTTTCCTTGTGCCCCTTCCTAGTAAATTCTCATCTGTACCTCCCAGAGGCAGCCGTTGTTTGCATTTCCCCGTT
Organism: Trachops cirrhosus; assembly: GCA_028533065.1. Lineage (NCBI taxonomy): Eukaryota > Metazoa > Chordata > Mammalia > Chiroptera > Phyllostomidae > Trachops > Trachops cirrhosus. The sequence continues at coordinate 33,792,261 of CM052545.1, read as the reverse complement.
TGTGGGTCAGTTTTCCTAGTCTAGAACTTTACATAATGGAACCATACAGCATGTACAGGCATGCCTCAGAGATACTGCCACAGTAAAATGAATAACACTGCAATAAGTGAGTCATGTGGATTTTTGGTTGCCCTGTGCATATAAAAGTTATGTTATAGTCTGTTAAGTTTGCAAAAGCATTATGTCTAAAAAACGATGTACATTCCTTAATTTAAAAATACTTGATTGCTAAAAATGCTAACCATTGTCTGAGCATGTTGGAGAAATGATGTAGATGGACTTGCTCAAAGCAGGGTTGCCACAGATGTTCCATTTGCAGATAGTGCGGTATCTGTGATGTGCAGGGAAAGGAGGTGTGCCTGTATCTTCGGGGAAGGCTTCCGTCACGGAAAGATTCATCAGCGTTGTTGGGTACTTCAGTAGTCGTTACCTTTCGAGTGCTGAGTGGTGTCCCAGTGTATGCAGAGAGCAGTTTGTTTATTCATTCTGTGCGTGGACGCCTGGGCCGTTTCTAGCTTGTGGCTATTATGAATAAAATTTCTGTGAACGTACTTTTGTGAATATATATGCACTTCTCTTGAGTAATGACTAGAAGTGGAATTGCTGCATCATATGTTAAGTTTTATAAGAAACTGCCAGGCATTTTTCTGAGCGGTTGTACCATTTGTACTCCTACCAGTAATACAGGAGCATTCAGTTCCACATCCTCACCGACAGATGCTGTTGTCCGTCTTTAATCAGTCATTCTAGTGGGTGCGCAGTGGTGCCGCATTGTGGTTTTAATTTGCATTTTTCTAGCTGGTGATGCTGAGCACTTCGTTATATGCTTATGCCTTCTGTATATATTTTCTTTGTGAAGTGTCTGTTAAAATTTCCCTACTTTTTATTTTTCTGTTATGTATATCCTGAATAGCAGTCCTTTGTTAGCTCTCCATTTTGCAAATAGGAAAACCCAGTCTGTGGCTTGACTTATTCATTATGATAATGATAATCTTTGAGCATAAACTTTTTATTAATCCTCACCCGAGGACATTTTTTCATTGCTTTTAAAGAAGGGGAAAGGGAGAGGGAAGGGGAGGGGTGGGGGGAGAGGGGGCGGGGAGATGAGAAATGTTGATTGGTTATCTTCTCATATGTGCCTCTACCAGGGATTGAACCTGCAACCTGGATACATGCCCTGACTGGGAATCGAACTGGCAACCTTTCAGTCCATGGGACCACACTCCAACTAACTGAGCCACACTGGCCAGGGCTAAATTTTTTATTTTGATGAAATCTGATTTAGTGGTTTTTCCTTTCACAGTTTTTGCCTTCTGTATTGTCTCTTAATAAACCTTTGCCCACTTCCAAGGGAAGAAAATACTCTCCTATGTTTTCTTCCAGTTCTAGTTTTTATAATTAGCTTTCATATTTAGGCTTATGATCTATACTGAATTCTTTTTTATGTATAGTGTTGAGGTAGGAGTCTATGTTTCTGTTTTTCTCATATGGATATCTAATTGTTTCAACATCACTTATTTAAAAACTTTCCTTTCTCACTCAGATTGTATTGACATCTTTGTCAAAAATCGACTGTATCAATGTGAGACTAGCCTCTCCTCTGTTCCACTGGCCTGTTTTTCCGTCCTTATAACAATACCACACTGTCTTGGTTACTATAGCTTTATAGTGTGCCTTAGAGTCAAATAGTATAAACCTATGCTGACATTGTTTTCCGAGACTGCTTTGGATACGCTAGGTCCTTTGTATTTCTACATGAAGTTTAGAATTAGCTTGTCATTCCTCTTCAAAAGTGGATGAGATTGGGATTGTTGAAAGTTTACAGCACTCGCCCTGGCCAGGCAGCGCAGCTGGTGAGTGTCGTCCCAGCGCGCCAAGGTTGTGGGCTCCATCTCTGGTCAGGGCTCGCGCCAGAATCAACCAGAGAATGCGTCAGTGAGCAGAACGAGTCGAGTCTCTCTCTCTCCTCTCTCTAAAATCAATAGATGAAAATTTTAAAAGATAATGTTCTAAGATTCACAAAATTAGAAACAACTTTGGAACACTTCAGAGAAAATAGTGTAATAACACTGAGTCTTCAGTCTATGAACGTAGTCTGTCTCCTCATGTACGTAGGTTTCATGTGATTTCTCTTAACAGTAAATGTAGAGATATTGTGAACCTTCTGTTAAATTTATTTCAAAATATGGTTGTTAATGCAATAGAAATGAATCTTTTTTCAGATCGTTTGTGGCTAGTATAGTTGTTCCATGAGTACCCGTGGGGGATTGGTTCCAGGACCCCCCACAGACACCAAAATCCACAGATGCTCAACGTGGATAAAATGGCCTTGTATTTGCATGTGACCTGTGCACATTTCCCCGCACACTTTAAGTCCTCTTTCCTGTGCACTTACAGTGCCTAATGCAGTGTAAACGCTCTGCAAACAGTTGTCATGCTGTGCTGTGCAGGGAGCGATGGCCAGAAAAACAAGTCCGTGCGTGTTCAGTGCGGACGCACTCAGCAGCCATCGTAGGCCCCAACTGCTTAGTACATGTCAGCAGCGGTCTCACTGCTTTTCTTTAATATTTTCCATCCACGGCTGGTTGAATCTGCAAGTGTGGAGCCTACAGATACAGAGAAGCAACTGTATGTAGATGTGCTGTTCATTTTTGCATATGAAACGCATATGAGCTTACGAAGTTCACTACATAGTTCTAAACATTTTTGTAAATCTGCTAGGATTTTCTTTATAAACAATTATGTAATCTGCAAATACAGTGTGTTTTTAATTTTTTCTTTTGGATTTGCCTGCTTTTCTTTCTCTCTCCCTTTTCTTTTCTTTTTTTTTTTTTTTTTTTTTGCCTTATTGCAGTGGCTGTGACATTAAGTACAGTGTTAAATAGATGTGGTAAAAGTGGACCTCTTTGTCTTTTTCCAATAGCACAGAAAAACTTTTAATATTTTAATATTAAGTGCAGTGTTGCTTAAGGGGTTTTTTTGTAGATACGTTTATTAGATTGGAGAGAGGTTTTATCACTGACTTCATTTGTCTGATGGTTTCGCTGCATCATCTATTTAATCACCATGTGATTTCTCTGCATCTATTTAAATACTCACATGCTTTTCCACCTTTATCCTGATAATGTAGATTACTTTGGTTGATTTTTTTAAACATTAAACTAACCTTGTATTCCTAGGATAAACCCTATTTGGTCATAATATCCTTTTCATTTACCACTGGGTTCAACCTGCTGATGCTTTGTAAAGCACTTCGTGTCTACGATCATGAGGGGTGGTGGTCTGTAATATCCTTGTTGTAATTTCTTTGTCAGGTTTTGGTGTTTGTGTTATGCCAGCCCTAGAAAAAAACCTGGGAAGTGTTCTGTCTTTTCTGAAAGAGTTCATATGAGATGAATGTTATTTCTTCCATGAATGTCTGCAAGAACTCACCAGTAAAACTATCCAAAACTGGCATTTTCTTTATGGGAGACCTTAGGTGATTAATTCAGCACCTCTAATAGATTCAGAGATATTCAGATTTTCTGTTTTCATCTCTGTCCATTTTGGTATGTAATATTTTTCAAGGAATTTGTTTTGTTCAAGTTGTCAAACTTTCTGGCATTAAGTTCATAATATTCTTTTTTTAAAAAAAAACTTTATTTTTAGACAGAGGAGAGGAAAGGGAGAAAGAGAGACACACATCAGTGTGTGGTTGCCTCTTGCACACCCCCTACTGGGGACCTGACCCACAAACCAGACATGTGCCCTGACTAGGACTCGAACCAGTGACCCTTGGGTTTGCAGGCCGCCACTCTGTCCACTGAGCCACATCAGCCAGATCATGTTCCTAATATTCTTTATTATACTTTTAATGTCTGTCTGGTGGTCATGATCACCCCTCTTAAAATCCTGGTGCTGGTAGTCTGTAGTCTCTTTTCTTCCTGATTAGTTAGAGGTTTATAGGGTTTTGTTTTTCTTTTTATAAAATTAATTTTTGCCTTTATTTCCTCCACTTCATTGTTTTCTACTTTTATTTTTATCTTCCACTTTCTTTGGGTTTACTTAGTTCTTTTTTGACTTCGTAAGATATAAAAGTTTGGCCAGTATTATAAGAGCTTTTTTCTTTTCTAATGTAAGTATTTAAAGCTTTATGTTTTTCTGTTGTAGTTGAATCTCACACATTTTGATATATTGTATTTTAATTTTTATTCAGTTAAAAATGTTTTCTAAAATTTTTAATATATTGACCCATAGAGTATATAGAAATGGATTGTTTCATTTCCAAATACATGGAGTTTTTTTTGACATCTTATTGTTATTGATTTCTAATTTAATTCCATTTTGGTCAGAGAGGGTCTATCTGTATGACTTTGGTTTTTAAAGTTTTTTTAATTAAGACTGACTTCGTCGCCTGGCATATATGGTGTCTCTTGGTGAGCGCACTATGTGCGTACTTGCAGAAAGGTGTGTTCTGCAGCTGTTGGATGGAGTGTTCCATAGATACCAGTTAAGTCAAGGTGGTTGGCTATAACGTTCAGATTATCTTGGGTTTTTTTCTATCTAGTTCTATCAGTTGCTAAGAGGGGAATATTAAGTATCCAACTGTGGTTGAAGAATTACCCACTTCTTGAATTACATTATGACCATTTATTTTGAAGATCTGTTATCAGCTGCATGCACATGGTGAATGCTGCGTTTTCCTGATGTATGAGCTTTATATCATTATGAAATTACCTTTTTATCATTGTGAAACATCTTTTATCCCTGAAGTTTCCTTTATTTGAGGTTAAGCTAGCCATTACAGCATTCATGTGCTTACTGTTTTTCCTGTGTACCATCCATCTTCTTCCATCCATGTACTTCTGTCTGTATCTGTCTCTGTATTGGGAGTGGGTTTCTTTGCAGACAGCAATCTATAGTAGATGGATATTTTTTTAAGTTCATTTTTACAGTGTCTGTTTTAATTGCCTGTTAACACTTACTATAATTATTAAAATGATTGCATTTTCATCGGTCAATTTAATCACCTCTCCCTTTGATTTTCAGTAGCCAAGAATAATAGTGTTAATGAATACTGTTACTGTCTAATTTTGTATAATACATTTTTATATCCTTTAAAGAAATATCTTCTTACGAGAGAGGATCCCCTTATATCTAGTTCAGTGCCTTAAGGCGAGACAGCGTGTAGTACGTGTGCAGTGAGTGCCATGGAAAGAACTGTGCGCTGAGAATCAGCAAGCTTAGGTAGGTTCCACACTGCAGCTGTTAACTGGCATTATATCCTGGTTCAGGCTGCTTATTTATCTGTAAAGTGGGAAGTGGAACTAGATTTTCTCTAAAATTACTTCTTTCTCTGACATTCTATGATTTAAAGATATGTATTGACATGAGAATTTTTATCTAAAATATGTGTTCACAAGTTAGTTTTCATTGAGCAGTCACTTCCTGACAATGAAAAGTTTCCATGATTCATTTGTATACAGGGTCCAGCACAAATAACGCCCCTCCTTTTATTACAAAATCACAAACATGTAATTCTGTAGCATAACAATATCACACTCAAGCACAACACATGACATTTTAGGTGAAATGTTCAAATTAAAACTATAAATTATTATACCCATATCAACCACACTCAAGCAGTCCTTACTTCTGCAGGAGCCTGTATATAGCCCTTATATTCGAATGTGAATATAATATTAAAAGAAGTGCAATAACTGATTTTTTCCCTTTCTGTTAATAGTGTGTTGCTGTTGGTTTTTTTGCTGTCTGATTAGTATAAGATTGTAGCATTCTTCTCAGCAATTGAAAGAATCAAAACTTAAAATGTTACGGGATGTTTTTCATACATGTTAAACCTTGTCAACCAGAATGAATGAAGGAACGAGGGTCCCTGACTAGTCCCTAAGCCAAAGTGTCACCAGTTAAGTTTTTCATAAGTAGGACTCACTCAGAAAACAAAATTCTGTTCCTTTCTGTTTCCATAGTTTGTGTTGGGCAGAACCCTATTATTGTATAGATCTTCTTGGCATAACTACCAAAAGCCAGGGAGCAAACTTGACTACCACCTCAAACAAGAGGTGGGGGGATAGTTAATTTTTAATCCTCAAACACACCAAACATTTAGCTCAGTCATATTCTAAGTCTAGAATATCACTAGCACAGCATTGTCTCACAGGGTGTCCAGCCTGTGGCCCCGGATGGTTGTGGATGTGGCCCAACACAAAATTGTAAACTTACTTAAAACCTTTTTTGGCTCATCGGTTTTCATTAGTGTTTGTGTATTTAATGTGCGACCTAAGACAACTCTTCTTCTTCCAGTGTGGCCCAGAAACACCAAAAGGTTGGACACCCTTGGTAAAACATAGAATTTTATTGAGATATTTTCCAGATATGATTATGGGGAGGTGGGATACTGTGTTCTATGGCGCTGCTTCCTAGGCATTACACCAGAACCCCAGGTGTTATTTACCCGTTCAGATCTTTGGCCGTCCAAAGACGTTTATAGAATCTGCTTACTCACTTTGGGACTGTAAATGCAGAAAAGAGTTTGTACATTGTAACTGATGAAAATTAATATTTCATCTATTATCCTTTTCAATTGTACTATTACTCTAATTTTTTATTATTTAGCTTAATAATGGTAAACAGCATTTACTATTATTATTTGCAACGTGGTTTGAGCAGATGTAGTTGCAGGAAGGCAAATGTCCACGTAGGAAACTTCCCATGAGCCTTTCAGGAAGCGGGGCCTAGAACTAGCGAGGTTGCACACAGGACTAGACTGAGGCACATCCAACTTCTGTAATGGCAGAGGCTTTTAAGGAGGTTACAGCACAGTGATGGTAATGAGAAGTGTTCTTTGATGCCACAGGCTTCTTGGAGTGAATAAAAAACCAGTTTCTAGAAGATAAAAAGAGACTAACATTCAACGTGCTGTATTCTCTCGGTGTCCCTCAGAGCAAGCAGACAGTAGAGTCACTTTTAGAGGCCACTTTCCCCTTTCTGAAATAGAAGTATGCTTCCCAAGAAATAGTCTACGTGTGTTTTTATTTCTGCCACTTCTAGCTTTGTTCTTAAGTGGTCCTTGCTTTTATCTGCATGTTTTATCCTTGCAGCTAGATTGTTAAGCACATCTGGGACAAGAACTATTATTATTTCTACTTCCTATAGAATACCTGACCTAGTGCTAGGTATCTTCTCGGGTTGGTTGTTTGCAAGATGAAAGGTAAACAGAATTATCTAGAGGCTGCTCTAGGAGTGAAGAGAGACCTCCCTTCAGTTATGCCTAATTAATGTATTCCTTCTTCATATTTACATTTTTTTATATTGAAGGAGCATTTTTAGTGCTGAGGTCCTTAAGCAGTTACTTTCAAATGTATTCGAGCTTATACTGCCTCCCGGGAGCTTCCTGTCAAAATGGAGAGACAGACATGTCCACGAATAAGAAGGCAAACTGTGTTTATAGTACAGGCAGAGTGCTTTGGGAGTGGAGCACAGAGTCGTTAGTTACTGGGAGGTGTGGGAAGGTGCCCAGGGAGGAGAAGTAGATTTGACCTGTGTTTTGAAGGTTGGATAGGTAGCATTTGATTTTTGTTTTAAATTTCCAGGTTGTTGTCCAATCTACTCCCCCTACTTCCCCTTGTAAAAGAAAAAAAATATGCTGTCAACATATATCATTGGCTTAAGTTATGCTTTGAGAGAACAGTGCATCTTTTATTGTTGGTGCCCCTCCTGAGGCATACAGAAAACATACCCCCGCACTGATGGGTAGAGGCCTTTAAGACCCTGTACTACCCCCAAAAGAGCAATAAAATGGGAATCGGAAGACTTGGTGTACAAGTCCTGACTTTGTCTCTTAGAAGCTTATGGTCAGGGTTGGAGAATGTTTGGCACATTTCTTGGATGACCAAGAACTTAAGAAGTCTGTGGCCCCTGGAAGGTATGGAAGTTGAACTAAGATAGCCATACTGTTGGGTGACTGTCTAAATGATGCAGAGAATTACAGCAGGCCATGAAATGTCAGCTCAGATATGTTACTTAGATCAGTTGAAAACCTGTATGCACATATATTTACATATTAACGGTCATACTGATATCTCTACATCTCTGTTAAATGAAAAGTCAGGTTCAGTGATATGTAGGACTGAATATAACGTTAACAAAAAAATCTCATAAAAATACAGTGATTTTGTAGGAAAGATGACCTTATTCTTCTTATTTCTGCTTATTGCTTTTCAAATGAAAATAGTGGTAAAAGCCTTTTGTAAATAAAATGTTGGCTTTTTAAAACTTGAATGATGTTTTATTTCTCCATTTCTGCTCCTGCGAAAGGTAATGATATTTCCCCAGATGAAAGACTTTTTGAAAGGGAGTTAAATTGTTTTGAGAATAAGATTTGCCTCTGTGTACTATACTAGATTCTATCTACTTATGCAGAGACCTTATCATCCTTGTAGCCGCTGCCTCTGTCCGTCTTGGTTGGGCCTTTGACGAGCTGTGCAGTAGAAGGATTAGCTAGTGAATATTTTCTTTCCTCTGGAAAAATCCCCATGTGTGTGGCTGCCTGCCCTCTAGTTTCTTCCTGGTGGTGTGAGGTGTACTCTTGTGCTGCTGAGCTTGCTGACCTCATGGTGTCCTTTAACAAATACTGTAAGCTTTTAAAAATATCAATTAGGAGGAAGATTTATGACATGGTTTTGGAATGTCTGATTCTTTTTTTAAGATTTATCTTAGAGAGAGGGGAAGGGAGGGAGAAACAGAGGGAGAGGTTCATCCACGTGTTGCCTCCCGTGCACACTCCATCTAGGACCCAACCCGCAGCCCAGGCGTGTGCCCTGACTGGGAAGCAACTGGCGACCTTTTGTTTTGCAGGACGATGCCTTACCATTCACACCAGTCCGGGCAGAGTGTCTGATTCTGAGATGTTCTCATTTACTTAAGCTCAGAGTTTTCTGCTTTTTGTTTTTTTAAATTAACTTTCATGCAGTTTGTTTTCTCCATAATATATGTGTTTGTTTTGGTTTTAAAAATAATGGTTTTTTTCCCAGATACATGTGTTGTAAGGCATCATGTACCTCCATTACTGCAGGCCTTGGTGCCTGCCTGTTGGAGAGGCATGGGACTTTCCGATTCAGTTGTTTCTGAGAAGTCACGTGACTTAGTACTCTTAGAATTTTTGATAAAACATGAGCCCTTTTTCTGTCTTATGGGTCATCCGATAGTAACTCTGAATTAGTTGTTTACCTTTAGTCTTATTGCTTCTGTAATCCTATACAAAACCTTATAGAATACAGTAGTAAACAGTACCAGAGTTTGAATGTCTACAATGAAAAACTTCAGAATTAGTCTTCCAGTTCTGTGGTTCTTAACTTTCTTAATAGTTATTATTAACATCAATGTTAATCGACAACGTTAATCAGCATCAAGTTTTAATCGGCAGTTAATAAAGGAGTATACCTAAAGGAGTAGCTAAAAATTATGGAAATTTTATGACTTTTGCTTTAAGAAAGAGTTATGAACTTCTTTGGAAAGAAGGAAATTAAATTTAATGGCAAAAAAAGTCTCCCCTGACCCTCCCCAAAGAAGTGAGAAAGCTGAGGAAGGCGCATCATGAAGAACCACCAGGTTCTAGGACATCAGAGACATTGAGGAGGAGAGCAGTCTGATGTCTGATGCTGTCTAAGGAGCGTGATAAATTGCAACATAGAGCGAGGATTTTGAAGCCAGATGGACTCCACTTCAAATCCTAAATTGGATTTTAGGAGCTGTATGCCCTTGGACAAGTCTTTAATCCCTCTGAACTTCAGTTTCTTCATCTGTAAAATGGAGCTGATAAGACACACGCCATAGAGCTGATGGAGCACTTCGTATATATGGAGTATATGGCGCAGTGCTTGGCCGCAGTGCCTCTGAATATTATTAGTTCCTGTCCCCTCACATCAACACCCCCCTCAGCGAGTCATTTTTGTTTATCTGGGGTTTTGGCCAGCATTAAGGCCATTAACTCAAACAGCTTGAATCTAATGTGGTACTCAGTACTCTGATATGTGGCTTTAGTAAAAGAGAAAAAAGATTGCTAATTTTGTAAATCATTGCTAAGATTAATACGCTTGGCAGAAACACTTTTTGTGTGTAGAAGATATTTCACCTAAATTATTCCTATGATCATTATATATACCTTCCCTCCCTTTTTTATTCACATGACAAAAATATAGAATTGGAAATAAATAATGCAGATGGTTTTCACTTATACAAAAAATTGTTGGCTAGAACTGAAAAATAGGATTTTCATGGTTGAAATGACGGCTTTTAAGGAAATTATGTTCATGGCATACTGCAGAAGAAGAACAGTGATGATGATGATGACAGTATTATGCTGCTTCAGTTGCGTCAGTTCTGTGAGGTGTGGGTGCTGTTATCCTCATTCCGAAGATAATGGAGCCAAAGCACAGAGGGGTTACTACCAGTCCTGTTTGTGTAGCCAGGAAGTAGCAGAGCCAGGATTCGAATTCAGGCACACTGACTCCAAAGCCTGCAGTCTTACCACTGCCTTATACTGGGAGGACAAAGAGAAGACAGCCCTTTAAATCAGAGCATGTGTCCTAAAGCTGTGGCAGGTTGTTTACTTTCAGGTTTGCTCCACAGGTATTCCGAGAGGAGCCTCACAAAGTGTATTGGGATCACCATCGAGACCAGACCTGATTATTGCATGAAGCGGCATTTAAGTGACATGCTGACCTATGGCTGCACAAGGCTGGAGATAGGGGTGCAGAGTGTCTATGAAGATGTGGCCAGAGATACCAACAGGTAAGATGGTGGCAAATGGTCTTGCACAAGCCTTCCTTACTCCCACCAATTAAATAAGTTCATACTCGTTTTCCCTTCTCCCTACTCTTAGAGAGAGAGGTACAGGTATTGCTCCTTTAGAGCCATTCTTCCATCTGTGCTCTTCACCCCATTCCCTCTTTCTGCCTTTCTCTGCCGGCTCTTTTCTAGTTGCCCATACACATGCTTATATCTCTTTCTAGTCTCGTCATACACAGCCTTTTCCAAAATGGAAAGCAGAAGGCAGGTCTCAAGGTCAGTAGTTTAAAGCAGGAGAAAAGGCAAAGGAGAATGGGAACGAAGAAAGGGGTTTGAACAGCAAGGAAGCGGAGGTGAAATGTAAGAGATCAGTTTTTGTGAAGCAGGTGCCAGGTGACAGGGTAGTGAGAAGGCTGGTGAGGCGGTGGCTGTAAACTTTGAGAAATTTGGGAGTGCAAGGAAGGAAAGAAGTACAGGTTGATAGAGCCACGTGAAGTTCTCATCCCTTTAGAAACATATCACTGAGTTGAGGAGAAAGGAGACACGTGGAAGGTTAGCCATGTAAGGAGCTTTGTGATTAATCGGTAAATTAGTAAAACACCAGGTTTTAGGAGTTTTTTGAGCAGCAGAAATCATTGACCTGGGGTGTTGAAGGCGGGCCTCACAGAGGAGGTTGCATTGGACCTTCCAGGCTGTGTTAATAGGGTTTGTGCAGACACGGTTGAGGGTTGTGCTAGGAGAGGGAAGTCAAGGGGAAGCAGAGAAACATGCACGGGCAGCACCCTAGGACCAATGAGGGAGAGTGCCAGGCTGAGGAGGGGGGTTTTCCTTTAGCTAACAGGGGGCTATTAAATATTTTTCAGCTTGAGAAAAATGAACCCAAACAGAATGCATTCTTGTCGGGGAGTGCTGTCCCCGGGAGAGCTGGCGGGAGCACTCGTGGGGCTGCTGCAGCTGTGGAGGGCTGTGCTGGGGAGGTGCCTGTGGAGAGGAAAAGAGCCTCTTGAAAGTTAGTTAGGGAAGCTTTCTGAGAAAACAACATCTAGGCTGACATGTAATTTACAGAAAGAGTATGAGTTAGGTGGGGAAGAGGAAAATTGCTTCAGGCAGAAAGGAAAATAGGAGCGAAGTGCCGGGGATGGGAGCGCGTGGTACATTTAGGGAGTTCGGAGTGGTTCAGTTTGGTTAGAGGTGTAGGGCGTGAGGTAGCAAGGGGTGAGGCTTAAAGGTACACAGAGGGGCCAAATTACGAGTCTTAGAGTCAGGCCAGGGAGTTTGGGCTTTAATCCAAGGACACGTCGTGAGCTAAGTGTGATATGAGCACATCTGTACTTTAGAAGGATCACTTTATGAGGAGCACGGTGTGGGGATGGATGAAGAAGAATGAGCTAGAGGAAGACCACTTAAGAGTCTGTTGCAGTAAGTTAAGGCAGAAATGATGCCCTGAAAAGTGAAGGCGACAGGGTTTGGTGACTGAGTGGAAGGGAGGCTAGGAGAGACCGGGAAGAAAAGGAGGCTTGGAGGGAAGATGAGTTTCATTTTAGATGTACTGAGTTTCAGGTACTTGTGGAAACTCGGCTTTAGAGCAAGGCTGTCCAACAGATCTGTCCTATGATGACTGGAGTGTTTTGTACCTGCGCTCTCCAATATGATAGCACATCTGAGGAACTGGATCTTTTCATTTTAATTCATTTAAATGCAAACTTGAGTGACCACATGTTCCTAACGAACTACAGTATTCCACAGTGCAATGCTTGAGTACTGGATAGTTGGGTGTGGTTATCAGGAGAGAGACCTAGCCTAGCGGTATAAATTGGGAAGATCTTAGCAGAAAGAGATTAGGAGTTGAAGCCCTGGAAATGGATGAGAACCTCCAGAGCCTGAGGTGGAGTCCGCGGTCTCCAGGACTGTCTTGTGGAGAACGGGAACACTGTTGGTGGGGAAAGGGGGAAAGGGTTGGCTCGGGCCTTCAGTCTCCAGTAGCCCCCGACTCTTACTAGGGCTTGTTTCCTACGGGAACGGGGCACGAGCACGTGAAGATGACTTACCAGCTGGCCCCGCATGATTCTGTCTTCTCGCTGTTTTAAGGACCCTCCAACCCACCAGAGTGAAATCTGTTTTGTATGCAGATGTTGTGTGTGTTTGTGTGTCTCCTCTCTTCCTCCCTCGCTCTCTCACTGTCTTTCATTTCAAAAGATTTTAAAAGGAAAGAAAATAATAGGATGCTGCTTCTGCATGGTTTTTGAGCTCATTATTCTGGTTTTTAACTTAGATATTTACATTTGTAAGCTCATTTTGCCTGATAATGCTACACCAAATAATTTTAGTGTCAGAACTTTGAGTAGGTGCATAAGGGAGTTTCTGAGATATGCCTCAAGTGAAAATGAGGCCCTGGCCGGGTAGCTCAGTTGGTTAGAGCGTCGTCCTGATCCACCAAGGTTGTGAGTTCAGTCCCTGCTCGGGGCACATACAGGAATCAACCAATGAGTGCATCAGTAAGTGAAACAAATTATGTTTCTCTCTTTTTCTCTTTCTCCCCCTCCTTCTCCTGCCTTTCTCTCTCTAAAACCAACTTTTTTTTTAAAAAAATCTTTAAAAAAAAGTAAACATTATTTACTTCAGACCTTCTCAGAGGTGGAGATGTAAAAATGACTTTCTGAGGTTTTCCTGCAACCACACTGTCTGCATTACACATCTCAGAGATTGTTTATCCTCCCTTAACCTTGGTGCCCTTCATTTGCGTCACACATGGTGGGTTTTCTCTCCTCAGGGGCCACACCGTGAAGGCAGTGTGTGAGTCGTTTCACCTGGCCAAAGATTCTGGTTTCAAAGTTGTGGCTCATATGATGCCCGATCTGCCGAATGTGGGCCTGGAGAGGGACATTGAGCAGTTTACAGTAAGTGTTCCCTTGAACCGGGCTGATGTGGAACGCCTCTGCATGCTTCTGCCTCTCTGCTCTTTTTGATGACTTACCGTTGGCTATTTTTCCCATATTACAACAGTTCTCGTAACAGAATAGTGGACAGGCACTAGAGCAGGAGGGGTCACGCACAGCCCCAATACCCAGTAAAACCCTGACATCTAAATTTACTCCCTTTTAGGATGCTATTGTGCTCAGGCTTTTTGTGGGGGGTATGCGGTGGTTAATACATGTATACACACAGACACAGTTACACATGGTAGGTAGTTACTTCAATAGCTTTTTCACTTGGCATTGTAACAAGCATTTACCCATGTTATAGCCTGGCCTCTGTTAAAATGTTAGCATATGCAAATATCTGCTTCATTTCCATTGAATAAACATGTCATACTTTGCTTAATCACTTTCAGATTTTTTTAAAGTCAAAGATATTACCAGTTTTTTATATTGTAAATAGCACTGCAGGTAAACAATTTTATGCCTATTTTGCACAAAATTAATTATGCAAAATAATTTTATTTCTTTAGGATAAATTCCCTGGGCTAGAATTATCAGGTAAAGGTATAAGTATCAAAAGAATCTCACCATGTTACTTGCTTTTCAGAGAGTCGTAGTTATTTACACTCATTTCAGCAGGGTTATCTTTCCTCCAAACAATTCTCTTCTGTTTCTGTATTTTCTGTGTACATATGTATAAAATATTTTTACGTTTGCTAATGTGACTGGTAAAAGTGCCACTTCAATTTGCAGTTTATAATGATAGTAACATATTTTTATATTTATATGTAATAATTATAATTCCTTCTTCTTTTTAGAATTGTGTGTTTGTGTCCTCTGACCCGTTACTCTATTGGGTTTAAATGTTTTTAATATTAATTTATATGAACACCTAGGTAAGGACATTCTGGATTTATTGTTTTTCATATTTGTTACAGATATTTTTGCCAACCTCTCTTTGGCCTTTTACTTTTATTCCTGTTTTCAAATCGCTTGCTTGCTTGCTTCCTTGGTAATTTCTTCAGATGCTTCTAAGCTTAGAACTGCCTTTCTCTTCCAGAATTTCATTAATCAGTGAAAGAAAATACTGTTTTCTTCTACCCTTTCGGCTTTTTGAATTCCGGTACTTAATTCTGGGGTTTTCAGGATTTTTTCTTTTTATTCTATCATGTGTTAACTTAATTCATGTTAGCTTTGTCTTGGGAAGTTACACTGGTCAAAACTTTTCTTCAGATTCTCAGATAGGGCAAGTATCTTAGGGATTTCCTTTTGGAGAAGATGATGAAAATACTTAGCAAGTTATCTTCATCCACAAAAATAATTTTTGCTCTGTTCATAAAGTATGGAATTCACTATGTCTTATTTGTGAAGTTAGTAATTCTTTCAAGAAGTTTATTATTTTGAAGCCAGTGAATTACGACTGAAGGCCTGCTTATGAGACAGCATCGATTCACAGATGGCCCTGTTACTGATTCCCCTGCATTGGCTGGGCAGTGGGTTTTCGGGCTCTCTCCTCGGTAGTTAATAGCTGGGAACTCAGACTCCAAGCCTAAAAGGCACCGGAAACGCACTTCCTTTCACACAGCTCCTAGGTGGACCAGTGGTATAGCCAGCATTCATGTAAGTACCTTTGGAAGAAAATATGTCGTGTTTCAAGTAATAGCAAGTAGCTGAGTCTCAGTGTTCATTTCCTTAGTGTCTTTGAGATAACAGTAGTCCCTGTGCACAGGGGGTACCTTCCCACATCGCCTGGCTGCCTGTAACTGTGGGCAGTGCTGAACCCTATATATACTGTGTTCTTTCTTACTCATACCTACCTATGATGAAGTTTAATTTATAACTTCATCAGTGAGAGATTAACAATAACTAAAAATAGAACAGTGACAGCAACATGCTGTAATAAAAGTCATATGACTGTAGTTACTCGTTTTTAAGGGATCCTTTGCTGGCGTCTTTGTTTGGGCTCAATCTTTCTGGCACAACATGTCGCTGTCTTTTTGTTTATATCTTCTACCCACACTTTCAGTGCCTTTTCCATCTTTACTAAGCACTTACCACACGCCGTGGCCATCACCTTTGCAGTATGAGGTGCAAAAGCAAAACTAGTACAAATTTCTTTTCCTTGTTCACAATTTCACAGATAGAAGATGCATTCTTACCATAGAGTTTAGCAGCCTCAGTATATGATTATTTTTCTTTCCTTGTAAAGCCAGGAACTTTTATCTTTTTGTATAAAGGAAGCATTTTACAGCTTCTTGGTACGTCTGAATTGTCAGCATCACCACACTTGCACTTTGGGGCCGATACTCAGTAAAATGAGGATTACTTGAACACAAGCACTTCGATTCCTGGCAGTTGGTCTGGGAACTGAGGGGCAGCCAAGTGGCCAGTGGGTGTGTAGTGTGCACAGTGGATGTCCTGGACGAGGGATGAGCCACGTCCGGGCGAGAGACATCAGCCTGCCACTCAGAGCAGCAGGCAGGCTGACGCTTATGACCTGTTCACTTGTGGAATCTTCCATTTAGTATTTTTAGACCATTAAAATTTCAGACCACAGGTAACTGAAACCATGGAAAGCACAGCCGTAGAAAAGGGGGGCTATCTTAAAGATTAGTTCAGTAATAATACTGCAAAGACAGTCCTTCACGTAAATAGATTTAGCTGCTTGTTTGTAGTCTCCGTAGAGAAACCCACAGGGAGGAGGAGACAACGTATGCCTTTTCTAACTACATCCTAGCAAATGAGTGACAAAAGAGCTAAAATGAGAAGTTTGATTTCTCTCCAAAGAAAAATTCTCTGCAAAATTAACTTATAAATTGCCTTAAAATCATTTCTGCATATCAGTTAGAAAAAGCAGATGACCCAGTAGGAAAATGGGCAAAACAACTTGAACAGGTACCTCACAAATAGGATATTCAGTTAGCCAACAAATCTGTGTTTTTTCTTAACCCTGTGTTTCTCATTCTTTAATCTTATAATGTATATAAGCCTGTTTTGTCACAAATATCGTAGGAAATTCTCTTTTCCCATATGCAGTGCAACTTTACAGTGGTGTGTCTTGGCAAGAGTTTTTAAATTAATTGTGTTAGCTATTGGAGGGTCCTGTCACAAGGGAACTTTTTTACTACAGTGGTGCCTTGGTACTCTTGGGAGTCATTCAAGGAACCCTTCTGGATAACAGAATGCACAGATGCTCAAGTCCATTGTATAAAATGGGGCGGTATTTGTATTTAATACACACATCCTCCCATATACGTTAAATCATCTCTAGATTATTTATAATACCTAATGCAGTGTAGATGCTGTGAAAATAGTAGTCATACTGTATTATTTAGGGAATATTGACAAGACAAAAGTCTCTACACGTTCAGTACAGGTGCAGCCATTGTAGGCCTAACTACACAGTATGTGTCAGTAACAGCATAACATTGTCTCTGAGTATCTTCAATCTGTGCATGCGGAGTCCTCAGATGTGGGCCAGCTGGACGGGACAGTTTCCCCCTTCCGTCGTGTATGCTGTCTTCCTGAAACCTGTCAAGCAACTGTTGGCCATCCCAGATTGATCATACAATATTATCTAGTTTTATTTCCCCTTTTTTCTGCTTGCTTACTATTTGCTCAACTTTATCTTTCAGCCTACCTATTAAATATTTTTATTTTTGTTATAGTTTTAATCTCTAAGAGTCCTTTCTATATTCTGGCTGTGTGATTTTCTCTAATACCCTGTTCTTTTATGGGTTAATATAGCTTTTCTTATTTTTCTGATGGAATTATAGTTGGTTTTTTTAAGTTACTTTCCTTTATTCAGTGCCTCAGTTGTCCTCCAAACCTTTTTTTCCTCTTGTTTTGACCTGCTTTTCATGTCCTAGGCTTCCCTCACGTTTCTTGTGGCCCTAGTCAAATGGTCACACTTGCAAAGTGAGGGCCCTAACAGTCAGACTGCAGGCTCGATGTGGCCAGCTGCTAGTGCGCCTCACTGAAGGTGTGCGTGTGATGTGTTCTTCCTTCTAGGAATTCCCAAATGTCAGTGTCTTGAACTCTTATCTAGTGCCATATAATTGATCCAGAGATGAACTCTCTAACTTCCTGTCACAAAATTGCAGGCAGGGAGTCCCCCAGTTGTGTGCCCTCACTTACTCTCCCTGTTTTCACTCTTGACCCTCACCCAGGCCTTTCTTTGTGACTGGGACCTCAGAGTCCAGCAGCTTTCCAGCTTCTCCAGTGAAAACACAGGCAGGTGACTGCTGCAGGAAGGGACAAGGGGAGGGATAAATCCCTTCCTGTGCTGGTTTTGATCCAGTGCTCTCTTCCATCCCGCCAAGTTCTTGTTGCTTGTGATTTATGGACACTTCTGGGACTGAGGTGTGCCTGAGCTGGCCTTTTATTGCCATCTGTGCCCCTGTACAGGTGCTTGATTTGCAGTTCACTTCACTTGCAAAGTCATTTACCGGCCTCCCATCCGTTCTCTGGCTTTCAGAAATTTATCATCATCACCTGTTTCCCTCCTGTCTTCTCTGATGTTCTCTGTTCTTCGAGGTTTATACTTTAAAAAAATAATTCTTTCCTGTTGTTTTCCCATGGTTTTAGAAAAGAAACACATATTTTAATTCTCAATGTTTAACCAGAAGTCCAGAACCAATTTCATCTGTCATTCTTTTTAAATGAGTATGTCAGCGCTTATGTCTCCAAAATTTATTACACAAGTGTCGGAAGTACTTTTCTGAAATTCCATGTTCCAATATGGATTCAAACTAGGATGAGAATGACTGCATACATGTCCCTTATGGGTGGCTATAGACTGTTTATTAAAGACCTGATGAATCTTCAGTATAATAATGTTACAAGGAAAATTACATGCAATTACAGAAGAATATCCTTAAGACCAAATTGTGCACGAAGAATACAGCACTTTAAGAATATGACTAATCAGAGAGATGAAGTACTCTACAGTTACCTTTCTTTGTAAAGCAAGTTAAACAATGGATGGCTCTGCAAGAATAGTATAGCACAAGATAAAAAGCCTTTTTACAGTTCACAAGATACAGTACTGCTGGCTGGAGAGATGCTAATGCTAGCGTGGGAGTGAAAGGGAACTGTATGAGTCCACCTTCATTCCTCACCATATATCATGCAAAATCAAGATATGAACAAATTAGCAGTGCAAAGTCATGGAAAGGTGAATGCTTTATGTCTTCTTGCTATATCCCAAATAAAGAAACACGGCAGCCAGCTGGGATGATATCGTACAGGAAATGACTGTGTCAAAGTAGATGGATTAGACATATTGCTCTGCGTCCAGAATAAATGGACAGTGTGTATCTCAGGTTAGGAATGGTGCCAGTTGGTCAGAGGACAAAATAGTCATCAGGGATCTGTATACTTTCTGCATAGAGCCAGAGAGTAAACATTTTAGGTTTGCAGGCCAGATGATGATCTCTGTCACAGCTTTTTAAAAGTTTAAATAATATATTTCATTATCAAAAGAGGATACAGTTGAGAGGTAAAGGTGGGCACTGGATGAATTGTCAGTATGATAATGTTAAAAAAGCCGTAATATACAATTCAGTAGGATTTTTTTTAAGTGAGGGAGCTTATATTTGAAGGTCAGGAAGGCCTCTGTGAAGAACTGACATTTAAGCTGAGGCCTGGAGATTAGCTAGATGAAGAAAAATTGGTGAACTTTCCAGGCAGAGGAAATTGCCTTTCCGGAGGCAGAAAGGCAAGGTGGTGAGAGTGGCGTGAGCTGAGGGTGCAGCAGTAGACAGGCTGGATTGAGGGGACTATGGGGTCCAGCAGACACATGCTTTGCTCCAGTGAGGCTATATAAACAGTAAATTCTGTCTGCATCCCCTTTCTTGATGGAAAGGAGAGGAAAGGCAGTTGAAGGACCAGGTGGGTATGTGAGAGAAGCTGGACCAGGTTTGGAACTTGCACATGTAATCTCTACACACAACTAATGGAGAAGTAATTTTCTGTTCTCTATTCACAGGAGTTTTTTGAAAATCCTGCTTTTCGTCCTGATGGTTTAAAACTTTACCCTACCCTGGTGATTCGCGGAACTGGGCTGTATGAGCTGTGGAAATCAGGGAGATACAAGAGCTACTCTCCTAGTGACCTGATCGAGTTGGTGGCTCGGATTCTTGCCCTTGTGCCTCCATGGACTCGAGTGTACCGAGTGCAGAGGTAGTGTGTTACCTGTTATGCCGGAAATAATCCGTGACTACCTGATGACAGTTTCTAATGAGAGTAGTCTGATTTCATATGGATGGGTTTGAATTTTTTTTTTAATTAAAAAAGGGACACCTGGAATGCCAACCACAAATAGAGAGGGATGGAGATGAAAGGACGCTATGTCCCAGCCACTTTGCCAGTATCATATTTATTCACAGATTCCTCTTTCCCTTTGTTCATAATCCAGGCGGTGGAGCCATGAAGGTAATAGGTATGGTGCCTGGTTCCAGGAGCTTATGATCTAGAGCAGGATTTCCTTCCCAGGTCTACTTCAGTCTCAGTACATACAGAGTGAGTGTGGGGGTGAAGTGTGGCCATGTGTCTGTTATCCCTGTTCTAGAGCCTCTGAAGATAAGGCAAAGAGTGCCAACAATCCTTCTTTGCAGATATTAATGTGGCTATGGGGAAAGAGTGACATAGTCCCCGTGGCATGAAGGAAAGCAACTGTTTCTTCATAGAGAGAAATTAAGGTCTCACTTGCAACTATGGGTCTTTTTGGTTTTTAACTGGAAGTAGAACATTGGGGAAAAAATTTAGAAGCCATAAAATTAGCTATTTACCTACAGTTTGAACAAAACCATTCCTGTATTTGCTGGCCATTGGGCACATGTCCACCGCCCTGTGGAAAGCTGCCTGGGGTCCTGTATTACCAACTCAGCAGCCCCCCTTTACCAGCAGGGGATGCGTCCCAGCCCCACAGCGGACGCTGAAACTGCGGAGAGTACTGCACTTACGGACACTATGTTTTTCCCTGTATACGCATACCTGTGTAAAGTTTAATTTATAAATTAGGCACAGTAGGAGATCAACAATAACTATAGTAAATAGAACAATTTTAACAGTATACTGTGATAAAAGTTACATGAATTGGCATTATTAAGTAAAACCAGGGTTACTCGAACACAAGCACCGTAGTGTGACAGTCAGTCTGATGACCGAGATGGCCGGCAAGTGACTAAGGAGTGAGCAGCGTGCACATTGAAGATGTGCCTGAAAAAGGGATGATTCACATCCTGGGTGGAAGGGTATGGTGTGAGTGGCGCAAAGTTTAAAACTTATAAATTGTTTCTTTCTGGAACTTTCCATTTAATATTTTCAGATAGAGGTTAACCACAGGTAAGGTGTGAGGGGGGCTCTGCCCACAGGGCCCACCCTGTCCACCAGGGATGAGAATAAGTCTACCAAGATATGATCTGCTTGGGGAGGAAAGGTGGCTGAAATCTCAAAGGAGAAGGGCCAGGAGCCTTTTCCTCAGTGGACTTTTATTGGGTTCAATTTGCACAGGATTACGGGTGAAGCTCATCAATCATTGTCAGGCAGTAAGGATCAAACAGTAGATAACATACAAAGAACTATGAGGGCTTATTCTGAGTCAGGGTCAGTTAGCTAAAAGGCTATAAAACTTGGGGAAATAAACTCATTTCAGGCTTGGACCCTTATCAGAAAATTGAGGGCATTCTTAGCAAAGTAGGTTTCACAGGATTTTGTGCATTCTTTCTTAGGCCGAATCGCCCCAGGGAACCGCCCATTCCTGCCCAGGGCCGCACCCACCTCCCACATTGTTTTGGGCTTAAATTGGGCAGGGGAAGTAAGGCAGCCAAGAGATTAGAAGACTTCTTGCAGACAGAATGAGGACTCAGGCTATGTCAAAGCTGAGGGTCCATCACTCCCTTTTTCTATAGCCCCCCTAGTCCTTCCCTGAGGGCCCTGTCGTGACCATGCCTGTCTTAGGTCATCCCTCCCCCGAGGAATCTTACCTGTCATAGGCTAACCAGTCATCTGCCTGGGGCCAAGCAGGGGAAGTAAAAGGGGGCAGAGGTTGTGTCCCTGCCAGGGAGATAAGCTTTGTCTCCTTAGTGATTTATGGTCCCAAGGTCTCTTACTCAGCCTTAGCTATGGGGATTACAGCTTCTGAAACCAGGCAGGGCAGTTCCCAACAGTAACTGAAACTGAGGAAACCAAAACCTCAGATAAGGGGGGAGCTACTGTACAAGGTCCAAAGGTGACGTAAATGCATGTACAGTCTATTGTTGCAGCTAGTACCCACTGAGCACAAAACTTGGCATTAGTAATAATACAAAATAATGACCACTGAGAATAAGCAGAATTGTCAACCAAAGGAAAATTACCAAGGCCATAAAATAATGAAGTTGCTTACCAGTCAAAGGACATTTAGACCATACTTCTGCCATAACATATTGATTTCTTAAATTCTCTAAATTATTGGTCCAACTTAAGGATCCAAATTACCTCTATGATCTGTGTATTTTAAAATACACTTAAAAATACTAAGGAGACAGTTGAGTAGAAAATTCAGCTGTCAAAATTGTTTGCATTGTCCTTCCCCCTTTTCAACCTTTTCATCACAGTCGAATCCAGAAGACTTTAGGAGGTGCTGAGCAATGCAGGCATGTCACTTGGAGCATAGGAGCCACGGGGCCAGAGCAGGGTGAGAAGCGTGTTCCTGTGGAGGTGGCAGCGGGATGGGGCAGCTGCTGCGGCCCGAATGTGGCAACGTGGGCATCCCCGCAGAGGGCTGATCGGGCACAGCATGCCCGAGCTGACGGGGTGAGGAGGGCGTCTCTGAGAAGGAGCAGAGGAGAGGACAGTAACAAAACGTAGGGTACTTGCAGAAGGTTCATCTAGCACGTGTGACCTAATATGTAGATGATATTAAGGATAACGGGAGCTGGGTTTTTGTTTTCTGAAAAGGAAATTACAGGTGTGAAAAAGGAGAAAATTAAAGTGCACTCTGGTGTTTTGGAATGGCAGTGGTGGGCGGGGGGAGGCCATCTGTGTGTGTCCCCTTTTCACAGTCTATTTAATGTCACATTTTCTTTTTTGCATTTTTGTGCTGTTTCTTGGTGATTTCAGTGTTAAAATGGCCTCAGTGCAGTAATGGAAGTGTTGTGTAGTGTTCCTAAGTGTAGGCAGGCTGTGCTGTGCCTTCTGAGAAAATACATGTGTTAGATAAGCTGCAGTCAGCCATGGTCACAGCACCGCGGGCTGCAAGTCCAGTGTTCCTGAGTCTGTGTATGTGTGTCCTTGTGCAGAAACACAGGTACTGTAAAGCGAGTTATGTGCTGATCCATTTATGGAGATGTTGTGGCCAGAGGTGCATAGGAACCTAACCCCGTATTTCCTCTAGGAGCAGTGTTGCGACGTTCAGTCATTAAGTGTTCACGGCGACTTTGTAGAACATAACTACCACAAGTAGTGCGGATTGACTTGTTTCAGAGTGCCTCCCGCAGCGCACCTACTGATTACAGTGTGGGAAAGGGGAACCTGACCTTGGAGAAGCCTGGCGGCCAGTCAGTGTGAATGTCAGCAGTCACAGCACACATCACAGCTGTTTGTGCTGTCACTCCTGTGTCATCAGCCAGAACTCCGTAATCTGAATCTAATCCCGAGGAGGCACCAGACAAACCCTAATCGAAGAACTTTCTAAGAAAATAAATGGCCTGTAATCTTCAAAATTAGGGGAATCAAGGAAAGGGTTCCACTTTGAAGGGGGCTGAGGAGACATGACGGCTGAATGCAGTGCGACGTTCCTACTGCATCCCTTTGCTGCACACAACACTAGTGAGACACTGGTGAGGCTGGAGTGGGGTCTGGGACAGGAGTCCAGTGTCGACGCCAATTCCCTGGTTTTGGCGGTCCCACTGCGGTTATGTTAGAGAGTGTACTCGTTGTAGGAAATACTCAAAGTGTTCTAGGGGTGTTGGGACATCTTGGCTCAGTTTACTTTCAAATAGTTAAGGAAAGTAGTTATTTGTACTGCATACGGGACTTTTCTGTAACTTTGAGATTGTTTCAAAAAATGGAAATTAATACGGCAGAAAACAAAGATGAAATAAGTATTATTAGGAAAGACAAAGAAAGATTATTTGCATTTAATGGACGTGGGCAGCCGGAGCACAATGAAAACACCACTTCCCAACAGCAGAGCATGGCAGTATCACTGTTCCGTGAGTCTCAGCCTGCTGATCCTGACGGTCTCAGATAGGAGTGCCTGAGGCACGTGCTTGGCCTGATTACTTGTGGTGGGCCCCCACAGACATGTACCCCCAGCGGGGAGGGGTGGGGCTAGTGTAGTGGTGGGGTGAGCCCTTGTGCTTTCTCTTGTAACTGCGAGATGCACTTCACCAAAATTGTCGGGGAACTCTGTGAGGAACAAGGTTTATTACGGTCCTGGAGGGTGCCCAACAAGCCCACAGGGCACAGCAGGTTTGTGGGGATGGGAGAGAGCACAGACCTGGAGCTCTGCCTGTATCAGGAGTTGAGGGTGGGGCCTAGGTTCTTATGGGTTCATTCTTTATTGGCTAATTTAAAGCCTAAAATGGGAGTTAGGGTACAGGAAGCGAGAAATGGAGTCACTCAAATGGTCAGTTATCCAGGTTACCCAGGGCTTTCTGGAAGAGTGAACTTCGTGGGTGGGGGCACCTCAGTCCTCATGCGGTTGTTTGCTGGTGGCTGTGACAGCTGCTAACACATTTATTCAAGATGGATGCCTTGGCAATCAAAACGTTAATGTCAGGCTTTCATAGTACAATCAAAATGCTTAATGTGAGGCACTTAAACCTCAGGGTAACCAAAAGATAATACCTCGCAGCACGGCAACAGATGTCACAGGACAGAAACTGCACAGCCGCAGACATCACAGTTAGGTAACTCAGAGTTAGTTGTTCAAGGGGAACGAGATGCGGACCACACAGGCCTGCGGGGGGGGGGGGGGGGGGGGG
>CM052545.1:33706869-33767482 GCA_028533065.1 Trachops cirrhosus | reverse complement strand
GAGGCCGTGACAGGAAGAGTTCGGAACGTGCACACTGAACAACTGTAAGGCTGTGTGATGAGAAAGGCATGAGTGTGGCAGACCAACCTGAGGCTGATTAAAGAGCCCTCCCTGTGCTCAGTTCTCCTGTCGTGACCCTGTGACCCCGCTCTCTGGGGGCTCAGCCAAGCAGCAGAGCCCCCGGAGGGAGGGCCCGCTGGCCCTTCTGTTGCCCTCGCAGAGCACGTCCAGTAACGGTTCCCGGGGACCGGTGAGCGCAGGCCTAGTTTGGAAGTGCCACTCTGTTACTTGACATGTTGCAGGTGAATTAGCGCTTAATGGAATGCATGCTGGAAAACAAGAGGTAGAATCTCCTCCGAAGTGTGGAATTAGCAGTGTCTCTAGTGAGTCTGAGGACAGTTGGTCATTGAAGGTGGTGATGACTCAGTTCCCAACACAGCGAATGCCTTTGGTGGAGCGAGTCATCGGAGTCCAGCTGTGATGTCGGGTTTCCATGCTTTGGGGCAGATCATTTACTTCACTTTGACTGTGATTCTCTTCTAGGTTTTTTAGTGTAAAGATTAAAATCGTTATGGTATTTTCCACTTTATTTTTATATTTTTTGTTTTTAATACAGCTCTTATTTTGGTATACAAGTTTCCATTAGAATTCTGGCTTTTTTAATGTTACTGACTTACTGTGGACTAATGTTCAATTCAGCATTTGTTCTTCTATAAGCATGGGCAGAATTTCTTGAGATACATTGTTACTTTATGTTTTGCATTGACTATTACTGAACTATTACTGTGAATACCTGCATAAGAATTTATTCAAATTAATTATAATTTGCTACTTACTTTCTACCCACTTTTATTTCTATTTTCTTTGTATATTACTGCATAAAAATGATTCAGATTCAGTTTTATATTGACTTGCTTTTCATTGTAATCACTGAAATTCCAGAGCAGACCTTTGCAGTGCTGAGGCGTGAGCCGCTGGTCATGAGTCCCAGTACAGTTCTTTTTAACAGTGTGATTTTATACTTTTTTCCAATAGTCTGTAGAATGTTACTAATTATCCAGAGCTTATGTTTTCTTAATTTCCAACTATATAGTACTATATTGATATGAACAAAGTAATATTTTCTCTAAAAGCTACTTTAAAATCACTTTCAATATATGTATTAATAACAGGCTTACATTATTTTTCCAAAAATTTCCTTGTAAAATTGGGATGCATCTTTACACAGAAATACATTTTCTACATTGGCAGTTTTTGGTTAGAGACTTAGAATAATCTCCATAGTTATAATTTTAATGTAGATAGTAGTTTAGCATTTTAATTTGTCTTATTCGGTAAACTGTTCTCTAATGTTGGACATTAGTTGCTTCCACGTTTTTTAGATTGTTATCTTCCCGGCCTCCACTACAGCTACAATGCATGTACACAGAACTTCTACGTATGTCAGAGTTACTTGTGAGAGCGGTGCGACCCAACAGACGGCTGAGGAGCTAAGCATTTTCACTGTTGGTGGTGGTGGTGTTGTTTCCGGAACAAGGGGGTATAAATGAATGCTTTAATTTTCGCTAAGTATATTGATATGATTTTCCAAAAGGATAATACCAGGTTAGGGTAAATAAATAGTTACTGGTTGTACCACAACACTACAGATGATCATGTTTTTTATTTCATTTACCTAGGGGTATTAATTTGTATTTCCCTAGGTACAACAAGGATGAACATTTTTTTCCATGTAACTGATTATTTGTGTTTCTTCTTATATCAGTTGTCTGTTTATATATAATTTTCCAGTCATGGAATTTGGACCAAAAAGGAGATGGCACTTTTTATTGAAATAGCTCCAAAAAAAAAGCTTCATAAATTTTCCCTTTTCCTTTTAGGGTCCTTTGAATTCTCTCCTCCTGCACAAATAAGGAGACAAGGGAACCAAAAAGCCATGTCCACGTTCACATAGTACACTTAACACGTAAAGCAGTCTGGTAGCTGCGTTCTGTTAAACAGTTCCACGTGAACAATCTGCGAGGGAAGCACGGGTGTTTAGACAGTGCTGAGTGGCTGAGAACCCTTCTGGTTGAAGGAAAGAGAACCGCAGGGTTTTGACTCTGCATCGTTGCTTCTCTCCTCAGTTTTAAACTTTTAAAGAAATTCTGAGAACGTAGAAACCACTGAGAAAGAGAAAGCCGCCTCCTAGAGTGTTTCATCCAGGCAATTTTAATGATTATAGTTGATTTGTTTCTGATTTTTACCATAAATCATAGTAAATGGAAGTCACATATGGCTTTGTGCTCTGTGCCTTCAGAACATCTGGCTGTTTCATTTCTGCCTATGACAGCTTCCGCCAGTTGTAGGCCATGTGTAAGTAGTGTTCATAACATTTTAGAAGCTGTTTTAGACAGGTATCAAGAGGGAGGGACTGACGAAGGAAAGTGGAAGGGAAGATATTTCAAGTGAAAATACAATGTTTTATACTTTTTTCCCTAAATACTATATTTTTACTAATCGATTACTGATATTTTTAATTGGTCATGTCCCTTGCGCACTCTTTCTTTTTTTCCCTTAACTAACTTACACTGTTAATTTTATGACAGTTGAGTCAGTAACCTCTTACCGGGTGTGTTTATGGAGCAGCACCCTCATCGATGTTCTGCATTGCAGGCCTGAAGGGTGCAGTCCGCAAGATCCTGCCCAGACACGTGGCAGAGCCCCCTGCAACTGCGGCTGCCCACGGGCTGTTCGGCAGCGGCCTCCTCAGTCCGAGATTCAAATCACTACAGAGCGTTAGAAAAGGAATACCAGTGTGCCACCAAAACCTGCTTCTGAAGCGAGAGAAACTTCAGGCCAGAAAAGCGCTAGACATCACTTTGAAAGGTTTTTTTGATGAGCAAGTTGCAAATATTAGCACCGCTAAGACTGAAGTACTACCTGTTGAGCCCTGGCCAGGTAGCTCAGTTGATGCGAGTGTCATCCAGATGCACCAAGTTTGTGGGTTTGATCTTTGGTCAGGGTGCATACCAGAATCGGCCACGATGCATAAATACATGGGACAACAAATCGATATTTCTCTCAAGTCAGTAAATAAAACTTAAAAAAAGATTACCTGTTGAAATACAAACGTGAATATTATCAAATGTAATTTTTCTTCAAGCCAAGAAAGTGCAACAATCTAGATTGAAGCAAATTGAGAAACCTAAAAATAATTTCAATTCCTACCTAGATGGATGGAGCAAGTTCGTATGGCCAGTAATCTCACGTGGGTTTTGAAGTTCTAGAAGACTGTAACGTTGCCTTTTTATCTTTATATATTCCAGATTGCTTAGTACACACTGCTTTGCCCATAGAAGATGTTCTGCTTATATAGAATTATCTTCCTTCATTTTCAGTGACAAAGGCTTTAATCCCTGAAAGTGGAGATTGCCACATTCCTATTCTTTAATGCGGAAAAACTCCCATCTGGTGTACTCCAGGCATGTCACTGCCACAGGCCCTTAGAGCCATGTTGCATTTTTGTAGTTCATAAATTTAAAGACACGTATGAACTTTCGGCATCATTTTAAAGGCCTGTTTTATCAGATACTCAACGACTTGTGCTTTGTGATAATAGAGCCCCTTCAGGGACACGCAACCCGTGTAGTTTCATAGGGACTTATACTTGGCTTGACGCTCTGCTGTCTCTCATGATTACTAATAATTTTTTTAACGTGAGGCCCTCTGTTCTCATTTTGCACTGGGCCCCCCAAGTTACTAGTGGGCCCTGCTGGTAATTCTATCTTTCTGTCCACTTAATGCTTAACAACTCTATATGATAAAACTTACTCCTTAGAGTGTTTACTTTCACTGCAAATTTTAGTGTCTTTTAAAAGTACTGGCCCATGGTTGGCAATATTTGTAGAGCCCATAGTCCTTTCCCTTCCCACCTCCCCAACCCCTCACCTGTGGAGCAGTACCACAGAGGCGTTGACAGCAGCATCCCTGGCATCTGAAGAAATGGAGAGTAGGGGAAGGGAGTGTAGAGGTGGCAGCCAGAATGCTTGGGAGAGTGCATACCATGAACAAATAAGTTATCTGATTTAGCAAGTAAATACGCTAAAGATAAGAGAGCCAGATTTCTCACTGTCAATCCCTTTCTCAAGGGATTTATAAAGACTGAATGATGGAAAGCTGGAAAGAATACTTAGGCACTGGATTAGAACTGTAATTATCAGCATGAACTCATGGGCTTTTTAATTTATATATGGAAATAGTCATAGGTATCTGTTTACCTGTCTCTGTCATGTAATTAATACTAGAATGGTTGCCATCGACTTTTATCATGGCATCCACGTGCACGGTTTGTGTACATGTATATAAACGTGTATACGTACGTTTCTTGGTGGTGTACACTGAGAGGGTCTAGAGACAGTGACACCTCAGCCGTTGTGAGCACAGCGAGTGCCCAAATCTTGATGTCTAAATACCACTCCTCACTGAAAGGAGTCAGGGCTGCCTGGAAAAATGACCACTTCCAGGGCCGGTGCAGCTAAACATGCAAGATAAACTTGGAATATCTTATTTCCAGAAAGTAAGGAACTATTCAAAGAATGATGGGAACGTGTTGCAAGAATCCAGAACCAGCCTGAATTCATGCCCACAGGCCAAATCTAACTTAAGCAACAAAATAAATAATGTATTAATATCAGATTACAACTCACTGAATAAAACAGGAATCCATGAGTTCATAAGTAAATGAATGAACAGGGAAAAGGGAAGGCTCTTCCTTACAATATAAGCTCAGCGAATAAGTGTAGCTGTGATGGTAGAAACAGATAGGACCATTGGACACCATTGCAGGGAGGGTGACACAGACAGGAGTCACCGATGAGTGCCAGATGGCCCCTTGCAGGGCTGATGAGGGAGGGGCAGGACATGGTGGGATACTGTGTGTGTTTCCACTCTCATGCTGTGAACGGTGTCCTCTCTGCAGCCTGTTTGATAACACATTTTTTTACGTTTTTGTGCTGTTAAAAACAGCCCCCAGGCATAGGGCTAGGGTGCTGTCTCTCTTGTGTTCCTAAGCACAAGAAGGCTGTGATGTGCCTCATGAAGAAAATACAGGGTTAGGTAAGTTTCATTGGGGCATGAATTATAGTGCCGTTGGCCCCAAGTGCAGTATAATGAATCCATGTTAAATAAAGTGCCTTTAAACAGAAACACAAATAGAACAAGGTTGTGTACTGATCAGTTAAAGAACATGTGACTCAAGGCTTACAGGAACCTAACCCTGCGTTTTCCCTAGGATCAGTGCTTTAGTATTTGCTAGTTCAGGGTTTCTGGCACCTTGAATGCAACATAACCACCATGAGTACCAAGAATTGAATGTGTCTGTCATGTATGGTGCTAACGGTGATTGCCGTTGATTTTATTTGTTTCATATCATATATAAAATGTTTTTACATTTTACTTTGTGAAAGTACATTCATATATTTGTGAGTCATTTATAAAATATTTTACAGCAAAAAAAGGTATTTGGAAGACTTTAACTTTGGCTCTGTTATTCTTGCTCTGAATTCCCTGGTGAGTTACCTTAGAGAATTTTGACTTATCATTGCTTTATAGTGTCTTTATGGAAATTACTGACTTCCAGAGCCAAATAGACTTATTGTGTCTAGTTTTTAATGCTGATTGGCTTTTGATACTTTCGAGTGAGAAATATTAGAATTAATGGATGAAGTAGCTAATTGTGTTTACTTAACATTTGAAGGGGTAAGGAAAAAGAGAAGGAAAAGATTCAAGTTGATTCAAAAGCAGAAATGAGAAGAAAAGATAATTGTGTATTCTACATCTTTCTTCTAATCAACCGGATATTAGAACAAATTGAGGGCTTGTCTTTGAATAGAAAGCAGGGTGCGCTGAGCATATTTCTCAGATTTTTGAAAATGGCTTTATCTTTAGATACTGATTTTTGTCTAGAGGTAGATGTAAAATGGAACTCGTAATGTCAGCTTTTGATTGAAGGCTCCTTAATGTCTGGCCCTTGACACTATATTAATTCTGGGAAATAAATTCTGTCTCCTTGTATCTGTAGGCAAGCTGTTATTCTTTTAATGCAGACTCACTTCTAATTTAGGTTTTTGGGAAATAGGGAGAAAATTATTCTTTGAGACTAGTTGTTGGGTAAGCCAGGCTTTTGGTTACTTGCCATTGAGCAACTGTAAACAAAATGGATTGTGCTTAAAAAAAGAAAAACTAGTTATATTTTTTTGTTTTGTTTAGTACAAATGTCTCTTCGGTCAAAAATTGTTACTAATGGTTACTGTATACTTGTTTTCACTTTGTAATATCATAAAGTGATTTTCATCAGGTGTTTCTCACAAAAGCCCTGAGTGGAGGTGAAAACTGTAATTTCTTAGGTGGGCACACTGAGGGACAGAGAGGCTCGGAACCTTGCCTCCAGGGTAGAACATTCAGCCTCGGCTTTTCTGATCTGCGTGGTAGGGTTTTTTTCTTTTTTGGTTTCTGTTTTTGTTTGCTTTTTTTTTTCCTTTTTAAAATATTCCTACCCTACTGCTGTAGAGAATGATTTATATTTTGCAACCACTGATCTTTTTTTCTCCTGCAGAGATATCCCAATGCCCTTAGTCAGCTCAGGAGTCGAGCACGGTAACTTGAGAGAGCTGGCATTTGCAAGAATGAAAGACCTTGGGATACAGGTAAGAGTCTGGCTGTAACTGCTGAGATCAAAGGAATCTGAAACACAAAAAACTGCGATATTCTCACATTTACAAACATACGAGTTTGGTCCAAAAGCTTTCACATGTTGAAGGCATCCTTCCTGTATGACATTTTGAAGTTGAAGCCAGTGGTTGCGAAGGCTGCATCTCATCCCTTACACCCCTTCTGTTCTCTTCTAAAAGAGTTATTGATTTAATGGGGGGTTTTTTACCTACTCAGATAGCCAACTATGTGCTCAACTCCCTTTTTTAAAAACATTTTTCTTTTGAAGTATTGAGTGTTCAGTTCTTGACTGATGGTTATAGAAGAATATGAGAATACAACTTAAAGAAAAAAAGATTACATGCATGAAGTAATTACCAGACAGTGCAGTTGCCACATCAGTCTCCCTCACCCCACCTCACCCTCTCATCTATTCACTCAGTTGTTTATTTCACAGGTATTTACTAAATACTTCCTTTCTGCTGCCCCTGGAAGTACAAAGAGCCCAGGGGTCTGCAGTTTAAGTCTTTGTAGATGATTCTTTTTTAAAGTCCTTACCCGAGGATTTGTCTATTGCTTTTTAAAGAGAAAGGAATGGGGGACGGTGGGGAGAGAGAGAGGAGAACATCAGTCCGTTGCCTCCGTTTGGGCCTCTGTTGGGGATCAAACCCATAACCTGGGTATGTGCCCTGACCAGGAATTAAACCTGCAGCAGCCTAACCAACTGAACCACCTGGCCAGGGCTCTGTAGATGATTCTTAAATCTCCACAAGGTTTCAGACTCAGTGGCATAGAAACTACTTATAGCTGCTAAAGAGAAAAGGCCAGGAGTGGTGTCAGACTGAGCATTGATTCCTGGGCTCTGCCTTCCAAGATTCTGATTCATGAGGTCTAGAATGGAGCTGTGGGGTGTTCACATGCATGATACGAGGTGGGGCCCAGGAAAAAAACAGAATTATCTTCTGGAGGGCGGGCGCATTGTAGTACAGACTTCTCCTGCTAGGTGAGTGTCCTAGCGTCCCATCTGTACCAGTGTAGTAGCAGGTGGTGCTGTGAGAGGCTGCATTCAGCCTTGGTACATGGTTGTTTTGTTTTGTTTTGTTTTGTTTTGTTTTGTTTTGTTTTGAAGACTCTTTCAACATAATTGCCCATTTCACGATGGGTGACTTACGAGCGTACCTGCCCACAGTGTGCAGCACTTTTTGGCCACAAAGAGCATGACCCCCATGACCCTCCCTATTCACCCAGTCTATCCCTGAGCAACCATTTTTGTTTCCCCGGATGAAAAAAGTTCACAAAGAGAAACATTTTGCTGATGTGGAAAAGGTGACAAAACGTCAGAAGCACTAAAAGGCATCAAAATCAGCGAGTTCAAAAACTGTCTTGAGCAGTGGAAAAAATGTCTTGATAGGTGCATTGCATCAAATGGAGATCACTTTGAAGGTGACAGTTCAAATGTAAGAATAAATACACAATTTTTTATAAATAAATTGTAGGGTTTATTTTTTTTTGGACTGCACTTGGAAATTAATTGTTTTGAGAATTGTATATCATGTTTGAAGACTTACCAAAGAAATTTTATTCTCTTACCCAAATTATTATGGAGAAAAATTTTCATAAAATTGTTTGTCCACAGGAGAGTTTGTGAACATTATGGGTTTATTCTGCCCCATCCCCCCTCCAAAAAATAATTAAACAATTTTAAGTTCTAGAGAAACAGCTCATGGTGTTTTGGGCAATTAACAGCACCAAGCAAGATGGTGTGCCTGCTCCGACCCTCTCCTCTGAGAGTGCCGCTGCAAAGTGGCTGATCTGGCCTGGATCCTGATAACCACATATCCCGCTGTTGTCTTTAACCCTGCACCCTCATAAACCTTGAGAGCCTCTCAGTAAACTGATTAAGAGCATGTAAATGTAGTATGTTCACATGCATGTCACTATATAGGACTGCTACTGTTTTAATAAAAAACAAGGTATAAATGTAATAGATGGGCAGGTACAGAGACTTGTGATCCTTGTTTGCTATAAATTTTTGTTGAGTTCATGAAATCCGCATCAGCAAAGCATTATTACCGTGGACTGCTTCCTGCAGCGTGGAAATAGCTTTGTTTTTATAGAACTGAATAACGAGTTCTTAATATTTCTTGTGGAATTATGTACATATATAGCAGTCCTTCTTAAATACACGGTTGGTAGTTTCGCTTGCATGTCATGACATCATCACATTTCCTAGGATGATCTTTTTCTACCAGTAGAATATGTTAGAATCTGGAAAATAATTTTTATAATTTATTCTGTAGGGAAAATTGACCATAGGACACACGGTTGAATACCAGAAGGACTTCGTATGTGTAAATGGCAGGCTGTGTAGCATGTGGACTAGAAGTGAGAGTGGCATCACGCATGCTTGGCCGTGCAGACCGGCCACTGCATCCACATCATCTGCACACAGGTGGCTCTGCCTCCCAAGGACGCTCAAAGAGCCATTTGTGACTGTGGCCCAGGTCATATGATAAATGGGTCTAGGCCTCTTGTTCCCTTTCTTCTTCCTTTCCTTCCTCCCTCCCTGCCTCCCATCCTTTTTTCCACAGTGCCTGTCTTTGCAACACAAAACAAAAAACCACCAGTCTTTAGCATCCCTCTTTTTGACATTTCTAAAGTGATACAAATACGACGATGCAGTTAAAAATATATGGCAGGTAAAAATATTAACTGTCATAAAGTGGTGAGAGTTTTAAAAATCAGGAATACAGTTATATTCCCTGGTTAAAACTATTATATTTTGGGATGTATGTTCTTTACTTCCAATATTATATGTAGATCTTTGAATTCTAAATTTAATTTAAAAGCAATACTATACCAACTTCATACATTTTTCATTCCATGTTTCCAATTCTCAGATTTATTAAAGATGGCTTCATTTTTAAATGCAGTTCTTTTTCTCAATGTAAATTATGTCCAAACTTAATTTTGAGCCCAGGGTTTGGTGGAGAGGTTTCAGTGAAAATGAAATTAGTTACTGGTTTTGTAATTACTGCTTCTCTCCCTTTTTTTTTTTTTTTTTTTTTTTGCCAGTGTCGAGATGTAAGAACCAGAGAGGTTGGAATTCAAGAAATTCATCACAAAGTACGGCCATACCAGGTTAGTTTCTTCGTTTCATACAGATTAGGTCCTGTTCATCCATCTTTTGTCAAACCTGGATCCATACCTTCTTACCAGTGGGTCTGAACCCTAGAAGTTAATGAGTAAAACTAAGAGCACAGAGTAATTGTGAATCAGATACAGATGTCAAGCCAGGAACCCCAAGTAGGAGGGGGGCTGAATTTCTAGAAGGGCCAGTTTAAGAAAACCCAAGTCTGAACTTCATTCCAGACCAGCACTGTTCAGTAGAACTTCTGCAATGTTGTAAATGTTCTGTAATCTGTGCCTTCCAACATGGTATCAGCCACCAGTCACATGTGACTTTTAAGCAGGTGAAAGGTTGCAAGTACAACTGAGGAACTGAGTTTTTAATACTACTTAATTTGAATTTGAATGTAAATAACCACATTGACTAGTGGCCACATTCAGGTGAAGCTGGATATGATCTGCTTATCTGATTGTGTTCAACTGCTAAATTATCACCCACGGGCAGTAATCAAGTGGCTAGGTCAGCCCTTATCAGCAGACAGGGGCTCCAGAAAACCTAAACCTGATGCCTGAAAGCATTTATTGTCTGTCATGAATCACCCTCTCTCCTGTGTGTCTGCAGTGTCTGGCTGTGTGTACAGTTTTCTGGGGGATTTAGCTCTCGTGGAACCCTGTTTGAAAAGGCTAGGGTTGTTGAGATCTGCATTGATATTTCTGGTCTCAGAACGAGTTATTTCATTATCATTTCCCACAGTTAATCATTTTGCCAAATTCTTGTGCAGTCCTGTTATTTAGCAAACAAAAAAGAAGGAAGATACTGTTAGTCTGAATTGTTCACCTCACTATGGATACAATCTGGCCATTTGCAGAATGTATCAGTGTGACCATTCTCACATATGTAGGCTTGGCTTTTCTTTGTATGCATATGGTTACATACTGCTTATATTTATGCAAAATGTAAGGGCCACTTGAACAATGAGTTGAAGAATCAAAAGCCTAAGTAGATTGCTACTACAAAAGCCTTCCCCAAAAGCCACTCTCCAGTAATTGGGTTTTCTTTAATGTTTTAATCTCATAACTATACATATTTTAAAGGCATTGTGGGATGCCATCAAAGAACAAGTAAGAGACTTTTGACACATGTTCTCCCCCCACCCACAAAAGTGGGTTTTTAGTGGGGCAGGTAGGGACTGGAAAATGAAACTGTTGAGCACCTGACAGTTCTGGGGCTCAGGGGTCTCCCCGGAGCTGTGCATCGTACGTGTGTGTAATTTCACCTTAGAGACTCTTCATGGAGTTAACTGCTTGGAAGCTTTACTGGCCAGATCTTCGTAAGATTCTCAAGGTTAACGAAGTTCAGATACTTATGAAACTGTAAAATTGCTGTTCTTTCATAATAGTTCATTAACAAGGCGTGAACTCCTATTAACATTAGACAGAAAGAAACATAAGTCATGATTATTCATTCTTTATTTCTAATTGTGAATATTAGCCTAAATAAATACATATAATTGTAAAAATAAACTTGGTTCTCTAATTTTTAAAAAATGTGTTTTGATATTCTTATTTTCATTTTTTCTTATTACATAGGTTGAACTGGTAAGGAGAGACTATGTTGCAAATGGTGGCTGGGAAACATTCTTATCATACGAAGACCCAGATCAAGACATTTTGATTGGCCTCCTACGATTACGGAAGTGTTCAGAGGAAACCTTCCGTTTCGAATTGGTCGGTGGCGTTTCCATAGTCCGAGAGCTGCATGTGTATGGAAGTGTAGTCCCTGTGAGCAGTCGGGATCCCACTAAATTTCAGCATCAGGTATCCTGTATTTCATTTCTGTTTGACTCTAATTAAGAAATTGCCCAGAGGAGGGAAAGACAAATGGAATGAGGGGTTGGGAGAGAGCAGAGGAAGAGACAGAAAAAGAAGAAAGGGCAAAGGGAAGTACAGAAACAGAGGAACCAGTGTTTTAGTGGTTCAGAGATGCCATCTCTCCAGATTACGCACTTTTGGGTGTGATGGGGAGGAGGAAGAGGCAAACTGAGACTCATCGAGTGAAATATAATGTTAGATTGAACCATGTGACATTGCTGTTTTTGAACATTAGAAATAGTCTAATACTGGCAATTTCGACTGATTTACTGTTACAGACTCAAAGGAGGCGATAATGTGAAAGCACTTATGAAGTATTATTAAACCACTTCATAAATGCAGGCTGTATGGTATATAGTGGAACACTATTCCACTTTTCCCCAACAACCTAAAGAAATAAATAACTCACTATTTTTAAATTTTGAAAAAACTAGTGGTGGATATAGCATAGACCTCAAAATTGATGAGTTAAGACTGTTGCCTGGAGATTGTCAGAACTTGTTTAAAAACAGGCAGCAGTTAAGAGGCAATTACCCCCTTGTCTTGGGTACATTACATCATCCACAAAATAACCTTTTGTCTTTTGTTACAGTTTTCCTTTTGTTACTAGGCTACAATAGTGTCCTTTTGGTGTAACTGAATGGTTTCTGTTTCCTTACTCCCATAAATGGTTTTTTTTGTCACTTTTAACAGATTTTAGCAAGTGCTAAATATTATTAGCCTTCTTGTTTTATGGTCCCCCTTAGTGACTTCTTTTCTCCTTAATTCTGTAACGCTCCTTATTGCTCCTTACAGGGATTTGGCATGCTGCTGATGGAGGAAGCAGAAAGAATAGCTAGAGAAGAACATGGCTCTGGGAAAATAGCTGTTATATCAGGTAAGTGGGGGAGGGCAAAGTTCAAGATCCATTCACATTTTTAACTTGGTAGCACAATTAAAACTACCTCAGGGCTCTCTTGCACCTGTTTATGTTCAAAATTGGACAGAACTGAATAGTGAAAGACCCGCGCTTAAACACACAGAAGATCCCTCTAAGCAGTTTGATGGGATAGAGCTTTCGGGAGCACTCCCATCTCTGAGTGGCAAGACCAGTGGTCCATGTCCTGTCTTCCTCATCATCTGTCATACTGGTCATTGTGCTCATCTCCTCTCGTGTGGTTTACGCCCAGTGACTTTGGGAAAATACGAGTTTGAAGATATGGAGTGAAGAAAAATGTAAGCCAGTGTGGAGATTATCGGTATTGTTCAGAAAATTAAAATAGAATCTCAGTTGCCAGTACAAGATGTTTAAAGGCAGAGCTTCTTGATCCATAACTATTGTTTACAGTGACTTTGCTCTTGGGGAACGCTTTTCCCTGTTTGGAAGCTTCCCCACACCTTATCTAGGGCGTCAGATAATCGGGGAAGCAGGCATGAAGAGGACATTCTAGGGAAGTGGAACCAGGAAATAACGTATGCGCCCTTTCACTCCTGCTCCTTAGTAGCGTATCCGTACTGAAATTACTGTCCCCGGTAAGAAGCTAGCGTGGTGAAAACCATGATCAAAATTTAGGTTATTTTTCCTGCGCTGTTTGTTTTCTCTCATTAGACTATTCCATTCTTAAAGACAGATTGTTTTCTTCAAAGAAAATAATCTTTTCTCTGAAAATGAAAGTTGAAATGAGATTTTTTTTAAAAAATCAGTAAGTTGTTGCCCATCAATAAATCCATATCCTTGCCTAGCTTTTAATGATTATAATTATGAAGATGTAATGACCCAAGCTCACTTCATTGTTTAGTCTGGCCATGGTTTTTGGCATTATTCAGACAGATTAATAGAGCATTTCTTAACAGGCTAGCTTTATCATTTTTTTCTCTGTTATCTTTAATCCTGATAAAGAAGAGGGAACTAAATGAGATTCACCTGATTGTTATTGATACATGTGATGATAAATGTTTATCTCTCAATTGTTTAATCTGTGATTGACCGGAAGTCAGCCTTTCCTGGTGGTACCAGGAAAAGCCAGACTGACCGAGAACTCATTCTCCGCATGCATCTGAGAAGGGTTGTGATGACCGGAAATTTCAGGAGCCTTTTGCCAGAGCACTGCAGCGTCCCAGTACAGAACTCCAGCTTCAGTGCACTTGTGAATTACGTGGAGGTTTTGTTAAAATGCAGATTTTGACTCATTAGGTCTGGGCTGGGGCCTGAGAGCCAACATTTCTAACCAGCTCCCAATGTTACCTATGCCAGTTATCTCCAGACCTGACTGAGTAGCAGGGGTTCGGTATTCTCCTACAAATGTAATGTTCTCTTCCAAACCATTAAGGTAAGGATGCTCTCTGTGACCCTGGCCTGGCCCGCACTCTCAACGTCTGAAGTGCAGTCACGTGCTTTTCTGGTATCTGTGGCAGACCTAATCAGTCTTAAAACTGAGGGCATCGGTATCCTGTCACTTCTCCACTTATTTCATTTGGCTTCTTGGTATCTCTTCTTTTTAGAAATAATAGATGCAGAGAGGGCCCCTGACTTGCCTATGGGCACATTCAATTGCCCATAAGAGCCTCAGTTTCTGCTTTTTATGAGCAGGAAATGGAAATCGGCATCTGTACTCTTTCTAGCTTTTTATTATAATCTAAGTAATAGCGCAATTTCAGGTCCTCTGCTTGTAGAATTTTTAAAATAACAAGAAGAGACTTGCTAAAAAGAACAGGGAAGAGCCTTTGTCCTCATCAGCTCCCACAATAAGACTGCTAGATTTCTGTAGGGTGTCTCTTTCAATCAGTGGGTTTCCGGAGGAGTGGCCCTGGGAGAACTAGATGAGCTCCCGTCACTGGGGTCTGTCAGCCCGCATGTCTTTCTTTCGGGAAAACCACACGGGGCCTTGACTTTCTGTTTGAGTCCAGATCTGGTCACCCTTCAAATGAAGAAGCTAGAACTTTTGTTCCATGTATGGTGCATTTTGTTTCTGTAATTTAGTGATATATTACTGCTCTGTTTATATTTCTGAGACACCTGAGATGTCCGTTATTCAGACCTTCAAGGAATGCAGATTTAAGGTGTTTATTTTTATAACTTGGTTTTTAAGTATATTTTATTATGCTGTTATAGTTGTCCTATTCTTTTTTTCTCTGCCTGGTACCCCCATTCCCTCCAGCATTCCCCCCGTTAGTTCTTGTCCATGGTCATACATATAAGTTCTTTGGCTTCTACATCTCCTATACTATTCTTAACCTCCCCCTGTCTATTTTGTACCTACTACTTATGCTTTTTAATCTCTACACTTTTTCCCCTTCTCCCCCATCCCCACTGATAATGCTCCATGTGATCTCCATTTCTGTGATTCTTTCCTGTTCAAGTTGTTCACTTAGTTTTTGTTTTAAGTTCAGTTGTTGATAGTTGTGAGTTTGTCATTTTACTGTTCATAGTTTTGATCTTTTTTTTAGACAAGTTCATTTAACATTTCATTTAAGAAGGGCTTGGTGAAAATGAACTCCTTTAACGACTTTATCTGGGAAGCACTTTATCTGTCCTTCAATTCTAAATGAGAGCTTTGCTGGATAGAGTAATCTTGGGTGTAGGTCCTTGCCTTTCATGACTTTGAATACTTCCTTCTAGCACCTTCTTGCCTGCAAGGTTTCTTTTGAGAAATCAACTGATAGTCTTATGGGAACTCCTGTGTAGGTAGCTCTCTTCTTTTGCTGCTTTTAAGATTCTCTCCTTATCTTTAATTTTGGGTAATGTAATTATGATGTGTCTCTTTGGGTCCAACTTCTTTGGGATTCTCTGAGCTTCCTGGACTTGTATGTCTATTTCCTTCAACAGTTTGGGGAAATTTTCTTTCATTATTTTTTCAAATAAGCTTTCAATTTCTTGCTCTTCCTCTTCTCCTTCGGCACCCTTATGATTTTGATGTTGGAACATTTAAAGTTGTCCCAGACGTTCATAAGCCTCTCTTCATTATTTTGAATTCTTGTTTCTTCATTCTGTTCTGGTTGAATGTTTATTTTTTCCTTCTATTCCAAATCGTTGATTGGAGTCCTGGTTTCCTTCCTTCACTGTTGGTTCCCCATATATTTTTCTTTATTTCACTTTGTAAAGCCTTCACTTCTTCCTTTTATTTTGCGGCCATACTCAATCATTTCTGTGAGCATCCTGATGACCAGTGTTCTGAACTCTGCATTTAATAGGTTGGCTATCTCCATGTCACTTAGTTCTTTTTGTGGAGTTTTGATCTGTTCTTTCATTTGGGCCATATGTCTTTATCTTGGCACACCTGTTACGTTATAAGGGGCAGAGCCTAGGGTATTTGCCAGAGCAACCCACATCTCTGTATTTTGGTGCTATAGGTAGGGGAGGGGTCAGAGAGGAGACACTGTCACTTGCTCAGCCCTCGCCCTCCTTTCCAGAGACTGGCAGTTTCTTCCATCATCGCAACCCCCACAGATTTTTCAGCCAAAGGTTCTGAGGCCTTATCTTGCCCACACAAGAACCCTCAGTTGCACGGTTTGTCTCGTTCCCCAGTTGTTCCTCCCGGTTTATCTGCATGCAAGCAAATGTTTGACCAGTGAGTCCACCAGCTGCCACCTTGCCGTGCATCCTCTCTGCCCTGGCTACCCGTCTCCACCCCTCCAACTAGTCTGAATGAATATTTCTTCTTTAATTCATTGATTGTCAGACTTCCATACAGTTCAGTTTTCGGGCAGTTCTGGTTGTTTTTTGTTTTTGAACTGGTGGTTGTCCTTCTTTTGGTTGTGCGGGGAGGCAAAGCGTATCTACCTATGCCTCCATCTTGACCAGAACTCCCTATTTTTATAACATGTTTTGTATATTTTTTTATCCTTCCATGTTTGTTCATTTTTTACTTTGGCGTGTGTGTTTTTTACACTTTGCTTTCTATTTTATTTTGTGTTGGTTCCAGGTATACCGCTTAGTGGTTAGACAAACATAAACTTCACATAGTGTGTTATGTACCATGGTGTGTGTGTGTGTGTGTGTGTGTGTGTGTGTTTGAATTGGTTTTTGTAACGAGTGGAACAGCTACTGTCCATCGGTTGATCTTAGCACGCACGTCTGTCTGTGGTAGTGCCGGTGTTCGTGTGCTGCACTCACTCTCAGTACTTCCTGAGCAGCTGTGGGGTGTAAGAAGGGACACAGGCCCGGACTCCATTTCTGATTGACTGAAACTCTTGTGACCTTGGATAATTTCACTTGATCTTCATAGACCTTTGTTTTCTTACTAAAAGTGGTTTATGTCATATTTTACAGTCCTAACAGCTTGGAATTCTGCCCCTTAGTATCTTAATTTCTTTAAGCTCTCCACATGACCAACTGTTCTACCGATCACCTTTTAAGTACTTTCTTTTCTGACACCCTTTTAGGGTAGCCTTTAATTTCATTAACTGACCTCAGTCTCATTGTAGGCTCGGTATTTGATGATAAAAATGAAGATTAAGGAGCTTAATCCCATTTTAACTTCAGTCACAACTGCTGGTCCTTTGTGATCTAAATGTCCCACCTTTTTTTTTTTTTTTTTTTTTTTTTTTTTGACCTTGTCATCTATTTGTAAATCCATCTTCGTTCTGGTCTCTAGGCCTTTGTAAAACTCATCGTGCACAGTGGAGGCCTGGATATTCTGTCCTGGCGTAACTAGCAGCTTGAGTAAGGGATGGACAGATCCTTTCTCATTCTGACTGCTGTGACTGTGAGAATGCATTCATGTAGAATTCAGTTTCAATTACATTGTGACGCATTCACGTAAGGCTTGTTTTCAATTACATTCTGATGCATTATGACCTCCCTTCGTTTTGCCAGCAGATTTTCTCTGATACTTGGATTTGTAATCTTTGATTCTGCCTTTAGACAATAATATTAACTACACAGTAGATCTGATGTAAATCACTAGTCAGAAAAACTAGTATATACTTTCTGTACACAAAATATATTGAGGTTACAGATAAATTTGGTTTTTAATAGAAAAAAGAATGCATGGTGTTAATATAAGATTTATAACTGATTTATCTTTTTTAAAAGATTAACTTCACAGCTACATGAGAAAATTAAAAACTTGTTTTTCAGCAGAAACAAATGAA
Source organism: Trachops cirrhosus (assembly GCA_028533065.1). Classification (NCBI taxonomy): domain Eukaryota; kingdom Metazoa; phylum Chordata; class Mammalia; order Chiroptera; family Phyllostomidae; genus Trachops; species Trachops cirrhosus. The sequence goes on along the minus strand of CM052545.1, from coordinate 33,749,719 downwards.
GCACTTTCTTAGACTTTTGCTTATTTTTTCTGTTTTTAACTATGTATAAGTCTTAGTAACTAAACCAAATGTTTTAAACTTAACCATCAACTCTGAATGTGAAAATTAAACAAAAAATGAAATATTCAGCTTCATCAACATCAAAATCACTAAGTATATTAAGTATCTCCTATGTGCAAGGGGCCCAGGGCTGAGAGGGGAGCTGGAGGAAGTACACGGTGCTGGCCTGCCTTAGAGGGATGTTCTTACTGGGCTGGAGAGCTCTGAGTCTTCACCCCAGAGGTTGTCCTACACTGCAGAGGAAGATAAGTTTTTCTCCCTTAAACTATTTTTTAATTCAGGGTTCATTGCTTAAGAGTAAGAAAATGATCTTTTCCTGCATGTAAAGTGTGGGTAAATCAGTCGTAAAAGAAAAATTGGTTTATAAAATAATCTGTAGGCAGAAAAAAACAGTTCATTGCTGTAAATGTCTAAGCAATTAATTAGCCCCTATTAAGTCCAAGTGCTTTAGCGGCTCTCACCAGCTTACCGATGTAGCTCTGTCAACGCACATGTTTAAGGTTAACAGATCGTAGCTACTTAAAAGCCATGATGTTTATCTACTTGGATGATCGGCATTCTTTCCTTTAAAAATGTTAAGATGAAGCAGTCCTTTCTCCTCTCTCTCTTATGGTGTAAAGTGCAAAAAATTATACAGTGGAACCTAACCACATTTGAAATGCCATCACTAATAATCACCATGGAAACTGAAGATCTCTGATGTCACACTGCTCATACCATTTCCAAAAAGGCAAATATAACTGTCAGTGGCCACTATTCAGAAAGCCACTGAATACCCCCAACAGAATAGGGTTTATTTTCCTTTTAGCAGTTTTGGTTAGGTGTCAGATCAAATCATGCTACTGTTTCTGTTCGCAAAGCTAATTGCTATGCATCTGGACAAACAGCTATCCCCCAAGCTCCCCCTCCTACCTTCGTCATAAGCAGTGTTCTATTTGTGTTCTTTCAAGTAGAAAATTAATATGGCCATTGGCCAGGAATTGTACAAGGTTGATATCACACAATGGTGATGAGAAATGAGGAAAGTGTCTGAATGGTTGATGACAGAAATCACGAAGTCAGAGACTGATTGCCATTTTGTTTAAACCTATTAAAAAGGCAAAGAATAGAGTAGAGGAGCTTAAATACAGGGTGAGTAAACGAGTCATTGTGGAGATGAGATCATCCTCAGTCGTGATGCTCCGAATCACCACTCTAAAGCCACATCCACAGTTCCTACTAGTGAACAAAAATCGGTGCGCCTGTGCCATACATAGTCCAGTGTGGCTTCTCAGGACTAAATTGAATGGTCTTTTACCCCACAACCACTGATTAACAAAATGATACGTGGGCAGAAAATAACAGCTGTGCTGTTTCATTAGACTACAAATAGTTGAGATTTACTTACTGGATCCCAGAAACTTCACCTGTGTTCTAGGCTGCAACACATCTCCCTCCCTTTGAGGTAAAGGCAGTTTTATTCTTTGCATTATAATCTACTTGAAAAGAAGGGTACATTTGTAACTAGATCTGTCTGGTAATGGACTCGTAATCCTCACCAAAATGCCTGGAAAAGCTTTTCCTCGTTTCAGCCTGCTAATGGACACAGGAAGCCTGCCAAGTGCAGACCGGCTCGTGCTGCATGTGTGTGTGTTACTGTGGGCCTCTCAGGAAGGAAGGGTTTCCGTTTCATATCTTTACATAATTTATCTTTCAGTACATTGTTCCCCAATTAAGTGCACACTGTTAGGGTTCTGCGTATTCCTCAGTTTCTTCCATTTGGTGTTCTCACAGTGATCATACACATTTTTTTTTGGTGCACGTTCTAATAGGATTTTGTTTTTGGAGTGGTTAATATCTTTCTTATTAAAGATAATAAATACAATGTAAAGTACTGCTTTTACAAGAACTTTATTATTTCAGCATCATTACTAATCAGGCTGTCAGTGATGACATGGAATGCTATTTTGTTAGGTAACAGGTTAGTGAAATGCTTGCTAATTGGTGTCTGTGTCGCGGCTGGACTCTGAAGGCAGTGTGGCGCAGCTTTTCCCAGCACTCTTCACTCCCCGACTTCACTCATTTGTAGGTGAATCAGGTACCATTTTGTAGCTCACGGCATGTCGGGTGCATTAGACCTGTCCTCACTTGGCATCACATGACTGCATTGACTAGTGCATATTTTTCATATAGCTCTGAATAGGCCACTAGTGAGTTTCCACTATTTAGCCCTTGTGAGCAACTGAATATTTGGTGACGTTTTCTAGGCAGAAGCAGTGATACCAGCAGGCAGTAGTTTGTCGGCATTTAGGGAACAGTGGTTGGCAAGTGCCATGGCTCCTCCCAGGTCCATGCTGTCGAGTGTTCCTGTGTCTCAGACCCACGCAGGCTAAAGGCACAGAGGATGACCCTGCTAATGTTGGCACACTTGCATTTGTAGGCTTTTTCTCTCCATCTTTGTTCCTTAGTTTATGGTTATAGGAAGTGATGGTTGTGCACTTTCCCTTGGTACTAGGAATAGGTTATATCATGACGTTCCCAATAATATTCCCAGGAGCTCTGGGAGCTTTGATATCAAAGACTGCCTTTATTGTAGAGTTAGTACTTCACAGGTTCTCTTCTGAGGAAGGAAGCCTTCACTCCTCACCACCTGCTGTCTGTTGCAAACTTTGTTTTCCAGTTCATTTGTACTGTTAACACCTTTTCAGTGTAACTTCCATATAATAGTACTGTTCTTGTCTCTAAGTATTTGATATTGCTATAATCCATTCAGTTTGATAAAACTTTTCTCTTTTAGATCTGCTAGAGACTGAGATTTGACAGATCCTTTCCCTTTGGGTGAGCAGATAACTAAATAATCCTGGAAAATATTGATGCTTCCTTTCTTAATAGAAACCAAGATACTGGTTTCCTTAGAGCCTTTTAGTTTGGGCATTTTAAATGCCAGCAGGACTTACACAGGCAATTTTTTATTTGGTCAGCCAGTTTAAACTGTTGTCTCAGGCCAGTAGCTCACATTTCCAAGACATTACCTGCTAGACCATTGGAAAATGTTTTCTTGTGCAGCCCCATCCTTTACCTCCCTAAGCATCCAGTTGTCCAGTTATCCATCACTTATGAATGAATCACTGAAGCTCGGTGTAGCAGTCCAGACGCCCCAGATCTGTACCCTGTCGGGGTCTGTGACCTCTTACTGCACGTCCTACTGATTAGTGGTGGTTTTGCTATTCATCGTTGTGTAACACCGCCCCAAAATGTAGTGGCTTAAAACAAAACAACCATTCTATTTGCTGGGTGATTCTGTGAGTCAGAATTCAGCAGGGCGTAAAGAGGCTGGCTCATCTCCGTTGCATGATGTCTAGGGCCTTAGCTGGAGTGGTTTAATTGGCTGGCAGCTGGCTCAGGTGGCTGGTCTGTAGTCTTAGTTCTGGCAGGTAAGTGATGCTCGGTTGAGACTGTCGACATGAGCACCTCGGTTCTTCTTCGAGTGACTTGCACTTCTGATAGCAGGAAGGCTGGATTCAAAGGGGAAGGAAGGGAAGGCCTAGGCTTAGAAGCCCCAGGTCATCTCGTATTTCTTCTCTGTTGGCTTACTTAGTGGCTGAGAAACAACCAGCAGTTCTTTCACAGCTTCTGTGGGTCAGGAATCTAGAAGTGGTTTTGCTGGGTGCCTCTGGCTCAAAGTATCTCGTAAAGCTGCAGGTAAGGTGTCAGCCAGGGCTGTAATCATTTCAGTATTCAATTGGGGTTGAAGAATCCACTTCCAAGCTCACTGTGCAGTTTTTGGCAGGCTTCTGTTCCTCGCACGTCATTGGTCTTAGTTTCTTCCTGGGGATGCTCAGCACGTGGCAGCTCACATCCCCCAGGCAAGTGACCATAGAGACGGGGAGCCTTGAGATGGAAGCCATAGTCGTTAGAACCGAGTCTGGAAGAAAGTCGGTGAGTCCAGCCCACCCTCAAAGGGAAGGGATTGCACACCGTTAACACCAGGAGACAGTGAACTTCGGGGGTCATTTTTATACTGCCTACCTCAGTGTGACGTCTGCCTCACTCTGTTGTTTAAAGAAGTCATTGGGCCAGCCCCGATTTAAAGGGAGAAGAAGTAAATTCCACTTCTCAGAGAGAGTGGCTCTGGTGGCCATCTTTGCATACCAAGCGATAGAATGCGTTTTCATTAGCTTGCAGTTAATAGGCATCCAGTGTCTTTCTTATCGGAAACTTCATTTAGCCTTCTCTTGGGACTGTCTTTGGACAGACCTTCAAGGCTTCTTGTCCCAGTGCCAGTATCAGATTTCCATATGCCAATCACAGCAGCGAAGCCACACCTCACACTGTCCTAAGTGGAGTTGGGCCGGCCCCACAGGTAGCACCTGCGTTTGCCTGCATCTCTCTTCCGTGTGGACGATCCTCTGTCCCCCCTTGTGAGCCTGTCTGACCGACACCTTAGGTCTGTGATCATGGCTGTTTATATCTTCTAAGTTCAGAACATAGGAGACTGTCTTTGGGCTGAGGGTACCTGATTTTCCTCTGGGCATATCCTACCCTAAAACCACATTCCTTCCCCCACAAACACCTGAAGATAGTTAATGTACTTTAAAGTCATTTTTTTTTTATTGAGGAAGGTAGTAAACTGTATATTACAAAGTTGGTCATTATGACCATTTTTAAGTGTGCAGTCCAGTGGCATTAAATTCACAACATTGTGCAACCATCACCTCTATTTCCAGAACATCTTCATCACCCCAAACCAACACTCTGCTCATGAAGCAGTAACTCCCAGTTCCTCTGGTAACCTCTAATCTACTTTCTGTCGCTACGAAACGGAGTCATATAATTTGTGTTCTTTTGTGTCTGGCTTATTTCGTTTAGTGTAATATCTTCAAGGTTCATGCATGCTGTAACACATACCAGATTTTGCTTCCTCTTTAAGGTAATATTCAGTGTGTGTATTTGGGTCGTTTTCATCTTTTGGCTAGATGAATAATATTGCTATGACTTTGGTGTACAAATATCCATTCCAGTTCCTGCTTTTCGTTCCTTTGTGTGTATACCCTGCAATGGAGTTGTTGAATCAAATGGTAGTTCTAACCTTTTTGATGAATCACCAATGTGTTTCCTACAGTGGCTGCAATATTTTACGCTCCCATCAACAATGCATAAGGGTTTCAATTTCTCCATGTATTTGCCAACACTTTTATTTTGCTATTTTCATTTTTTTTTACATCCCTCCTGCTGGCTGTGAAGTGATGTTTTACTGGGGTTTTAACTTGTACTTTCTTAATGACTAATGATGTTGCAACATTTTTTGTGTGCTTCTCATTTATGTGTCTTCTTTAGAAAAAATGGGTTTTGCTCATTTTTTAAATTGGGTTGTTTTGTCTTTTTGTTATTTTCTGGACACTGTACTCTTTTAAGATCTGTAAATTACAAATATTTTCTCATATATATATATATTCACAAAGGATAGTGGTCTGTAGTTTTATTTGTAGTGTCTTTGGCTTTGGTATCTGGGTATTGCTAGCTTTGTAGGATGAGTTAGGAAGTGTCCCTCCCTCCTCTTCAGTTTTTTTGGAAGTATTTGAAACGGATTGGTGTTAATTCTCCAAACATTTGGTAGAAATCACCAGTAAAGCCACCTGGTCATGTTTTTCTTTGGGGGGATGTTTTTTTTTGACTGATTCAATCTCCTTATTTGTTACAGGACTATATAGACTTTCTGTTCCTTATTTTCGTAGTTTGTATTTCTAGGAATATGTCCATTTCAACTAGGTTATCCGATGTATTGATGCACATACTCATTATTGTTCTTAGTATTCTCTTATCCTTTCTGTGTTTGTAGAGTTGGTTTTAATGTCTCCTTTCATTTCCAGTTTTACTGATGCACATCTTTTTTCTTTGTATTTTTTCATACTTTGTATGTTTTCAGTCCTTTTAGATTTTAGTGCTTACCTTGGGGATTACAGTTAATATCTTAAACTTACAACAGCCCAGTCTAAATTCTGACAGCATATGAATACTCTGCTCCCAACACGTCCCTGTCTCCCTTTTACATTTTTGTGACAGATTACATTTTTATACCCATATGACCACTACATAAATTTAGTTATTGTTTTCTGAATTTGCCTTTTAAATGATATAGGGAAAAAAGAGATTTACAAACCAAAAGTCTAGTAACACTGGCTTTTACGTTTATCTATGTAGTTACCTCTACCAGTGTTCTTTATTTATTCATTGGGCTTTGGGTTACTGTCTAATATCCTTTTATTTCAGCCTGAAAGACTTTTGTAGGGTAGGTCTTGTGGTAACAAAGTTCCTTAGGTCACTGTATTAGGAAATGCAGCAATTTCTCCTTTATTCTTGAGAGATACTTTTGCTGGATATAGAATTTTAGTTGACAGGTGTTTATCCTGTCGCCCCACTGCCTTCTGACCTCCCTGGTTTCTGCTATCGGCCGACAGCCTTACTGAGGACCCCTTGTGTGTGGCTGGTCCCTTCTCTGCTGCTGCTTTCAAGAGTCTCTGTCTGTGGCTTTCAGCAGTGTGGCTGCAGCATGCCTCGCTGTGGATTTCTTGTGAGTTTTATCTTTCTTGGAACTTGTTGAGCTTCTTGGAAATGTAGAGTCATGTCTGTCATTAAATTTGGGGAGTTTTTAATTGTTTTTTAAATACTTTTATCTCTCTCATCTCCCTCTTAGACTCCTGTGATGTGCATGTTGGTACACTTGATGGTGTCCTGCTGGTCCCTACGTTCTGTTCATTTTCCTCACTCTTTTCTTTCTGCTCCTTTGACTGGATAAGTTCGATTGCATTACCTTTAAGTTCACTGATTCTATTTTCTGCCCGCTCAGATCTACCACGAACCCCTTTAATAATTTTTTTTTATTTTAGCTGTTGTACTTTTCAGCTCTAGTATTTCTATTTGGTTTCTTTTTATAATGTATATCTGTTTACTGACATTCATTTGTTGTTCATATAGTGTTGTGATAGTTCCTTTAGTTATTTTTAATTAAAATATATTTGACATAATGTGTAACTTTAAGGTGTATAACATGTTGATTTGTACATTTATATATTGCAATATGTTGGGTTGGCCAAAAAGTTCATTTAGTTTTTTTCCATAAAATAAAAGATTTTATTTTCACCAGTAACTTAATTGATTTGGATATTTTGATCATGTTGGCTGTCTCCCACATGGTATAGCACTGACGGTTCTCAGCTAATGTCTCAGTTTGATCACCGTCAACTTCAGCTCGTCTGCCCAATCATGGAGCATCGTCCAATGAGAAATCTCCAGCACAAAACTTCGTAAACCACTTTTGACACGTTCCATTAGTCACAGCACCTTCTCCATGAACTGCACAGATCTTTTTTTGCACTTTGGTTGCATTTTTATCTTTCTTGAAATAATAAAGCATGATGTGCCAAAAATGTTGCTTAATGTTGTTTATTTTCTTCCATCTTCAATATTAAAATGTCAACACAAAAATTAACCAATTTTAATGTTTTTTTAAATGTATCTGATATGACAGCTGTCACAATACAATCTAACAAAATTGTGTCAAGTGAAGTTAAAGACAACTAAGCGCTACTGGAGCCATCTTATGGGGGGAAAAAACAAAGTTTTCGGCCAACCCAATAATTGCCATTGTAATTTACTAATACCTCTAACACATCACATAATTTTCTTTTTGTGTGCATGTGGGGTGGGAATAATTAAGTTCTAATCTCTTAACAATTTTGATGACTTTAATACGATATTGTTGCCTATAATGACCACACAGTGCATTAGATCGTCAGGACTGCCACACAAGCTGCGAGTGTCTGCCCTTAAATGCTCTCTCTCCTATCCTCCCCTTCCTACGCCAGCCCCTGATAACCACCGTTCTCGTCTGTTCTCACGAGTTCGGCTCTTTTAGATTCCACATACGAGTGAGATCAAACAGTGTTTGTCTTTCTGTGGCTTACATCACTTAGCATAATGCCCTCAGGTTCCATCCATGTTTTTGAAAATGCAGGGTTTTCTTCTTTTTTATGGCTGAGTGATATTCCATTGTATTTATGTGCCACCATTTCTTTATTCATCCTTTGACAAGACACTTGGGTTGTTTCTGTACCTTTGCTATTCTGAATAATGCTGCAGCAGACAAGGGAGGGCATGTATCGCTTCAGTACCCTGTATTCATTTCCTTTGGATGAATGTGCAGAAGAGAAATTGCTGTATCAAATGGTAGTTCTGTTTCTAATTTTCTGAGGAACCTCCACGCCATTTTCCACAGTGGCTACACCGAGTTACGTTCCCACCAGCAGTACACAGGTTCCCTTTTCCTCACATCCTCACCAGTGCTTACCTCGCCTTCATCGTGATGGCCATTCTAGCAGGTGTGAGGTGATGCCTCCCTGTGCTTCTGATGTGCATTTCCCTGATGATTAGTGATGTTAAGCACCTTTACATGTACCTGTTGTCCATGTGAATGTCTTCTTTGGAAGAGGGTCTGTTCGGTTCCTCTGCCCATATTTTAATCTGATTTTTTTTTTTGTTATTGAGTTGTGTGAGTTCTTTATATATTTTTAAATGTGTTAAATCTATTGGGATGATATTGGTTGATAAGATCATATAGTTTCCAAGTGTACATTTCTGTAATCCTCAATCTGTATATTGCATCTGTACATTGCATGTTTTGGATATTAACCCCTTAGCCACTGTGTGGTTTGCAGATACTTCCTCCCATCTTCTGGGTTGCCGTAATACTTTGTTGATTATTTTTTTGCTGTACAGAAGCTTTTTAGTTTGATGTAGTTGCACTTGTTGATTTTCGCATTGTTTGTGTTTCCTTAGTTCTTTCTTCAGTTTCCTTTAGCTCTTGAGCATATTTCATACAGTTGACTTTGCCTCATCATCTCAGTGGCTAAGCTTCCTCAAGCGTAGTTTCTCTCCAATTCTTTATTTCCTGTGGAGGAGTCTTATTTTCTTGTTTTATGTATGCTTTGCTTGTTTGTTTGTTTGTTTGTCTGTTTGTTTTAGAACTGCACATTTGAGTATTATGAAGGTCAAGATTTTCCCCCTCCTCAGGGAGGACTCTTGAGGACTGTAGTCATCAGCTTGTAGAGTGACTTTTACGGAGCATATTCTTTGCTGCATGTGGCCACTGAAGTTTCTGTTCCATTATCTCTGCAATCAGCCCGAGACCTGACAGGGACTTCCTTAAGTGTCTGGATCTTTAAAAGGGAAGTGGGAAGGGATGATGTCTTTTCCCGTCTTAAAATAGACACACTCTGGGGAAAGCCAGCACAGCGGGGAGTGAGGGAACAAAATGCAGGCAAACTCTGCACAGGTCCAAAGACTTGGGGGGCTGCGCCAGCCACTCTAGGAGAGACAGCTAAGTGGCTCTCACCCGCTGCTGTCTCACCGAAGATCAGGCGCGCGCCCCTGGTCGCGGGGAGAGCTTCATCAGCTCTAGTGTCCCACAGTGGTTGGTTCTGACTGGGGCCTGTTCCCAGCCTCACGGTGGCTTCTGTGGAGGGATGGTCTCTGGAAGTACCTACGCCCCCATTTTCCCTCTTAAAGTCTGTTTTCTTAAAAAGACCACAGATAGAAGGGACCCCTCTTTAGATGGCACACTGATGGTTTTGCACATGAGCAGAGTGGTGAGAATGATCTGTAACAGCAAACACCCCACACCCGTGGGAACAGAGCCTCCCCGCTTTGAATGAGATGAGTGTGGGCCCTCCTCTGGCAGACTCCCTCCGAGGGGAAGACCTAAGAACTAGAGGCCAGCCCGTCAGCATCGCACATCCACACAGTAAGTTACCACAGCGGCTTCTGTTTAGACCCTCCATACTTGCTTTGTAAGTTACCTGCTTTTATTCTCGGTTCATTTTCACTTTATTATCTTAGTACACAACCTCAAAATGGATAGAGGAACCCTTAGGTAGCAGGTTGCTCCTTATACCTCTCCTGAGATAGTCTCTGTGTCTTCCAAAGTGATGGAGAATAATGTACTAAGGTGTTGTAATAGTGATTTGCCATAACCAGCTACTTTGAAGAGCTGAGATTATGTACGGGTAACCTTGTAAGTTTTTTTAATAGCTCAAGAAAAAATTATTTCTTTCAGAGACTTAGGGTCATTGAGTTAATTGGTTCATTTTTAAATGTTCATAATAAAAACCTTTGCCCAGCTCTCATATCAGTGTGCATTGTCAAAGAGTGAAAAATTGCCATCAGACTAAGAGATCAATGAGATGTATAGTCTCATTTCAGTAGCAAATGAATTAAACTAATGAATACATTTGCCTTGAATTTATGCTGGTAGGCATATATCAAGCACTCAATAAATAGTTGATTAACTGAAACCTGAAGTAATTAAAACAAAGTTTCTTTCATTTGTTTTTATTTCACTGATTTTTTTATTAAGTAATCATGAATCATCTCAATTTTGCATCTAATCAGGAAAATCAGATCTAATTTCAAAGGATAGATTAGCATATTTTCTCTCTCTTTTCAGGTTTAGCTTTAGGAATATGATGTGGACTCAGTTTTAATTCAGTATAACACATAACTAGCTATGAAGGACAACCTAATATCCTCACAAAGGTAATGTCTTAGAATAGGAATGTATATGCACCCCTATGTTCATTGAAGCATTATTTATTATTTATAATAGCCAAGATTTTTAAGCAGCCCAAGTGCCCATCAGTAGATGAGTGGATAAAAAAGTGTGGTACATTGACACAATGGAATACTACTTGGCTGTAAAAAAGAAAGAAGTCTTACCTTTTGCAACAGCTTGAATGGACCTGAAGAATATTATGCTAAGTGAAATAAGCCAGTTAGAGAAAGACAAATACCATGTGATTTCTCTTACGTGTGGAATCTAATGAACAAAATAAACAAATAAAATAGAAACAGATTCATAGACACAGGGAACAGACTGACAGCTGTTAGAGGGAAAGGGGTTTGGGGGTGTGGGTGGAAAAGCTGAAGGGATTAAGGGGGGAACAGAGAGAAAGGGGATAAATGATGATGGGAGGAGACTTGACTTTGGCTGGTGAACACACACTACAGTCCACAGATGATGTACTACAGAATTGCACACCTGAAACCTACATAATTTTATTAACCAATGTCGCCTCAATAAAATCAGTAAAACTTTTTTAAATTTTAAAAAATAACAGGATGTGCCTCCAGATTTCAGTTCATTTTCCTGTTTCAGACTTGAAAATGTCTAATTTATAAGCCCAGAATTTTCTTTTCCTTAAAGAATTCCAGGAGATAAAACTTTAATATCTGGGCTCCTAGTACATACTCAATAAATACTTGGTCAAATAAATTTTCCTCAGCATTTCTTTTTCTATTAAAACACATTAGTAATGTCATACTCTTTCTCTTTGTGGGGCTGAAATCACTGAACCTGGTTTTGTCTGAATTTCCATGTGCATGGAGAACTATCCCCCCATTTGTACAGGCATTCACAGAGTTAGAATTACTTAAATCTTTTCTCTTTTTCATTTTCAAAAGTTGACAATAAACTATACAAATAGATAGGAAAGTTCATCAGAAGTTAAACAAGGTCAAGAATGTAATCAGCACCTGAGAAGTGTCCCTTGTTGACTCCTCCCTATCATGGTCCCCCGCCCCCATCCCATCCCCACCCCAGGAGCCTAATGGTTTTGGTGTTTCCTTCCACGTTTTCCTTTGTATTTCACTACCTAATTATGAATCCCTTAGGTACATGGTTTTGTTGGGATCCTTTTAAGAGTATTTTTTGTTACTGTTCTGGCTACTTTCGTGCAATATTGTGAGGATCACATTGTGTGTGTCTACGCTCATTCATTTTCACTGATAAGTCAGGTTCTGTTGTGCAGATATCTCACAATTGATGTGTTTGACTCTTGCTGGACATTTGGGTGGTTTCCAGTTTGGACTTAGGAATATTCTTGCCTACGTATCTTGGGACCCATGAACACAGACTTCTAGAATGTGTACCTAGGACGGCATTGCTGGGTTGTAGGGAGTGTGAATGTTCAGCTGTAACCGTCCGCAGAGTACTTGTCTACAGAGCTCAGTTCTCATCCCACCAGGAGCGTGTAAGAGTCTCAGTTCAGTGTGACCAGTGTGTAGTGGTTTTTCTTTGCAGTTTTAGTTTACATTCCCTTGATGACTAATGAAGTTGACTGCCTTTTCATACATTTACTGACCATTTAGCTCTTCTCTTTTCTGAAGTTTCTGTGTGTGATATATTTTCAAAAACCCACAAGACATTATTACTGTTATATACAGTCAGTGTCCATTTAGATTTACTGGTGTACTTACCACTTTCTTCTGCTCTTCAGTTTTTGTGGCATCTCTGAGGTAGTTTGTTTATTTTCACTTATGTATCTGTGATTCTGTGAGGTGGATATTAAGTGATCCTGAATAATATATCTGTTTTACTACTGATGGGTATTTGAGTAATTTGTAAGTATTGTTTTCTTTGAGCCTAGAAAATTTATTTTAGTAATAATCTGCTGGTAACAATGATTCCAGTATTGGTTCTATGAAATGTCCTTATTTTGCTTCCTTCTTGAAGGAGGTTTTCACTGAGTGAAGAGCTCTGAGTTTGTCTTCACTTTCAGCGCCTTCTCTTCTGTGAGCTTAAATGTTCCTCATTTGTCTGCTCTTCCTGTAAGGTCTAGTTCCCGTCATTATTCCATCTTTATTGCTTTTCCCCTCAAAACTTCATATTGTCTTTATCTGCTTTTTAACAAGGATGGCCACCAGTTACCGAGTCGTTCCTGGAAAGCTTCCTCCCCAGTTGTTCTCACGTCTGTAAAACCATGTCTGTTGACAGAGTGTCTCACTGCCTGCCTGCGCCATCAGCCCGTTGCTGTGCCTCACTCTTCCGTTTCTCACGGAACCCTCTCAGTGAGGTGGGAGTGAGGTCATCAAGTGTGTCCCATGTAGTGGTGCATCCAAGAAAGGGCACTGAAAAACCGGTCCCATGTGTGGGAGGGGCAGTGATCTAGGGGAGCCGGATGTCCTCTGTACTAAGAAAGGCCTGTGCCGTTACCAGAGCAGGCTGGTGTTGGAGGCCAGCGTGGGGGAAGCGGCGTCCGGCACCGCCGTCACACGGGCGCTCTGAGCCACAGTGGCAGGCTGCAGCCGAGCTCCAGCGCTGCATCCTGGCTGTGTGGGCTTGAGTGACGACCCTTTCTGACGCTCAGGTTTCTCCTAGGATGGTAATTCCAGCCGTGTTAGGTTTTAAATTAAGTTGGTACATGTCAAGCACCTGCCTTACAGTGCCCTACAATGAGTGTTTAGGCACTGAGAGTGTGTTCCTCCTCTAGCTTTATATTATACTTCAGTGTCAGCAACTGTGAAGTTGTTGCTCCATTTGTTTGTTTTTAAATGGAGTTAGAATCACAAGCAAGTTTGGGTTTTGGCTCATTTCCTGCTCGTGACTTTCTGTTAAAAGGGAAAATGCGTTCACTTTCAGTGTCTGAGCCTCTACTCTGTTGGATTTATCTCCTTGGAAAGAAAGGGCTCATAGTGACGCTCAGAGTGGTTTTGTAGCCAATTCGGGTACCACATAACTAGCTTACGCCTTTTGTCTTCTTCTCCCTTTGTGTTCTAATCAGAACAGAATTTAAGTAAATAGCCAGTTTTATTCCATTTTCATCTTTGATTAATCTTCTCAAGAGGCAATTGGCATGTGCATTTTGTGTGGTTGCCCTTCTTCCTCAATATTTAGAATAAACAAAACTGTGTCTTAAGATAAATGGTGTAAATCTGTCAAAGAGCGGGAGCAGGCCCTGGCTGGGTGGTGGCGCAGCTGGTCGGAGCATCAGCCCATGCACCAAAAGGTTGCGAGTTTGATCCCTGGTCAGGGTGCCTACAGAGATAACTGATGGGTGTTTCTCTCTCCACCTCCCCCCTCCCTCTCTCTCTAAAATCAATAAAGATATCCTTGGGTGAGGATTTAAAAAGAGAGAGACGGGGTGGGGGAGGAGCAGGATCAGAAAGCATACAGATCTTTTTCCCCACAGCTCAGGGCTTGAGGCTTGAAGGCATTTGGTACAGAAGAGGGATTAGTGAAAGGACAAGCCCCTGTTTGCAAGTTCCTGGGAGGCCAGCCGTGGCAGCCAGCCTCGGAAACGGAGAGGAGGCTTTGCGTCCAGCCCCCATGGCTCTCTGCCCCTCTCCCCCCATGCTGAGCAGATGGTGTCCTTTCATTTAGCACTTTGCCCAGGGGCTGCATTCTAAGGTCTCTGCAGCTGAGATGTCACCTGTCATTTTAATATCTAAAGTTTATACATTCACAGAAAAGTTTATTTTCTTCTCCCAAAAAGATATGTTTGTCCTGAGATGGAGGCCAGGAAGGTAAATACCTATGTCCACTGCTGGTCACTAAAGCCAGATCTCAGAATTTCACTCTAAGCATGTTTCCAAGTATTCTTTTTCACCTTACCTCATATTATCAGCACAGCTGGTAAAGTGGTAAAGATAAAAGTACTTATCCTGTCTCTAAGGACAGAAACAAGGCCCGAGATACAGGTCAATTCTAGGGTTAAGTCACTTGGGGGATAAAATACAGCAAGCATTGGGACCGTGCCCCCGCCTCCCGTCCTCAGGGCTCTGGCAACTGCTGGCTCTGCTGCAGGAGCACCCGGAGGATCCAGAGGTTCGTCACACAGACGCGGATAGGTTCACTCCTACTCACTCCCCAGCCGGGGGATTAGCAGAACCGCACTCGGGCCAGGCCCTCAGGTGGGGGACTGAGTAACTGTCCTCAAGGGCAGGAGCGGCGTTAGGCTGAGGCTCGTGAGACAGCCTGCCCGCGTCAGTGCCGGAGGTTGGCTGACGTCAGCCATGAAATGTAATTGCTTTTTCTTGGCTGGCAAACACGAGGAAAGTTACTGTGACAAGGGCTGTCTGGGAGCCCTCCTAAGCATGGGGAGAGATTCAGTGTGGTCTTCATCCAGCCTGGGTGCTGGTGTGTTCCCTTCCAAGCTGGCTAACATACTAATACTTTGGTCAGAAATAGAGGGAGATCCTTTTTTCAAGAAGCAAGAGGCACAAAGAAAACAAATGGGGGGTTTTAAGTAAAAAGAGGTTGGAGTTCAGACTGGCTAGAGGTCAAACTTCTTTCCTCAGAATACTCAGCGCTTCCCGGAGGGTCCAGAAATAGACGTTCCATCACAGCGCTACGGCGTGCCGTTGGAAAGAGCAAGGACGCGAGCTCCAGCGTCACGCCTTCCCCTCTGGAAGCTGAGTGCCCCTCCTCACCTGGTGCTGGTGCCCACGCCCACCCCTGTGTAAGGCAGCAGTAGAGAGCCCGGGGCACCTGGCTGCTCGGCTGGGCTCATTCCTGAGGAATGCTGAGGAATAAAGGTTTTTTTAGCTGGCAAGCTTAGCAGATCAGGGCACTGCTGGTCACTGAATGAGGGCACTTTGTGGTCATCCAACAGCTGTCTAGTCCTGTGTTAGACACAGGAACTGCGTCTCTCTCGCACTGCTGCTATTTACAGTGGGCAGATGTAGGCTGTGGCATGTTTTGGGAAGTATTGTTGACCCTTGAGCAATGTGGGTGTTAGGGGTGCTGACCACCTACCTACACATTCAAAAATGCACGTGTAACCAAGTTAGCCTTCCACATTTGCACCTCCAAACTACAGTTGACCCTTGAACAGTACAGGTTTTAGTTGTGCAGGTCCACTTGTACAAGGGGAAACCTAACTGTTCAGGGGTCAACTGTATTTTTTTTTTTTAGTTAAGAAAAATTACCCTGGCTGGTGTGGCTCAGTGGATTGAGCACCAGCCTACAAACCAAAGGGTTGCCGGTTCAATTCCCAGGAGGGGCACATACCTGGGTTGCAGGCCAGGTCCCCAGTTGGGGGCAAGTGAGAGGCAACCAGTCGATGTATCTCTCATACATCCATCTCTTTCCTTCTCTTTCTCCCTCCGTTCCTGTCTCTCTAGAAATAAAATCTTAGAAAAAGTTTTAAATTACAGTGGCCATACAATATTAATTTTAGGTGTATAATAGTAACTAGACATTTATACAACTTACAAAATGATCGCCCTGATAAATCTAGTAACAACCTAACAGCTGACAGTTATTACAGTATTACTGACTGTATTCCCTCTGCTGTACTTTACAGTGTAACTAACAGTTTGTACTTCTTAATCCAGTCACCTTTTTCACCCAAACCTCTTCCCATCCGGCAACCGTCAGTTTGTTCTCTGTATCTATGAGTGTGTTTCTGTTTTGTTTGTTCCTGTATTTGATTTTTCAAATTTCACATAAAAGTGAAATCATACGGTATTTGTCTTTCTCTGTTTGCCTTATTTCGTTTAGCATGATAATACCCTCCAGGTCCGTGCAGGTTGTCACAGATGGCAAGGTTTCTTTCTTTGTTACAGCTGAGTAGCAGTGCACTGTACAGATGTGCCCCATCGCGTTCACCGCTCTTCATCAGTGGACGCTTAGGTTGCTTCCCTATCTTGGCTATGGTAATAACGCTGCAATGAACATGGGGTTGCATACTTTTTTGAAATAGTGTTTTGGATTCCTTCCCACAAATACCCAGAAGTGGGATTGCTGGATCATATGGTAGTTCTGTTTTTAATTTGGGGGGGCACCTCCATACTGATTTCCACAGTGGCCGCACCATTTTACAATCCCACCAACAGTGCACGAGGGTTTGCCTTTCTCCACATCCTCTCCAACACTTGCTGATTTATTGATGGCAGCCGTTCTGACAGGTATTATCAGGTGGTGTCTCACTGTGGTTTTAATTTGTATTCCCTGGTGATTACTGATGCCGAACATCTTTTCACATGTCTATTGGCCATCTGTATGTCCTCTTGGGAGAAATGTGTTGAGGTTCTCTGCTCATTTTTCAGTCAGTTTTTGGGTTGTGGGGGGGGTTTGTTAAGTTGTATGAGTTCTTTCTATATTTTGGATATTAGCCTCTTATCATATGTATCACTGGCAAACATCTTCTCCCACTCGGCAGGTGGTCTTTTCATCTTGTTGATGGTTTTCTTTGCTGTGCAAAAGCTCTGCAACTTGATGTAGTCCCCTTTGTTGTTGTTTGTTTGTTTCCCTTGCCCAAGAAAGCATCTGAAAACAGTATTACTAAGCAATATCAAAGAATTTACTGCCTGTTTTTTCCTAGGATTTTTATGGTTTGGGGTCTTAGATTTAAGTCTTTAATCCGCTTTGAGTTTGTTCTTATATGTGGCGTAAGAAGGTGGTCCGGTTTATTCTTTTGCATGTGTCTCTCCACTTTCCCCAACACTATTTATTGAGACTGTCTTTACTACATTGTATAGTGTTGCCTCATTTGTCATAGATTAAGTGACCATATAGGCTCAGATTTATTTCTGGGCTCTCTGTTCTGTTCCATTGGTCTGTATGTCCGTTTTCATGCCAGCACCATGCTGTTTTGATTGCTGTAGTCTTGTCGTGTAGTCTGATATCGGGGAGCGTGACACCTCCAACTTTGTCCTTCGTTTTCTAGATTGCTTTGGCTATTTGGGGTCTTTTGTGGTTGCATGTAAATTTTAGGATTTGTGAAAAAGTCCATTAGTATTTTTATAGGGATTGAATTGACTCTGTAGATTGCTTTGGGTATTATGGACATTTTAATTGTGTTAATTTATCTGAGCCTTCAGCAAGGCATAACTTTTTTGCTCGTGGAGGGTCTTGCCTCCGTGTCGATGAAAATGCAGTCTCTGAAGTGCAATAGAGTGAAGCAGTAAAGCAAAGCTCCATAAATGTGGTATGTCTGTGCAATAAAACTGCAAGCATTTATTGCAGGTTACATGCCAGACACTGTACTGAGCCCTAATGATGGACATCATTGATTTCAAAGAACTTACATTCTAAGAGGGGATGCAGACATACAGGTAAAATAAAGCACGGCGCGATCACCGAAACAACAGAACGGCCAGCACTGAGAGAGGGGGTTATGAATCCCAGTTTCTCTGTGGATAGGCGAAGTCTGTGCAGACGTGTCCGGGAGGGCGGGGGGCGTGGAGTCCTAGCTGATGAATGGGGGCGCACTCAGGAGGGGAGCTGCTGACAGGCAGCAGGAGAGCCCGCACGGTGGGTTGGGGAAATTGTGCCTGGTTGGGGAATCCTGGACTGTAAGTAGCAGGGTGTTTTGTGGCCAGAACTGAAGCAGGAGCAAACCAGACTGGGCATGAAAGACTTTGTGTATCAGGCCGAGGACTTTGTCTTGGGACACACCGTTAGCAGGTTAAGCAGGAGGGTAGCATAGTCAGCTCACCACTCTGGATTGTGGTTTTAGTGGTGGCTTGGTCTCATGTGTTTATCACTTGTTGTCCTCCTGCTTACATGTCAGTTACAGTATTTCCAGTAAGTAACGGAAAACTCAAAATGGCTTCAACTCAACATGCAGGAACCTTGAAGATGCCAAGTGAAACAAACCAGTCACAAAGGGACAGTACTGTTTAAGTTTACTTGAAAGAGGTTCCTAGAGGAACCAGATCCTTAGGGACAGAAAGCAGAATGTGGCTGCCGGGGCCTGGGGGAAGGACTGGAGTGTGGCGTTTCCGTTTCACAGATGAAGAGTTCTGGGACCGGTGGTGGTGAGGGGTGTGCAATGATGTAAATGTACCTCATGTCCCTAAACTGTGCGCTTGAAAATGGTGAAAATTGTAAATTTTATCTGGTTTATCACAGCACAAAAAATTCCCAAAACAAAATGGCTTAAACCAAATGGAAAATGTATTATTTCATAACAGCCTCAGAGGCGCAGCATCAGGGCTGAGGAAGTTCATGGTGTCGGTGGTATTCAGAAGGGACCTGGTTGTCTTCTGCCCACTCCGCCACTGCGCTGCCGGCCTCCACACCAACGCTTCGTCCCCGGCCAGCTCCCCTTCCAAGACATCTGCCCCAGCAGAGATTACTTTCCAAGACAGTACCCATGTAAAGAGACCATCTTCCCCGTGTCTCTCAAGGCCAAGAAAGGCTGTCAAAGCCACAGGTCACTCAGCATCTCCATGTGGACATCTAACAGTCATTTCATCAGCAGCGTGGCCAAAACCGAGCTCCTGACGTCCCCTCCGTCCCTTCCTCTCACTGACTTCCCAGTCTCCGTAAATGGCCAGTCCTTTTTCTCAGAACCCTCCCTTTACTCGGGCCAAAAACCTTTGCGTCATCTGTACCCCTCTCTTTATGTCACACCATATATACATCAACAAATTCTTTTAACTCTGCCTTAAAAACGTTTGCAGACACCATCCACTTTTCACTACCATGACTTAGCAACAGCACCGTGTCTTCCTAGAGTGTCCCAATAGCTTCTTACCTGGTCTCCCTGTTTCTGCCCTTGATCACACTCATCCATTGAAAAAATCATCTGAGTTCTCGAATACGTGCCAGGCGTTTCTCCGGGCACTGGCAGCTCTGCAGTGAATACAACAGACGAGAACCCCGACCTCCTGGAGCTTCCACTCTGTTCTCAGAGCACCCGTCACCCTGATGTCTCTCACACACCAGTCAGTCGCGTCCCTCCTTTGATCAAAATCCTCAGATCCACCTGCCCGTGCTAACGGTCTCTTTGTGTAACCGAAGATGAGGAAGAGTCAGGTTTTCACACTGAGGTACCTGTGTCTCAGCTGAGTGCTGTCATGCCACATAGTTCAGTTTGAGTATGGATTTTAAAGTGGGAGAAAAGGAGGTAGAAAAATAGTTTCTAGCAAGTAGGATCCTAGAAAGATGAAGCGCTGCATTGCATGACTCCAGAGACCCCTGTTTGGTGTAGTGGTCATTCTGACAGTGGTTTCTTAGCCACCTGCCTGTCTTTCTGCTCCTTCTGCCTTTTTTCACTGAATGTGTTGGGCACATTGAGCTCTCAGAGCACACTGCAACATCCACTAAACAAATGTGAGGTTTTTCATTGAGATGTGACGTACACGTAGTGAAGTGCCACTAGATTAATGTGTGTATGTTCCCTTCCTCGGTCCATATCGTCTCCCCAGTGTGACCAGTACTCCACCTTCTGTTGCCGTAAAACTAGTTTTGCCTGTGTCTGAACTCTGTGTTGATGGAACCTTTTATATCTGGTCCTTTTGTGCAAAATTACATGGGAGATTCATCCATGTTGTTGCAGATAGCTATAGTTTTTCGTTGCTGCATAGTATTCCATTCTGTGAGAATAACACAGTTTAGTCTACTATTGATAGATATTTAGGTTATTTCCTGTTTAGGATTTTATGAACAACAAGTCATTTGTAAGAATGGATGTAAGAATTCACTTCTCTTTTCACGTGGGAGTGTTAACTGCTGGGTCGCAGGGTATGCTTGCAGATACAGGACTTCAGGATACAGTACAGACAATCAAGTGTGCCCCTCGGAGGGTTTTCAGATGTCTCCCTGTATTCAGCGGGTCTGAACTGCTGTCGGGCCTGTTGTTCATGTTTTTGCCTTCCCCTTGCTCTGTCCCAAGCCACAGAGTTGAACAGAAGGACTGATAGAATGCAAAGACAAGGTGGTGTCGTGCGGGATGAGTATCCGCAAGCCTTGGAATAAAACGGAGATTCTCCCATGATCTGATATCACAGGATATGGCTTTCTTACCTCCATCGAAGGGAGTAGGAAACAAAACATGATGGGAAATCCTGTTCCTAAAGAGCAAATGTTTAGGCTAAAGGATTAGGCTAGGCTTGAAAGAGCTAACAATTATTTGATTTCACGCACAGTACCGACCACTGGGGCAGCACAAGGTGGTGAACGAGATAAACAGCTCGTCCTGTGTAGAGGCAGACCAGCAACCACGGTGTGCTGCGGGGGGCAAAGCACTGTGGCTCTCACTCACAGTGCACACGCTCCTCTCTGAGCACTGTGGCCTACCGATGCAAGCGTGTGGGCCTTGCACACGTCGGGCAGTTCTGCCACACCAGCTGGGTGTCCTGCAGCTTAGCTCAGTTCCGACACCATCTCCAGGGAGAGTCCCGTCACAAATGCAGGTTGTTACCTGTGCTTCTAACCAACGGGCTAGAAATTGCAGGCTCCCACAGCCCCCTCCTTGGGTTCAGTTAACTCATTAGAGGGAACCATCTGAGCAAAGACCTGGAAGCTAGAAAGAGCCAGGCACACACAGGAACTTAGGAAAATTAAAAATTTACCGAGCCTGAAGCATAGTGTTTAAGGGGAGATCGTAGCAAAAGATGAAGTTGGGAATGTTATCGGAAACCAGGTCATGAAAACCTTTACAATAACAACAGTAACAGCCAGTGTTTCTGAGGAACCGGCCTCTCCGGACTCTGGACCAGTCACGCTTCGTGGACTACCCCATGTAATACTCAGCATCCTTAAACATAGGCACTTCCTACAGATGGTGAAGTGGAGGTTCAGGGAGATGAACTGATTGGCCCCTGCCACAGACCTGTGACGCGGCAGGTCCGGGCCTTATCTCACTGACCCAACAACGCCCACTCTTTTAACCACTCCTGTGGGTCCTGCTGTGTAAGCCGTGCTTTGTCCTCCCATGAGCTCAGCTGCTTCTGTGTGGTTGTGTTGTATTTTGGATTGACTTAAATCAGCTAACGTTCCTTAAATGTTTGCAAACATAAAACTGGTAAAAACTCTGGGTACGTACATTGACCATGTATCAAAATAAATCTACCAATCAAAACAAATAAAACTATTAAAATTAAGTAACATTAATTTAACGGGACTGTTGATACTTTGCTGAAATTGCCGCTCACGAGCAGCGACTATGGCAGTGAGCATAGGGCGCAGCATACCTCTGCTCCTAGTGACTCCATGGTGGCCCCGTTTGCCCGAGCCTCCCGTCTCCCTGACTTCCTGGAACCCGGAGTGCTGAGGGCTTCATCGCAGTGAAGACGTCTTGTGTGTTCAGTCCAGTGGAAGGAGCCCCGCCAACAGGATCGTACGTGCGCAGGCTCTGAAATACAGTTTCTGTACGTTAATGCATCCTGAATTCAGAATGATAGAAGTGGTCCATACTTACTAAGATGAGATTCGGTCTGAGATGTAGTTTGGTCTGTTACGGACGAGAGTGGGAATGAGCGTGGCTATGAGGGGAGCGTTTGCTAGATTTTGAGGGTTGCTGTAGTTACGCTTAGTAGAGATTCTTTTCTTAACTTTTGTATTTTTGCTTCTTCACAGGGGTTGGCACCAGGAATTATTACAGAAAGATCGGCTACAGATTACAAGGCCCGTACATGGTAAAGACGCTAAAATAATGGCCACAGCGGTCCACCTTGATGCAGTGTCTCTGGCGGGAAAGGGAGATTCCAGATGCCTTGACTACTCAACAGAGAGGCTGCGCAAAGCAAATGGTCCTACCCTGTCCCCTTGGCAAGAAGTTTCACCCTCACCCCGCACCTGTGGAGACTGGAAACTGCTTTTGGGGGGGAACCTGCATCTGGGCACCAAGCGCGGTGTGCCACCCCTGCGCCTTCTCAAGGGGTCACTTCAGTTTTCAAAGCTTAAGTCATGTATCTGGGTTCTAATCTGCATGAGGCCGGCAAGTGACTTACTCACACACACTGACAAAGCAGATTAAACAACTCATCTGGATGCCATAATTCATGAAATAAACTAGGTGTTGTTATTGGAGGGGCAAAGTTAGGAGTAAGTTATCTGTATGGTGTAGGGACAAAAAATGAGGGTGAGCATATGAAAACTGACAGAATTTGAACTCTGGACTTAAACTACATACAAAGCATTCCAGCACAAGAAAATGAGCATTTGTTTTAATGCAAATTATTCTGGTTTCTGTGCTGACGTTTGCAGTAATCGTGTGGTGGGAGGGAGAACTTGAGGTATGTTTGTCTTTCCAGCTTGAAAGCCTGTTTTCATATGCAGAAATCTACAAATTTTCATGTTCTCATCTACCATCCACAATGGGCCATCACGAACATCCTTAATTCCACAATTTCCCATCTGTACTTCTTCCTGTCTTGATTACCACGAAGTCGTGTGGACACTTATGCCCAGAGAAATGCTTGGCTTCCCCTTCTGTCTGTCCCCAGCAGGCAGAGTCTGACATGCTTGTGACTAGGGACTGTGGCCCTAAGTCAAGATTTCCTCCCCACAGGAGCCATTCCCTGTGTTTTAATTCTTTAGGATGAATCTGACTGGAGAGGGTGGCTCAGTTGTCTGGGCGTTGTCCCACGAAGCGAAAGGTTGCCAGTTCAGTTCCTGGTCAGGGCACGTATGAGAGGCAACTGACCGCTGTTTCTCTCCCTCTTTCTCCCTCCCTCCCCCTCTCTCTAAAAATAAATGAATCTTTTAGAAAATGATGAATTTTGGTTTGTTTTAAATGGGGAAACGTTCAATTCATATATAAAAAAAGGCAACACGGGCCCAAATCTAAAAATAGGAAAAGGATTGGCTATAGACCTCTTTGTAAATTCCGAATAATCTACTAAGAAGACTCAACCTGGAGAGGGTCAGTTCTTAAGAGCATGGCTTAGCCCTGTGCCCCAGCTTCTGTGGCATCTTACAGACATCTATTAAGTGGAATTATTTCCCCTAAAAGGTGTAAAAAAACCTTCGACATACCAAGAACCATGTAAGGGCTTTCCTCTCCCTGTAGGTGCAACGACATTGGCCAAGGATTTCCAGGTTTGAGTTTCCGGTCTGGCCCCGCTCAGTTCTGTCTGCGACTCCATTCACCTGCCACAAGGCACATGGCACTGCCTTTCTCAGGGGCCCTGTGGAGCCACAGAGACTTGCCACGAGTGTCATTTAGGGCACTGTAATAAGGACAAGGAAAGAAGGAGCCAGCAGTAAGCAATCAATCTCTTTAGAGAACAGAAACGACTGCATTTTGCCGTGTATAGTGCACACCTATGTTTTGTGCTCGTTATACACAGGGTTATTGTGTCCATGGTATGTAATCTTTATACTCACGTATGATGCGCATCTTTATTTCTCTCAAAAATATGGGGGAAAAGTGCACATTATACACGGCAAAATACTGTGAGTTACTGCTATGGAAAAGAATGACAGCTGGGTTAAAATAATAGGACTGAATACTCATCCAGTTTTACCCCCACCCAAAGTTCTCACAAGACAAACAGCGATTTAAAAAAACCATAAACCCACAAGAACAAAAGAAGAGACCAAAGGAAAAGCGGTAATATTTCAGAAGCTACACAGCAGGTGTCCAGTAGCAACTGGGCGGTGACTGGGCAGGGGGACAGGTGCACCCGACACCGCTTACAGCACAGAAACTTCAAAAGCCCCTGCAACCGACACTGTCACGCACCGGAGGGCCAGGGACGCTGCCCGAGCGAGGAAGACTGATGGGAGCTGTGTGGCCCCAGTCGGACCCCCACCCGTCCCTCCACGAAGCAGATAGGTGCTCCCTTCCCGCCGAGCTGTGGACTGGAGGTCTGTCCTCTGAAGAGGGTCACGCAGGACCTCTGCCTGAGAGAACTCTAGACGAAGTTGAAGGTCTGGCAGCACCACTGAGGGTGGGATGATGAAGTGAGGGCTGACACGTAATCATCTCCCCGAATCCGTTTTCCGGATGCTGGCAGCTAGACCCCTCCCTGCAGGCCTACAGGCAGAATCCAACCAGCGCTGGAGAAGAGACCCCAGGATACTGTCATATGCAAGATTCCAAAGAAACAGCCCTGACGGCCACCACACAGCAAAAATCAGTAAGCTCCCTTGTTAGGGGCTGAACATGTCCCCCCACAGTTCAAATACTGAAGCCCCCCCCACACACACACACCAGCGTGACTGCATGTGGCTCACTGGCCAGCACTCAGTCCACTGAGCTCCACCAGCCAGGGCCCGATGTGACTGTATTTGGAGACAGGGCCTTCTTGAAGGCAGTTAAGTGAGGTCACAGGGGGCAGCCTCCATCCGATAATATTAGTGTCCTTACAGGAAGAGACAACAGAGGAGAGTGGGGTCACCAAGGCAGTGACAGAAGTCCCCCCTGACTTTGCTCCCCCTCAGAAGACGAGCAGCTCTTCTTGTCAAACGTGGACAAGGCGCCGCTGAGAGAATCCCAGGACACAGGGGTGAGGCTGAAGCACCCCCTGCACCGCAGAGACCAGAACATCACACGCACAGGACGAGAGGAGCGGCTGCGCACTGGCCACGCTGCCCCGCCCCCGGCCAGTGCGGCGCCACACCGGGAGATTTCCCCTGAACCTGCGGCTCTTCCAGTGGGGAAAGAGAGCCGGGGCGAACATCTTGCTCTCCTGGCATTCTGGGTCACTTCATGGGATCCCCTATCCTGGTATTGTCCCATAGGGACTGCAGGGGAATCTGTGGGGCTTGAGCACTAGCTCAAGGAAGCAGGGCGGGACTTACAACAACCCTGCTGGGATCTTGGCAGACCAAGGTCCTACCTGCAGTGCCCAAGTAGTAGACCCAGCCGTCGCAGTGGCTTTGCTCATCTGCAGAGCCAAGGCAGTGACACAGTGACCAAGGAACTCAGTGGGATGCAGGTCTGCCTGATCCAGGTCTTCAAACAAAGAGCTGTGCCAGCTGTAGAGGCTGGTCTGCCCCCACCCAGGTCGGGGAGCTGAGTCACAGCCTTGCTCACTGCTGAATGGAGCTCCCAGCCCCTCTCAACCAGAAAGCCTGACTGGGAACACCTGGAAGCTGCATGGCCCAGCAAGGCCTGAGCAGAGAGCAGAGTAGGCAGAGCAGACCAGCTGCAGCACAAAGCCAGGGGCACCATTCAGCCAGGGAACTTGGGGAATGGGCCAGCTTTTGAATTGTGCCCTCTTGATAACCCGAGGTCAGAATGCCTACATGAGCCTGTCCCCGATTCTCATCTGTACCCCACCTGTCTTTGCCACATGCAGATGAAGTTTGTGCTCCTCCTCCTTGCCCCGCTGCCCGAATCATCTGAGGTCAATCACGACAAGACTAGAAGCAGAAAGCACAAACCAGCCTCCTGCCCCCAGCCATGTTCCTGCCAGTGGTCCAGTACCTGTCCCAGATTAGTCTTGCAAGACGCCTCACTATGGGAGTCCTGTGTTTCCAAAGTCTTGGTCAGAAGCCTACCCAGTGGCTTCTCCAGGACAGGCGGTTGTGAAGTCTCAGGGTAGCTGAAGCCAGACTATGGCCAGTCTCTGTGCAGCACATCTTCTCCTGGGAGCCTTCCCCTCATAATAGCAAATCGCCCTGTGCTTACACAGCTGGATAAAGCTATAAAAACACATACACACAGATGGACAGGACAGAGATGTGATTAGCCCAGAGTCAGGCAGATGGGGAGGTAGGAAGCTATGAGCAGGGAGGCACATACAGGGCTGTTCTACAGTTGTGATGAGAACCGAGTTTATTTTACTCCTCACTGTACTGCATATGTATTTTATACACTCAAAGTTCTAACATGTCTTTGTTATTTAAAGAGTTAAAAAACAATACAAGAGGATTATCATGTAACATAATGGACTGGGACAGAAAGTCAACTATAAGATTAGGAAGTAGAAGAAACACAGGGAAGAAAGATATAAATATGAGCATACTCATTCACTCATAGTTCTTAGCAAGAATCAATAGATTCAACTTCATTTTGAACTTCATAAATCAAAAAACAGAGGTTAAGGTTCTAGTTGATTATTAACAGAAGAACTAAAAACAGTCTATATACATCTAATTTGCAAGAACAGCAGAAGGGGAGGAGGGTACAGAACATACCACAGAGTCTAAAGAATGAGGACAGGAGAATTGTGAAGTGTATAAACTTTTCTGCACTATTTTATTTTACTTTGGAAAATAGACTTATTTTAAAAAAAGGAAAGTAATAAAGGAAATAAAGAAAATTACAAGGAAATATTAAAGACAAAACAAAAAATGACAGCATTAAGACCAAACATATACTTGTAATTTTAACAAATATAAGTGGAGCAAACCCATATTAGATCAAATTATAACACTGAATAGATACTAAATATGAGATATTTAAGATCATTTTAAATGAAAATGAACAAGTATCTAACCCATAATTTATTAAATATCAACCAAGAGCAAAAGCTAGAATTATTATGCTACTAACAGACAAAGCTGAATTTGAGGCATTAATACTGTAAATAAAACCTTGAAAACACATTACAAATATTAAAGTCATAAAAGAAAACTTTATCATGAGAGAGCTGGTGATCTACAAGGAGGTCATAACTTCATCAATCATTATGTGCCCAGTAACAGTATCAAAATTTATAAATGGTTGAAGTGTAATTTTCAAAAAGGTAAAAATTCTGACTTTCAGGCAAATATAAAAAGAACACTTGGCAAAGATTTCATTTAATAAAGAGGGAACCAGAAAGATGTTAAAACCGGTCCAAAGACCACTTGAGAAGCTAGATAGGCACAGGTAGTGAACAGATTGTGGGTTAGATACAAAACTAGTTAATGTCCGGCAGGGCCGTAAACCTAACCTTTGGGGTTATCTATTCCTCTGGACACAAATGATGCCCATCTCTTTCCGGCAAACATCTACAAATTAACCTCTGCCCCTACGGCCTTGCGAAACACCCAGTGAATGGACTCAAGCCAGCATTACACTGAAAGAGCACCTAGCCATCTCTTCTGCCTATCTCCAAGGTCCAGATAACTTCTCTTGCAGGTGTGTAGTGCACGCGCGTGCACACACACACACACACACACACACAAAACACCTAGACATGCAGCACAACTGACAAAACACAATAGCAATGGGAGACTAATTCACCTCTGTCAGAGTCAAATAAACAATTTTTTTCAAATAAGTAAAAATATAGAGCAGGAGTTATCTCAAATGCCTGCAGGGGCCAAGAGGTTAACATAAATGAGTGAAGGAGGTTCAAGAAGATCAGCAACAGCCAGAAGTACAGTAAACTACAGTGTAACTGCATGCTTCAAGCAAGATGTGTTGATACTCTGCCTGTTGTCTCAGAATTTTGGCTGCAGTCCCCAAGCTGAGGGTGGTGGTGACAATGACCTCCACTTCTATGGAGAGCTGACATTTAATCAACCAAAGCAAAACCAATAACCCAGTGAACTAGAGCAGAACCAGTCTAGCTGGAACCAGTCTAGCCTAAAAAGAGAAGTCTGAAACGGCAAAGAAGGCTTCTCCGAAGGAAATTCATGGGAGGAGGGAAAGTAGGGAGGAGCCTCCTCCAAGACAACTGAGGGGTCTCCAAGAGAACCACTAAGCAAGATGGGACGTGCCTGGGAAAGGGGAACCAGGTGGCTCCCCCGGTTGTAGAAACTTAGGGGTGGATCTCGGTGGGACCACCAGGGCTTACATGGTGAGAGAGGGTTTGCGGAGAAACTGAGTCACAGGACACGTGCGAACATGGAGCCTGGCACCTGTCCCTTAAGGAGAACTCTCAAGCGGGAGGCCAACCCAAACAGCCCGGACAGCAGGGAGAGGAGGTGGCAATGCATACCAGTGCAAGGATGGACGAGTCCCCATGAAGCCAGTGGGCCCAGGGAACACAGCCTGCTTGAGACATCTTGAAGTTACTCCTCCCAGGAGGAGGGTGTCTGCAGCAATGAAGGGACTCAGCAGAACAAGCCCATGCCACTAATACCATAGACGGGCAGCTTATCAACCACAGAAATTTGTATGTCACTGTTTCGGAGACTGGAAGTCCAAGATCAAGACAGTGACAGATTCAGTGTCTGGTGAGAGCCACTTCCTGGTTCATAGACAGTCATCTTCTTGCTGTGCCCTCCCAGGTAGAAGGGTAGAGGGGTCTCTCTGGGGCCTCTTTTATAAGGGCATCAATCCTATTCATGATCTAATTACCTCCCAAAGGCCCCACCTCCTGACACCATCACTTTGGGGGACAGGATTTCAACACTCGAATTTCGGGGACACACACATTCAGACCATAACAGACACAATAGATGCAGAAGGGGGTGGGGCCAGGGTAGGGAGAGCATCCACAGGATAGCAAGAAGCAGTGTGGCACAGAAATCCTTGCAAAGGCCTTTCCGGAACCCAGAAACGCACCTCTCGCATTTAAAGGGGCCCCACAGCAGCACCGCTTGTTGCATGAGGCTTTCCTGCTTCTTCCCTTGGCCCCCTGCACCCTGCCCCCCACACACAACTGAGGATCCTGCAGCACAAGGAGGAACAAGCAAAGCCGAGCATGAGTAGAAGGGATGAAATAGTGAAGACCAGAGCGGAAATAAATGAAATTAGTCTTTTAAAAAAAGGGAAAAGATCAATGAAACCAAGAGCTGATTCTTTGAAAAGATAAAATTGATAAACTTTTAGCCAGACTCATCAAAAAGAGATAGACAGACAGGAGCTAAAATAAAGGAACTCAGAAATGGAAGAGAAGTGACAGCCAACAGCACAGAAATACAAAAGATTATCGGGAAATGCTATGAACAACTATATGCCAACAAATTGAAAACCTGAAAGAAATGGATAAATTCCTAGAAACATACAATCTTCCAAGCTGAGTCAGTAAGAAATAGAAAATCTGAACCAACTGATAAGTACTAACAAAACTGAATCAGTAATCAAAAAACTCTGAACAAAAGCTCTGGACCAGATGGCCTCACAGGTGAATTTTACTAAACAATCAAAGAAGGATTCGTACCTATCCTCCTAAAACTATTCCAAAAATATCAAAGACAAAGGAAGGCTTCCTCATTTCCTTCAATCTCATTTTACAAGGCCAGCATTACCCTGGCACCAAAACCAGAAAACACTACAAAAAAATTTAATAGTAGGTCAATATCCCTGATGAACATAGATGAAAAAATCTTCAATGAAATATTAACTGAATTCAGCAATACCTTAAAAAGATCATACACCATGATCAAGTAGGGTTTATACCCAGCTTGCAAGGTTGGGTCAATATCTGCAAATTAATTACCATGACTCATCACATAAATAAAATAAAGGATAAAAATCATATGAGCATACTAATAAATGCAGAAAAAGCATTTGACAAAAGCCAATGTGTAATTTATGATAAAATTTCTCAACAAAGTGGAGATAGAGGGAACATACCTCAACATAATAAAGGCCACATATGCCAAACCCACAGCCAACATCACACTCAATGGTGAAAAGCTGCAAGCTTTTTATTTAAGATCAGGGAAAAGACATGTACCTCTACTTCACCATTTTAATCAACACAGTATTGGAAGTCCCAGCCACAGCAAGCAGACAAGAAATAAAGCATCCAAATTGGAAAGGAGGAAATAAAACTGTCATTATTTGCAGGTGATATGAAACTGTATATAGAGAACCCTAAAGAATACACCATAAAACTATTAGAACTAATAAATGAATTCTGTAAAGTAGCAGGGTACAAATTAACATTCAGAAAGTGGTTGCATGTATAACCAATAACAAACTATCAGAAGAAAATTAAGGAAATAATCCTATTTACAATTGCATCAAAAGGAACATAACACTCAGAAATAAATTTAACAAAGGAGATAATAAACCTGTACTTGGAAAACTACAAGACATTAAAGAAAGAAATTGAAGAAGATACAAATAAATGGAAGGATATATTGTGCTCACGGACGGGAGTAATTAATATCATTAAAATGTCCATACTACTCCAAACAATCTACAGATTTAGTACAATCCTATCAAAATACCGAAGACATTTTTCATAGAACTAGAGAAAATAATCCCAAAACTTACAGGGAACCACAGAAGACCCCAAATAGCCACAGCAATCTTGAGAAAGAAGAACTGAGTTGGAGGTAACCCACTACTTGATAGACTACACTTACGAGTCTACAGCAATCAGAACAAGCCTGGTGCTGGTGCACACAAAACCCAGCAACCCGGAGATCAGTGGAACAGAACCCGGAAATAAACCCATACCTATAGGGTCAATTAAATGACAAACAGAGGCAAGACTATACAACGGGGTACAGACAGTCTGTTCGATAAATGGTGTTGGGAAAACTGGACAGATACACGCAAAAGAATGAAGCTGGATCACTTTCTTATACCACATACAAGAATAAACTCAAAAGGAATTAAAGGCAAATGTTAAGACCTGAAAATTCCTAGAAGAAAACTTGCAGTAATAATTTTCTGGATATGTCTCCTCCAGCAAGGAAAACAAAAGAAAAAATTAACAAATGGGACTACATCAAATTAAAAAGGTTTTGCAAAGTGAAGGAAACTAATGAAATGAAAAGACAGCCTACTGAATGGAACATATCCGCCAGTGATGCACGTGATAAGGGCTTAATATCCAAAATACATAAGAAACACATGCAAATAACACCCCCCTCCCAAAATCAAACAATCTGACTAAAAAATGGTCAGAGGACCTGAATAGACATTTCTCCCAAGACAACATACAGGTGGCAAATAGACTTATGAAGAGATACTCAACATGACTAATCATCATGGAAATGCAAATTAAAACCACAATGAGACGTCCCCTCACACCTGTCAGAGTGGCCACCGTCGATAAATCAACAAGCAACAAGTGCTGGCGAGGGCGTAAAGAAAAGGGAGCCCTCGTGCCCTGTCGGTGGGATGGTAAACTGGTGTGGCCGCTGTGGAGAACAGAATGAAGGTTCCCCCCAAAATTAAAGATAGAACTACCATATGGCTCGGCAATTGCTCTTCTGGGTGTTTATCCAAACAAATCCAAAGCACTAATTCAGAAAGATATGTTACCCAGTGTCACCCCAATAAATTCAATAAAAAGGAAAAAGATGAAAGGAATGTGTACCCCTATGTTTATTGCAGCAGCATTTACAATAACCAAGACACGGAAGCAACCTCAGTGTCCAACGACAGACATGGGTAAAGAAGACGTGGTGCATGTATACAGTGGGATATCACTCAGCCATAAAAACAGTAAAGTCTTGCCATTCAGACAACATGGATGGACCTAGAAGGTATTATGCTAAGTAAAATAAGTCAGATGGAGAAAGAAAAACTCATAGATACAGAGAACAAATGGATGGCTGTCTGATTCAGAGGGGCGGGTCAGTGAAATGAGGAAAGGAATTAAGATGTATGACATTCATTAAGCATTTACTTTGTAGCAGGTTTTGTTCTAGGTCTTTACATACATCTACTCATTCAATACTCACAGCAACCCTCACTTTGTTAGTCTGACTTTACAGATGAGAAAACTTGAGGCACAGAGAGGGTAAGTAGCTGCCCCAAGAACACACAGCTAGGTGTGCCTAGCAGCAGGATGGCACACAGACTGCCCGCTGTCTGACAATGTTTGCTGAACTACATCCCTCCAAAGGGGCCTCCACCCGCTGTAGTCGTGGCAGTGAGACTCTTGCCTTCCCCTTGTCTGAATACCTGGGGGTTTCCCCTCTCCTGTCCTCCCAGATCCTCCCCACCCCCTCTGCCCCCTGTCCCATCCTCCCAGGTACAATGCCACCAGCCCTCCTTCCACACCCTGTTGGGCCATCTTAGACAGCCTGCTAAGGTGTCTGCTGCCTCTGCACACTGCTGCTACTGTCAGTGTCTCTCCTTAGCACGGCAGCGACACAAATGGTATCTTATCTTTTGGGGACCTGGTGCCCAAGGAGGACCTTCTGGCGTGGCTGATTTGGAGGGGGGTACATTTTGGCATGGAAGAGATTTTGAGGACTCAGGATCCAAATACTCCTATCTAAATATAAAGGCACTATTGTTTTTGCTTTTTGTTTTGTATTTTATTGTATTTCCTTTTTAATTACCAAGAAATGCTCACAGTAGACATCCTGCACCCTGACTCTTTCCCTGTCCCTCAGCTTCTCCCTGAGCCTGGCTGGTGCTCAGGGGTTGGAGTGTGTGTAGGAAGGGAGGGTGGGGGTGTCTGTGGCAATTGTGACTTGATCTTTTTTTCCCCTTAGATACTTTAATACTCTTAAATTGGGGTGTGTGAGCACATGTTACAAAATTCCAAAGGTACAAGGATATGTCATGAACACTAACTCTCCTTTACTGCCCTGTCCCCAGCGCCCCTGCCATCCTCTGGGAAAACCGATCACCCGTCTTGATAGAGATGCTCTGGGCATGCGCGAGCACATCGCTGCAGGGTGAGCCCAAAGTAAGTCTGTGGTTGTTCACATGGAAAATAATGCAATAATTAATAATAATAATGCGAGAACAACTGTGTTTCACATACTCACAAGTGTAACCTATTTTTGCCCACCCTGCGTATGTGCTTGGGATTTTTTAAAGATGAAAGTTCAATCATTCGTTTTCTGATGTTGTGATGATCAAGACATAAAACTCGATTGCCTGTTTAATGGGCATACAGAGTTTCGGTGTAGCCAGAAGAAAATGTCCTAGAGATGCGTCGCACAATATTGCAAATGTACTTACCACCCAACTGTACACTTAAAAATGGTTGACGGTAAATTTAATGCTATGTATTTTTGCCACATCTTTAAAATGTGATTCTGATGTCAAAATGGTGGCACTGATAGATAGGACATGGGTCTCAAGGTCTGGGCCATTCTTACTAAATGCTATTCTTGCTAATGTTAAAATCTAACACAGTATGTTGCACACCAGTTATAAACAGAATAAGCTTGACAGGAACTCAACCTGATAAGTGTAGCCAAATGCAAGGAAGGAATCAACATGTAATTGACCAAATAGTGTACATAAGCAATGGCTAAGCCTCCCTTAGGGGAGGCAGAGCTTTGGATATGAATCCCCTGTCTCCTCTACTGGCTGCAAGTGAATAAAACCACCTAGCAACACGCCTGTCTCATTTTTTAATAGAGCACCCCAAGTGGTGAACCCCTGGAGCTCAGTAACAACATGTCAGACATCTCCCCTCCAGCTCTCTGTTAAAGCAACTGTGTCTCACACATCTCTGTGCCTCCGCTCCCCAGTTCCCCACAGCCTGGGGCTGGCCCAGTGTCTGGGCTCAGAGCAGACATTCGATAATCTGGTTTAAGGAGGCAGAGGCACTCATGAAAACCCCGGTTTACAGCAAGTGAGGGAGCTGAGTGAGGAGGGGAGTGGGAGGAGAAGAGGGCGAGGGGGAGATAAAGGAATACACCCAGGAGAGAAACTGAGGCATGGAGGTGCTCACCTCCCCACCCTCCATGGCACTGACGGGCCTGGCAGCTCACCCTTGGAGAGGCCCCAGCGTTACCTCTGCTCATAGACTCTCACTCATCCAAGGCTGCTCACCCCAGGAAGTGGACCCCAGCCTGGCCCACCTTCACTGCGGTTTGCTCACTTTGCAAAACTGGGCTCTGCTTGGCTTCCCAGGCGACATGCCCCCACACAGCCCTCAGCCTCCCTGGGAGAAAATTGCTTCTGTGCTGACTCACAGAGAAGAGGTCATAAAGCGCTGAATCACCAGTGCCCCCTCCCGCCCTGCTGCGCGACTTCTGCTTCGTGTTTTCCCTTTCAGAGACGATTTGGATCTGTCTCTCTGCTTCTGGCCCCGCAGGACGACTGCGGACGGCCTCTGCCAGCTACACCGAAATCAGCAGTAACCTTTTCTCCAACTCATTGTGTGCCTGAAAATGGCTGTCACTGATAAATGCCCTGCCCTGCCCTGCCTGGCGGAGAACCCAGCTGAAAAAGGAAAGAAAATCGGATCAACAAGAGAAAAGATCTGCGAGGGGCTGAGGCCCACGCTGCTTCTAAATGATAAGCAAGAAGTTCATGCCCCTGACTGGGACTCTGAAAAAACCTTTCTCTAATGGTGTTTGAAAACTGTTTAAGAATTATTTTGCATCATGTAACTTTGAAAAGGCTCCCACAGGAAACAAAAGTCCTTTAAAACATATAATTTTTTTTCTAAAAAATGCCCAGCCATTCACATCTTTAAAAAAAGAAATCTAGACACAGAAATCACACACTTCCCATAAATTAACTTAAAAGGGTCAAAGACCTAAATGTGAAATGCAAAACTACAAAACTCCTAGAAGACCTAAATGATCTCGGGTATCTGCTGACTTTTTAGATAGGACTCCGAAGGCACAATCCATGAAAGAAGGAACTGGTAAGCTGGACTTGATTAAAATTAAACTTCTGCTCTGGGAAAGACACTGAGAAGAGAATAAGGAGACAAACCACAGACTGGGGGAAAATAGTTGCAAAATACACGTCTGATAAAAGACTTTTTAAACAATTTTTACAAAGAATTTTTAAAACTCAGTGATAAGGAGAAAAAAACAATTAGGCAAAAGATCTGAACAGACATGTCACCAAAGACATGCAGATGGCAAATAAGTATATAAAAAGATACTCAATATCATATGTCATTTGGGAGTTGCACATTAAAACAACGGGCTACCACCACACACCATGTACAAGGGCCAAATCCAGAACTCTGACGACATCGAATGCTGGCGAGGGTGTGGAGCAACAGGGACGTTCATCACTGATGGGGCAGAGTGCAAAACGGTGCAGCCTCTTTGGAAAACAGCTGGGTAGTTTCCTACAAAACTAAACATGCTCTCACCATATGATCCAGCAACCATGCTCCTTGGTACTTACCCAAAGGAGCTGAAAACTTATGTCCGTGCAAAAATCTTCACACAAATGTTTATAGCAGCTTTATTGCCAAAACATGGAAGCAAACGAGATGCCCTTCGAGTAGTTGAATGGATAAACAAACTGTGGTTCATCTGGACAGGGGAATATTACTCAGAACCACAAAGAAATGAACAGACATGGAAGAACCTTAAATGCATATAACTAAGTGAAAGAAGGCAATCTGAAAAGGCAACGCCTGGGAGATTCCAGCCCTGTGACGTTCTGGAAAGGGCGCACCGTCGCCGGGGTTTGGGAGGAGGGCAGCGTGAAGGTGGAGCGCAGAGGATTGGGGGCACTGAAACTGTTCTACGTGAGGCTGTAATGGCGGATACATGTCATTACATGGCCCTGTCTCCAAACCCAGGGACTAGGTGATGCCGAGAGTAACACCTAATACAAACTACCAGCTCTCGAGGATCATGGTGTGTTCGTGTGGGTTCACCGGCTGTAACAAACATGCCGCTCTGGGGAGGGGGCTTGGCAGTGGGGGGAGCTGAGTCGGGGAGGGCTGTGTGGGAACCTTGCACTTTCTGCTCAACTTTGTTGTGAACCTACAACATCCCTAAAAAATAAAGTCTGTTTTTTTAAATCATAAGGGGAAAGATTTTTAAGAATAAATGAATCCAGAACTCAGCTCCAGGTCAGCTGGGGAAAAGTGCACATCCGACGACAAAGGGCCGCACGCGCATGAACGGTGGGCCACAGGAAACGCCACAGGCCGGGAGGCGCAGGCGCCCGCACATATCCGGCCCTTCCTGGGCCTATTGGCACGTGTGTGTTCCAGCCCCCGCCTTTTGAACAAAACCATCACTCAGTGTGGCACAGTAATTTCTTTTTGAAAAATTATTTTCTCCCTACATTTTTCCCTTGCTCTTTTCCCACTCCAACAGGCTCCATTCTAAGTCTCAGGATGCACACGTTTATCACCGGTGCCTTGGTTGAACAAACAAGTGGACTGGTCACACTGGGAAAGACGTTAAGAACCCAGAACCCAGAAGAAATCAGATAACTGTGCATAAGAAGTCTCCCTGCAAAACCACTGGTTGCTCGTGTCTCCACTGACACCCAGGACCAGTGGTCAGAGCGCTCGACAGGGTCAGAGGAGGGTTATTCACACGGTCAAGGGCATCCTTCGTGCAGTGCAAGCAAAGAGAACAAGCACAAGTCACACTTGTTTGCCGGTGTTTGTGCGCATCTGGTCACAATAAATGGTGCACGAAATACATGTGGATGTGCACTCCTGGGCACAAATGTACACTGGGAAGATCAGAAACAGTTCTCCTGACTCTAAACCTTTAGCCAAAATGCAAAATAAAATATTTCCAGTTTTCATCATCATTATCATCACATTAACACTGACAAGCAAATGTATTACAACGTAACGCCAGCTGGTATGGTTCTCTCATAACAAGCTGCGCACTAACACACGGCTTTTTGTTGTTTTGTTTTCTTAAGTGTTCTGTTGTTACTTCTTTGACAGTTACAAGCAGAGTTCCATATTAATTATTATTTTTAGTTTTAAAAAATCCCTGTGAAAGTGAAATGCAAGCTGTAACTGTGTTTATACTAACTTTTTACTTTCTCTTATAAAACAGCTTTATTGAAACACAATTTACATACCATACAATTTACCCAATTAAAGTCCACAATTCAAAGGTTATCAGTATAATTCACAAAGTCATGTAACCCTCATCACCACAACCAATTTCAGAACATTCTCGTCTCCACAAACAGAAACCCCACAGGCTTCAGGTTCACCCCTTCAGGTTCACCCCCACCAGCCCTCGGCAAATGTCGCCTATTAACCGTCCCGTGGGTCTGCCTCTTCCCAACACTCCCCGTGAGCAGACTCTTGAGCAGACTCGTAGAACGTGTGGCCTTCTGTCACTGGCCTCTCACTGAGCATGACGTCTCTGAGGATTGTCCACGTTGTAGCATGGACTTCGCTCCTTTTTATGGCCAAATAACACTCAGTTGGACGCATGTGTCCTGTGTTGTTTGACTGTTCTCTTGTTGATGGACACCTGCCTGTTCCCGGCTTTCTGCCATTGTAAATTACGCTGTAAATTACATTGATGAACAAGAATCCGTTTGAGTCTGTTTTCAGTTCTTGTGGGTACTTATTTAGGAGTGGAATTGCTGGCTTATATGGTAACTCCAAGCTGAGCTTGTTGAGGAACTGCCAAACCATTTCCCACAGTGCCTGTTCCATGTTACATTCCCACCAGCAATAAGTTCCAGTGTGACTACGTTGGCACCAATACTTTTAATTTTCTTGATGATGATGATGATAATGACTACAGCCATTTCTCTAATGAGTGATGATGCTAAGCATCTTTTCAAGGGTTTATTGTCCACTTGTATATATTCTTTGGGAAATGTCTAAGTCCATTGTCCATTAGGGTTGTCTTTTTGTTATTTACTCCATTTTAAAAATAGTCATTGTTTTGCCCTGGCTGGTGTAGCTCAGTGGATTGAGTGCTGGCCTGCAAACCAAAATGTCGTTAGTTCAGATTCCCAGTCAGGGCACATGCCTGGCTTGCAGGCCAGGTCCCCAGTAGGGAGCATGCCAGAGGCAACCACACACCAATGTTTCTTTCCCTCTCTTTCTCCCTCCTTTCCCCTCTGTATAAAAATAAATAAAATCTTTTTTTAAAAAAGTCATTGTTTCTGGCCCAGTTGGCCACATCTGCTAGTAAGGGCCAGATGTACCAGTCACATTTCATGTCCCCAATGCTGTGACGTCAGCAGGACAGACAAGTCTATTTTGGATGCTGCTGCTGCTGTGTTGCGTTGCTCTGTTGTCCTTAACTACGAGTTCTGCTGTTCTCACGTCATTCGGGCACTCAGCATGAAGACCGATGTTCATCTGTGTGTACCACCCACCGTAAGACAGAGCTAGTCAAAGCATAATTGTTGCTTGAAGAGAGTTAGAGCTTAGGAAAATTATGGCTGATTTTATGAAATAAAGGGTCTAATACTTCCCTTTCAATAAACTAAAATGTAGAAGAAAACACTTTAGAAATGTATGCCTACTGCACAGAAGGTTGTCAGTAATCTTTCGTAGCATTTGCAGCTTGTTCTTGATATAAAATGTGCGCGGTTCCAAAGGATTAGTATATTTATATAGGGAAAAAAGCCTCATGGATTCATCATGAGCTGGTGAGACGCCAGAGAAATGTTCCACAATGAATGGAATTGAACTGCAGCGCCCACACCACCCACCCAGCGGAAGTTACTCCTTTGACGAGCATCCCCGTGGTCCTTGCAAGGGGGGTTAAGGTGTGACCTGCATCAGAAGCACCTGGGTCCTGGTTAAGAATGCATATTCCCAGGTACCTCCCCTGCCCCCGCCCTGAATGGGACTTTCTGCAGGTGGACCCAGGAATTCCTATGCAGAGGACAGTTGACCAAACAGGGCTGTAAGATTTTTACCAGGCTGAGAATGTTTAATGTACAGAAAGAGTGATCATTTTTAAAACCATTAAATTAAATAGGCATATATTAAGAGTCTCTCCTGCAAACAGGTGCTGGAGACTTTTAAAAGAGTGTTATTAGGTTTCAATTATTTCTAGTTATTATCTGTCTATTAAGCTGAAGTGCAGCCTAGGGCTACCAATACACATTAACCTTGAAATACGACTTCCGGTATTTCCAACACATATATCCCTTAGGGGACCCTTTTCGTGTTCCCATCTGTACCCCCATCAGTGAAAGGGGAGACACAACCACCTGTTCAGTGATGGAGAGACTCTAAACTGGCACATTGATGTGACGGGATGTAGTGCAGTCATTAAGATCATGTTTACGGAGATTACACAGTAACACAATGTTTCTAATGTGGTGCCAAGGAAAGCAGTCTGCACTGGCCGCAGTTACCGCCGCTTTGTAGATGCAAACACAGACACGCCGGACATTAGGCTCCCCCAGACTCGGACGGAGGCCGTCTCTAGACGTATGGCTACGGAGGGCTTGTTTTCTCCTCCTACTGTTCAAATGCCCAGCCTTAAAGACCACACATTATTTTTATAATGTAAAAACCTTAGTAAAAGGTACATTTTATTGCCATGAATAATTATTACTGCTCAGTTCAATTTCTCTAAACGCTGCTTTAGCAGCAACCATCTCTCTTGCCTGCAGGATAGTTCACCTAATCGAAAAGCAAATAAATTGAGGGCTCAAGCCTTTTCCTGTGATCCTTCACTGGGCTGGCTTCCCGGGGGTGAATGCTGAGGGCAGTTTCTCTGAATGCTGACTTTCGATGAAATGAAGCATATCACCCAACGGAGCACCGTGCCTCCCCAAGATAAACCCAGCATTGGACAGGGTGGGCTTACGAAACAGCTTCAGGGCCCCGAGCTGCTCTCGGCTGCCTGTATAATGTGGGAACGTCACTTTCCCTCTCTCGGCCTCCACAGATACGAAAATGATGAGGTTTGACCACACCTGTGAGGTCTTTCCAGCGTTGACCATCCAGGAATCCCACCAAAGGGGTCAGCAGCCCAAGGGGATCACGGTTTTGTAGAAAACACCCTCTCGTGTGTATGGATGTGGGGGAGCATGAGGGGAGGTCAGGAGAATTTATTGGGTGATAAGAAATCACAGACAAGGGGCCCAAGGATCTGTGAGCTGTGCACTCTGGTCGGCAGGAAGAAAACAAGCTCCGTATCATCTGCAGAAGGCCATTGTTAATACTTGGGGAACGTGGCGTCCAGCGTTTTTGTATCTTCCGTGATACAAAGCCGCAACAATTAGGGTCTACATGCAGGGTCTGGCATGAATAATGGCCCTTTTTCATGACAACATTTCTTACTGCAAGATCATACGCATGTAGTTCTGTAACATGACAATAGCACAGTCAGGCACACCACATGACATTTCAAGGGAAATGGTCAAATTTCTGCCCATCTCGTGCGAGACATTCACGTGCCCGGCCAGCCGCACCTGGGCAGGCGTTCCTCCTGCCGGACCCTCAGGTTGCTTCCTTAGTGCCCCATTATGGCTCTGTTATTGTGTGGTCTTCATAAACACAGTTTTCATCACCGTATAGTATTCCGTCACACTGATATGCCACTTGAGCATCTCTCTTTATGGCATTGTTTGGAACAATGAAATGCAGAGAAAGCAATTTTCCCGCAGTAGGGGAAGGATCAGATCAATGATGGGATAGCCCAAAATACAATATTCGGCAGTCATTTAAAATTATGTGGCTCTCTACTGATGGAAAAAGTGATTTGCAACATGTTAAATAAAAAAGAAACTTATAAAAATAAACAAAATATACCTGTTTGAAACCTGTATACCTACATAGATTTTAAAAGGTTAGTAGTGATTACAGTATTTTGCCATGGCAATGAAACTTCTGCTAACATTTTCTTTTGATTTAGTTCTAATTTCTAATTTTCTATACTAAACATGCCTGATTTGTGTAATTAAAATAAAATACACAGGGTGTATCAGTCAGTGTCCTCCTGAGAAACAGAACCTCAGAAACAAAGACAGGTAAATTGGGTAGGTAGGTAGGTAGGCAGGTAGTACATGTGTGGGTGTTGTAGGCCTGAGGCAGAGTTTTTCGGAAAAACCTCAGTGTTTGCTCTCAAGGCCTCCAGCTGACTGGCTGACGTGCACCCACATAGAGAGCCATCTTTTTTACTTGAAGTCAGCTGACTGTAGGCGTTAACCACATCTCCACATTACCTTCACAGCGACACCTAGATTCGTGTTTGATGCCATAACTGGGTGCTACAGCCCAGTCAAGCAGGCATACAAAGCCAACCATCATATAGGAGAATGCTTTTCTAGTAATACAGTAAAACAAAAGACGGCAACATTTTAGCTCACTGGGATCTCAGTGGGCCTGGGACAGACAGCCACACTGACTTCTCTGCGGATTCCGCTTACGGCACCAGGGCACTTGGAAAACACTGATGGTGCCCACGAAAAACGAGACTCCGTTTTTATAGCAAATTCACTCCTCACAATTGTGTCACGTTTGATGTCGGCTTATATGCTTCTGGTGTAGTTTTATCCCTTATAATCTCTCATTTCCGTTCTCGCATTATTTGCCTTTATATCCCAAATTTTTTCCCAACCTTTTGTCATGCTCTCCATTATGTGGGTCCCCATCGCTTTTCTTCTGAAGATGACTCCTGGTCCTCATTTCTCTTGTGGGCTGGGGCCTTCAAAGTCCACCTCCCAGCTGTATCTGAACTTTCCTACCCTGCTCCCCAGGGTTGGGATCCACCAATCCCAAGCCTCCCCCTTTCCTGCTTTACATCCTGAAGGAACTAAGAAATATAATAGATTAAATAATATTAGAAATGAAAAAGGAAACACAGCTGTCAATGTAGCAGAAAATTTTTAAAAAGATAAAAAAATATTTTGAGACTTCCAGCCAAGATGGAGGCATAGGCAGACGCACTGTGTCTCCTCACACAACCAAGATAGGGACAACAACAGTTTAGAAACAGAATAACAACCAGAACTGATGGAAAATTGAACCATATGGAAATCGGACACCAAAGGAGTTAAAATAGACACGTTCATCCAGACCAGTAGGAGGGGCGGAACTGGGCAGCTGGGCGTGCATCGCAGAGCAGAGAGCACTGGGACTGGACGCGTAAGGCAACTGGGGCATACAAGGCAACCGGGCAAGACCACAGCGGGCAGACCGTGGGCGCACAGGCGGCGGCTGGCAGACCCCAGCAAGGGTTAGCAACCAGCAGAACCAGTGAGGCAGCAAGTGTGAAGCAAGGCACTGCGTGCAACCCAGGATCCCAGCGCTGGGAAATAGAGCCTTGGGGTACTGATTAAAAAGGAAAGTCCCACGGGGTGCACAAGCCGACCCACACGGGAATTGGCACCAGAGGGGCCCAGTTTGCTAGGGGGAAGTGGTGGAAGGGACTGAAGTCAAACAGAGAGAGGAGCAAGCACCATTGTTCCCTCTCGGACCCCACCCCCACATATAGCGTCACAACCCAGCAACTGGGGTGCCCTGCCCTGGTGAACACCTAAGGCTCTACCCCTTACTACATAACAGGTGTGACCAGACAAAAAAAAAAGAGAGAGAGAGAGAGAGAGAGATGGCTCAAACAGAAGAACAATTGAAAGCCCCAGAACCCATCCTTTCAAGCGACCAAGAGATAGCCAACCTATCAGATGGACAGGTCAAAGCACTGGTGATCAGGATGCTCACAGAATTGGTTGATTTTGGTCGCAAACTAGATGAAAAAATGAAGGCTACAATAAGTGAAATGAAGAAAAATGCACAGGGAACCAATGGTGATGGAATGAAAGATGGGTCTCACATCAATGGAGTGGACCAGAAGGAAGAAAAAAATAAACAAACAGAAAAG
>CM052545.1:33581830-33706369 GCA_028533065.1 Trachops cirrhosus | reverse complement strand
GGGACTGGAATGAAGTATTCCAGGTCATGAAAAACAAGGACCTACATCCCAGATTGCTCTATCCAGCAAAGCTTTCATTTAGAATGGAAGGGCAGATAAAGTGCTTTCCAGATAAGGTCAAGTTAAAGGAGTTCATCATCACCAAACCCTTATTTTATGAAA
Organism: Trachops cirrhosus; assembly: GCA_028533065.1. Classification (NCBI taxonomy): domain Eukaryota; kingdom Metazoa; phylum Chordata; class Mammalia; order Chiroptera; family Phyllostomidae; genus Trachops; species Trachops cirrhosus. The sequence goes on along the minus strand of CM052545.1, from coordinate 33,706,207 downwards.
TGTTAAAGGGACTTAGCTAAGAAAAAGAAGATAAAATATATGTATAGTAAAATGACAGCAAACTCACAATTATTAAAAACCACACCTAAAACAAAAACAAGAAGAAACTAAGCAAACAACTAGAACAGGAACAGAACCACAGAAATGGAGATCACATGGAGGGTTAGCAACAGGAGAGTGGGAGGAGGAGAGAGGGGGAAAGGTACAGAGAATAAGTAGCATAGATGGTAGGTAGAAAATAGACAGGGGGAGGGCAAGAATAGTATGGGAAATGTAGAAGCTAAAGAACTTATGACACATGGACATGAACTAAAGGGGGGAATGTGGGTGGGAGAGGGTGTGCAGGGGGGAGGGGAATGAAGGGGGGTAATGGGACAACTGTAATAGCATAATCAATAAAATATATTTTAAAAAATTAAAAAATATTTTGAACAAATTTAAGTCAAAAAACTAGTTAAAATGGACTAATTCCTTTAAAAAGTGGAGTCTACCAAAACTAATAAGAAAGAGAAAACCTGAATTTTCCTGTAGCCAGTTAACAATCTGAATCAATAGTTAAAAATCTTTCCACAAAGAAGCATAGAGGGCGTTAATGGAAAAGCCTACGAATCACTTTTTAAAAGGACAAATTTCAGTCTTACCCAAATGCTTACCCAAAAGAAAGAGTAAGAAATACTTCCCTATCCTTTTATAATTAGTGCTTATCCTTTTATAAGGTGCCTATCCTTTTATAATTAGTATAACTTAGTCTATCTAACCTCAAGTATCAAACACCAGACAAGGAAAGTATGAAAAAGGAAAGTTAAAAGCCAGTCTCACTCACATAAATGCAATATAGGAGGAGGGCCATTCAGCAAAGTCCACGCTCTCCTTTTTCTGGGCACCAGGACCGCTTTCTCCAGCCTCCCTGCAGTCAGTGTGGCCGGGGCATTACTTTCACACCAATGGCACGTGAGCAGAGTGATGTGTGCAAGCTCTGGCCAAGGACTTTACCAGGCACTCACACTCCCCTATACTCTCTTTCCCTTCCTGCTGGCCGAGTACGGAGGACCGGGAGGCCCTAGAGAATTGTGGGTCCTTCCACGAGACAGAAAACCCTGATTCCCACCAACTGGATTATCAATGAACAAGAAATAAACTTTGGTTGTGTAAAACCATGGGAAAATTTGGGGGGATTATCTGTTACAGCAGCTGGCATTTTCATTAATCACACTGGGCCATACAGTGTATTAGAATTACACTGACTTCGCAGAGATTGATCATTTGAAGTGGGTGCTACCATCATAAAACCGAAAATATGTCACCATAACTTGGCAGTAGAGGAGCAAGTTTCGAGAAAACAGATTTCATAGGCCAAACCAACATTCGGTAAAACCGTCACCTGTGATAACTGGAAGGTAGACCGTGTGCCCATTCAAGCCTATAGCCAGAAGGGAAACGGTTGGACAAGCCCGTGTTCGGGTGTCAGTCTTCATTTGCTGCATTCAGATCTCACGAGAAAGAGTTGAGCCCAGACAGCAATGCCTGGTTTGAGAACAGAGACCAGAAAATAGCACAGAAGCTTGGGTTAAAAAAAGCCGAACCAGGAATCTAACCCTAGGAGCTTCACTAACTCACCCAGGTTTCCTAATCACTCAGAGGGACTCAGCACTGCAGCAAAGGTCAGGCTAGGAATGTCACCATCCACTCAGCACAATTGCTTCCACAGCCTCCAGGTAGCTCCCATCAAGTTGAAAAAGGGAGAGGCTTGAGGGTGGAGAAACAAACAAATACAGTAAGCCTGAGAATTATGTTGACAGCAAGCTGCCCAACACACGTGGTGAGCACCTGAAATATGGCTGGCTGGAATTTAGATGTGCAGAAAGAGCAGAACCAACACCTGATTTCGGACACAGTGAGAAAGAAAGGTAAAACATCTCATTAGCAATTTTTATGTCGGTTACACATTGAAATGATCTTAGAGTTGCATTGCCACCAGGAAAAAAAAAATCATGCCTGAACTCAAGATGCTGTGACTGTAAAACAAACTTCAGACCTCCAAACCTCCATCAGCAAGAAATTCGCACACACGTGATTTCGTTCCTGGGCTGTCACACAATTCTTAAGAAGGTAAAACTCCCAGATTGTGTACTACAACATCTATGATTAGTCACCTTTGATTCCGACTGAAAGCATCTAAAGCACATGAAGAAATTAACGCGATTTAAAAGATGGAGTACCCAAAACACATTTTATTCTTACCAATCAAATTCAAACCAACAGACTCAATAAGAATACTTTAAGAAGACAATTCCTTATAGTCTGGGATCTCGAGAAGCTAAAGTTTTTAAATAAAATGTAAATATGCTTGCAGGAGAATTTTACCAGCAGGCGAGGATAAAGGGCTTTTAGAGTGGCCCAAGTCATAACCCTTTGGTACACAGTTACTTCTGAAAAACACGTCAGTTAAAATACTAAACTGGTTTCTACGCACCAGCGTCTGGGCTGGCGGTACAGCCACCTGTGAGAACTGACAACCTGTTTTCTGTCAGAAGTACCTTCACTCTGGAGCAGGGCTTCCTGACAGCCGTCCTCGCGGAGTTCCATCGACCAGGGCTGGAGGAAGCGCCGTCCCAGCAGGTGCACAAGCAGCACGTGGTGCTGTGCAGGGGAGGGGCTGTCAGAGACCCTGGCAGGGTGCCCTCGCCCGCGCCCTGAGCCCAGCAGGAACCACACACTTTTTAGTGGGGGTGCCCAGTGGTCAGCCGGGGTGACGTGCTGTGTGAGCTGAAATCCTTCACGGCCTCACGAGGAAGCCCTGTGAGCTGCTGCTTTTAAAGAGCCTGAGTTCCTTTACCCAGCCATGTGGAGTTGTTGTATCAAAGCATGCTGCATGGAAATGGCTTTCACGTATTTTGGAATTTTCCATTAAATAATTTGCTCTTTCCAGAAAAAAATGGGGGTGGCTGCTGTTTCCCCAGCTCCTTGGGCCTGGCCCTCCGCCTGGCCGGCATCCGTACGCTGGCTGGCTCTGTCCTCGGGCACAGGTGTGGGCCCTTTGGAGCATCCTGAGGGTCTGATAGGCAGGTGGAAGCCCAGGTGTCTCCCAGAATACCTTGCTTTCTCTAAGTTCCTGGTGCTTGTTGCTGGGGTGCATCTTACAATCATAGTCAGAACCACGAGAGCCCGTCTGGCCGCAATATTGGTCCCGAAAGGGAAAATGTCTCTTGGGGCTCCCCGTGAAAGGATTAATTATGTTTTTTAACGTGACTTTAAAAGCATGCACCTATTTGGTGTTGCAAACGTCCAGTGTGGTAAACACAGGAAGAACCTAGGTGTGAGTGGCAGCAGTATGATGATTCCTGCCCTGGAGTGTCGTACTGTTTGAACTTGAGTTCTAAACTAACAGTAGTAAAATGTAACAGTATTCCTTTGTAGGCTCGGTCTCGGGGCTTCAGGGACCAGAGTGCACATTTAATCCTAAAGTGCTGGCAGGTGCTCCTCCTGGAACACAGTCAGGTGACTGTGTCTGTGTTCCGGGACCCGGGCTCTGGTGACGTCAGTGCTGTTTCGTGGTCAACATTCAGATGTTGACCTCGTTACCCTAAAAATAACGATGAAGGTGGGAGGCACGAGCTTTTATTTGAGATACAAAAAGAATTGTAATTCAGAAACCCAAATAGCATTCTGATTAGGGGGTGAAGGCCAGCAATGTTTGTAAGCAAGGAAAGGGCAAAAGTCGCCTGAATAGAAGGAAGGAATTTCTGTTGGTGTTAATAAATCAAGGAAGGACTTTTTACAGGTGCAAATAAGCTAAGTTATCCTTTAGCTATGCTGCTGTTAAAGAATGTCTTTAATGTTTAGCCCAGTAGCCAGAACGTCTGCTTCCCTGTTAGCTCTGCAAACAGGTGTTCGGGACACATCGCTGCCTTGGCCCAGTCCGAAGGTCACCTTGCTCAGTGTGAACGTTCCAAAGGTTTGAGGACGAAGACCTGCAAGGCAGGGCCTCTGGGATGGCAGCACTGACTCCATTTTGAAGGGGCTTGTTTATATTATTTTTCACAGCCCTTATGTCTAAAAACCACTGAGATTGTTATTGAATTAAAATAGACTTTATTTTTTAGAGCAGTTTTAGGTTCACAGCAAAATTGAGAGGAAGGTATGGAGATTTCCCATATACCCCTGCCCCACCACATGCATTGCACAGCCTCCCCCACCGTCAGCACCCCCCACCAGGTGGTGCGCTGGCCACAGCTGATGAACCTGCACTGGCTCATCATCACCACCCAGAGTCCAGAGTCTGGGCCAGGCTGCACTCTTGTTGTACATCGATGGGCTTGGGGAAAATGTATGACACGTATCCACTCTAAAGCATCACCCAGAACAGTTTCACTGCCACAGAAATCCTCTCCACTCTGCCTACTCATCCCTGCCCCCTAACCCTTGGCGCCCCCTGATCTTTTCACTGTCTCCACAGCTGTGGCTCTTCCAGAACGCCATGCAGTTGGAATCAGAGTAAGCCGTCTTTTCCAACAGGCTTCTCTCACTCAGCCACATGCACTTAAGGTTCTTCCGTGTCTTTTCATGGCCTGATAGCTCATCTCTTTTTAGCACTGAGCAGTATTCCACTGTCTGGATGTGCCACAGTTTATCTATCCATTCACCTACTGAAGGACGTCTCCGTTGCCTCCAAGCTTGGGCAATTATGCAGACAGCTGCTGTGAACATCCTTGGGCAGGTTTTTGCATGGACATGAGTAAAACCAAGCAGTACCATTGCTAAATCATAGGGTAAGCATATCTTTAGTTTGTAAAAAAAAAAAAAAGAAAAGAAAACTTTCAAACTGTCCTAAGTATAATTTAAAAACACAGTCAAATGGTGGGCTGGGATGGGAGTAAAAGATAGAAAATTGTACTTGAACAACAATTAAAAGAAAATTTAAAAAAAAGAAATTGATGAGATTGCTGAGGGCTATAGGTAAGAAACCTTGTGTTCTAGTTTAGGTGCTATTACCCACTAGAAATGTACAATTTAGAAAATCATGCCTCAGTTTTCTCATTTGTAAAATGGTGCCAATTATACTACCAAACATGGCTGATGTAAAAGTCAAACAAGATTATACAAAGTAGTACTTTGTAAGTGGCAAGTAAATGTTAGTTATCAATTTGGACAATCTTATAAGACAATTCTGCATTCTTTTATCTTTTTAAAGATTTTATTTATTTATTTTTAGAGAGAGGAAAGGGAGGAGAGAGAGGGAGAGAAATATTGATCAGTTGCCTTTCACATGCCCCCAACTGTGGACATGGCCTGCAACCCAGGCATGTGCCCGGACTGGAAATCGAACCAGTGACCTTTCAGTTTGCAGGCTGGTGTGCAATCCACTGAGCCACACCAGCCAGGGGTCTGCATTTCTTTCAAAAATAATTCAGCTATCAACTAAATTATTATAAATGGCATCTTAAGTCCTAAGAATTTTTAACAATATCAATTTAAGAGAATATTTTAAATTAAAAACTAACTTTTATAAGAGAAAAAAATACAGTCAAATGAAATCTCTTTTTGGAACGAAATATAGCCAAAACAGGTCTGCAAACTCCCAGCAGGGCTTGTACACGAGACCCAGACCGGAGTACGTGGAGGTGCGTCCACGCAGGTTAAAGCCTCTGCCACTGAGTCAGCTCCCACGACAATGAACAGGAATATCACCCGAAGCCGCAGAATTGGAGACCGTTCCAGGATTTCCTGAAACTGTCATTCTTCAGGGCAGAAGGCAAAATAATTAGATATGTTTTCTCGTAGGAACACCCCAAGGAGAAACGGACACACTCAGCAGGCATCTCTCTCTTTTCTGTTCCCGAGGCAAGAACAGCCTGTGTCAGGGAAGATGCTGAAATCCTCACTCAGATGTTTTCAGGATATACTGTTATATATGAAGTTGATTCAGCAGCTAAATGAATGTGCCCTGGCCTTTGCCTCCTAGTGCCTTAAGGATGTTGTGGGTGCCATCAAAGTGAAGGACAGAAACACCCCACGGAAATCCAGACCTACAGCAGCTGCTCTGTCCAGACCTCCAACTAAAGCACATCTCAAACCATCATCAGCTCGGCTGTGTACAGGCGAGTTGTACATCTCAAACCGGTGCTTCTGTTTAGCAGAACTCATGATGTATCTCAACAATGGACTATTAAAAAGCTAAATTAGGTTATGAATAATTTGAACGATGCAGGAAATCTAGACATGCTTAACCAAAATGCCAAAAATTGTTATATGGCTGTGTTTGAGGCCATATATAACAAGTGTACGTTTTCCACTTTAAGCAACTGCAAAAAATTGAATTTTTAATAAAACATCAAATTCATTCTCATAGCCCATAAGTTCTTTCTATGAGAGCGATCATTGGCTCCAGCCTCAGTTTCAGCTGAATGTTGCAGTTTTGCCCCTGGCCCTTTGGAGATCAACCATAATGAATATTCGGCTCACCTCAATGGAGTTCACTTAATCACAGCACCCATTCTCCTGGGGTTTTGATTTCCAAGTTAGTTCAACACAACAGAGCAGGTTATAAACAGCCAGAGACTCTGAAAGGGGCCCAGATGCCCAGAGTTCCAGCCTGCGCTTTCTTTCCTGTGGTGCCCATGGAGAGCAGGGCTCGCGGGGGGCCCCAGGGCATCCAGACTGGTTCCTCTCTCTCCCCTGCACCAGTGAGGCCCTTTGGCAAAGCAGCCGTGATGCTGCAGAGGCTGACACTGGGCTTTCGAGACCCAGACACACAAACAAAACACGAACTCTCTCCGCCGTAAAGCAGGCGGGAATGGATCAGACATGCTGGGGCGAAGGCTGCTGGGTGCACTGGATTCTCCGTGGGCTGCTTTTGAGTTTCCTGAAATTGGGAGATTTTGTTCCTCGGAGGAACTGTGTGCACACGTGGTTGGACAATTTCTCCCACAAAAATAAAACCAAGGATAAATGGGGTTTAGATACTAACTGAATCTTCTGAGTCTCTTCCTCAGTTAAGACAATGAAACTTGATTAAGTGAAAGAAATTGCATGAGTCACCATCCGGGCAGAATGAGAGGTGATGTTGTTCAGCGGCGTTCATTTGTATTTATTTTTTATTTCCCTGGTCACTTTAACCTGTGACCCTTTGCTTTGCAGGCCAGGATGCTCCAGACCCCACCACCCCAAGGGGAACAGGGTTGTGGAGAAACTAGAGGAAGAATAAAATGCCTTGCCTTTAGGTTCAGAAAACCGCAGCTGAATTCTGCTCCCACTGAGATTCACCCTCCCTGCCAAAACCACCTTCATGTAGGCAAAACACATAAAAAATGGTTTTCAAGACTGTGGACATTGGGCAGGGAAGGACTGTGATTGCTGAGACAGGAAATAAACAAGGCGAGCCCTCCGGCTGCCCCAGGTGGCAAGGCCTTGAGAGAGTGTCCAAGGCTCGATGCAGGGAGGGCAGCCAGGCGGAACCCCGAAGACTCCCGAGATTGGGAAGACACATCTGGGAACCTAGAGGGACAAGGAGGCTGGAGTGGGCAGGGCAGAGAGCTGCACAGGCAGAGGGAGCTCTGGAGGTCTGCAGAGGGTCATCTCCAAGGATTCAACGGAACGCCGGTGGCACACGTGAGAAAACTACTCGGGGCAGGAACAGCCCCCCTGACCACACTGGAGGGAACAGTGCCGGTAATCACCCGGGGCCAGGGACCTCCGGGAAGTCAGCCGCTGAAACGCAACAGCCAGCATTCAGATGATGGGGCAGCCCCGATTCAGTCCCCATTTCTAATCATGACTTTTAAAGGAGGCTGTGCCCCAGAAAGAAGAATTCGTAGCCTGGGCACGAAGGGGCGGTGTCACTTGATAGCACACTCAGTGACCTGCAGGGGAACCTGGGCTCCCTGCCCTCACCACTCTGGGCTCTGCAAGCCATGGGTCCCAAGAGGAGAACACCTCTTCTAGTGGACATGGCGAGATTCTTGTTGAGGTTTAAGCTGTGGTTGCCACCCATGCACTTCAGCTCCTTGAGCCCAGGTACCCCAGTGGCACTGTCCTAGCAGAGCTAATTGACAGTGACTGTCAAAAGAAGGTGGGGCTGCTGTGACAAATCGGGGTTAGGAAGGGTCCACTCGAGTGACTCTTGGCACTTCATTGTCCAATTTGGACAGAAAATGGACAATGCAGGGAACCCTGCTGAGAAGGGCTTGGTGACAGGGCTCGTCTGTGCTCCGTGGTAAGAGTCTGAGTTACGGCCACCAAATTAGGCACTGGGACCAGCAAAGGTGCTAACAGGTTGGGGGCATCAGAACGCAGAGCAGAGGAGGGAGACATGGCTGAGTATCAGTGTGGCCCAGAGGTGGATATTGTAGTTCATCCCTCAGATCTTCCTCTTGCAAACGTCCCCCCAGAGGAAATGTGCCCACGCGCCCCGGAGTAGCTGCTGCCAGAAAACCGATGGGGAAGCAGATTCAGGCAACATAATGGACCGCAGGGGACACTGTAGTGTGCCCAGATCTGCAGCTATGTGGGGGGCTGGCTACAGGCAGATGGCCTTCAGAGGTGAGCCCCTTACGGGACTGCCTCAGCTGCAGCGAGCTGCCTGGCCCAAGATCACAAGGCTTTCCAGGGCAGCCAGCACCCACTGACTGGTCCCAACGAGGGAACATGCCCAACTTCAGACAAGTCTGGAGGCGTATCCTACTAGCTCCGGAGCTTTCTGTGAGGTCGGCCGAAGCGGTCATTGGGCCTGCATCATCACAGCTGGACATCTTCCTGTCCACTCCTGCTTCTGTCCCCTCCCTTCCAGGGTACTGATCCCAAGGGCCCTCCTTGGCAAACACCCTGCGTCTCACGGCCTGCTCCCCAGGCACCGAGGCTGCACAGCTAAGAGCGGAGGTTCGGGTCTTCAGTGCAGACACCGTGGGTTCAGAGGCTCACCTGTGACCACTGTCTCTGAGCCCCACCTCAGCTGGGAATGGAGAAGCAGCCCTCGGAGGAGGCAGTGGGGGAGGCCAGTAACTAACTTTAAGTCTAAAAGGACTGAGAAATCATTGAAGGGGCTGAGGTTTTCAGAAGTGGCTTGACTAAATTTTGATGAGGTAAATGAAGCTTGAGATAGAAATTATGGAGAAACAATTAAGGGTTTCCTTTTGCATATCTGAGTCTTAGAAATCATATTTTACACCAGTGAGATTTCACTATCAGAATTAAAGAAACAATCAAAATGATAGTGCTTATACGGTAACATAATTATTTCTGTATTTTCCCAGGAGCTATCTAGTATGTCAGTCTGAAAAAACCTTCTGTGTCCCAAAGAGCAAGGCATGGAGCCAGAGAGAAAATAACCACAAGCCGTCCAATTCGGAGTCATTCTTGGTCCTCTGTGGTAGGAGGACTAAAACAATGACCCCAAAAGATATTCACATGGAACCTCTGTCACCTTATTTGCAAAAAGGGTTTTTTGCAGATGTAATTAAGGTAAGGATCTACCTTACTAAGGTAAGGATGAGGATTATCCAGGTGGGCCATAAGTGTCCTTAAAAGAGGGGGAGCCCTGCCCTGGCTGGTGTGGCTCAGTGGATTGAGCGTCATCCTGAGAAACGAAAGATTGCCGGTTTGACTCCCTGTCAGGGCGCATGCCTGGGTTGCTGCCCAGATCCCCAGTAGGGGGCACGTGAGAGGCAACCAACTGATGTATCTCTCACACATCAGTGTTTCTCCCCCTCTCTTTCTCACTCCCTTGCCCTCTCTCTAAAAATAAATAAATAAAATCTTGAGAGAGAGAGCGAGCACCCTGCCACATGGCTCAGTTGGCTGGAACATCATCCATGAACTGACAAGGTTGGGCTGCCTGCTCGATGTCCAGTCAGGGGGTGCATGGGGTGGGGGGACAAATCCATGTTTCTCTCTCTCTCTGTCTCACCATCCCCCATTTCATCTCTCTCTAAAAATCAATGGAAGCATGTCCTTCGGTGAGGATTACAAGAAAAAGAAAGAAAGAGGGACAGGGAGATTTGAGAGAGACAGGAGAGGGAGAGAGAAGACACAGACACTGGGAGGACAGGCAGGTGGAGGCGGAGGCAGAGGCTGGGGACGCAGCCCCAGGGGTGCAGGAGGAGGCGGGGGACGCGCTCTCTGCCAGGGCCCGGGGAGCACTGCCCTGGCTGACCTCAGACTCCCAGCCTCCAGAACTGTGAGGGGATAAATTCCTGTTGTTTTAGGCCACCAAGCTTTCAGTAGTTTGTTACAGCAGCTGCAAGACACCAGCACATCCTCCCTCCTTCTGCATCAGAACACGTCCTTGGCTGTTGGTGAAGCATACAGCTGTAAATTCCTCAACTGGCCAAAGACACCGTTGGAATAGCAGGATGTCCTTCGGGTATAAGCACCATGGATACAATCACTGTGTAAAAATTGCACACAGCTGAAGACACAGCGGTATTGATCTGCCCGTGGATATGAATTACAGCTCCTTTCCTGAGAGGGGACACAGTGGCATGTGATGCATAGATTTTTGCATCCTGGGCCTGTTTCAGCCAGATCTAGCTCAAGGTCAAACAACCTAAGACCCACAGACACTGTCTGAGATCCAGAGAATTGATCTCTCTGGTGTTCTAATCATTCAATCAAAAGCACATCATTTATTATTCCATGATGTGCAACCCATTAATGCCAAGTGGGGAATCGGACCTTCACTTTGATCCCTCTTCTTAGTGTAGAAAGAATGCTGACGCGCTGGTAAGGGTATCTGGAAACGGAAGAGGACACCCAGAAAGAAAGCCAAGGAATGATATTGTTCTCTGACTTAGAGCAACAAGGAGACTCATTTCACAATACGCTCACTTTGACAGCGTCATTGTACAGAGAGCCTATTGTTGTCTCTCCCTCCAGGAGCAGACAGAAAGACTCGGCCTTATCTGTCAGCGCCCAGGAACCTCTCAGGGGTTGCTTGTGCCCCAAAGTTCTGCATCTTGTCTCTGGTGAGTATGGGGGCAGGTGGAGGTAGGAGTGAAATACTGAATAAGGAATGAGTTTTAAAAGGCCTTAGAGAAAACTCCCAAGTGATGGCAAATTATTTAGTCCAAAGGCTTGAAAGGGAGCAGGCAGGAGTAAGTGGAGGTGGCCGTCTCCCAAGTGGGAGGAATCCGGTCACGTGCAGAGGGGAATTTCACGCTAGAGAAAGCGTACACAAAGCTAAGGACACAGGATGGGGTAGGAGGATGCTTTGGAAATGTACAAAATGTAAAGACCTCTTTGGAGAGAAGTAATCGTGGAAATAAATACTCTGCCTTTCTAATATCTGAGGACTGCCCCATATGTCCCGGATCTGCCTCAACCCATCAGGTCAGTATGGGTCTGAAGTTGAAAAGGATTCTTTAGAACCCCTAATGATACTGTGAGTAAGGTTCCATTCACATTTTATGTAATGCACTATTAGTTGGGTATATCGAAACCACTGCAGTGAAATAAGCGGAATGGTGAGCTACAAAATCAGAGTGCAGAAAATTTAGGTTATGAAGAAAGACTATGTTGAAACCTAGTCTCCTGTGTGATACACTATGCACTGGAGACTTCTGCTTCCGGGAAGGCGGAGTAAACATTCTTTTCCCTGCCCCTCCTGCTGAGGACGACGAACACTCTGGACATTTCAACGTGAAACCAACAGAGGAGGACTGAAAGGTGGAGGAAACATGGCTGACCGTGTAGGGCCTTCGGCTCCCACAGGACCTGGTAGTGAGCGCCCTGGGTTTTCTCTGGCCTCACAGGTCACAGACGTGAGCTAAGAAGCTGCCAACTCAGAAACACAAATGAGTGCAGGCAAAAAAAAGAAAGCACAACAAAAACAAAAGCTTACTCTCCCTAGCAAAACAAGTGTGGTGGCGGCGAAGCAGAAAAGGGTCAGCTTAGCCAAATGGGAGGCATTTAGACACCACCAGCTCTACCCCAGGCAAACAGGATGGGAAGAAATTGTGGCCCCGTCCCCGCCGTGCCAGCAAAGGCCCTGTGCAGAGCCGGATCTCCACCTTTCCAGGCTGTAACAAGGCACTTCAGCAGGCCCCCTCCAGTCACAGCGTCAAAGAGGGGTGAGTACGGACCTGGGTGTTCACCCCCCTGTGGCGTCAGTGGGGACCACCCTGGGAGTCTAGGCTTCCACGCCTCCCTGGCAGTGAGGAGGCCCCGCTCCCCTCCTCTGCAGTGGCGCCAGAGGTTGCCTGCTGGAGAGTGGGGACTTTCACCACCACACAGCAGTAACAAGAGGGACCCCCGGCCCCCGCCTGACGTGTCAGGGGAGACCCCGTGGGAGCAAGCAAGAGCACCCAACCCTCCCTCTGTCCAGCAGTCAGGAGGGAGCCGCCCCTGAGGTGTCAGCAGAGGCTGAGGGGTGTCCCCACTTCACCTCCACCCGGCAACACCGAGGCAGCCTGTCCCCTTCTCCTGGAGCCGTGGTGTCTGAGGAAGCCAGCACAGGCACCTTTAAAAAGACCCGGAGTTTTATAACGTAATACACGAAATGTCCAGGTTTCAGTCAAAATCACACGTCGTACTGAACCCAAAGATCTCAAACTGAATAAAAACTGAAAATCAATAGACGACCACACTGTGACAACAGAGATTTAAAAATTACCCGACCAAGATTTGGGGAAAATTAGCATAAAAGTGTTTCAATAAACATTAAAAAGATATTTTAAACACTAAAAACTTTGGAAGTCTCAGCAAAGAAATAGAAGAGATTGAGAAGAACCTAATGGAAATTTTAGACCTGAAAAATGAAATAACTAAATACGAAATCGAGTTGAGGGGGAATGTACTACTACAGACGGAGAACCCGTGCCCTGGACCCTGCAGCTGCTGGCACTCCATGTGCGCCTGCCCTCTAGGCACCCCCCGCCCCCCCCCGCCACGTGCACCTGCCCTCCACACTCCACACCCTGGCTCCGCAGCCACACCCAGAGCCCGTGCACCTGCGTGGACACGGCCCCTGGCGCCACGGCCCACCACGTGCCTTCTTTCCCTAAAATTCCACTTTGGAGAACAGCCTCCAAGAACACCCAAAGAGGAAAAAAAGATAACTTTTACAAAGAGGTTCACAAAGGTTTCATGTAGAAAATTAAAAGTTTGGAAAGAACTCACGCCCCTGCAGCGGGTACTACCTCTTCCCCCCAAGTTAAGGAAATGGTAGTAAATCAATATTCTAGGTTATTCTGAAGCTACAACTAAAGGCAAGTAGATAAATGATTTTAACTCACAGAAGTGTGTTTGAAAAAAAATAAGTGATAAAAGCAAGACATGTGATGGTACCTGCAGAGATGGCATCTGTGCAGACACGGATCAGCCCGCCCTGGCGGACCCACGGTGAGCCTGGGCCAGCAGTGAGAAACGCTTCCTTCCTCAGCTCTTTAATCTGTTGCTTAATTTTTTTTAAGATGGAAAGGCGAAGAAGTTGTCCCAACACGTGCAGGGGGGCAGCCACTTTTTTAACTATGTCTTTGCCATAGCTGTAAGTGTAGAGTCCCTCACCACCTTGCAAATAGTAAATTTACCAACTTTCATATAAGCAGAACACGGACAAGGGGGCAGGGGTGTACCTCCCATTCGTAAACCTTGGTGGTTTTCCTCTTGATGGTTCTGGAATCCCACCCCTGCCCCCCAGTCTGTATTCTGGGGGCAAGCTCCAGTGGGCACTGTCCCAGGAGCCCTGAGCAAACCCCAAAGCCCCAAATTCTGGACTGAGACTCTTTCTCGCTATTTTCCACAAAACCCTCTCCTCTCTCCAAAAAATATCCAAGAGAAAGAAACGTAAATGGGATACCTTACATAAGAGTAAGAGTTTTCCCAAATATTTTTTCCCTTGTGTAGAGATAAGGGGACCTTTGAGAATCTGAATTCTGAGTCTGAATTTTGACTTGGTTTGACCCAGGGTCAAGATTTCTGAATTGGCTCTGGACCAAGTTATTTAAGCCTCCGTTTCTTTGTCTGCAAAATGAGGATACCACTCTCAACCTGATGGGGAAGGGTGGGTATAAACGTGTAAAAGACTTGGCACCATGAAGAAGAACCAATAAATCCTGTCTCCACCCCAGCCCTCCCCCTCTGCTCCTCTCTGCAGTCCCTAATCCAGTGTTCAGAACTTAGCTCCTCAACCACGTTTCATTCAATAGATATTTTTGATTCTCGGAGGGGACAAAGAACCTGGAGACAGTCTGCTTTCCAGAAACACCTCTATTTCTTTAAAAGCCCCATATGAAGGAAACCATAGCCTAAAACAATGGCAATAATAATAATAATAATAATAACAAGTCTTCTGCAGAATAAGGCAGGACATAAATGAGCACACTTTCCACCTTTCATACACTTTGCCAAGAGAAGGTGCCTGCCAAGTACCGGGGACTGGTCTCTACCAACCTCCTCACCCAGAAGAACCTGGACCAGGAATCCAGGGAGCTGAGTTAGAGTCCTGGATCTAGTGTGGGCAGATCGCCAGTGAGGCTCAACCTTCATCGTCCCAATCACTGGACTCTGACATCTCTCTGCTCCCCCAATTCACCTGGACTCATTCTTCCCAAACACACTCTTCATCCTCTCTTCCCGAAGAACCTTCTCTGACTCCTCTCCCCTGATTTCTAAAGAAATTCTACCATATGCCCTTCACACAGTTCTATGGCCAGCCTCACCTCCTTGTCCCACCCTCTCCACGAGCCCCTCCAGTTTGTGGGCCCATTCCTGGCCCTCCCTCTCCAGCCATACTCACTCCTACTGAAGCCTTGGCTCTTGCTTCTCTCCCCTTCTTTTCCAGGCAAACCAAGTGTGCCTTCAAGGCCGATTGTATTATTCTCAGAAGGCTTTCCAAACTACTGCGACTCCCCTCTTTCCCAGCTCTGTGTACCCGAAAACGCCCTGGACCCCTGTTTCACTGAATGGTTACTGATTTTGCTCAGGCGTCACCACTTACTGCCACACCACCCCAGGACCCAGAGTGTTCACGGACACAGGGTCCTGGGGGTGGAAAGCTCCCCCACAGAATAAACTAGTAAACGAGGCCTGGGGGCTTTTCCTGAAAGGAGAATTAGAGGATTTGTTTGAAGACTTCTTTTCACTTAAAAACATACAGAGATGTTAGCTTGAGGCTCCTTTCTGAAACCAAGAAATGTACGAATATCTTTTTAGAAGGCAAACATTTCATTTTTATGGATTACGTCTGATAATCTAGAAGAGATAGAAACTTAGTGTAGGATATTTGAACTAGTCTCTCTTGTATTAACCATCGGCAATGGTCTCCACAGATGCTGGGGCACTGCTGAGCCTCAGGGAGGGTGAGGAAGGCAGGTCAAAGGTCAGCGACAAAAGGTCACTAAACACCCACACACTGATTAAAATAAATTCTGGAAATCGACTTCATAATGTCATCATAAAGCAGGTTGTATTTTCCTTGTGGAAACCATATTATAATTGGATATTGATTGAGCACCATTGACATACCACAAAAGTAAAGATGTAGCATCTATAAAATAGTTCTGTGATCATTTACAAGAAAAAAATTTATGTAAGAATTGGCAAAAATATATCATAAATATATTATATCTGCTGATAAAAGGAGGGTTCCATTACACACTCATAAACACATGAATGTACAATTCTACCATGTCATAAATTTTTATCTACAACACACTAGTCATAATCCTTGCAAACATTGAATGGATACGATTTTCCCTTGCTTCTTGGTATTTGGACAAGTTCTGAGAGGATGCTTCGGCTATTCCAGGTTTCCCAAAGAGTTCATTGGAAGAGTTTGAACAGAGGTAGCAAATAGAAGTATTCGAAACAATCCGCAGAGCTTTGCAGGTGCGGAGCTGAGCGGTGGGGGCGGCAAAGGAAGTGTGAAAGCCAGAGAGATTGCTCCATAATTATTTTGGAAGGAGAAGAGAAAGTCAGGAGTCGTCCAAACTTCAGTACAATTTTTGGTGGTAGGTGAGGATGAGGGGTATCATACGGGTGGTAGCAACAGATACTGAGATGACGATGCTCCACTGTCTCTTCGCGGTGGTGAATTTTACTCACCTCCCATTCGGCTCAGCTCTGGCACCCAGTTGTTGGGACAAACACAAGCCTAGACGTTTCTGTGAAGCTGTTTCTTAGATGTGATTATGTTGAAGACAGTGGACTTTGAGGAAAGCAGATTGCCTGTGATAATGTGAGCAGACCTCCTCCAATCAGGTGAAGGCCCGAAGAGTAAAGGGTGAAGTTTTCTAGAGAAGAAGGAATTCTGTCCAAGACTGCAGCATAGGAACTCTGCCTGAGTTTCCAGCATGCTGCCGGGTAGATAGAATCTGGACTCAAGGCTGCAACACCAGCTCTTACCTGAATCTTCAGCATGCCGGCCTACCCTGCAGATTTGAGACTTGTCAGCTCCCACAATGTCACATAAGCCCCTTCCTTAAAATAAATCTAGATACACGGATGGATGGATGGATGGATGGATGGATGGATGGATGGGTGGATGGATGGGTGGGTGGATGGGTGGATGGGTGGATGGGTGGATGGATGGTTGAATGGATGGGTGGATGAGTGGATGCATGGATGGACGGATAGATATAATATTCTGTTTGTTCTCTTTCTCTGAAGAACTTTGACTAATACCCTCTTCTAGCACTAGTGGTCTAAGATGGGAACAAGTTGTGCAAAAAAGGGCCTGGACAGCAGAGAAGCTGCCACAAATGAAAAAAAGCACAGCCAAAACTCCAGCTCACTCCATCCATTGGTCACTTTTCCAAATGCAGAAAGAGACTTCTGAGGTTACTGGACAGTGCTGGACAGCGCAGTTTTTAGAAATAAGACCCATCAGTTCAGAATCATTGCCCTAGGAGACAATCAGCAAAATCACACAAGGCTTGCAAAATCCAGAATGAAACCACAGGCATTTTTTGTGAATTGATCAGATGAACTGAGAAATGAGGCCAAGACACCTGGATATTGTCACTAGAAGACCCTCTCAGAGAGATTTCCAAAGTCCTCCCTAGGGCTGTGCACCAGGGACCATCAGATAAACGCTTCACTATCCACCATGTGGTTTAGGGTGGGAGCGAGGGCTCCAGAGCCAGAGAACATGGTCCCACCCCTTCCTGGCCTTGGAAAGGGATGAGGGAAGCCCTGTGCTCCCATTTGTAAAATGAAGGTTATTACCAGGCTTCCAGGGTGACAGAGACACTATATGAGTAGAATGTGAATCCAGACACTCACATAATTCACCGCTATTACCGAGACAACTCCTAGGAACCCTCGCACAGAGAAAACAATCCCCATCGTCGCACCTGCGTGAGGCCCAGTGGAGAGATCACCAGAATAGTGAGGGGGTCCCCAGAATTGTGAGGAGGAGCCCTTTTTACATTCCCAAGAGCAGACACCTGAGGGGAAAAATTTGGCCAAGAGACAGTGATGGACAGTGAAGTTTTGAGGAAGAGGAAACTGGATTCTGGCAGGTGAAGCATCTCAGAAGGGTGTGTTGCCATGGTACCCCCCAAACTAGGGACCCCACATCCTTAGAAAGGAGGAGAGAGGGACTCAGCAGGCTCCGTGATAATAAGAAGGCACTTTACAATTATTACCTCATTTGATTCTCACCATGATCCTCTGAAGTGTAATTAGACTATCTTTACTTTTTTTTCTTGATAAAGAAATTGTGGCTTCGAGAGTTGAGACTTGGCGAAAATGAGACCGTAAGAGGGGCCCTGGGAAGCACACACCGGCACGTGTGACTCCACACCGGCCCCCTCTCTACAACACCCACGTCTCCTCATCCCCAACACCACGACGTCCTGTGCTGTGCTGGCAGTGGGGTGAGTGTTGGGATACAACGACAAAGGGGATGGACAAGGCTCTACAATAACATGCAGACAACAGTGACCTGATGAGCAGTTTTTTAATTAAAGGGTACTTTGGGAGAATGACAGAGAGTGAACAAAACATCCCACTCTCTCAGACCTCTTGCCTAACAAGAAAGACAGACATTAAACAAGCACCACTGTGAGAAGTCTCACAAAGGAGAGAGGCAGAATGTTACAGGAACACATAAAAGGCAACAGTGGGATGGGGGGAGCAAAGGCTTCTGGGAGGGCGTGAGAGTAAACTGAGAACTGAAAGATGAATAGGGGTTATGTAGGCAGGTTATTCAGGTTGGGGGAGGGGTGGGTTTATATTCCAGGCTAAAGAAAGGACGCAGAGGATAGCTCTTAGGTAAGAAAAGGCGTGGGACCTCCAAAGGGCAGAAAGAAGTTCACACCGAGGCATGGACAGCTCACAGTATCCACGCGGCTGGCCAGGTCCACAAAGCCAAAGGATAGCAGGACCCGTCTTATTCTAGAGACCCAGGTTAGAGCACATTTATATGAAAAGAAAACAAGGATATGCTTTGACACAAAGTATGAAAATTGGACCACATTCTGAATTCCATGTGAGCCCTCAAAGAAATCCCCCGCTTGGAACTGGCCATTGTGACTGCCTGTTCACCTCGTCTACACCACTGGGGTCGCAGATCCTACAGACTTAATCCAAACCAAGCCCTCAAAGCAAATGTGTAGAATTCAAGCATACTCATTTCAACATACTTTACTTCAAAGAACTAAATCATTGGCCATTTCCCCCATAGAAATTTGCTTGATGCAGCTCTCAAGTTGAATGGCATCTAGCATTCCTTGGAGTTAAAGGCCTGCATGCAGTTCAGCTCGTCTGGCCTTTCCCTTTCTTCCTATCTAAAGGAACTGCAGCCCCACGCTGGGATTCTTGAGCCTTGTTGGACCAACACGAAGGCCCAGAATGAGCACACGCAGGTGCCCGAGCAGAGAGTGGGAGAGAGATGAGTACAAGTGATGTGCTTGTGTTAGAAGCAGCAGAAAATGTCCATGGTTAAATTTAACAGTCAGTTTTCATTCTGAGAATAAGGACGTCAAAGCCCATTCAATGTCAGATTGAGCTAAGAGATTAAAAATTCATTCAGAAACAGTAAGGATTGTCAACGATGGAAGAAACCTTTCTAACCTGTTCTGTGACAGGCACCAAGTGAGCCTAGTAAATATGCAAATCAGATCTGTTCTCTCCTCTGTTTGAAACCCTCCCATGTGCACTTACAATAAAATCCAAACTCTCACCATGGCTTCAGCCTCAGGCCTCTTTTTCCCCAGCGCACTGTCCTCCAGGCACCCGTTGGCACACTCTTACACCCCATCAAACTCCTTCTCGCCTCTGAGCCCCCATGCAGACTGTTCCATCTACCTGCAATGTGCTTCCCCCAGCTGGAATCCTTCACCACTCAGCCTAGATGTATCCTCCTGAGAGAGGCCTTACCTGACTGTCCCAACTAAGTAGTCTCTCCCTGTGTCGGCCTCTACCTCCCAACACTGTTTACCGCCTTTAGAGCGATAATGAGAATCTGTGTAGTTTGTTTGCTTGGGTCCTATCTCCCCCACTAAAATACCAGCTCACTGAGCACAGAGGTCTTTCCTGTCTTATCTGCTGGTAAATTCCTTTGGGGAGACATGTGTCCATGGGAGTCTCACGTGTTGGTATGTCTTGTGAGGGAGGCACTGCCAGTTCTTTGCTCCAGACTACCCTTGCAAAGATGTCTGTTGGGTGAATAGCGTCAGGAGATGTCGGGGTGCCTCCCTCCAGAGCACAGCCAGGTTTGCTTCCTGCCCAGTGGAACCCAGCTGCGCGCTTCGGAGCCTGGAGCCGTCTGCAGGAGGGCAGGGCTGGGCCGGCCCGAGGCCCCTGAGAATGTCGCCGGGGTGTTCCTGGTGTTCAGTAGGTTAGAAATCACGGCCACAGCACTTTCAGCACCTTCCACCAGGACCCTTGAATCTGGGGTAGCTCCTTTGGTCAAACGAACGTGGTAAAAGTGAATTCCAGAACTTAAGAGGCCTTTGGCTTCTACTTTCTCTTTGTCTTTACCCAACCACCGTGTACCAGCATCCAGAGAGGCCACATGAAGCCAGAGACTGAGAGTGAAAGCCCGTGGGAAAGCCCCAGACGCGGCCGCTGCACGGCGTACATCCGCGGGAGGGTCCCCAGCTGACGCCACATGGAGTCGAGACAAGCTGCACCCGCTAAGCGCTGCCCGAATTCCTGAGCCACAGATTCGTAAGCAACACAATAGTTGTTTGTACCCAGAGTTCTGGGGGGCGTTGCTACCTAACAATAAACTGCTGACCCAGGGTGACAAAACAGGGAAATGAAAACACACCTTAATTACCTGAAAGTTTTCAAGGCCAATCTTAGAAACTGCACAGGAAGTCAGACTAGACCTGGGCCACCTGACTTCGCCTGCCAACTCGCCCCAAAAAGCAAACTCTGACCCCAAATGTTTAGAAGGATAATCTTAAAGGTGAGAAAAGGGGCTCCTGGATATCACACAGGAAGCGTCCTAGAATCCTCTACAGAGTATCTCCTTATCAAATGTTTTTCACTAACAGCAACTGCCAAAGTTCAGTGTCTCTCTCTCTGCTCCCCCCCCACACACGTGAACACTCATATGCACGTGCACATGGATTGTGTGTGCGCACACACGAACACATATGCACGCACACATGAACACACATGAATGTGCACGCTGACGTGTGCGCACATGACACACACGTGCACGTGGACATGTGTGTGCACACAAAACACACGTGTGCATGTGTGCGTGAGCCGTGAACACACATATGCACGTGCACATGGGCATGTGTGCGCGCACACATGCGGGGGTCCGCACACAGACACAGGCACACACTCACAACTCCCCGCCTCCCTTCTCATCGCTCTCCCGCTCCATCACCGGCTGTCCCCTCTGGCCACTGACCCCCATTTTCCAAAGCCCCTGGGAAACAGCCTCCCCTTCTCTGGTGCCTCTCCTGAAGGCAGCTGCCACTTGGACCCAGTCTCCACCTGGTTCCTTCCCCAAGCCAGACGGCCACCCTTTTCGAGACCAACACGTGTATTGTCATGTATTTGCTGTCTTTTCTCTAGATTCCACGGCAGAAGGCTAAGGCAGCCTTCCATTTCCAGCTCAGATGCCACTTCTCGAAACCCTCTTTCCACGAACCTCCCACGTAGACAGACCGGCCGGAGTTCGAGCCTTTCTCTGTTGACTCTGTACTGTCCTTCTATCTCATCTACTCGGGTCCAGTTCACAGCCTGCCCACATCAAGTGCTGTGTCCTACTAACTGGGCAGCCACCACAGGGCGCAGCGCGGACCCTGTGCACAGCAGACATTCAGTGGATACTGGTGACATTGCCTGTCCTTTCAATGAGGTCCTCAATTCAGGTCCATTCAAAAAAAGAGAGAGAGAGTCACATTTGCTGAGACGGCCTGGGGAGTCTCACAGCAGGAAATGAGCACGCTGAGTCAGTCCAGCTGGAAGCAGCATCAAATAAATATTGAAAATATGTTTAAAATATTTAAAATTATTTAAACTATAAAATGTATTTTAAGCGTGCTGAGTCAGTCCAGCTGGAAGCAGCATCAAATAAATATTTAAAATATGTTTAAAATATTTAAAATTATTTAAAATATAAAATGTAATTTATATTTTCAAGCCAGAAAGGTCATGGGTTTTGTCTAGGAAGTAAGAATAGGAGTAATTTTATTCTACTATTATTTTTTTGTTCATTTTCTTAAATGTGTGCTTACTTGTAACGAAAACATTTAAATGAGAAAACCAGAAAACACAAATCACATCATTTACGTGTAGTCCACTGGATGCTGTTTTTTAAAAAGATATTAAGGCAGATATACTGGTTTCTTCAACCTAGAAGAATCACCTACCAGTTTTCTGATTCTGTCAGCTGAGTATTTCACCAAAGGTAGAAAAATGGTGTTCGACCGGCTCTCTGACAGACGGAAGCCAAACATCCAAACGCCCAGCTGCTCAGAATCACCGTCTCCATCTGACCCTTGGAATTTAATCTCAGACCCACATGGATGGGTGACATTCTCCCATCACATCCCATCAAGATGGATTATCAAATGCCTCTGATTTTACTGTCTCTAATCTTTTAAAGGTTAAACTTCAAGAAACACCTCAGTTCTCATTTTGGAAGGCTTCTCTTGATCTCTTCCTTTAAGAGAGTCTAAAGTTGTCTTTCAATTAAAATAAGATCTTAACTCCACAGTCTAGGAACTCTACCTTGCCACACTCTTGAACTTGAACTTCCTGGTCTCCAGAACTGAGAGAAAACAAATTTCTGTTCTTTAAGCCAGTCAGCAGTATTTCAAAAGGCAGAATAAATTATTTCCTTGACTGGTCCCCTGCACTTATCACTTTGTACTATGATTAGCGGGACCCTGTCTGGTCTCTGCAGGATGGGAGATTCTTGAGGACAGGGCTGCCCCTGCCCCCAGCACAGGGTCCCATTGGAGCTGAGGGCAGTAGAGAGGAGGTAAGTTAGGGCCAGGCCAGGAGGGTGTCCAGGGGCAGTCTGAAGAGTATGGCATGAAGAAACACAATGTGCTGGCAAGGTCATGAGCTTTCAAATCCGAAAGACTATGTTTAAATCCGGCTCTAGTCTCTACTGGCTACCTGACCCCAAGGAAGTCACTCAGGCCTCCCTGAATCTCCATTTCCTCACCAGAGCAACAAGAATGGCACGAGGTGGCATGGCCAGACAAAACGCAGGATGCTCAGCTACACTGGAATTTCAGATAAACAATTTTTTAGCGTATGTTCTATGTAATATTTTATAGTAATATTTTATGTTAATTTAATGATTGGCATTTAGTATAAGTATTACTAAACATTATTATTAAATGTATTTAGAATTTAGTAGAAGTATGTTCTATGCAATATGTTCTAGTAAAAGAACATACTTGGACTAAAAAGAAAGTTATTACTTATCTAAAGTTCAAATGTAACTGGGCATCCTGTGTTCTGTTTGCCTAGTCTGGGAACCTATCCAGAGGCATCGTGAGGATTAAACAGCGTGGTCACAAGGGCCTGCCAGGGGCATGCATACAGTAGGCACTCAGTGGTGGCACTTATTAAACAACAGGAAACCATTAACACTACTTGAGCAACAGCATGACAGAACCATCCATCTTAGGGGTTCTAAATTTAGCTCAAGCAAAAAATAATTATTTGAGATTTCTCAAAATGCCTCGAAGTAGAAAGTTAAACTCATTTAAAATATATCACAGAAGTAGCTTTCAATTATAACTTTATCTTTTGCAGGTTCTGCCCGAGCAACTTTGTAATCTAGCAGTTTCAGAGTGTCTAAACTCTCTGTGCATAATGAATGGGGATAATCATTCTCTCCCAGAATGCCTTGGCTTTGGATGATATCGTGTATCAGACATATGGTCTAACTTGAATGACAATTGACTAAATCATTGTTTTCACTCAATTAACTTTCAGCCCCGGTAGCTGAGCCCGAGTTCTGAGCTTTGGTTTCTTGACAAGACCCCTCCCCATCAACAGCCCTGAGCCTCCACCCAAGGCTGCACTCCCAGAACGGAATACATCGTGCCTTCACAGATGATGCCCGCAGCAAACAAAGAATTTAATAGATTAACAAAGCAATCATGTACAGTTTAATAGAAGTGTACTTTTCTGTAGCATCACTAAAGAAAGATGTGGCA
This sequence comes from Trachops cirrhosus, assembly GCA_028533065.1. Classification (NCBI taxonomy): domain Eukaryota; kingdom Metazoa; phylum Chordata; class Mammalia; order Chiroptera; family Phyllostomidae; genus Trachops; species Trachops cirrhosus. The sequence continues at coordinate 33,682,625 of CM052545.1, read as the reverse complement.
CACTCCACCAGGTCAGCTGTCCTCTAGGCTTTTTCTTCCTTCCTTCCTGCGCATCTTGTAGAAAAACTAGAGACAGGATTAAATTTCCCTTAAAGCCGAGTGTGTGCCGGGGGAACTTGTTCTAGCCCAGGGGTTTTGGCTGAAAGTGACGTGTTCAACTTTCACGTCACTTGTTGAGAATGGCACCTGCTAGTCTGGGCTCCTGGGTGAGGTCAGAGTGCAAGAGGCCACCTACCATCCCCAGACCAAAATGTGAGAGAGGAATAGACTTCTATGTTCTTGAAGGCACTGAAAGTTCTTGGGCAACTTCGTTACACCAGCTTAGCCTTTACTCTTAACTACGACAAAATTAGTTCCCATAACTCCACTTCCTCAGCTCATTTACTGGAATGAAACCCAAACACCTTGACCAAGGCTTATGGGACTTTGCATGACCTAGCTGCTGCTCATCTCTGGGAAAACAGTGCCTCTGCTTTTTCTGTGAACACCTTTCTGACTGCCCCTCAGGAAAGTCTCACCTGCTGCCATGAACTGAATGTTTGTGACCTCCTGAAATTCCTATGTGGAGGCCCAAGTCCCCAGAGGGGTGGTGTTTGGAAGTGGGGCCTTTGGGAAGTCACTGGATTTGGATGAGGTCGTGGGGCACCCCAGGGAGAGAGTGTGAGAGGGTGATATACAGGATTCGGGTCTGTGCTAGGTGCTGTGGGGAAGATTTAGGTAAGAAGGCTGTGCTCTGGACTGAATGCTGTCAGGAAGCAGGGGCAAGTCTTTAACGGGCTACGGAAGCAGCGGGCACTCACAGCAGCTGGAGGATGAGGGCGCTGGTCTTCTACTGCTTCGTAACAAATGACCACAGACTCAGCGGTGTGGCACAGCACACCTTAGTGACCTCACGGTTTCTGCAGGTCTGAACCAGGGTGCGACATGGCTCAGGGTCTCCCCGGATGGGGGCTGTGGCTCTCTCCTAGGGCTCAGCCTCCTCCTCCAAGCTCCCTGGGTGTTGGCAGAATTCAATTCCCTGCAGTTCTCAGAGGCAGTTCCCGACATGATGTTTGCTCTCTTCCAGGCCAGCCAGAGCGTCCCTCTGGTTTCCGCTTCTACAACCAGCCAAAGAAACTCTCCACGTTTACAAGTCTCACATCGTGAGGTCAGGGCTACCGGATAATCGCCCTGTCGTAGGTCCAACTGACTTGGGACTTCAGGCACACCTGTAAAACCTCTTCACAACAGCACCTGGATTCGTGCTGTTGAGCAACAGCAGGGGGAGGAGGCAGGTGTGTGTCACCAGGGGCCGGGAACTTTGCTGGTGCGGGGGGCTACAGCTTAGAGTTCCGCCCACCTCAGGGGCATGTTTGGTGTTTTGTGGCTTGGACAATGTCCATGTTTTGTCTGTGTTTGGGCATGATGATAGGGTGTCTTGTTTTTGTCTGGATGCGTCACGGTCCCAGAGTGGTGTCGCCTGAAGTTCACACGGTAGGAAATGCACATGTCCCACATGCAGGCCAGCTCCAGATGTCAGGGACTGCTTTTCTCTTCCTCAGGGGAAAGATACTAATGTCTCCTGACAGGAAACAAGGGCGGAGGGATGAAGGGCAGATCCCGGGGGACAAAACCCAACAATGGCCAACAGATACATGAAAAGACACTCGATGTCTCTAGCAATGAAGAAAATGGAAATGTAAATTTCTATTAACCTAAATATGAACAACAATGAGATGCACTCATACCCGGCAGAATGGCCCAATATATCAAACCTGATCAGGGAAATGTTGGCCAGATGAAGAGAGACGGGGACCCCACACACCGCACGGAGGGTATAAATTGTTACGACTTTGCAGAGCTATTTGGCCACATCCAGCACAGCTGAAAATGTGCACGCCAGTTTAAAAGCTATACATGCCCTAAATAAACTTACGTGTGTGCACAAAAGGACATGTGTAAGAATGCTGATTGTATGTGACAGACACAAGACAAGCCCCCAAAATGGAAATAGCCCCGTGCTTATCCGGAGGAGAATGGGTAAGTGAATGGTTTGTACTCAGACATTGCAGCACCATATGGCATGTAAAAATGAAAGCACTGGAGCTACATCTATCAACTTTGAGTAAAGCTCTGGAACAATTTTGAGCAAAAGAACCAAGATGCAGTAAGATATTTACAACAAGATATTATTTATATAAACTTTTAAGACGGGCAAAACAATGCTTTATAATTTTATGGATATAGCATGTGTGGCAAAAAATATAAAAATATGATGGAAAAGATAAAGGCTGAACTCCTGAGTGGGATTCCTCAGTGGAGAGACAGCGGGAGGGGGAGGGCAAGATCTGAGAAGGGTACACGGGAGACCTGAGACCTCCACTGTAGCTGAAATGTGGACTTTCTGTTAAAGAATTCTGTAGCCTGGCTGGTATAGCTCAGTGGATTGAGTGCAGGCTGCAAACCAAAGGGTTGCTGGTTCAATTCCCAGTCAGGGCACATGCCTGGGTTGCAGGCCAGGTCCCCAGTGGGGGCCACGTGGGAGGCAACCGTAAATTGATGTTTCTCTCCCTTTCTTTCTCCCTCCTTTCCTCTCTCTCCAAAAATAAATAAAATCTTTAAAAAACGAATTCTGTAGCAAATATGGGTTAATATTAATTTTGGTGAAGCTGGATAATGTATACATGGGGTTTCATTATATTATTCTTTATTTACATGTCTATGTTTGAAAGAATAAACAGTGCCCTCTGATTTGAGTGGGAGGAGACAAATTCATTTTTCTAAGAGGGGAAAATAGGAACTATCAGCGAGGGAACCAGATTTAGGTTAGAAGCTGTAGAGCAGGGGCCACAGGGAAGAGGGGCAGTAACTGGGCCTGGAGTGTTTTCAGGGCCTCTTCCAAGGAAGTCTTTCTTGATCCCACCCTCGGTTCAATTCTAGACTCCTATAACACCCAATATATTCATCTGTCGTCACACTTACCATAGTCAGTAGAAATGTTCTGTGTTCAGTGTTCAGAAAGTCACCTCATCATTTTTCATTTGTAATAAATATTTTTTATTTATTTGGGTCTTCTCTTTTTCTTGATAAGTCTGGTTAAAGGCTTATCAATTTCATTTATCTTTTCAAAGAACCAACTCCTGCATTTATTGATCCTTCGAATTGTTCTTTTAGTCTCTTTTATGCCATTTAACTGCTCTGATCTTGATTCTTTCCTTCCTTCTACTTGCTCTGGGCTTTGTTTCCTGTTGTTCCTCCAGTTCTTGTAGGTATAGGGTTAGATTGCTTATTTGAAATGTTTCTGTCTTTTTTAGTAGGTCTGTATTGCTATGAACTTCCCTCTCAGGACTGCCTTCGCTGTGCCCTGTAAGTTTTGGACTATTGTGAGTTCATTTTCGTTTGTTTCTAGAAATGTTTTGATTTCTTTCTTGATCTTGTTATTACCCCATTCATTCTTTAATAGCCTGCTATTCAGTCTCCATGAGTTTGAATGTTTCTGAGTTTTTTCCTTGAGGCTGGTTTCTAGTTTCAAGCCCTTGTGGTCTGAGAAAATACTTAATATGATTTCACTTTTCTTGAATTTATTGAGGCTTGATTTGTATCCTATTGCATGGTCTATCTTTGAAAATGTTCCATGTGCATTCGAAAAGAATGTGTATTTTGCTTCTTTGGGATGAAAGATTCAGTATATATCAGTTAAGTCCATTTGATCTAGGCCATCATTCAGTGCCACAATATCCTTATTGATATTTTATTTGGAAGATCCAGCCATTGTGGACAGTGGGGTATTAAAATCCCCTACTGTAATTGTGTTGCTGTCAATATCTTTCTTGAAGCCCTCCAAGATTTTCCTTGTATATTTGGGTGCTCCTGTGTTTGGTACATATATGTTTACAATGCTTATGTCTTCTTGATGGATTCTTCCCTTATTTGTAATAAATATGTATATATATATAAAAAACTGATGCACAAAGGTTGTTACCTCGGAATGAATGTTTAAGGTGACTTCTACTATTACACACTTTTCATAACACATATATGTCTGCCTGCCTATCCCAGAGAGAAACTTGCTTAAAGACAGCGATCCCACCTCATCCAGATTGTTTCTTTCTCCAAGCCTAGCCCTGCTCTGGCTTACCGAGGACAATTAGGATTTGCAGAATGAATGATGGGCCGTTCAGAAGAAAAGCTGGGGCAGGAAAGAAGGAGGTGATGACAGGTAGGAGGGGGGGACCAAGAACCAGTGTCCTCACTAGGCTTTGCCACTGTGACATTCAAACGCGCTCTAAGATGGGCAAAGAGAACTGCAGTGTATTTAAAGCGTAAAACAAACCAACCAATGGTGGCCCAGTGGGCCACATGATGTTGCACAGAATTACAGAGCCTTAGAATAGGATGTAATCTTAAAAACACCTTGTTCTATCGTTTACCGCATGCCAGAGTCCTTCCGACAGCATCCTCAGTAAACCCCCAGCCACTGAGAACCTCAGCCTCTTCCAGGTGGAGCCATCCTGTCATTGGATGGCTGTGATGAAAAAATTTCCTTTTGATATGGTAAAATCTGGAGCCCTATCTCCAGACTCTACTTCCTGGGGCCATTACATGAAAGATGAATTTCTCTGGAGGTTTCATTCTGATCTAAAATGGAACTTAACAGTCAATGTAAATCCCTATGCTGGCACGTAGAGGGCGCTCCAGGACCAAGGGGCTCAGAATGAGACAAGCAGGATCTGGAATGCACGCAGAAGTGCAGAGCCTTCCACCGAGACGGTGGAGGGACTCCATAGACCTCGACCCCCGCTGAATCTGGCTCAGCCAGGTTCCTGGGGCCAATGGAGAGAAGGTAAATAAAGGAGGAACAAAACAGAGTTGAGCTAACCTGGTTCTCTGACAATTCTAATTCGTTGAGTGCCCAGGCCTTGTTTTAAGTGCTTATATTTAATCCACACTACAAGGTAGGTCCAGCGATCCCTTTCAAAGAAATGAGGAGACAGAGAGGTCACAGCACGTGCCCAAGGCTGTGCAGCCCGAAATGCAGGCTGGGATTGGATGACTGCGGTCTGGTCTCACAGGCAGTGCACTGACCCACACCACGTGGCCTCTGTTTGCACACTGATGTTCAGACGAGTCTTGCACAGCCCACACATCAGCCCAGCACTAGAGGGGGGACACCAAGACTCTAACAGACCTCTGCAGAATGGTAGGATGAGGAATTCCAGAACAGGTGTGAACTGGATGCCTGGCAGCACTGGGCTTGTTGGCAAGAAGCAACAAGCGCCAAATCACAGCCCACAGGGTGCTTCAAAGGGAGGGGAAATCCGTCTGCACTCTGGACAGTGCATGTGTGTAAGGCTGCATCTATGCTCACATCTACCGTATGACACACACATACCGTGTGTGTGTGTGTGTGTGTGTGTGTGAGAGAGAGAGAGAGAGAGAGAGAGAAGAAGAGTTCCTACATGATCTGATCAGAGTAAAGGTTAGAGCTGCCTTAGACAGCACTCTAACGTTAAAACCTAACTAGAGAAACATCCAGTTGTGATTGGCAGCTGAAGCTTCTGCATCTTGAGCTGACAGGTTTTGACATCACTGACAAAAAGAATTTGAAACCCCGATGGATGGAAGTTCTTCCCCGCTCCCTTGAATTCCACACTCTGCACACTGAAAGCTGCCTCAAGACACCTCCGTTTCATTCTTCAATGCCTTGGCCCATGCCTTCGTCAGTTTGGGGGGTTGACTGGTTCCATCAGCCCAAGTAAATTTAATCCTCATGTCATAATCCCAATGTGGTGAGCATGAGCTGGACAAGTGACTGAATAGAAAATATTAAACCATGGGGAGGACTGGGGGCGGGGGTGGGCTGGGATGGGTGTAAAAGACAGAAAACTGTACTTGAACAACAATTAAAATTTTAAAGAAGTTCATTCAAAAAAAAAAAGAAAAGAAAAAGGAAATATTAAACCATTGCTTCCCGTTGCTGTTTCCTTTTCTTCCTGATACCATCTACAGGAATGGGCTACAGTAGAAAGTTATGGCTGCCTGAAATGAGGTTTCTGCTCTCCACTGGACTGCTCTCCGAATATAATCACATATACACGGCAAGTTCCTATTGCTCCCCCTGCAACTCCTTCTTGGGATCTGCTTCCCTTCAGTAACCTTCAACCATGGCCCAGCACCATCTCAAGGGCAGAAAGATTCAGCAAAGCAACAGCCTTCTCTCACTCTGTGTGGCTTAGAGGAGCTAGAAGAGCCGTGCTGCCCACAGAAGAAAGCGAATGGTGACTCACATTTGCTTTCTCCGGGCACACTCCCCTCAAGACAACATCTGTGCCTGCAGAACAACAGGGAGAGGAAGTGTTCATCCATCTGAGTGTGAGTAGCCATTTTAACAGAGACTCCTAAGCTACTGACTCTGAAGAGTAGACTGGGATCCCCAACCAATGCGCAGCAGGTAGCATCCAGAGACACAAAATAAGGAGAGAAAGGGAGAGTCACAAATGGGGGGAAAAGAGACAAAGAAGTGAGAGCAGATGTCCAAGAAAGTGAGAGACAGCGTGGGCAGCAGCAGCACAGGGCATGGAGGACGAATAAGGGGAGAACAAACGGTAAATCTGGGAGACGAATAAACGGCACAGGGAGGGAGAGCGAAGACGGCAGGGAGAGACAGATGTGCAGGAACCGGTAGACAAAGCGTCCGCTGGCAGAGGTCCTTTGTCTTTGCCTTAAAACAACCCCAAACTATTAGTCAAAACCCTTGGTAACGAGTATGTCATTGAAGGGACCATCCTTAAGGAAAGATTGCAGGTGAAAGTCCCCATCCTATGTCCCCAGTAAACGATCCCCAGTGGCTCCAGTATCCAAGTGAATCTGGCACAAATATTTGTGCCCTGGAGAAAGAGTGGGCATCTTGCTACAGGTGAACGTTGCACTGGTTCACTTGAAGGTGATGTCAGTCTTTCCCCACCCACCCTCTTCCCTATGCCCCAGTGAGCCTGCACACCACACCCTCCAGAAGGTTCCAATGAGCACAATCAGGGACAGAGATGTGACCACCATGGGGGTGGGGGTGCGGAACATGGGCAAGGCTTTAGGGATATTTTTCTCAATATTTGTCACATATTTCCCCATATTTTTTGAAATGTTTTAGTTTTTACATCTAAGCTTTGAATTGCAGATAAATACAGAGGTTCCTTGCTGTAAGCTGGTTGCTAACCTCAACCTTTTTCTGCCTTAACCATCCATAGAGTAGCCCCCCTTTATCCATGGTTTGCTTTCTACGGTTTCAGTTAGCTACAGTCAATCACAGCCCAAAAATATTAAGTGGAAAATTCCAGAAATAAACAATCCATGATTTTTAAATCACACACCTTTCTGAGGAGCATCATGAAGTCTCATCCTGCCTGGGACGTGAACCATCACTGTGTCCAGTGTCCCTACGCTATGCATACTCCCTGCCCATCAGCCAATTAGGAGCCATCACACCTGTCGGGTCGGTTGTCAAGGACAGAGAGACCACATTCACACCGCTTTTACCACTGTATGTTGTTATAAGGTCTCATCCTCTTAGTAGGTATTGTTGTTAATCTCATCCCGTGCCTAATTTATAAATTAAACTTTATCATATGTATGTATGTACATATAGGAAAAAATATCAAATATAGGTAAGGTTTGGTACTATCTACATGTTCAGGCATCTACTGGGAGTCTGGCAATGTATCCCACGTGGATGAGTGGGGACAGCTGTGTATCTAAAGCTCTTACTGGTTGCTAACGATCCCTCATTTGGAGAATAGTCAACAGTCTTCAGGTATTCTATGTTGAGTAAAGAATTTGCATAGAAATATTTAAGGGCAGTAGAGTCAAATATAACTTTTCTCCATTCTACAAAGGAAGCTGAGAAGAAACTCATGGAAGAAACTCATCCCAGGCCTCCCAACCCAGCCACAGCGGAGACAAGACTTGGGTTTGGGATCCTTTGTCCAGTTCCATCACGTCCCCCCGTGTGACCGGGCTGTGTCCATAGGACGACAGAGCTTCTGTGCTCACACATTTTCCTTCTTTTTGCCTCAGATCTCTGCTGTTTTTCATTAAAGCTTTACAACTCGTGAGTCCCCACTTCGATCCTATCATCCTTGCTCCCTCCCCAGCGATAACCACTCTCTTGAACTCAGAATTTGTCATTGCCAAATATATATGGTAGTTTTATTACTTGAGTATATCATACAAATATAACGCATTGTTTTGTAGATTTTAAAATCTCACAGTATTCCATGACTTGCTTTTTCTTTCCATAATGGTTTTGAGCTTTGTTCATACATTAGCTTTAATTCATTCATTTACAATTATTAGTATTGCATGGCTTCGCCTCCTTTCAGCAGCGGAAAGACTCACTGAGAGCCCCGTGTCTTTCCCGTTCCCACCCTCCTCCTCCGGAACCCCCGCGTCAGAACTGGGAGCCAGATGGGCTCCGCGATCCCTCCTGGGTCTCCGGTGGGCCGGTCTCCCGCTACGTTACAGCCTTTACTAATTTCCACCGGGGTTTATCCTGAGTGATTGGATTAATGAGACTGTTGATACAGTAATTTCACTGCCATCTTCGTAATTAGTTCTCAGTGGAAATTGTTATAATTGTGATTCTTCTCAGTAGGAAGAAGTCGAGATAAAATTCTGGGAACAGAGCTTTCAGAACTACATGAAGGAGGAAACTCAAAATGACATCTGACTGTTTCCTACTCAAGAAGGCCACGGAGACCGGTAAATTAAAGGAAAGTAAAAGCTGCGGTTTGGGCACGTGGGGGAAGCGCGTGTGGGGACGTCATTTTCTAAAAACATTCCCATCAAATAATTAAACTAAACAATCATTATGTGAACACTCATCGTCTGGAAAACCCCGGGCATGACGTGGCGTCACAGTGGAATAACACGGCATACGCTGCGCTCCTGGACAGACGGCGGTGAGAGCCGCTCATGGTCTGGCCCCCTCCTGCAGCACTCACCCTCGCTGGGCAGTTGTTTACAAGCCCATCCCTTCTCTTGTAGCTGAGGCTGAGATGGTGAGATGAATGTCCTCGGAGCCTGGCACATACCTGGTGTTCTACCAAGTGCGCTGCTGTGCGAATGAAGACCAGCGGCACCCACGGAGTCCTCCTGGCATGTAAAAACCTCCTAGAGGCTGTCCGTGAAAAGAAGGATTCCATCAAGCTACCAAGATTGCTACAAGTAGTTCACACATGGCGGCTACAAGCAGGAAGGGGCGGGGGCACATGCAGAGGTGCGATAAAGCCAAGCTCCTTCATTCAGCAAACACTGGCCGGTGCTTCGGAGCCCAGTGTGGGACTCAGGGAGGAACAGAAAGGGCCTAATCACAAAGGAAGGAAGGAAATACTTACGGAATGTCTACCCTCTAATCTTATTTATGTTAGATTTAATATTTACCACACAGGAAAGTTGGTACAGTTTCCATGTTATTCAAAAAGATACCATGTCTCTGAGAAGCTGCCTTACATAACCACTATCATTAAGCTTAATAGTAGTAGACCCAGGCGTCAAGTTCAGTTCCATTTGTCTTGAATGTCCATGGACATTCCACAGCAAATATGGCATGTCTCCAAGGTGAGAAATGGTCCTAAACTTTGAGGAGCTTATGGTCTAATAAGGAAGATCATTTTGACTTATAAAAATATATAATGACTAATTAGAAAATAAATACCAACAGAGGAATTGAGAGTTCAGTACATCTTCTAACAGGTAAGGTTTAGCCTATTAAATTTTGCCTCCTACTGTTTTTTTTCCTACCTTCTAAAAAAAATCATGAAGAAATGTTCAATAGAAAAAATGTTTGCATTTCTATTTTCTCTACCTAGGGCACCAAGTCAACCTGATCACATGGATTAAAGGCCTGTCACAGACATTCTCACTTCCAGGTCACCAGAATCTGAACCTCGATCTAACATCTGGGACATTCTCACCCTCATGAGTTCTGATTGGTGCTGCCCACTAGAATCACGTCCATGATTCAGAAGGCCGCAGCTATGGGCAACTGGTGGTTTGCAGCTTCTTCACGACAACGTGCCTGCCATACATCACATCTCATGCAGATTTTTGTGAAACATCAAATTACTTGGTGCCCTGCGACTTCTGGCTTTTCCCAAAACTAAAATCACCTTTGAAAGGGAAGAGATTTCAGACTGTCAATGAGAAACTGGAAAATACGACGGGGCAGCTGATGGCAATTGGGAGAACTGTGTGAGGTCCCCAGGTGCCTACTTTGAAGGGGACTGAGGCATCATTGTCCTGTGTACAATGTTTCTTGTATCTTCTTCAATAAATGTCTCTATTTTTCATATTACATGACACATACCTTCTGGACAGACCTCGTGTACAATGGGGAAGGACAATCTCTTCAATAAATAATGTTGGGGAAACTAGAGAACCACATGCAAAGGAATGAAACTGGGCCACCAACTTAACACCACACACAAAATTAACTCGGAGCTGATTAAAGACTTAAACACAAAACCTGCAACCATAAAACTCCTACAAGAAAATGTGGGTGGTAATCTCCTTGACATAGGGCTTGGCAATGATTTGTTGAATCTGATACCGATACCAAAAGCAACAAGAGCAAAAAGAAACAAGTAGAACTACATCAAATTGAAGTTTCTACACAGCATAGGAAAGCATAAACAAAATGAAAAGGCAACCTACTAGAGAAAATATTTGTAAATCAAAAATCTAATAAGGGGCTAGTGTTCAAAACATAGAAGGAACTCATACAATTCACTAGTTATAAAAGGAAAACAAACAATCCAATTTAAAAATGGGCATTTTCCCAAAGAAGCCATAAAGAGGACTGACAGATACATGAAGAGATGCTTATATCACTAATGATCGGGGAAACACCATAAAAGCCGTGATGACAGATCACGTCAGGCCAAACAGAACGGCTATTATCAAAAAGACTAAAAATAACAAGCGCTGCTGAGGAAGTAGAAAAAAGGGGACCCTTGTGCGCTATTGGTGGGAATGCACATTGGGGCAACCGCTATGAAAAACAGTGTGGAGGTTCCTCAAACAATTAAAAACAGAACTCCCATATGATCTAGCAATTTCAGTTGTGGGTATTTAGCTGAAGAAATTGAAAACAACAATTCAGAAAGATGTGTCTACCCCATGCTTTTTGTGGCATTATTTATAATAGTCAAGATATGGAAACAACCCAAGTGTCCACCAATATATCTATGACTAAGGTCATGGATACAGAGAACTTATTAGTGATTGCCAGAGGTGGTGGTAGGAGAAATAGGTGAACTGTTCTTGGATTTTTAGATTAAGTAAGTAAAATAAATAAGTAATAAAAAATTTTAAAAGACAAGCGGGTCATAGTTTATCAAGGGTCCAACAATATCTGCCACGGTCTACCCATGAGACCAGCCATCAGTTCAGATTTGGCATCTTAGACCCAAATGTGTCTTCACCAGTTCTAGTGACATAAACTAGAACACACATTACTTAGTTCACCCAGCTAAACTCACTCAATAAACGGCGATAAGGACGGAGGACGACCAGTGGGTCAGCACCTCTCAGCAAAGAGGAGACTGGAAACACGGGGCCAACACCAGCCCACCACACGTAACGAGCCCCACTGAAGGCAAACGGAGTACACACTCTAGTTCCCAGGGGACTGAGTTCCTTGGTTGGCTGGCCCAGTAATTCCTGCCTCTGCTCTTACAATGGTCCTCTTGGTTCGCTGGCCTCTCCGACCTCTTCTCCTGGCCGCTGGGAAAGACTTTCTTGTCCATTGCTTTCCACAGCACCCGCTGACGGGGGCACTGAGGAAGATGAAAGCCTGAAGGTGTGTGGCTTTCGTGGCCTTTTTTTAGTGATACGAGTGTTTTTACTAGTATAAGTAGTACTACCATAAACCTTCTTGTACAAGTCTTTCTGTGGATATCAGAAAACACTTTCCACCCAACAGGTTGGAAAAGATTAAAGAAAACTTTGATGACATCCTGTGTCGGCAAAGCTGTGCAGGCAAACACTCATATACATGCTGATAGGGGCATAAATTGAAACTGCTTCCACGGAGGGCGACTTGACTAAATATGTCACTCACATACACTTATGAGTAATTTGGAGACATAAATAGATGCCTATCTATATATATCTGGCTATTTACATAGGCATTACTCATGTAATATCTTTTGACTAGTTCTACTTCCAGGAATTTGTCATACAAATGCATTCACAAACACAGAATGACATTTCTACAAGATTATTCATTGCAGCTGTGTTTCTGAAGCACAAAATTGGAAGCCACCTAAATGACAATAAAGGATGGTTAAATAAAGTATGGTACACCCATACAATGACATTCTATACAGCTATAAAAAAAGAATGAGAAAAGTCTAATTTTAAGTATGCAAAAGACATAGTTACATTTTCAAAACAGGTGCAGACAGTGAATGGAAGATAATGTTGCTTGTGTCAGAAAGAAAGAAAAGTCACATCTCCAGAAGGACACACAAGACATAGACACCAAGGGCTGCCAAGTGGGGAGGGGACTGGGCGGCTGTGAGCAGGGGTAGGAGTAAGACTCTTCACCATGTATCCAGTCTCTTGTATTTGATCATTTGACCAATTTAAAAGTTGTAATTAGAGGCCTGGTAGAACAGTGTTTATACAACATTATTCACAATGAACAAAAGATGAAAATTACCCAAATGTCCAAATAAATGAATAAACAAAATGCGGTGTACACATACAATAGAATATCATTCAGCCTTAAAAAAGGAAGGAAATTCTGACACAGGCCAACATGGATGAACCTTGAAGACACTGCGTTAAGTGAAGTAAGCAGCCATAAAAGGCCAAATATGGTAGGATTCCACTTATGTGAGGTACCCAGAGAAGTCAAATTCATAGAGACAGAAAATAGAATAGGGTTACCAGGGACTGGGAGGAGGAAGAATGGGGAATTGTTATTTACTGAGTAGGGAGTTTCAGTCCGGGAAGATAGAAAAGTTCTAAAAACAATTGGTGGCAATGGTATCAGTGTGAATGTCCCTGATACAATGGGACTACACACTTAAAAATGGTTAAAACTACCAATTTTATGTATGCTTTACCACATTACATTTTTTTAACCTGGTAGGTCATCCTAAAAGCCATCGAATCTTCACAGTTTAATGCGTGAATTGTACGGTTTGTGAATGTATCCCCACATGTTCCCCAGCTCTGTCTGCAGAGAGCCCTGCAGCTGTGCCTCCCCAGGAGCCGCGAGAACCCCCAGCGCCCACACCTTGTGTCCTAGGTGCCATTCTCCAATAACTGGAGCCAGGGCTCCTCAGAGAAACGGCTCACTCTAGGACTGAGGCAAGGAAAACACAAGATGAGCCTACTGTATCTTATAGTGCCAGGAAGTAAAAAAGGAGTCAAACATTAAGAGAAAACAGGCCTATCAAAGGGACACACGAGACAAGCAGAGAGAATTCCCAACAGCAAAGCTGGAACAGTTTGAGCAATGAGGTAAACATACTTTTGGATTATAATCCAAATTAAATCACTTCATAAGTAAATAAATGGGGGAGAAGAAGCAAATCTTCCTTATAGAAGAATTCCAAATAATTTATGTAGATGATCCCGTCTGGAAGGTGAAGTTTAATCCACCACTCCCACCTTTGGCCCTCCCGACGCTGAGTATGGACTGGATTTATGACAAGTTCCAAAGGTCAGAGTGAGGAGAGGGGGAGAGGAAATTAACCCGAGACTGGAGAAACATGACAAATACTGTCTTGGTCAGGATTAACATCACCAGCACTAGGTCACATTGATGTCGTGTGCCCTCTGATACGATGTTATGAGAAGAACGCTTCACCTCTTTGATGTTCTTCCCAAAACCCTACAGCCCAGCCTGGTCCTCGGGAAAGCATCAGACAAACCAAACTGAGAGGCATTCTGCAAACTCCCTAGCCAGTACTCCTCGAAACTGTCATGGGGATGAAAAACGAAGAGAGACTCTTACAGACCTGCTATAGACTGAATGTTTACATTGCCCCAAATTCATACGTTGAAATCCGAACCCCCAAGGTGATGGCATTAGAAGGTAGGACCTTGGGGGAGAGGAGCGATTAGGTCATAAGACTGGAACTGTTAAGGTTAGTGCCCCTTATTAAAGAGACCACAGAGGTCTCCCTGACCCCTTCCATCATGTGGGAGCACAGCCACAAGACAGCTGTCTGTGAATCGGGAAGCAGGCTCTTAACCAGACACAGAATCTGCCGGTGCCTTGATCTTGGACTTCCAGCCTCCAGAACTGTGAGAAATAAATGTCTGTTGTTTATAAGCCCCCCCACCTCGGGCTATGATATTCTGTTATAGCAACGCAAACAGACTAAAACAAGATCAGAAGAAACTAAGGAGACATAACAACTAAATGCAATGTGGTATTAGTTGCATTTTGTCTTGGAACTGAAAAGGGATATTAATCTTAAAACTAATGAGATCTGGATAATGTCTTGAGTTTATTTAGTAATAATGAGCCAACGCCGGCTTCCTGGTTTTGGCAAATGCACCGATGTTCTGGAAGGTGTTAACAATGAGGGCAACTGGGTGAAGGCTAAGCAGAGACTCTCTATACTAGCTTGGCAATTTTTCTGTGAGCCTAAAAGTACTCCAAAATAAAAAGATTATTTAAAACAATTATGCCAACCTTTTTAGTTATTTTCAGAAACAAAGCGTGTCAGAATAACCTAATTTGAAAGTGGAAGTCCCCAGATACCCACACGACTCATTCCTTCATCTCCTTCAGGTCTCCGCTCAAACGTCACCTGATCAAGGAGTCTTTCCTTGACCGCCCTACTAAAAATAGCAAGCCCCACCTCACATGGTTACCCCGACCTGCTTCGGTTTTCTCCCTGACACTTATCCCCACCTAATACCCTGTGTACACTTACCGGTTTATTATCTTCCATCCCCCATCCTCCAGCCAGGTTTTTTCATGAGGGCAGGAAATTTTGTTCACTGCTGAGTCCTCAGCACCTAGATGGGTGCCTAGTGCACATTTAGCACTCAATGAACATTTTTCAGATGAGTGAATGAATGAACATCATCTTCTTTAAAGTCATTTAATTGGGTTTTCTATTACTTGCAGGCAAAAGCATCCTAATATACACATGTACAGTGTGGTTCAAGCTCGTGGAGAGCCTGAGCCCCCGATACAGCCGGGACCACCAAAGCCGCTCAGGAACGAAGCACCTGCCGAGGCGCTGGCTGATGACCACGAGAACAAGGAATGGGCGGTGCCACAGAAGAAAAGTCCTAGTTACCAACCACACCTTTACAAGAAGTTGAGAAACAGGAATTATAACATCTCATCATATCTTCTTTCCTGATGTGTCAAATAACCATTTATGTATTTTAACTACTTTTACCCCTGTTATCCTTCTCCTTTGTCCTCAGCGCTGTATATAGGATGTATCAGTATGTGGTCAAGGAATGACTCTTATCCCAAGATCCTATAATGGAACTAGATGTGGTGATCGATGAGACTTTGGGTCGTCATCCCTCTTTCGGGGAGGGATGGGTGCATTTCTCCTGTGCTGCGCTGCGGTATGTGAGCCCGGAGCACTCATGCTGACATTTGGAAATGTAGATATGGGAAGAAGGGTGTATGTGTGTGACATTAGACAATCAAATGGTGGACATTCATGGACATTTTTCTATCTCGTTAGTCACACAGCATTTGAACTCCCTACCTTACAGCTAACACATATTGCATGCTTGCCATGTGTCAGGCACTGTTTCAAATGCTTTACCTATATTGACTGATAGACTCCTCACAGTAATCTGACGGCATAGGTATTATTGCTCTCCTCCTTTTACATATGAGGAAACAGGGCCTTGGGATGTTGCATAATTTAACCAAAGTGATACAGTTAGTAAGTGACAGACCTTGAATTTACACCATGCAAGAGTTTGGCTCGAGTCTACACTCTTAACTACTACTGTCTATTGTCTTCAGTGTATTGACTATATTTAGGAAATTCCCCAACTACGGTTTCTGGTGGGAGGTAAAACCCAACCACCATTTTAGAAGCATTTAGAAATTCCAACAACTCACTTCCCCAGGCACCCCTGCATTGCACCTCGCTCACGGGCACAAAATCCAGACTCCAAACAATGTGAAGCACACAGCCCAGATTAGTAAGCATTTATGCAAAGAAGAAAAAACCAAGGAGAATTCTGTCCAGAGTCAGCGATGTGGCACCAAGATTGAGCTCCTGAATCACACGTCTGCAATGCTACTGCTCTGTTCAAAGTCAAAAGTGTCAGCAGTGATACCTATGTATGCAGTGTTTGATGGTGGCATCAGCAGAAATAGTCACCAATGGATAAAACCAGGTCTGCAGTAGAAATTTTGATCATCACTCCTGGTTATGTCACTCCCAAACCTAGTTTTCCAAGGCCCCACCTCAGTGCTACCCAATCTCCTCTTTTTATACATTTTAGAATGATCATTATCATGTTATTGAGTGTACATTTGCTTTCCTTTTTATTGAGCTACAATTGTATATAGCATTGTATTAGTTTTAGGTATACCACATAATGATTTAATATATATACTGCAAAATGATCAACACAATAAATTTAGTTAATATTCATCACCTCACATAGTTCCATTTTTTTCTGTAATGGGAACTTTTAATACCTACTTCCTTAGACACTTTCAAATACACAATAGAGCTTCATTAACTCTAGTCATCATTCAGTACATTACATCCCCATGACTTATTTATCTTATTACTAGGAGTTTGTACCTTTTAACCACCTTTACCCCACCGAGACTCCTGCCTCTGGCAACCATCAGTCTGTTCTCTATAAATTGGGCTTTTTTTTTCAGAATCCACATACAAGTGAGATCACACAATATTTGTCTTGCTCTTTCTGACATACTTCACTTAGCATAATGCCCTCAAGGGATATCCACATTGTTGCAAATGGCAGGACTTCCTTATTTTCTTATGACTGAATAATATTACATTTTATATATATGAGGTCTGTCCGGAAAAAGTCCAGCCATTGTTAATATAACTAGAATGGTTTGCATAACATCGATGTAACCTGGCAGCCAAGGGGAGTAGACTGGAATGCACCTATGTAAATAATTCCAACTTCACTGTACTAGTCGGGGGGCGGTAGATGCTGTTGAGTGAGCACGTGTACAGTGTGGCCGTTGCATTCAAAATGACTGAGTGAGTAGACTAACAAATCTGCATCAGATTTTGCATTAAGCTTGAACATTCCTCTGTGGAAACTATTTTGATGATTCAGAAGGCCTCAGCTATGGGCATCTGGTGATTGGCAGCTTCATCACGACAACGCACCCACTCATTCATCATGTCTCATGCACAATGTTTTTTGGTGAAACATCAAATCATCCAGGTGACTCAGCCTCCATACTGCCCAGATTTGGCAACCTGCAACTTCTGGCTTTTCCCAAAACTAAAATCACCTTTGAAAGGGAAGAGATTTCAAACTATTGATGAGATTCAGAAAAATACAACAGGGCAGCTGATAGTGATTCAGAGAACTGTGTTTGGTCCCAAGGTGCCTACTTTCAAGGGGACTGAAGTGTCATTGTCCTATGTACAATGTCTCCTGTATCTTGTATCTTCTTCAATAAATATCTCTATTATTCTTACTACATGGCTGGATACCTTCTGGAGAGACCATATATGTGTGTGTGGTATGTGTGTGCATACATGTGTACATTTGTGTGTCTGTATATCCATATATATACATATACATATACATATATACACACACACACTGCACCTTTATTAATTCATCTGTCAATAGACACTTAGGCTGTTTCCATGTCTTGGCTATCGTAAATAACGCTGCAATGAACATGGGAGTGCAGATATGTTTTCCAGACAGGTCTTTGTTTTCTCAGGATACGCCAGAAGTGGGATTGCTGGATCATATGGTAGATCTAGTTTTAATTTTTTGATGAATATCATACTGTTTTTGGCATAATGGTTGTGCCAATTTACATTTCTACCAACAGTGCACAGGGCTCCCTTCCCAAAATCCTTTTAATAAATGACTTTGCTTCTAATCAATCAATCAGAATCAATTTCTATTGGTTGCAATTATCCTTAATCCTTGAGACATGAGTCCTTTCCTGAGGATGGGAGATCTAGAAATGTCCAGGCTCTAGGCACGCCTAGGAATTCGGTGGCACGGTCACGCCAGAAGCCTGTCAGTGCAGAAATCAGTGTGCTGTGGTGCCGCTTGGAGAGAACTTGAGCTTGTTCCCTGCTGGACTTCACCCATGTCTTGTGTGGCATACTGACAGAATGGTCACACCTAGTCCTATGTCCGGAGGGCTGCAGACCCTGTGATGGGTATGGGGTGCTCAGATACTTGATGTTAAACATCATCCTGAGTGTGTATGAGGGTGTTTCTGGACGAGATCGGCATCCGAAGCAGTAGGCTGAGTAAACCAGATGGCCCCCCCAATGGGGGTGGCCTCATCCAATCCACGGAGAGCCTGAAGAAAACAAAAGGCTAAGCAAGACAGACTTCTCTCTCTCTACCTGATGGTCTTCAAGCTAGGACATGGTCTTCTTCTGAACTTGAACTTGAACTGGAACTTACACCATCAACTCTCCTGGTTTTCAGGCCTTCAGACAAGATGTCTTGAAACTTCTCAGTCTCCATAATCATGTGAGTCAATATATATTAAATATAATAAATATGTATGTATGTATGTTCACATATATATACATGCATATACATACATACACATATACCATGACATATATATGAAATATGGGGGACCAAAAATGGAATTTATGTATTAAAAAATTGTGTATTTACTCTTACATGTTTAAACTGCATTCATCTTCAAAGTACTCACCATTTGATATAATATACCTAAAGACACTTTTTTTTCCACTGCTCAAAACAGTTTTTGAACTTGTTGATTTTGATGCCTTTTAGTGCTTCTGCCATTTTTTATTTCACCACTTAGACATCAGCAAAACATTTTCCTTTGAGGACTTTTTTCATCAGGGGAAACAAAAATGGTCACTCATGGAGAGATTGGGGTGAATAGGGAAGATGGGGCACAGGGGTCATGCCATTTTTGGTCAAAAACTGCTGAACACTCAGTGTGGTGTGGGCAGGTGCATTCATCAATCACCCATCATGAAATGGACAAACACTGACTCTTCAAAAAAATTCATCAAAGCTGAACGCAGCCTCTCACAACACCGCCAGATGGTACACTGATACAGATGGGTTCCTAGAACACTTGCCTAGTGGGGGAGGCCTGAACTACAAGGGGCCCACCATCCAGAAGATAATTCTGGCTTTGGGGGGGTCCTCCCTATATATCCACTATTTGTTCTGTTTCTCTGGAGAACCCTGACTAATAAAGACCTTGTGGAGAGATAAGTGATCCTAGAGGAATAAGGAAATGTACTTGACCCAATAAGGAAATTAAAGGCAATTCTTTAAGAACTATTACATTAAACCAGGATTTCTCTGACTCTAGGCACCCACCAATCACATAATGGGCCAAATTTTAGGACATTTCTAAAAGGAGTCATCATAATTTTAATATTTTTAAAACAGCCAAAATCAATACTGTTTATTTCAGATCCATTGAAATCTTTGAATCTTTGGTTTGAAATCTTTCACTCTTTGGCTTGATGTCACAGTTCATGTCACCAGATCCCACATGTAATTGTTTTCTTCTAATTCCACCTCATTATGAAAAGCTAAGTCTCAATGGTAAGTTAATGGAGTGTGACAGCAAGGGTTTGGCCCTGCCAGACAGTGCTGGACGCCTGGGTTGTACAGGGACACGGAAATCACGGCGAGATGACTCACTAAAGACTTCTGCCAGCGCTCCATCAGATGCTAAGTCAATAAGCGAATCACACTCCGAAGCTGGCAGGATGACTCTGAGGCAGGCGCGGGTGCTGAGTGGACTTCTAATCTACTCTTTGGAAAGTAGTTTTTCATGCTCCACTGCAGCCCTTGGAGGTAATCTTAAAACATGCCCAATGATACATCATTGATGTCTTTCTCCCTGAGAAGAAAATCAACGAGTGCTGGAGGAAAGACAAAGTTTCTGCAACTGAGCTGTTTGCACCGCAGAGAAATCCTGGTATCTTATCCTCCGTGTATTAAAATTCATGAGCACTCAGCCCTGAGGCAACAGGCCCAGGCTCTGAGGACGATGAACACACCGCTGAGGTGCACACTAGGACAGAGCGCGGACAGTCTTGGGAATGGAGTTTGTGACATTCTCCACGCCGTGAAGAAATGTTTTTCTTTGATTCCTAATTTCAAAAGCTCTTGAGAGCTACTTTGTCTCTGACACAAGGGCACTGCAGGGTGGAAAATGTCTTGTACTAGGTGCCCGTTTCCTGACAGAACGCATTAGAAACATAAACTGCCGCTGGGCATAATTTGGATGAAGTCACAATTTTCACTATTTCTATTAACCTTGAATCGGGATCAGGATGTGTTTGAAAATGTTGACTTTATTATTATTCAGGTATGGTCAGGCCATCGACCAGATGGTAGCACCAGGGCTGGTCGCAAAGCCAGCTCGGGGTAGACGGGTGGGGGCGGTGGCAGAGAAACATGGACGAGAGCCTTTATTGTAGTTTCCTTTGAAGGGAGCAGGTGAGGCAGGGCAAACAGTTTGGATCAGCTAATTTGAATAACTGCAGCAGGCATAGGAGTGTCCCTGGTTGTCTACTATCTGGTTCTGGGGTGACTGGGACACACGGGTAGTCACTGAAGTGTGAGAGCCTGACACAGGAGGGGGTTAGGGGTAGGGCTCTAGCTGGGTCCGTTTGCATTGAAAAGGCAATTCAAGTGATTCGAGTCTAATGTCTCTAGAAATTAGCCAACCCTGGCGGGGGCAGTCCCTCCAGTGTCAGCGAGGCCCAGACGCCAAAGCCCCAGCACAAGGAAAATACAAGACTCGGCTAGCACAGGGTGCCTACCGTTGGCCACCCGCTGTGCTCGGTGAGTAGAGCAGCGTGTGGGTCCTCATTATGGAGCAACCTCTTTTCTCTGCAGAGTGATAAATGGCCCCCCTTTCTTTACACACAGCTAGATATGTTCAGAGAAGAGCCCGGCATTAGTCTCCATCCTGTATTTTCACTCATGAACGAGTTAGCAACTAAATAAAAAAAATACCTTCTGCAGCGTGTGCTTTTTTAGGGACAAACAAGACAAAGTCTCTAATCCATTCTCTCTCATGCGTGTACCCCACGTGTGCCAAGAGCTATCTCATACTCTATGCATCAGTAGTTCTGCCCAACCACGTGATGGCGATTGCTTTTTCATACTGTCTGTGAGGTCCAACAGCATCATTTTTTAAAAGATTTTATTTATTCATTTTTAGAGAGCGAGAAAGGAGGGAGAGAAACATCACTGAGAGAGAGAAACAGCGATCAGTTGCCTTTTGCCCACACCCCAACGAGGGACTGAACCCGCACCCCAGGCGTGTGCCCTGACTGGGAATCAGACCAGCGGCCTTTTGCTTTGCAGGACGAAGCCCAGCCAATTGAGCCACGTCCGCCAGGGCCCAACAGCATTATTTTTTAACGGCATCATTTTTACATGAACTTTTCTATAATTAATTATGCTTCTATCCCAAACAGATATACAATCAGCCTTTGGCTGGTTTTACAAGCTTTGATCAGTAATGTACCTAATACCTCTTTTTTCTTTGCTATGTAGATTGCAATTCTGAATGATGCCTACAGTTTTAGTCTCTCTTCTACCTTTACCAACACAAGTAACCAGTTGGAGTTTTATTTTCACTAAAGAGGTTTCTGTACTTCATTTGCGAGCATTTTAATGGCTTTGTGTCACTACTTGACAAAATTTCATACCAGACCACATATTAGGGACTAGAGGGAAAATGAATTACTTGTCCAACAAAATCCAATATCTAATTATGCTCATACTTCTTATTTGCACTCCTCTTTTGACAAATTGCACTGTTTTACTTGTTCCAGCCCACAGAGCCACATCTACATTTTTGTACATTCTACATTTGAGTTGTAGGGTTTTCATTATTGCTTTCGCCTCTCATTTTATGCTTCATGGAACCACTTCCAAGCCACATTCCTTCTTCATAAACTAGGGGCACACAGGAAGTCCTCACTTAACAGTGTCAATAGTTCTTGGAAACTACAACTATAAGAGAACGCCTAACAAAACCAATTTACCACAGACAAACGATATAAACAAAGACTTCTGGTCACAAAAATATCACCAAACTTTTAAATAAAGACCCCAAGCTTCTAATTTTAAATATGGAAATAAATGTCAGTTATACATGTATTTCAGAAAAATGACTAAAAACAAATGAAATCATGATTTTGCAACCCACTTATTTCAGCTCAGGGTTGCAGGGTGGCTGGATCCTCCCTGGGCAGCTCAGGGTGCAATGTGGGACCCACCTTGGACAGGACGCCCTTCCGTCCCGTGGCCACACACACACACAACACATACTCTCGCACTCAGACTGGGACAGCGTAGACATGCCAATCACGTAACTGTACCTCTTTGGGATGTGGGAGGAAATCAGAGTCCTCAGAGAAAAACCACACAGACATGGGGACAATGTCCAAACTTCACAACAGTGTTGAACGAAATGAAGTTATTAAGAACCTGCTATATTGCAAGAGATTTTTAAGCTATAATAAATATTCCCTTAAATGTTGCTTTCACTCTTTCCAATAGGTTTTGATATAAAATGTCCTCCTGTTCTCCATTTCACTGGTTTTCCAGACATTACAATACAAAAGTAACTACGATGAAAGCAAAATTGAGCAAATGTAAACAATAACATGCAAATGACATGTAAATACATCAACCTAGAAGAACTGAATTCTATTCATTGAAATGTTACAGGAGATGATGTTGCCAAAATGTAATACATACACAACCTTTGAGAAGAAAAACAATAATGTAGCAAGATTTAGTTAAAATCACAATTGCAACTTACAAATTTGTAAAATGCATATGAATAAATGGCCTCATTGTATTTTTTAATCCCTGTGAATCACTTGATAGCTGAGCAAGAATCATAAAATCTGTAGAGCTGGTCCCCTTTTTGATATTCCAGATTACTAAAGTAATCATATTTGTTCCATTTTTTCAGCTATTCTGTTCATTTTTTTAAATTTAGAGATAATTTTATATTTCCAGAAACACGTTTTTCCTCTTTGACCACTTCTTTGCACTACAGTCTAATATCTCTGTGGGGTTTGTATAATTTTTTAAAATCTCTTCCTCCCTCCTCAGTCTGAATCAGAATCCCCTCAACTGGTTTTCAGTAGGTTTGCCTTCAAAGTACTGAGCCCCCTCTGCACCGATTCAAATCGCTCAGGGTGGGTCAGAGGGTTGGGCTTTTGCAGGCAGTGGGGAGTGCTCTGCCCAGGAAGGAGCTGCTGCTTCTCTAGGTCAGAGCCAAATGGCCCGGCCAGCTAACGCCTCTCAGCCGAAGCGCCTGAGGAGGCACTCATTCTCAGAAACTACGGGAGAAACAGTCCTTTCCCGGCCACATGGAAAGAGAGCAGTTCCGCCCAGCAAGGAAGTTCCCTGTGACAGAGACCAGGATCCCTGGAACCAGCAGCCCATGCACGCTGGATCAGTGGGCTGTGGCTTTGGCTTTTCCAGAAAGTCTGGCCTCCTCCCTGGTTCTTGGGCTTTCCCTCAGCATCACCGATAATGGTGCACAAACCCGAACTTCTACTGGCCCATAACCACATTTGCCTCACACTCAAAGCTCCAGCTGTGTTTGGGATCCCCCTCCAGGATCCAGCAGTGAACCACGCCTTTCTACCAGTCAATGAGCCTGGCAGAGAGAAGGAGACAGGGGTTCATAACGGTGTGCTCCAGCCAACATCCTTCCAGAGCCCCCGGCAGCTGCTCTGTCTTCCATTGATTCATCCTTCAGATGGGCTCCGAGAGATTTATCTAAAACACAAACACGTCGTACCCTGATGAGAACCCTTCCTAACTTTCCATTAGCTGAAGACAAAGCGCAGGCTATAAAGCACGGTTTACTAGCTTTATTCTAGCACTCAGGGATTCACGTGTCACACCTGAATAGGACAGAACGGCATGTAGTTCCAACACTGCTGTCACAAACCCGTGTCCTCTCAGCGATGCTGCTACACCTTAATTCCCAGCTTTCTTTTATCTCAGCATCAGCTCAGGTGTCACTTCCTGTGAGGAGCTGTCCCTAAACCCCCAGGTTGGGTTGAACACCCCTTGAGGTACTCCCGTGGCACTTTGTGAATGCCTCTCTCCACCTAAGCTATTAGCTCCTCAAGGTGATAATGAATGCTTCATTCGTGTACGTATACCCCCGGGGCCCAGGAGGGTGCCGGCCACGTGGCACATCTACAAAATACTATTTGTTGAGTTCCATCGAATATATGTCACAGTTTCCAACTTGACTGAAATACATACCCTTTATACTTCCACAAATATTCCATGATTACTGCTGTAGATTGAAAGTTTGTGTCCCCAGCCCAAATTCATACATTTGAAATCTGAGCCCCACTGTGCTGGCATCAGGAGATGGGACATTTGAGGGGCGATTAGGTCTTGAGGGTGGAGCCCTCGTGAGTAGGACTGCACCCTTATGAAAGAGACCCCAGAGAGCTCCCTCTCCACTGCCACCAGGGGAGGACACAGGGAGAAGGTAGTTGTCTGTGAACCAGGAAACTGGCTCTCACCAGATGCTGAGTCTGCTGGAGTCTTGATCTCGGACTTCCAGCCTCCAGAACCGTGAGAAATAAATGTCTAGTGTTTATAAGCCACTCAGGCTATAGTATTCTGTCATAGCAGTCCCCAAGGACTAAAAAAGGTAATGAATTATGTCAAAGTACTTAATGCGCAATTCACACAATAATACAGAATTTTTCACTCTTTTGCATGTGATACTGGATTTCAAGAGCCATTTGAGATTAGAATGTTACTCAGGTTTCTGTATGTGGGAGACCTCTGCCAAAAATGAAGCCACACTGCTGACCTGATACTTGAAACTCTTGTCACAGACCAGAAGAACACATTCCCATTGCCAAGGTCACGGAACTCCACGACACACCGTGTGAAGGAGGCCCATGTGTGCTAAGCAGTGAATGATCCTCACGCCGGCAGACTTGGCTGCTTTGCTGGAAGGATTCCTTCCACCAGACCAGTGTTGGTTCCTCCCTGAATATCCCACATTTTCCAGTCCATCACAATGCATTCCTTTCACCCCTTTCTACCCGGCCTGATTAACAACTGTCACATCACCACCATGGAATTTCTGTGGTCCATTCCCTGTAGGGGTTAGACTTGGCAGCCTTCCTTGTGGTGTGCTCCTGCTCAGGTGAAAACAACTTGAAACAAGTACTTTTGAAGAGAATACCCATTTCCTAAGTTTGACGGAGAGAAGGGGAGGGAGGGCAGGAGGGTGAGAGAGTGGGTAAGGGAGGGAGAGAGAGAGAGGAGGAGAAGGAGGATAAGAAAAGGAAGGAAAAAGAGAAAAAAAAGAGAGGGAAGGAAGGAGTTAGGAAAAAGCTACATAAATTTTAAAACTTAACCAAGAGGATACATTTTATGTCAGCATGACAAAAGCCTAGATTGTTCACCTAGTTTCCCAAAATATGAGGGTTTGTCCTTCCTTACTCAGGAAAAAAAACCACAACTATACCACTGCAGGCCATTGTCAGAGCATATAACCTTGAAGCCCTTACTCCGGCCCTTTAGGAAAGCCTTGCTAAGAGGTGCCATGTTTCAGGGGGCCTAGAGTCACCCACTCGTAACTGCAGTCCGGCCTGTTACTCAGGTGAAACCACCAGAAGTCGTCCTACGTGGCCGCCGTCAGCCTGAGCCCCAGGACCAGCTCCGCTGAAGTGCTCCCGAATGCCTCATCATCAACCGTTCCTGAGCGTCACGACGAGAGATGGTGTATGAGATGGGGTTCCACTTTTGTTAAAAATCTTTTCAGTGAGGACACTACTCAGCATTCCTGATGACAAAGACGACAGCCGCAGCAACCCTGTGTGGAAGGAAGTGCGGGAACCTCACCAAGCAGAGGGGGCTGAGGATCCGAGACAACCAAATTCAATGCTGTGTCCGGGTTTGAATCCTGGAGCAGCAAAAAAGGATATTAGTGGGAAAATGGATGAAATCCAAATAAAGCCTGGACTCGACTGAATAGTTCTATACCAGCGTTACTTCCTCCGTTTTGGCAAATGTCCCAGGGTCATGCAAGATACTAACACTGGGGTAAACTGAGTGAGGAGTCCACAGGAACATTGTATTATCATTGAAATTTTTCTGTGAATCGAAACTATTCCAAAATAAAAAGTTTATTTAAGAAATAAAAAAGGCTTTCATGAGAAGCTTAGAGTCAAGAAAGAAACACATCTCCCAAGTCTTTATTCATTCCTCCCTTTCAACAGTAAGAACCCATAACCTACTGCCCTTTTCTATTTACTGCTACTGCTCAGACGCCCGAAGCCAAGCCCTCGGAACTCTCACACTTGTTTCCTCATTTTTCCTGATCCTAATTTCCCTTTTCTGTTAGGAAGAGAGTCCAACCTTGCTGCATTCTGCTGTTGTCGTCAGAAACCACCTCTAATCCTTTTCAGATGGAGGTTCTACATTAATTATAAACCTAAAAATTGTCCAAAGGCAGGGAGGCGAGACTGCGGAGGCTCTCGAAGTCATGGGTCAAAGTGAATGGCAGGAGCAATCAGACTCCTTTACGCAGAAGGATGACTCAGGGGAGAGATGCCTTCCAGCAGCTGAAAGGCTGCCCTTGAGAAAGCAAGAACGACTTTCTCAGTGTTACACCGAAAGCCCAACCCCAGCTGAGGGATGCACATCACTAGAGGAGGACTTGGACTTGGCACAAGGAGCGATGACAAAGCCACCCCGTCCCCCGGGGAGGAGTCAGTGCCCCTGCCTGAGGGATACTTACGGGGTATCTCGATTATTTTAACAATGTATCTCATGGGGCAGCCAGAAAAAGCACCAATAAATAAGGCAAAGTGGGTTACGTGCAGTAATAGTGCTATAGCAGCAGAGAAAAGGCAAAGATGAATTCTGCTCAGGAAGTCTTGGTAAGCTTTTTGAACAAGGTGGCATCAGAGCAAGCCCTTAGGGATGGGGAGGGTTTTATAGATGAGGTGAGTGGAGGTGGAAGGAAAAGGAGGAAGTTCTAACCAGGAGGACAAGTTAGAAAGACACAGAAGCCTCAAAGTTTAAATTGTGACTTTCAGTAAGATCAGGGGAGAGGGGATTTAAGACACAGAATAAGAAAGCAAGCTGAAGGGCTTAATGCTTGCTAAGGAAATCAACACCCTGGGGAGGGCTCAGGGGGGTTGCAGTTTTTCAGCCAGAAAAGATCATAGCTGTTTTAGTAAGACTGCTCCAGAGGCAGTGTAGAAGTTGGAATCTGGAGGAGAGACTGAGGCAGGAACCCAGATAGGAAACTTTTAAAATTGTCCAAGTTCACATTAGTAAGGGGCTCAGTGAGGGGCAGGGCAAGGAAACTGGAAATGGTGCATTGTGGGTGCACGGGGGGCAGAGTCCAGGTTTCTGGCAGGTGTTGATGACATTCAGCAAGAGAGAACATGGGTAGACGGCACTCGAGCATCTCCCCACCATCTCCCTCCCCGCCTCTCAAACCTGGGCTACACGGGACTCCCATTTCCACACGGAGATCCATTTCAAGAGGCTACTAGACCCCTGTTCCCAATGAACGTTCCCACTGGCTCAAGAACTGACGTGGTCCCCAATTCAACCCCCAGATTTCTGGCAGAGAATGAGAGAAAGGAGGACTTCTGATTACTAACAGTTGTCCTAGTTCGTCCACACTTTTCCCCACGCAGGGCCCGGTGCCAGAGTCTGGTTTCCGGCATACAGGAGAGGCTGAGTCCTGCACTGGAGTTTTCTTAGGTCACTTGCCCTAATCCCTCCATCTGTCTCTATCCCTCACCTTCTTCAAAGTCCAGCCTGTAAAACACCTTAAGGAAACTTGGGATTAACACCCAGATCACCATTATCATCTGGACATGCCCCCCAGTTTTGGTGCCCTCTTCCCCTCTCACTGCTGAAGACTAGAGGTGGCCCATCTTTCGCCCAAAGGGACCCCCTCTACTCTCCCTTACCTGGCAAAAATCACAGCTCCCAGAACCTCTCCCCGATATAACTGCCTGCCGCAGAGACTTGTACCTCCCGAAGCCTCTGATTTCCTTTTCATCTTCCACCTGTTCTCAGAGGGGTCATGGATGGAAAGTTCTAAGAGGCTACCCAGGGCTCCCACCTCAGCCTCATTTTATTTAACCTACTGCCTGGAGGGCTCACACATCCCAGCATGGCCTGCCATCCTTCCTACCAGCAGTCTGCCTGAAACTGTGGGGTGACAAGATTTCTTCAGCTAGAGAAAAAAGATAAATACTGCAGATAACTAGATGAAATCACAGCCATCTTTAATTGCCTTCAGAACAGGAGATAAGAATGATGGAAGGCTACAGATAATCCATTGACTTCAGACAACCTTCCACGTCAAGTGTACAATGTTAAGTTGATGCTTACAAAACACTAAGGAGGCCAGTGAAGGGTTTTCAGCAGGAAGTAAAATCCAAAGAACAGGAAAGACCCAAAAACGTTCTCCACAAAGGCCACGCATGGCACACTGCGGTCACTAACCACTACTCTCCTCACTCCTTCCCGTTAATGGAAGGGCTAAACCTTCTCCAAGTGTGACAAGTGGCATGCCATCACTCCCTAGGGATTCTCTGTCCTTTAGCCACTTACCAGTCACAATAAACTCTTCTGTTGTTGCATTTAAAGCATTACCCTACAGGGGGTATTCTAGTTTACTTTGAGCAGCCTGTGACAAATATCCCCAACCAAGAGCAAAAAACACTTACTTCAACCCACTCTGTGAGACAGAAATCACCATTCTGAGACAGAAAACTACCTGCCTGGCCCAGGTAGTTTTGTGAGCCAGAAAGTGGGTTGGAGGCTGGCTCCAGCTCTTCAGTTCCCCTCTCTCACTTTTACAGGGGAGCGTAGTAGGTCCTGGGCCGGGGGAAAGGCATGCCAGGGATCACACAACCAATGAGTAGCAGAATCTGCACCAGGTCTGGGCCCCTTAAATCTAGACACCACCTAATTTAAAACAGAAATATAGCCTGGGGTGGATGTGGGGAAGTTCCACACAGACCCCCTTTCCAGATGGACTGCAGTCCAGCTCTGGAAAGCGTGGTCAGCAAGAGCCACCCACTCTCAGCTTCCTCAGGACCTACCTTAACTGTAGAAGTCTATGCCACCAACCTCACACCTTTTCCAGGGCAGCCTGCACCCATTGACTAAGTGAGGCGGGGTGTGAAGACCTAGCCATTTCTGCCCCAGAGGGGCAAGACTAACGGGCCATGTTCGCTCTGGAGCTGCCCCCTGGGCTAGCCAGGGTCTCGTCAGACCTGTGCCACACTGTGACTTCTTCCTCTGCCCAAGTTTGTCTCCTGTGCCTTCCATCCACAGATGCTAAGCCCTAACAAACACCTCGCACCCCAGACTCCTCTTCAGCATCTGCTTCTAGAAAACCCAACCTGCTACACAGCCGCACGCCCAGCTATGCCACACTGACATCCAACTGGCAAACACCTTGAACTGCCCAACATCCTAATTCTGGGTTTGGGCAAAGGGCACCAGTTAAGGGCAGCTTTTCTTTTCTCACCCTGGGCCCCAAGCCTCCCCCTTTCACCCTCAACTGCAGCTCTCTAGAGTGCAGCCTTCCTGCCTTCCCAACCAACGATGAAGCACAGCAAAGGAGAAGCCTAGGACAGCTGGACCATCTCCCCGAGCAGTCTGCCCACCAACCCACACCCATACTGGGGCCTTGGCTCACGTGAGATGCGCCAAGTTGCAGAAGCTGGTCCAGTGGTCCCATGTAAGTGTGTAGACGCCTTTGTGACTTATCCTGGGAAGTGGTGGATTAGTCACATACTGATGGCTCCCTTAGTGCTTGCTGGTTGTACTTTCAGAGATGGGAAGTTTAAATATTAAAAAGGCAATTTGATGAAAAACACAGGACACTTGGGTTCCAGTGAAGTTTGACTCTTTGTGGATAGGGTGACCTGAGGTGGTTGTGGCTTATGCCTGTTGTTACCGTATAATTATTAGTAGTAGAGCCTTTCATTCTCACATGTCCCGGTTTGGTGATAACGTGGCCATCTGGTGTATAGGCCACGTGACTTCAGGACAGTCTAGCTGGCTGTCTACCCCTCCCCAGCCTTGGGCGTGCTGAGAGAGAGGGTGGGGTGCTGGGCAGGGAGTGGAAGGAACATGGTCCCAGGATGGACAGGGGTCTGAACAACCTCTGGACCTGGCCCCACCTCCAGGACTTTGGGTGAGCCCCTTAGGCTCTGTTGCTTTATCTGAAAAAAATATATATAAGTAAATTAAATATACTCAGTCTTTTACACATGATTGTTGAGAATATCAAGTAAAATAATAGCTATGAAGGTGCTTTGGAACCATAAAGCCCTATTCAGATGTCAAGTATGAAAAAATGCCCAACATAGTAAACAATTGCTGTTTGATTGATTGGTTGAGTGACAAGGGAATGTTAGGTGTGATCAGTATCAATATGTGGTGACGATAATCATCCTTCAAAAAAAAAAGTCAGTGGACCACCATCAAGGGGTAGAGCCTAGCTCTCCGACCCTTGAATTGGGCTGGACTTAGGTGCCCAGTTCTAATGGAAAGAATGCAGCCGAAGTGAAAGTGTGGCACTTCCCAGGCTGGGTCATAAACGGTGCTCTAGCCTGGCTCTTCCCTTCTCAGGCGGCTCGCTCTTCGGCCCCAGCTGCCATGAGGTGAGGCAGCCCAGGGCACAATCGAGAGGCCAAGTGGAGCATCTCCACTTCTCAGCCCCAGTCAGGACCCTAATGAGCGGAGCCGGCACGGACAAACAGCCCTCGAGACGCTCCAGCTCCAGCCACTGCCTGATGGCGACCTCATGAAAGACCCCACGTGAGACCCACTTCCTATGTCCAGTCGACAATAAATGACGGTTTCATTCTAAAATGTCAACACCGTGATCATTTCACAGTGCATACAAACATCGCATCCTTACCTCCTACACCTGAAACTAGTATGCTGTTATATATCGATATACCTCAATTTTTAAAAAAAAGTCAGTGGGCATGTGTTCTGAAAACAAGACGCTCTCCTTGGTGCGGACTGCCCCCTGAGGACGTACGCAGGGCCACGACAGGTGTGGACAGCGCGGCCCTCACAGGGGCCTCCCCCACAGCACGGCTTTCTTTAACAGACTGTCGTCTCCACATCCCTCTTAATCTTTGAAATTACTTTCTCAGGCACTACCACCTCTTGGGATAATAGCTCTGTAAGCTCCTTCCCTGTGAAAGTCTTCCAGAATTTGAAAAACGAACGTATGTTCAATTTATCTGCAGCACTTACCATTTGAGAACTTACACTCAGGTTCACTTCCAAGTGTCACCCTTCCAGGCTGAGAAGCCTAGTATTTCCCACCATGTTCCCCGACCAGCAAACCACTGTGGCGCCTGAAACGTTCCAGGCCTGTGGAGTCAGTGCAAACTCCCAGCGAAATGGGGTTTGACTAAGTAGTTTTCTTGTTAATATGTGCACGGTTTTAATTGACTTTGAAGACAGCATGTGGGTTTTTAATTTGTGTAAGAGAATGTAATACATATTGAAGTACTTAAAAATAAATGCATAATGTTCTGAACTGAATGTGAAGATTCTTATGCAGGATTTTTATTACATGTTAAAAGCTGAATTTTCTCCCCTTAGAAATAAAGTTCCGCAGTCACAGCGGAACACGGCCAGACCGCGCCGGCGCGCATCGTGCCACCCCTACTCCTGACCTTTCAGAGTGCCTGCGCCTTGCCTTGCAGAACACCGTCCGCTTTGCTCACAGGACTGTGGCCATGATCAGCGCCCCACCCGACGGCCCGGCTTCCCGACACACAGACACACGTGAGCGGCGACGGGTCTGACCCGCTCCTGACACCCACACACAGCACAGCGCGAGCATTCGCCATCCTGCTCCACACAACTGGAGTTCCCATCCAGCGTACCCACCCTCCAAGCCCCCTCTGCGTTTCTTCTCTGAGCTCTAACTATACTTAAGAATGGCTATTTTATGGCTTTCTTCTTTCTTAGAGGCCCCACGAAGAACAAGAAGAGAATGTGCATAATTTTAGTTACATAAAACATGTTCTACCCCGCACTGACCCTCTGGACCCTTTTATCCTGTGTCTAAGATACCATGTGGGATCTTTATGATTCTTATTTTTCCTGTGTCTTGAAACACGTTACCATTCCATTATCTGGAGATTAGTAATAATCATTGTGCCTTATCATAATTCATCAATTTCTTCCCAATGCTGCTAAGAAAGACAAAAAAATTTAATGGAAGAAGGATGGAATTGTCTAGAAAGAGGATGCAACAGTGAAGAAATCATTGTCCTTTAGTTTTCTTATTACCAAAGGAATGTATCATCTTTCAAGAAAGCAGACAAGGAGGCAGTAAACACAAGTCTTTCCAGGCTGCTTTTAGCATTCATTAGTATAAATGACAATTCATAATTTTTCATGTTCTACCCTTAAAGGCAAAGAAAAGAAAATGGGCCAAGGAAGATCTTTCAAATCAGTAAACACCCAGAAGATGAAATGAAACGGGACAAGACAGCAACACCCTAGATGCTAATGATGATGGTGAAATGCACCCCACAAGAGAAACCCGAGACCGCACGTCCTCAGGTGATTCCACCCTAACGACTGTTCTCAAATCTAAGAGTCATTTTGTGAACACTGCATGTTTAAAGACAAAAAGTGAATACAGTATTTTCACTCAGCTGATCAGGCAAAGGAAATACTTCCTTACACAATATTTTGTGACAAGAACGTGAACCATCCCATTTGTCTAAGAGGATGTGTGATAGCATTGTTCATTTTTGATGAGTTTTGTGCCTCAAAATTTATTTGCTAAAAAGAGATTTGCTATGTTTGGATTGTTATTAAAATTTCTAATAAAGTTGTTTTCCACTATCCCTCTCTTTCACGTCTGTATTCACAGAATGCCTTCAAATATAAAAAGACAAGCAAATAAGCCATTCAGCACTAACGGTGACTATTTTTCCTGGTGCCAGAGAGTTGAGGTCCAGCTGGAGTGCTGTCTACCTTCTGGAACCTTCCCTTCTGTTCCAGCCCACCCTGAACTTTCCCTTCCAAGAATCGCTGTTCCAAAAGCCTCCACCCTAACAATCATTTAATGTGGTTTATATACTTGCTTAATTTCGTATACAAACCAAATTACAAAGCTCTTCGGGGCAATGAGATTTAGTCAACAAACATTTGCGTGTGCTGGTGGGCACGGTAGCAGGCCATACGGCCACAACAAGAGGCGACTGGACTCGTCCTCGCCTTTATGCCACTGTCTCAGCTGTGGCAGTGCCAGAACTCAGTCCAAGGGGAGGGCAGAGAAAAAAGCCATAGCCTCCTGTGAGACCGACTTGGTTTGAATTCTGGTGTCGCCACTTCTGTCTGCAAGAACTTGGGAAGGCTTTCTGTGTCTCTCGGAACCTGCTCTCTTGATCTGAGAAGCAGAGGTCTCATCTTCTTCCAGAACAGCTGTGTAGTAGTGTGCTAGAGCTGCCACAACAAAATCCCCCAGACTGGGTGGCTCAAACCGCTGACATTCATTTTCTCACAGTTCCGGAGGTTGGGAGTCCAAGATCAAGGTGCGGGGGGAGGGGGCGGTGGTTTTCCCTGAGGCCTCTGGCTTTGCCTGCAGGTGGACACCTGTGCCCTCACACGGCCTTTCCTCCACAGGCACAGTCCCTGGTGGCTCTTCCTCTTCTCATAAGGACACCAGCCGTTTTGGATGAGGACCCCACCCTTATGGCTTCATTTGACCTTAATTATCTCTTTAAAGGCCCCTTCTCCAGATACAGTCACATTGGAGGTTAAGGCTTCAACATATAGATTTTGGGAGGGCACTACCCAGTCTCTCACAGGGTGCTATGAGGTCAGACTATTTATACCACATATAATACACCTGGTATACAGTAGGTGCTTAATCTAAAAGTATCTAATTATTGTGAATGGCTTTTGCATCCTGGGTCAATACTTTTTTCAAAAAGTTCTTCAAACAAGTTGAAATATTATGGTTGTTACAGGATCTACTTATTAGACATTTTTATAACATTTTTTTCACATTCTTCAAGCTAGCCTGCACCTATTTATTTGTGTGTGTGAGTCTGCATGTGTGTATGTATGTTTATGTATGTGTTTTTCCTCACTCCCATGGGAGAGGATAAAGTCCCGAACGAGGGGGGTCATGTCTTCCACTCATTTGTCACCTTCATGCATTTAATCCTCTGCACACAGTCAGAGAATTAATAAGTGATATCTCCCTGAGGGTGCCTGTGATCACGATGGTGATCACAGCCGGAACTCAGGACATGCTTGGTTGACTGTATCAGGGTGCTGGGTGGTCTTCACAGCAAGAGTTAGAAGGAGCAGAAGAGAAAGTGCCATATCTGGGGTCTGAAGAACTGGCTCAAGTCTGGACTCTGCCACTTACTAGCTTGTGACCTTGGGCATGTTACTGAACCTGACACTCCTGTCCCCATTTGTAAAATGAGAATAACAGTACCTATTAGGCATGGTTGTTTTTGAAGTCTAAATGAGATACCATCTATAAAATCAACTATCCTGGCACAGCGTAGGAAATCAGAAAATATTAGCTGAATTTATGAGAGTGCGTCTGAATATTGAATCTCTAGGGAGGTGAGGGGCCCAAATAAAAAAACGGTTGGGTGCCCCCCAGCACATTCGTGCAGGTAAAACTCGGCTCAAATGCACATCAGAGGCAGGTCTGAAGTGGAAAGATGGGACAGAGATATCCCAGAAAGGCAATGTGGGGAGAGCTTGGACGAGGCACTAGGTCCCAGACCTGGTGTCCTAGAGCACCAAACCTTCCCGTGTGAAACCCTCCCCTGGCTATGAACACACACACACACACACACACACAAGCAGGAAGCTGTGTTCTGCGGGGCCCTCATCCTATATCCCACCCCTTGCACAGCCGCTGGGGTTGTGGGGGAGGGGTAGCAGATTCATGTTAAGCCATTCAGAGTCCATCGTTTGATGGATTCCAACGTCTTCCTTCCTGGGGCAAGGAAGTGCAAGAATATTCTAGAACGTGTTGTCCAGAAAACACAAAGCACTCAAAGACTAATGGGGTCAGCTCGGGATATGGGAACCAACTTGAAGCCTTCCCACTGAAAAATGTGGGGCAATTTGAGCATCAAAAGAGAATAATGACAGTGTTTATGATGCATTAACGTTTCTTTGAAAGACATACATTCACTAGTGCTCCTGAAGAGCGAGGGGAGAAAAGAGAAGAAGGAAAATGGGGGAAAACTCTTCTCTATATAAGAATGTCATTTAAAAATAAGGAAAGAATGATAGAAAATGATCACTTTGCAACCTCCAACAGAATTGATTCAGGCAAAGATCCTCAAAAATATTGGATAATTTCAAACAACATGGATGAGCTTGAAAGCATTATGCTATAATGAAGCAAGTCAGAGAGAGAAAGAAAAATAGTGTTATCATCTCACCTATACATGAAGAGAATATTTTTTAAAAACCCAAATTCATAGAAAAAGAGAGAAGACTTGTGGTCACTGGAGATGGAGGGTTGGGGGAGGGGAGGTGGGAAGAAGATGGTAAACAGGTACAAGCTTCCAGGTTTAAGATAAGTAAGTTCTAGGGAGGGGTGTGATGTATAACACGGGGATGGTAGCTGACGCTGCTGCATGAGGGAAAGTTGTTAAGAGAGTGCATCCTAGACTTCTCATCACGAGGAAAACATTTTTTCTTTTCTTTGTTTTCTTTTTATTGTATCTGTATGAGAAGACAGATGAGAGTTGAACTTAATGTGCTTAGCATTTCATGACGTATGTAAATCAAACCGTCATGCTGTCCACCTTAAACTTAGGCAAGGATGCAGGCCAGCTCTTTCCCAATAAAACTGGAAAAATGTTGAATAAAAGGTACAGGAAAATGGAATATTCACACAGTCTCAAAGTTGTCACCCCACAGATTTCTTATTGATTACAAAGGCAAAATGTATTATTACATGGAGAGATTTGGTGGTTACTACATTAATAAGTAATCAGACTTAGGATCAGCAGAAGTTGCTTCCTGATGTGATGAAATAAGAAGCACCTGACATCACCAAAGTCATTGTTTCACCAAAAAATACGTTGAACCTGAATCTAATCATAAAGAAACACCAGACAAACCCAGAAGGAAGGAAATTCTATAAGCAACTGGCCAGGATGCTTTGAAACAGTCAATGTCGAGAAACAGGGAAGAAGGCAGGGTGAATGCTGTAGATGTTAAAATGACCAAAACTATGCAGTATAAAAACCCGGACTGGATCCTTGATTGTTAAAAAATTATAAAGGAAAATTTGGGACATGCAAACTTTTGAATGTATACTGGAAATTAGATGATGTTGAATTGCTATTAATTTTCTCAGGTGTGATAAGGGTGTAATAATTCAGAAGAAGAACATTGTTATGTTAGGAGATCAGGCTAAAGAATTCAGGGGGAAGGCATCATATTTACAACCTGCATTAAAATAGTTCAGCCAGAAACCGATGTGTATGCCGTCGAGGGAAAAGCTCATAAATGTATCAAAGGGCTAACAATCAATGAATCTGATGTAAGGATTATTGTTCTATTCTTTTAACTTTTCTGTAGACTTGAAATTTTTTGAAATAAACTTTGGAACAAATAATCTCTTTCATGGGAATTTACAATTAGGATTTAGAAGTGTTAAACCATTCTAGGTTGGGCACTCAAACCTAAAAATTAAGTGTTTGGTTTGTTTTTGTTTTTTAAGAAAAACAAAACTATAAAAAGGACACGTAAACCTAGAAGCTGAGGGAAGCCACCTTCTACCACATTCTTGGAAAAGCAGAGAAAACCAGCCAGATGGAGAGATGGAGGGAACAGACGCGCAAAATGACGGAGAGAGGAGAGACCATGAGACCCCAGAGACAGGACGGAGACTGAGAGGCTCCTTGGTCCTCCAGCTTTGGGTCTTGGTCCCAGTCCCCTAAAAAGCTAGCAGCTTCCCCGTGATTGGTTTCCAGGAGATGTTTCTGTATCAAAAAGTCCTCCTTTTTGCTGAAACAGATGAGTTTTTCTCATACTTTTAACCAAGGGGGGGGTGTGCACACACGTGTGCATGTTTCTATGGTGGCAATACATGTAATGTACATTTGACCATTTTAACCAGTTTTAAATGTATGGTCCAGTGGCGTTAAGCACATTCACCTGGCTGCGCAACCACCCCCACCATCCATCTCCAGAACTTTCTCATCTTTCCCAACGGAAACTTTGCGCCCATTATACAGCTCCACAGCCGGCCTCCCCCAGCCCCTGGCCACCCCCATTCTCCTTTTCGTCTCTATGAATGTCAGCCTCTAGGCATCCCACATAAATGGAATCCTACCCACCCTACTTGTCCGTCCGTGACTGACTTATTTTGCGTAGCATAATGCCTTCAAGCCCTGTCCGTGTTGTTCCATATCTCAGAATTTCCTATCTATTCATTGTTGATGGACGCCTGGGTTGGCTCTGCCTTTTGGCTGTTGTGCATCATGCTGCTGTGAACGAGGTGGCAGAGGTTGAAAGATATATGCGTGAAGAAACGTTTGGTGGCTTATACAACCAAATACTAGCAGGATTTATCTCTGAGATAGAATTAGAAATAAATTTTTGTAAGGATTTTATTTTCCAGAGCAGTTTTAGGTGGACAGCAAACTTGAGAGGAAGGTACAGAGCTTTCCTGTACATCCCCACCCCCACCCACACGCATAGCCTCCATCATCACCAGCATCCCCCACCAGAGCGGGACAGCTCCTACAACTGATGAACCCACATTCACACATCGCAATCATCCGGAGTCCACAGCTTACGTGAAGGTTCACTGTTGGTGTCGCACACTCTGGGGGTTTGGACACATGTATAATGAAGTGTATCCATTATTCCAGTATCGAAAAGAGCACTTTCACTGCCCTAACGTCTCTGTGCTCTGCCTTTTCATCCCTCCTCCTCTCCAACCCCAGACAACCACTGATCTTTTCCTTGTTTCCATAGTTTTGCCTTTTCCAGAATGTCATATAATTGGATTCATACAGTAAGTAGCCTTTTCAGATTGGCTTCTCTCACTTAGTAATCGGCATTTAAATTTTCTCCATGTGTTTTCATGGCTCAGAGAGCTCATTTCTTTTTAGTGCTGCGTACTATCCCATTGTCTGGATGTACCCCCTCGCTCGTTTTCCCGTTCATCTACTGAAGGACATCCTGATTGCTTCACGTTTGGGCAAGTGTGAAGGAAAGCTGCTATAAATATCTATGTGCAGATTTTTGTGTAGACATAAGTTTGCAGTTTCTTGGGATAAATACCAAGAAGACTAATTGCTGAATCATATGGTAAGAGTATGTTTAGTTTTGTAAGAAACCAACAAACTGTCTTGCAAAGGAGCTGCACCACTTTGCACTGGCACCAGCGATGAATGGGAGTTCCTAATGCCTCACATTCTTGTCGGCATTTGGTCTCGTCGGGGTTCCAGATTTTGGCCATTCTAATAAGAGTGTCGTCATATCTCATCGCTGTTTTAATTTGCGTTTCCTTGATGACATATGAAGTAAAGCATCTTTTAACATACTTCTTTGCTATTTGTATATCTTCTTTGGTGAGGCATCTGTTAAAGTCTTTGGCCCATTGTTCTGTCATGCTGGTTTTCTTACTGTTGCGTTTGAAGAGTTCTTTGTATGTTACAGATAATAGTCTTTTATCCGGTGTGTCTTTTGCACATATTTTCTCCCAGTCTGTGGCTTGTCTTCTCATTCTCTTGACACTGTCTTTTGCAGAAAAGATGTTTCTGATTTTAATGAAACCCAGCTTGTCGATTCTTTCCTTCATGACTCATTTCTTCAGTGTTGTGTCTAAAACGTCATCTCCATATTCAAGGACATCTAAGTTTTTCCTCCTGTGTTATCTTCTTGGAGTTTTATAGTTTTGTGTTTTATGTCTGGGTCTGTGATGGACTCCGAGTTAATTTTTGTGAAGGGCATAAGGTCTGTGTCTAGATTCTTTTTTTTTTTTTTTTTTGCACGTGGATGCTCAGTTGCTCCGGCTCCATTTGTTGAAGAGACTGCCTTTGCTCCATTGTGTTGCCTCTGCTCCTTTGTCAAAGGTCAATGGCTCTGTTTCTATGTGGGTCTCCAGAATGAATTTTCACTTTCATTTTTATATTTTTTGGTATAGTCTCAATAATTTTTTGTTACAATGAGCATGGACTCTTTGGATAATCAAAAGAAACCTATTTCATTTTGGGGGGGAAGCACTATTTTCTGTTCTGTAAGTGGTCTTTCCATCCCTGGAAATTACTGGGATAATTGCTTGTATAATGAAACATTTATTCATTTAGCAAATGTTTCCATATGAAAGAATGTTACATTACTTGCAAAGACTCTAGATCTATCTTGAAGATCCTCTTATCTAAACCTTGATATTTTTCCTCCCTATTTTACTATATAAATATTATTGTAACAACATAAAGTAAAATTTTGGAGAGAAGGGAAAATCACCATGTCCATGATTTCTTTTCTTCTTGTCTCCCACCATTCGGTGTCCACATCATTTCACCCAGTTGTGATCATCTGGCCTTTCACTTCTCTCCTCTGAGCCCCCTGTTTATCCACTGTAAACCCTCTAGAATCCACTCATATGTGGGGCATGTACTGCTTTGCGTTCATCCTAAATGCATTTGCAAGCTTCAAGGATCACGGTGTGCCGCGGACGGGATCCGGCTCGATTCTCGTCAGCGCACACAGCCCCTAGCACTGCGTCTACACCCAGGGTGCCTTCAGTCCCCGTTTGTTGAGTGAATGAACAAGAACACCTACAGTTATGTCGGTGGGGAGGGGATGGTCCATGTGTGTTCGGACCTCGCGCACGCAGGAAGCTATGAAATGCAATAAAGAACGTTTCTGCCCCAACCCTGAGCCCTGACTCAGAGCCCTCTGGTGCCTTTTGTCTCCAAGCAGCAGGGAACCCAAGCAGAAAACTCACTATTAATGGTTCCATAAAGCATTCGGGTCCTAGATGTAGCCCCATGGAGGCTGCGTGGCAGCCCGGAATGCAGATGTGCTGCCTCAGGAGGGAGCCCATTCCCATTTAGTCTTATCTGTCATTAGGATCGGAGCCGGAACTCCTGCGGCCAGGCCTGCGGAACTCTCCCACACTGGTGGGCAAAGCGACAGAAAAAGGAGGAGCCACGTTTTGGCAAGTACCAGTTGTCTCAGGAAAAGTTCCTCTCTCGGAGGCCTGGTCTCAGCTTTGTTATATATGACCCAAGAGTGTCATCGCCTGCCTTTCCCTCAGAGAAACAATTCCATTATCTAAACCAACCATGTGGCTTGGGATTTTTTAGGCACAGTGCTCCTGTAATTCAACAGGACACATTTTGCAAGTACTTCCAACAGTGGCGCCAGCTCGCAGGGGTGCTTGGTAAAGGCACATTGATCGTAAGGATGGCAGACAGGCCGGAAGCACCAGCTGCGTGGGGGGGCGGGGGGGCGGCCAGCAGAGGCCCAGGGTGGAGTGGGGTGGTCAGAACCACGAAACAACCTTGGGGAGGTAGCCATCTTGCGTGAGGAACACCACAATCACACGAAACAGATTCTGCGAGCTTTAAGCCAGCAACTGTTTGGGGAGAGGTAGGAGAAAGAGGCCCTCCTCCACTGGGCAGGCTCAGCCTCTGTCTGGCTCTCCAGCCGCTGATGGTGGTGGTAAAGGAGAGCTGTGAGATGACGTAGAAACAAGGAATGTCAAGAGATTAGGAGACTTTCATGTGACACTATTTGCTAAAACAGAAAGCTTTCAGTGTGGTTGCTTGACTGTTTGCATGTCTATTTCTGGCAGGATCTTGAGGCTGCAGTCATCCATACAGAGCCAGCCATGCAGAGACCAATGCACACCTACACTCTCCTGCTTTCTCCAATCAATAAGCATTTAGTGTCAGTCCGAGTCAAACACTCCCTAAAGACTGCCTTGAGCATATAGCCCCCTCCGCAAAAACTTGCAGTGTCTTCCAATTGCCAAGGCACAGTACAGATTATTAAGGTCGCCATTCGAGGCTTTCTCCAGTCTCACCCAGTCTGCATATCCAGCGCCCCCTCCAACTGCTCACTCCCTTCTGCAAAGCCTCCTCTGCGCCAGCTCACCCAGCCTGTTCAGGGTCCCTCCCGTTCCCCATCTCCACCTGTTCACATCTCACCCATTCTTCATGACCCTGCTCAAATCTTCCCTGTCCGCCAGTCCTTCCCCATGGTCCATCCCGGAGGGGACCCATCACCTTCAAATGCCCAGTACTTTTGCTAACACAGTAACTGCCTCATACATCTTCATTCTTGCAAGAAAGGAAAAGGCTAATTTTAAATGTTGTAAGAGGTAGTTGTACTTGAAATGATCTAGAGGGATAATCATTATATTTTGTATCTGTATGTACCTTAGAGTTTCCAAAGCGCCTTCATTGGCATTAACTGAATAAATTCCACACCGCCATGGTTCAGTATTGCTATGCCCATCTAAAAGAATAAGGGTACAGCTTTGGAAGCAGGAGTGATTTGGCCAAAGTCACATGGCAGGTCAGGGACTCCAACCCAGGTCTTTAGAGCTCAAGTTCAATGGACTATTCAGTGTGCCCCTGGTACCTTCCAATTCTATCATTCTTTGTCTTTAAATTAGAATTTTGGAGTGATACACTGAAGCACAATGGAAAGGCCACCAAAAAACACGAGGCAAATTGCTGTACACAGGATAGACTGAGGCAAAAGAGAGGGGAGCTCTGGAAATGGCAAATGGCAATAGGGTGAAATGGTTATCCTCGATAACATCCCGAATACAAAGCACAGGGAAGGGCGAGAAGGAAGATGGCTCAGTTATAAAACCGAGTGACTGCGAGCACGCTATTGCTGACCCCGGGAATTCGGACAGAGGTCAGTTAAGGGGATATGACAACATCCTTGTGGGCATCAAGGTGACTTCAGCGTGAGAACCTCCTGAAGGCACAGGAACTGTGGCACCAGAAGTCCAAGGGGAGTTGGGCTGGAGAAAGACCTAGAAACACCCCCTCACTAAGTGTGGAGTTATGAAAGGAAATGAGCTGGTACGTAATCTATCAGAGGGACAGACTGCATCGGATTGACACCTACAATGTGGAACACACATCAATTTGTGAGAGGTTGTGGGACGTGAGGATATCAGCACCAACCCCTGGCATTTAGACACTGGCCCCACAGAGAAAGTCGGCGCCACCCTGCACACCTTCTCAGAGCACCAGCCCCTGAAGTGTCTGCGGTGGCTGGATGCCCTCTCACTCTGAGCAAGGCATTTCTTAAGTGTCTGTGAGCTTCACACTCCAAGTTCCAGGATGTACCTCCCAGAGGTGACAGGACTCTAAGGCACAGCTGTGAGAACTGCATGGGTGTCGCTAGGACACTGCAATGTGGCCACGCAGGACATACATGGTCAGCTGGGTGTCTGCAGAAACTGATGCATGGGTCTGGAGCCAGAGGGCGAAGGGACCCACCGTGCACATTAGTAGCCCAGTGTCCCATAGTTACCTTCAGTTCCCTTCCTGGGAACTAGTTTTATCTGCATTGTCTAGAGGGCACAGTATCATTTCCTCCTGTTGTAGGCTTCATTATCCCGCCCCCCATAAATGTTTATATGTTTAAATTTTAAAGTTCTGACCCCAGGACCTCAGAATGTGACTGCATTTGGAGACAGGGTCCTTACAGAGGTGGCTCAGGTTAGATAAGGTCACTGGGGTGGACCTTAACCCAGTATAACTGGTGCCCTCACACGAAGAGAAGATTGGGACGCAGACGCTGGCAAGGGGAAGACCACGTGAGGACACAGGGAGAAGACAGCCGTCTGCAAGCCAAGGAGAGAGGCCTCAGGAGACCCCAGTCCTGCCGACACCTTGCCCTCAGGCTCCCCGACTCCAGACCAGTGAGATGATAAACGTTTGCTGTGGAAGCCCGCAGTCTGCGGGCAGTCCCCAGCAGAGGAGTGCACCTCCAATCCTCACACCTGCCCCTTTGGAGACTGTCCTGTCTCTGCCCACTCAAAACCTGCAACTGACCCTCAGCACCTTGATGGTTTGTTCCAAACATAAGATAAGCATCATCTCTTCCTCTGATTCAAACTTTTCTTTCACTTCCAGCCTGACCTTCAATTAGCACCTCATTGTGTGCTTTCTACTTCCGTCTGGGCCACCGGAGTCCGTGCTGTCCTCCCCACCATGCCTCAGTGTGTGTCTTCTCCCCCTGGCTCCTTCTTGAGGGCAAGAGCACTTAAATCTACTTCCCTCTTTTTTCCTCCCCCTTCAAGATTTTATTTATTTATTTTTTAGAGAGGGGGAGAAACATCAATCAGTTGCCTCTTGCACACCCCAGGGACCTGGCCCACAATGCAGGCATGTGCCCTGACTAGGAATTGAACCTGCGACCTTTCACTTCAACGGCCAGCCCTCAATCCACCGAGCCACACCAGCTGGGGCCCAGCTCCCTCACATCACCCAGCACAACGCTCTGCTGGAAACTCCGGGTAGTAACACCTGCACCCACAAGGCTCTTTGCCTTGAAATTGGATTTGCCCAGATTTTCATTTAAAACCTAGCTCTTACTGATTAATAAATTCAACTTTCCCTCAATAGCCCAAAAGCCCATTCAGATTTTAGAAGCAAAGTCATGAAGAAACTTGGGTGTCTGTCTGCTTGAAAACCCCGTCTGTGTTATAATTTAAGGTGTTTTAAAATGTGAAGAGGGTTTGACCTCTTTGAAAATAAGAAGCAGCTTTTCCAGCTGGGACCCTGCTAGTGTGGTTACTAAGGAGACCAACTGGCTGTAGGTGCTGCAATTAATCAGCGAATTCCAAACAGCCAAACACCTGGTGGTGAGAGGCTCTCTCCTTTGAGGGGGGGGTTGCTGGGTGGATGGAGGTTCCAGGAGCCCTACGTGGGAGCCCAGCTATGGTGCCTTCTTCCCGCTGCGCTCTCGCTACTGACATGTTCCAGTGGTCCTTTAAAGAGCTCCTAAAACGCACCTGTCAGAACTGAATGGAGTCTAATTCTTGCAGCCACTCTGGCTTGGGCCTCTCCGTGCCAGAGGATGGCAAGCTGGCGTGGACAGAAGTGGATGCCCACTGCCTCGTACTCCCCAGAAACAAGGCTGTGTGACTTTTTCTCTTCAACGATTTTAACAAATGCACACTGTCGGTCAGAAGAACGGGGGCAGCTTGCTGCTTGGTGACCAGTTCCCACACCCGAAGGAGGCCCATGGACCTCAAGACACCGTGAGTCAGGAGCAAAGCACCAAGGAAAAAGCCTTTACATGGTTGTGAGCACCACACGATTGGTACCTTTTCTGGTCCTCCCTTGCTTTTCCGATAGGCAAGGTTCTTATGTCCCCACATGACAGAGTTGTACG
Organism: Trachops cirrhosus; assembly: GCA_028533065.1. Classification (NCBI taxonomy): domain Eukaryota; kingdom Metazoa; phylum Chordata; class Mammalia; order Chiroptera; family Phyllostomidae; genus Trachops; species Trachops cirrhosus. The sequence continues at coordinate 33,637,952 of CM052545.1, read as the reverse complement.
TTTCCTTTCTCGGTTCCCTCCCACCCTCCCCCTCCGCGTGATAGGAGACAGCCTACCACAGTATGCAGCCTATTCCACCCAAAGAGAACTTCCAGGTCATTGGGGTCAACTCTTTGATTCGCTAAGTGAGGAAGAAAAGTTCAGAGAAGGTGTGTGGTTTTCACTCTTGCTTTTTCTGTCACTCAACTGCAAGGAAAGAAAAGACCTTGGGTACCTGGAAATGATGAAGTGCTCAAAGGAAGGCGTGTCACGTCAAATGATTTCGTACCGCATGAAAGAGAATACAGTAGATGAAAGCCATCAATCCATGGCTCCGGTGAACAGCCTCTGTCTAGCCACCCCCTCTGCCCTGTGACTTTGTGGTGTCCACCCAACCTGGCTCTAGACTGGCCTTAGATTGCCTTTAGCTAATAAATGCAGCAATAGCAATGGAGCCCCAACTCTAAGCTTAAGTCCAAAGGATCCTACACGCTTCTGCTTGTTTATTTGCTGGACTGTACTTGCTTGTGCTTGCACCTCAGCCTTCCTATGAGATCAAGCCAGACAGCCTGCTGAAAGGGTATGAGAGACACCTGAAGGATTAGACACTCTAAGGTGCCTCTGGCTGAAAGCCCGTCATCCTCTTAAAGCCAACTTGAAGCTGGCTGCCGAAGAACCACCTGGCAGACCCCCGCCTAAACTGCCAATCTGCAGTCTTGCCAACCAAAAAAAAATGGTTTGTTGTTTAAACCTGACTTTGGTGTGGCTTGTTATGCAGCAACAGCTAACTAAACCCTGACTTATGTTTGAAATAAATATTTTAGTGTTTTCCCTTTTTAAAAAAGTTGGAGGTTGGAAATCCATGACTGATACAGCAGCTTCATAGTCATTGAGACCCAGAACCCTAACTTTATGCTCCATCATCTCCATGGCTTTCATCCTCAAAGTTGTCTCATAATCCAAGATAGCTGCTAGAGCTCCAGCCATCACCTCTGTGTTCCAGGCAGGAAGGAAAGAGGACAAGAAGAGGTCTCTTCCAGCTGAATTGTTGCCCTTTAACCAACATTCCTGGAAGCTCCACCCAGTGATTAGCAGCTTGATTCTCATTGGCTACACTTTAGCTGCAAGGAAGTCTGGAAAATGTAGCCTTTTAGCAGAACAGATTGCCACCTAGCATAAATTCAAGGGTACTGTTTAGTAAGGAAGAACAGGGGTATGGATATCGAGTAGGCAACCAGCAATATCTGCCATGGCACATGTTCAATCAAGCTCCAGGAGTGGACCCCCCAATATAAATATATCAAGATGCAAAACTGACCACATGTCATGCTGATTTCTCAGTGGTGACTTTGACCTGTAGTAACAAAGTTAAGATTCCTGGCAATAGAGATCTAAGTGGAAAATCATGAGTATGCCGGTCTCCCAGGCCCTTTTGCTATGAATATTAATGAAAGGGAAGTTTGATTGTTAGAATTTGCTGCTCTTTACCTAGGGCGGGTAGGTACTTGCTTGCTTCCTTCCTTCTCTTCTATGTATCTCAGAGAGATACATAACTCACATAACATGAATTCACCACTTTTAAGCAGACAGCTCAGTGGTTGTCAGTACATTCACTATGTTGTGCAACAATCAGCCCTAATTCCAGAGCATTTCCGCCATGCCCAAAGAAACCCCACGCCTATCGGCAGTCAGAACACATGCTTTCTCTCATCCCTCTCCACCCAGTCTCAAGGTGATGGGAGAGCCTGGCTCGCCACAGGAGAAGGTGCCTGAGCTCCTCGGATGATACAGGCTCAAACACTGGGATTCTGGAATATTTTGGGAACTTCCTGGGAAAGCCAAGAAGGATGTCAGGATGCGATTTGCCTACGGCAAGAAAAGGTGGGCTCCATAAGGATGCTGAAGAACCTAAACACTCCCTGCCTGGGCTGCCTGTGAGCTACCTTCCTGCAGGGAAGGGAAGGAGGCGCCTCGCTGAGTGGCGGGAGCATCCTCAACAGCTTGCGAGACCCTAAGGCACCTGAGGGGACACCCCGAAGCACAGCAGCAGCATTAAAAGCACTCTGTTGCGACACTACATGTTGAGAGGGGCTTTTTAGATCCAGCTGGCATTATTCAATGTGAAAAGGATGGAGGGGATGCAGAACTCACATTTATTAAAGGTCCCATGTGTTCCAAATCCAAACAGAATCTCATTTTTCTACTCACAAGCATCCCAGAAGGCATCACGCCCATTTTACAGAAGGAGGGCCTGAAGTTCACAGAGAGAAGTAACTTGCCAGTATTTCAGACACTTTGGTCAGAGTCCAAAGTCCCAGTGTTCACACTGTGCCGTGCTGTGGGCACCTGTGAAGCGCCTTCCGCCCTGGCCCACAGCAGGTAGAGCCACTCCCTGCCGTGGCATCGCTGCTGGTGCCTGCAGGGCGGTGACAGGAGGAGGGGGCTCCGCTCAGCTCTGGGCTTCTCCCAGCTGGTGGGAGCTTTCAGCATGAGCTTCCCCTCCTTCTGCCCGATCCCTCGTCTTCACTCCTCAGGCAGAAAGCCTGCTCAAGGAGACTCGAGGACTGGGGTCTGACTCGTCACTGTCACCAGGAGCCTTTTTTTACGACTGACTTACCAGAAAAGGCTGTCAGTCCTCGCAGTGCCTCTGGAAGCAAGGGGAAGGCAGCTGTGGGATCCTGGCTGAGCTGAGTCCAGGTACAGCAGGCTTGAGAATGCATGGACTGATGGGGAGGTTGGGGTGTCACAGGTCTGAGCACAGAGCCAGGGGGGCGGGGAACAGCCGGGAAGGATTGTAGGTCCTGCTGTTCACTTGCTCAAGGGGGTCAGCGTGTGCATGTGTCATCGAGGTGGGCAGGGAAGGGGAGGGCTGTGCGTGCGGGGGGAGGATATATATGCTGGTGCGGCTGAGACGGCGGAACCGAGCCTCACATCCGAGGGAGCCGGGCTACTGACAGCTCTCAGGTAGGCGATGCCTGCGAACCCCAGCCCAGACAACGCGGGGAGCTGAGGGGGAGCAGGGCGGCAGGGGCTCTGTCCTCAGCCTCGCTCCTTTGTCCAGTGCGGATGCTGCTGTCCTGAGAGATAATTTCTCCGTTCGTTTTATTTTCAATGCTCGGACGGAGGGTGGAGGGAAGCTCGAGGCTTTTTGTCCTGAAGACAGATACAGAAGAAAGAGGGAGCCTAACTTGGAGACGAGGAAAAGTTTTGATTTCCCAGATGTGGCCCCTACTTGTCATTCCTGTCTGATGAGAAAAGGTGGCTGTGGGCACCAGGCTGCGGGAGGGCGGGCTCGGGGCACGCAGTTGCCCTGCAGGGCAGCCCTGGGAAGCCCCCCAGGCACCCTTGTGAGTGATTTCTCTGTGCAGCCGACTGGCTCCCTTTCTTTCCTTCCCTCCTGGTGTGTTCAGGCTGGCTGATTTGGATTTGGGTTTTCGGTCCTAAAGGAACCCTTCTCCCACATGCTCTGAATAGCAATTGTTAGGGATGAGGTGGGGAAAGTCGGACCTGGGCATTGCGCTGGACCAGCCATGCTTGGCTGATTGCAGTTGCGGTGTGTGAATTCCACATCGGTTTCTGCAGGGATGACCTTGGTCTCCCAGACCCTGAGTCATTTTGAGTGTCTCCTCTTTCTTTGCGTCTTTCTCCTCCTGCCCATCTCTCCCACCCAGAGGTCTCTGCCAGGGTCCTGTGGAACACACCGTGCAGAAGTCACCCAAACTCTCTCTCTCGCTCTCTCTCCACCTCCCTTTCTTTCTCCTTCTCTCTTTGTGCGTCTCTGCCTGCGCGTCTGGCTTCCCCTCCCTCCATTACCCATCCTCTCCTCCCCCACCTCACTCTGAACGTGGACAAGTTCTGGGGGAATTTCAAGTAAGGCAGGATGATTCGGGAAATGGACTATTTAAAGCAAGCTGCTTTGGACTTGAATACCCTGATCCTGGGCTTAAACATCTGTGTTTCGCTTCCTCGAGCAGTCCATAATTGCCCCAATTATAACCAGGAACATTGTTCATGAGACTAACAAAAGATGAGCGTTGCATGGCATTCGCCAGCAAGCCTAAGCCAGAGTTTTCAACAGAGAGGGGAAAAGTAAACGCCTGGCTTCTTATCAACCCCCCCGAAGAAATCGCTGCTCTTTCTCACTGCCTGTGGGTGGCTGCTACACGCACACTCCTTTCCCACATTTATAAAGTGTGGCAGGGAAATATTCTACGTGCTTCCACAGATGCTCGGTACCTTAAACAGAAAGGGATTAGTGATCCGGTTTGCTCGCTGAGTCTTCTGCAGGGTAGGGTCCCTGGAATACCTGTCCCCAGCCGCCTCCTTAGTAAAAGCAGCTTCCACTGTCCCACGTGCTGCCCGTCGAGGGCACTGTGTGCAGCCTGGGGTCGTTTGGGGGATGCAGTTCTGTTCTCCCCGGGGCAGCCGCCCCGGCTATCAGCCAAGGCGGAGGGTACTACAGTCTCTAGAGAACGCAGGGGATTTTGCATCGGCAATGAAGGGAGTAATTGCAAGATTAGGCTCAAACCCGTGCTCTCTGGAGCCTGTAACAGGAGCTGTCACAAAGCCATTCTGTAGTCAATCAATCAGGCATTTATCTTCTCCCCTCCGCCAGGCAGGGGAGGTGCGCCTGGGCTCGGCAGGATTCAGCAGAGGTGATAATAACAGCCCTTTACGTTTGTACAGTAATTTACATCTTAGACAACGCTTCCACACCCATTATCCCTGGCAACAGCCCTGTGAGGTGGTGTCATTATCTCCGTGTTGCAGTTGAAAACTGAAGCTGAGAGGTTAAATAATTTGTTCGGATGTGTCAGACAGAAGACTGAGTCCAGCCTCCCTGAGTCCAGCACATCACCCACTTTGGGCCAGGGGTGCTTGCAAACTCACGGGGTTAGGGGTGGGCAACGCAAGCCCAGTGAGACAATCAGAGGACAATGCCAGGCTGTCTGTAATTAAGTCCTAAATTGTATGGTCCAGCCAGCAAGTGCTGGAGGGATTCCAGGCGAAGAGTGTTTGCCCCGGCGACTGCAGGGATTCGAGCCAGGCAAGGAAGGATGTGAACAGGTCGCGGGATTCAGAGAGAAAGGTGGCAGCCAGGACAAAGGCACAAAACAAGGGCACAGGAGCTACATCTGTGGAAACCGTTCTGTGCCAAGCAGTGATTTAAACTTGTCTACATGCTTATTTCATGCTAGGACACACTCGGACACAAACACACGGTGGGGATGTGAGATTTAGGGGGAGTGTTTTGCACTTCTATCAACATGGCTCAGTGGACGTCCTCCCCCCGCCCCAAAGCCACCAGAGTTGGAGACGCGAGCGTTGAAATGCACCAGTTCTGAGTCTGGGTGGAGCTACTCGTCAGTTGTCCTGGGCAGGGGACAGGCCCCTCTCCCAAACGAGGAATCGTCATGACAGATGTCACAGTGGCTTGAATTGCTAGACAAGCTGTATTTTCTAAACACTTCCATTTAGATGCCTAGAGGTGCTCCATGATTTAACATGAAGGTTTCCTTCTAAACAAAAACTGTGAGATTTGGGGCGTACCAGGTTCGAGGCCAAGCCAATTCTCTGGGCATCTGCCTAGACAGGCTACGATCACGACGGGTCTCGGGTCTCGACTTTCGGTGAGCCTGTTGTGTTTCAGACGCTGGGCAGCTGCCTCGGCACTGCAGCGACACAGTGAGCCCAGCTCCGAAGGGCTGGCTGGGCAGATGAAGTGGGGGCCTCGCCTCCCAGGAGGAGTCCTGGGTCTCAGGGAGTCACCACCCGGCCGGGCGGGTCACTGCCTCCCCACCACGGCTCAGAGCCAGCCTGCCCTCTTCTCACGTGGTCCGGTGCTCTCCCCTCCCCCACCTCCCCATTCATCCAGCCAGGAAACGTGGGAGGCGTTTCTGCTGGGAGCCACCAGGTGTCAGGAAAAGGGACCTGTCACACTGTCCTCGGCTTCCTCAGAACTCACCACCAGTGTCTTCAGTCCACTGGGCTTCAGGACGTGGAGACTGTTTTTCACGTTACCTTTTTTTAATTTGCACCTGAGTGGGTTTTATAATATACATAAATAAGTAAATTGGGAATGCATGTTCAAAAACAGATGGCTAGTGGGATGAATTTAAAGAAATTTGAAGATTATTGGTCTAGATCCATTGCTCTTTTGCTTATGTGCATTTTCTAATCTATTGGAAAAGAACATTGAATGATTTCAGTATAAAAGTAAATAAATGCTTTTACATTTTTATCTTCATTATTTTGACAGTATGTTGTGGAACTGTGGGCCAGAGTCAGGAAAATTAAAGAGTGATACCTTTTCTTCATTTTGTTTATAATACTTCCCCTATCATTAAGTTTTGCAAGTCTTTTTTTTTAATCCTCACCTGGGGATATGTTTAATGATTTTTAGAGAGAGAGAAGGAGAAACACTGATCTGTTGCTTCCTGTAGACACCCTGACCGACCAGGGTATCAAACTTGCAACCTAGGAATGTGCCCTGACCAGGAATCGAACCCGCATCCTTTGGTGTGCGGGATGCCGCTCCAACCAACTGAGCCACCCAGCCAGGACAAGAGTGACACCTTTTCAATGCAGAGAACAAACGTGTCTGTGGGCCCCTCCAGACCCTCTCCTGAGCCCCAGCCTGGGCTGTCACCAGGGCCTCAGTTCTGTGCTGCCCAGAAGCTGCTAGTTCTCCAAGCCCTTCGCTTCTCTCCCTCACCCCTCCTTCCTTCCTGCTTCCCTTACTGGGAGAGCACAAATATCTGGCCACTTAGAAAATAAAAAATATTAGCTATCTAATCCAACTGCCTCTTTTTGGAGAGGGTTAAAGTGAGGCCCAGAAAGAGGGCCTTGCTCAAGACCCCACAGATATCCACAGAGCCGGAATTCGAACCCAGGACTCTGGTTTCCACACACAGGGCTCCTGCTCACTCACTGCTCGCCAGCCGCCGCCCACTTGGTCTGCCTGGGACGCGGGACTTGCTTTGCCCTCCACCGCCTCTCTGCTCACCCCTCTTCCCAAGTGGGATTTTAGAGCGGAAAGGGGACCTTTTTGAGTGTGAGTGTATTAGAGGAGGGAAGAAACTAAAGGGGCCTCCCTCGGCCAGAGCTGGTGCACAAGCAAAGCGCAGGCATCCGTCTGCCATGGGTCGTGGAACTGGGGCGCGGGGGAGACAAACCCCTGTGCTGGGTGGCAATGAAAAATTCCGCCGGACCCGGCAGAGCCCACAGTAAAGCGGGGGACCCTGGGTTCGGGACAGAAGGAGGTCCTCAGAATGAATTCAGCTGCTCGAAGCAGACAGACTGCTATGCAGGTCACTGGGAGGTCCGGGGACAGCACGAGCTTGGGAACCAGACAGTCGGAGCCTCAGCTCCCCCACATCCGTCCCCTCGTCCTGGACCCGTCTTCTCACCCCGTCTTCTCACGTGCAGGGTGGGGACAATCGCCCTCACCCCGTAGGAGGGACGCTTCTAAAGCGATTGGCAGAGTGTCTGGCACATAGTATTCTGAATACAGTAGCAATGTGATTACTATTAAACACAAACAGAGGCCATCCCAACAAGATTCCACCAGAATCTGCCAACCTGTCCAAAGCAGAACCAATGGGTGGAGCCTGTGGTTTCCCAGAACGCACCATTTGGTGTCAGAACACCTGAGTTCAAGTCCTGGCTCTGCTATTGGTGAGCTGGATGCTCTTGGACAAGTTGCTTGACCTCTGTGAACTCATGTTCCCCTCAGAAAGGGGGATAATGTTCACCCTAGAATGTTATAGGGTTGTATATGAATGTAAAAAGCTTCTGTAACCTGTAAAAAACAGCATCTACACACTGCTTGAGGAGGAGCATGGGTGCATGCATGCCTCCAGCGGGAGACTGCCCACCTCCCCTCTTCCTCTAAAAGCACCAAAATTACAGTGTTTCTCACGGGTTGTAAGACAAAACATAATTAACTTTTATCTTTGGCTAAAGCTTCGTATGTAATTTTCCAAACAGATACGCAACTGATTATATTGTCCTTGGAAGCAAGATTATGTGTGAATAGAGTAAATCTAAAACAGTGGTGTTTTATCTTTGTAAACAGTGAAGCACAATTAAATTTGGGAGATGTCATTACCGAGCTAGAAGGTAATTAAACATTTCTTTATTCAATATGAGATGTCCAGATCTCTAAATATAATAGCATCACCATGCAGAACTGTTGGCTGAGCTTCGTTTACCAAGTGAAATACAAGCCATGTAAAATGGGTAGTATTCAGACGTACTTGGGTAGGTTCTCCTCCTGGCTACGACTGCACGATAAAGGCAACACAAATAAAACCTGTTGTCGCCCCCACTTTGTAGTTGAGCAGACTGAAGCTCCCAGTGGGGAAATAACTCACCCAAAGTCACAGCTACAAAATGTAAAGATTAACCATAAATATAACTCATGCATTAACTAACTACTTCCCTTCATTTAATTGTCATTAACTTATAGACAAAGCTACAAAAGAGCACATACGTGCTGTCCAGCCTTCTTCAGGATCAAACTCATCTACTGAACTTTTAATAAAGTTCGAAATCTAACTTAACCTAGAACACCTCATGCTAGGTGTTGAGAAGTACCCAAAACACAAAATACTGCCCCTTCTCTTAGGAGAATTACCTATATTTTGAGCTTTCACTTGTATCAATCTCATTTAAAAATCACAAACGACCCATGAAATAGGACTGGTCATTCCCATTGTAAGGATTCTTTGAATTTCAGAAGAGAATGAATAGCACTGCGAAGGGATGAGTTTTTAGTAACAGGTGGAGTCACTTGTTAAAAGTGAGGGGTGGGACACAGGGGGGGACAGGAAGGTCGGAGACTGAGAGAGAGGCGGACCAGCGGGGAGGGCCAGGCTGATGGCGAGAGATTTAAGAAAGCCACCCGAGCGCCCAAGCACAGAAGGCCGCCTTTCACGTGCAGGAAGGCTCCCAGACGGAACACTCGCTTCACGTCCCCGGAGCTCATCTCTTTCCGCACCTCACCCTAAAAACCCATTTACCCAGAATTTGAGATAACAGATATCAGCCAGTCCATCAAACATTTCCTGGATGTGTGAGTTGCCGCAGTTAATGCAGTTCATGAAATAACTCATCTGGAGAGCATTTTATTAGCATCTGTCCCAACTTGTCAGCTCAGCCTATGCAGACATCATGCCTTGCAATTTTGTATTAAGTAAGGAAGCAGGTCCTTTTCCCCACAGCCTCCCTTTCTTCTGGGGCATACAGGTGCTGCCATCTTGTGGCCATAGCAAGCACAGCCATGACATTCTGGACAAATTCCACAAAAATATCTCCCTACTAAAATTACTGAAATTTAGTAGAATAAGAAATGTAAAGGCAATTCTCAAATTAAACAAAGATATATTCAAGCAGTCCTCAGTTTAATACATTTGCTTATACAGTGGCTGTTTAGAACTCAAAAAACATTTTCTCTTCCAAAGAACCTGTAAGTGGTGATGGGCTCCCACAGCTTGCCGACCTACACCTATATACCCTGTACAAACTCAGCACATAACATTGTCCCGACCGTGAATGGCGGCCATTTGTAACCAGTCTTCGACCAAACCGTGCGTGGGCTTCCCCCTCAGGGTGGTGTGTGGACTTGCTCTGGAACAAAACTAGTTGCCGCCCCTCAAACTGAACCATTAGCTAACAGACATGTTGTCCATGACACAGGTGCTGAAGTGGCCCCTGGGTGCTGAGCACCCTGTCCCCCAGTGAGGCAGATTCCCAGACACTCCCTAACTCCACCTTTGCAAAGAGGGATCCTGAGATACGCTACTGCCATTTATCAATTTTGTTGAGCACCTCCTAAGCCCCTGGCCCTACCTGAGTGCTGGAAATGGAAAACCACAGAACACGATCCTTGCCCATCAGGAAGCCCCAGGACAGTGGGGGGAACACGCACGTGTCCGGCCGTACAGGGCAGTGTGGGGAGCGCCCTGCGAGAGGCAGTGGGAGCATTTCAGGGGAAGGCTGAGTGCGGGGCTCTCTATGTCTAAGTTCTTATGCAGCACTTGTTATACACCAGGTGCTGTTTCAACTGCCTACAAACATTAACCTGTTAGTTGTTGTCTGAGACAGATCCTGTTATTGTCCCGTTTTTACAGACGACAGGTTGAGCCGCAGACCTGGGATCCGAACCCAGCGGTCTGGAGGGCTGAGCTGACGGGAAAACGCCACTCACAGCCCTGCCACCCGGGCCGGTGGTGCCTGTGTGACAGGCCCCCGAGGCTCACTTCCCTCCCACTCTGATGTGCTGCTCCGAGATGCCACAGCAGCAGGGGAGGTGCATGTAACCCCGACCAGGGGAGGGAGATGGCTTCCCCGAGGGGGTGATTCTCGAGGTGTGTGAAGTGTGAGTTGGAGACATGTGTTCTGGGTAGAAGGAAGAGAAAGCGCCAAGACACAAAGCCGTTAAGTACCTGACAGAGCCGGGAACTCTGCGTGACTCACGAGAACTATAGAGGATGTACAAGGGTGAGCAACTGGAGAGGAAGCTCGAGAAGTGGCAGGAGTGGTGCTAAGTCCCAACAGGAGTGAGAGAACCACCTTAAGCATTCAGCAGTACTGTAGGATTTGAAGATGGTTTGGTAGGAGGGCAGATCATTAGGCAAATTAGGAGGATGTCACAATAACCAAGGCGATAAATCTCAAGTTGCACATTCGCCCTCGGGATAGAAAAGAAAACTGCATTTGAGATTTATTCATTTGTGTAGAAGTTCGTGCTCATTAATCACGAGCCCGGGACGTCCCATCACCTATGGGAAAGCTCAAACCCTTCAGGATGACAAACGAGGCCCTGCTCCATGTGACAGAGCTTCTCTCCCAGCAGGTGGCCCCACACACCAGCCTGCCCAGGGGCCCCTAGCAGGCTGTGTCCCTGACTCCTCTGCACCTGTGGAAGGAGGGTTTCTGTGTCTCTCAGAGGCCCTCTTCTTGGTCCTCTTGGCAAACTTACTCATCATTCAAAACCCATCTTGCATGTCACCTCTTTGACTTAAACAGTGACTGAGCATCTTTGGGTCCGCATCCTCTTGGTATGAAATGCGTGCATGATGCACAGGACGATCTGGGGTGGTCCCCGGTACGGCCATTGGGTGACTTCAACTGCAGGGTCCCTCCTGTTGACATGCTCCACTTCACACCCAGATTCTACCAGTGCTTCCCGAACTCCAGTGTGCGTGTGACTCACCTAAGAACCCCGCTGAAGCCGCAGGTCCACATTCTGGGTTCTGGGGAGGGGCCTGAGATTCTGCATTGCTAACAAGCTCCCCGGTGATGCTAATGCTGCCGGGGTGCAGACTGCATCTGAGCAGCAAGTCTAATAGGTTTTCCCAGTATAGTCCGAGGGAAGGACCAAACGTTATTATTTTTGTTTTTCTACACTGAACCCTTTATTAAGGTAAAATTTCTGTATAGTGAAATGCACAGAATTAAATTTAAATTCAGTGAGTGTTGGCAAATGTATACGCCCTTGTGACCTACACCTCAATCTAGAACATTTGCAACAGTTCCAGAAAGTCCCCTCGTTCCTTTTCCCATTTCATCCTCCGAGCAGAGGTGGTTCTGTACGGGCCCAACATGATTCGGTCCAAGGAAATAGCTGTTTGATTCGGAAGGACTCGTCACAGGGCAAATTTAACGAGGAAAAGAGAACATCTTGCAGGCAGTCCTACATGAAGAATGCAGACTTCGGCCCTGGCTGGTGTAGCTTAGTGGATTAAGCACGGGCCTATGAACCAAGAGATCACGGTTCGATTCCCAGTCAGGGCACATGCCTGGGTTGCAGGCCAGTTCCCAGCAGGGAATGCACAGGAAGCAACCATACATTGATATTTCTCTCCCTCTGTCCTTCCCTTCCCCTCTGAAGATAAATAAATAAAATCTTAAAAAAAAAAAAAAGAATGTAGACTTCGGGTCTAACTAATAATCATGGGGGCTGTCATCTTAGATAGTTTCTTTGTTCATTTTTTAACTCCACTCGTCTGGTCCTGTGCTCTGCACAGAACAGCAAAGTGAACGGACGGGTTGGCCCCGTGGTCAGAGGGCCAGCTCGCGTCCAGCAGGAGAAACAGACAAGGCACCTGCCAGAGGCCTCCTGCAGCAGCGGATGCTGGGATGTGGGGCATAGAGGAGGCTGGGAGGATGAGATGAAGCACATGGGTCCCTCATAAATCTCCTATTTTACACATCTCACTCTCGCACAGCACTTTACAAAACCCCCCTTACGGATCTGATCTTTGCAACGGCTCTGTAACAAGGCAGGTGCCACCACAGTCACACACCAGTTCATGACAGAGAGGCGCCGCGGGAAGTGCATCGCTCGGTGACTTCGCGGTTGTGTGAACGCCCTGGAGCGCACTCACACGAACCTAGATGGGGTGGCCTCCTTCACACCTAGGCCATGTGGGACAGCTGGCTGCCCCTCGACTGCAAACCCACACAGCATGTTACCGTGCAAAATGGCACGAGATTAAATAGAGCACGAGAGAAAATGATGCAATCAAAAGACATGGTAAACACCGGGTGTATGAGGCTGCTGCGGGGTTTACAGCAAACTCTTTTTATAAGCAGAAAGAGCACACGCTGCAATAATGATAAAAAGCAGTATAAAAAGCAGATAAAAAGTAGTATAGTAAATACATAAACCAGGAACATAGTCACTTATTATCAAGTATTATATACCTTACATCATTGTATGTGCTGCACTTTCACACGACTGGCATTGCTGTGGGTTTGCTTGCACCAGCATCGCCACAAACACAGGACGTGTTGACCTGTGATGCCACCACACCACTAGGTGACAGGAATTTTTCAGCTCCACCATAATCTTATAGAACCACTGTCATATATGCGGCCCATTGTTGACCGAAACACCACGATGTGGCACGTGGCTATATTCCCCGTCTGTAGCTGTGAAAACTGAGGCTTGGAGAGGTTGTCTTAAGGTCACACACAGCAAAGCTGCAAAGGGAAGCCGTTGGCTCCCTGAGGTGCGGATGCACGTCGGGCCGGCTGGGTGTCGGGAACCCCAGGGGTGCTCCCGCGACCAGCCCCGACACCAGCCCCTGTGTGAACATCAGGCCTGGCTGGCTGGAGAGGACCACCTGTGCCCTTGACAACCTGCTTCCTTCGGGAAGGTGAATCCCAGGCCCTGGCACTGTCCCCTCTGAAGAGTGTTTTGCCTGCTTCCCCTGTGTGAGGGTCGTCAGCCACTTCCACCCCCCCCAAATGGCCATTCTAATCACCTCCCACCCTCCTTTGTGTTCCAGTATCTTGCCTGCTGCTCCTGCACCATGAAAATCCTGCTGTGTGACCTCCTGCTGCTCAGCCTCTTCTCCAGCGTGTCCGGCAGCTGTCAGGAGGACTGTCTGACCTGCAGAGAGAAGCTCCGCCCCGCTGTGGACAGCTTCAACCTGGAGGTAGGTCCAGGAGTGCCGCTGCCTCCCCCTCCCTGCCTCCTCCAGGGCAGGCCCAGAATGAACCCTGAGGCCTGGCCCACGGCAAAACCTGTCATCTCTCCACTTTGCCCCGTTCAGAAAAAGGCCTGCCTGTGCTGCCATCTTGTTCGATTATTAAAACAGTGCATCTGCATTTTAGAGAATTTGGCAAGTTAGAGAAGTTTAAAAAAAGAAAACTGAAATCACGCCGAATCCCACCAGCCAGAGGAAGAACCCTGGTGCTGGCACTTTGCATCCTGCCAGGATGGTGTCCATGCCACTGAACATGAGTTAATTCCCTGCGAACGCAGCGCGGCAGCTGGCCACCCCTCCGGCTGAGCGTGTGCTCTCTGCTTCATTCTTAACGTTTCAGATAATCCCTCAGCGAGCACCGCAAGTGCTCCCTTATATTTTAAATTCTGAATCTAAAATGCAAATCCAAGATTAAATTTCTTTGTATTCAATAAGCTGCTTTCTCCACGGCTTCTATTTCAATTTAAATAGTTATTCCTCTCCTATTAAACCCAAAGTAACTCAATTATTTTTTTCCCTTTGTAACATAAACTCCATTGAAAAGATGCCTTGTTTCAAACCCCTCCACCTTTAAAATCAACCAAAAGCAACTACTGTCCTTAAGGCAAGAGTTCAAACATAGAAACCAAGTGCTCCAGGTGGGCAAAGGCCCCAGTAACGAGCAGACACAGCCCCAGCCGGCCCACGCACCGAGCTCTCCCCACCCTGGCTCAGTGGTTTTCAAGCCTGTTTTCTGGACCGCAATAGCCACTGCGTCACGAAAGCATTCCCAGATAACCTGTTCAAAGTTCACCCTGCCCTCTCATTCACCCTCTATGGTTTTCCTGACTAAGGCAAGGGACCCCAAGGTGCGCAGATGGGTAGAGTTTGCATCCCCTGGGAGAGAACAGGCCACAATCCCTCCATGACAGAGAACTTCCTCGGTGCTGGGGAAACAGAGCAGTGGACCCCATCCTAGTGTGGAGGGGCGGAGGGGTTTTTGGAGGAACTGAAGTCTCTAAGGCAGGGGTGTCCAAACTTTTGGTGTCTCTGGGCCACACTGGAAGAAGAGTTGTCTTGGGCCACACTTCAGGTACATTGTGACACATAATCACAAAAATATCTTATAATGTTTTAAGTAAATTTACAGCTTTGTGTTGGGCTGCATTCATAGCCATCCTGGGCCGCATGCAGCCCGTGGGCCACGGGTTGGACACCGCTGCTAAGGAGACCTAAGGATGAGTGGGGGTGAAGAGTCACGAAAGGCAAGGACCTGAATCCAAGGTCACTCCATCCAGCAAAGCGTTCATTTAGAATGGAAGGGCAGATAAAGTGCTCCCCAGGCAAGGGCAAGTTAAAGGAGTTCATCATCACCAAGCCCTCATTATATGGAATGTTAAAGGGACTTATGTGAGAAAAAGAATATGATCAAAACTATGAACAGTAAAATGGCAACAAACTCACAACTATCAGCAACTGAACCTAAAAAGAAAAACAAACATAAACTAAGTAAACAACTAAAACAGAATCACAGAAATGGAGTTCACATGGAGGGTTAGCAATGGGGAAGGGGACGGGGGAGTGGAGAAAAAGGTACAAAGAATAAGTAGCATAATTGGTAGATAGAAAATAGACAGGGGGAGGTTAAGAATAGTATAGGAAATGGAGAGACAAAGAACTTATATGTATGACCCATGGACATGAACTAAGGTGGGGCAATGTCGGTGGGAGGGGGTATACAGGGTGGAGGGGAATAAAAGGGGGAAATAGGACAACTGTAATAGCATCATCAATAAAATATATTTTAAAAAAAGACAAAAAACCACTTTCCTTGGTCTTGGTAAACAGAGTAGACAACTAGTTTGCATGTAAACCAGTGAAGGTGATGATGAAGCCATCATCTCCTAATCGCCACACAGTGGAGGGTCTCAGGGTGCAGCGGAGACCCGTCTGGAGGTTACATACAATCCCCGAAGCACCAGCTTTGACTATAGCCCTTTACCTTCCACTCAGAAAAGCACTAGGGCTCAGAAGACATGAGTACACACCCATGTCCATGGCAGCACTATTCACAACCTCCACCAAGCGTCCATCAATAAGGAGTGGGTAAACAAATGCGCACGTACGGACAGCGGACTATCACTCAGCCTTAGGACACGGCAACGACGAGGATGAACCTTGAAGACATTGTGCTAAGTGAAGAGTCAGACACCAAAGGACACATACTGATGGTTCTACTTAGAGTGGTCAAGTTCATAGACGAAAAGTAGAGAAGTAGTTGCCGGGCCTGGAGGGAATGCAGAGCAGGGGTTTGATGGGTGGGGACGTTCAGGCTGGAAGAGGGGAAAGTCCTGGGATGGAGGGAGGTGACAACCCGACAACGTTGTGAGCGCACTTAACACCACTGAGCGGACCCTGAAAATGGCTAAGATGGTGAATTAGTGTTACATGTATCTCACTGTGGAAGAAAGCATTAGGAACGTAACTATAAGGATACCCCTGACTCTGCTCTAGTGTATTTTTTACAAGGTGAATTATTCATAGAGGACGCGATCTCCTTCTAACAAACGTCACACCTGATTGTGAAACACTAATGTGACTTCCCGCCCCTTAGACACCATGACCTTGGATTGCCCAGTAGCGGAAGGCGGCGGCCAGCAAGTACAGATTCTCTCTGGTCTCCTTACCGCCACCCCAGGACCCGACTTCACTGCCCGCACCTGCCTCGGGCCTGCGCTCCTGCCCCTGCTCTTCCTCCTTCCGCACCACTGATTTCCCGCACAGGCGTTCTCCTTCTTTTTTCCCCTCTCCCGCCTGCTCTTTCCTTCCCTGCACTGTCATTTTCATGAAAGTTGACGACTTCGACGCCCTTGCCGCTGCATCACTCTCAGCTGCCCTCTCAGGGCCACCAGCAGCTCCTAAGCACCCAACCCCCAGGCCGATTGGCAGGCTCCCCACACCTTGTCCTCTTTGGTGAACTTGCCTGGCGCTCTCCCCTGCTCTGACTCTTGTTTTTCGGCCTCCTCTGGGGTTCCTGCTCCTCTCCCCACCCCCAAACATCATGGCCGCCGAGATTCCCTGCTTCTTACCTCCACCTGCTCTCTGCCTCTGAGACGCCAGCCATCCCCGTACCCAGGCCTTCAGCTCTTCCCAGGCCGCAGTAACTGCCAAAGGAACACCCCACACCTGGTCTCTGCTGAGCTCCAATCACTTTCCACACTTCCCGGAAATCCCGCCTTCCTTTCCCGGCCTTCCCATGGCTCCAAAAATTGCCCTCCTGTCTTAAACTTGCCTCTCCCTCCTCTTGTACTTCAAAACTGATTCAGCCCTGGCCAGGTGGGTCAGTCGGCTGGACCGTCGACCATGACGAGGGTTTGCGGGTTCAATTCCAGGTCAGGACACATACCTAAGTTGTGGGTTCAATCCCCGATTGGGGCGCGTGAAGGAGGCAACTGATAGATGTTTCTTACATCCACGTTTCTCTCTCTCTCACTCTCCCCCTTCCTCTCTAAGTCGATGGATATATCCTCGGGTGAGGATTTTTTTTTTAAAAAAGAACTTTAAGTTTCACCTCTTATGAAAACACTTTGCTGATTCTCCACCGAGCCCCAGTAGAGCCAGCCCTTCCCTCCCTTGTGCTCTGATGTTTGTTTATCTGTCACCGTAAGGCTGAGCTTTCTTTACTGATGGTTCTGGGGATCCCACCCATAGCCCAGTGTATGGCACAGCGCGTTGGAAATCGTAAAACTGTAAGACCTTCGGTCTCCTTACAGGTGTATCCAGTGCGGATGCTGTGGAGTTTTTACACTTGTGTGTTTCAATACCAGTGGAGAATTTGGAGCATGTTTCCATGTATCCACAGCATCTTAAATCTCTGGGGTCCAGACAATACTGTTAGTTTACGCCTTTGGAACAAGTTAGGAAGTGGCCAGTCACGGCCTTCCAGTGGGGGACAAACCCTTTGCAGCGCCTGCTGACCCCCGGAGGAACTGGCTGCCTGGCTGTCGGGTTTCTGGTTTGTGTTTACTTTTAACCTACTTGTTTTTTAAGTTTCATGAAATGTCTAGAATGTAGGCAACCTCTCTGGCAACTCTTGAGTATGCCCACTGTGTGATAATGGGGGGGGGGTGGCACTAGGATACTTCAGCCAGGGTCAACCCCCCAACCCCTCTGCCAAACCATGTGATCCTGAGCTACTCCCAGGACCTTTTGCACCTTTGGCTTCATCAAGAATTCCTTTACTTCTCACTCCAAGTCCATGGTCCAAGGACGGCTGGCTTTGTCTCAGGCTATAATTTTGGTCAGAAAATGAGTCTCGTGCAAAACCCGTCGCAATGTCCTCAGTTTCCATCTAACAGCGAACGGTGCTTCACCGCACCAGCTCACATGGGGAAAGCTGCATGTTTTAAAGACAAAGGAGAAGGAAACTCTCAAGAGAGGCCTGGGGAAATTCAATGAAAACTTCCTAAAACTCTGACAGCAAAAAGGAACCACCTTCTGTTAGTGCTTTCTGTCTTCATTGCACGAAAACCCCTGGTAGTTGATTTGTAGTAGGAGCCTCTTCTGTGTTTTGCTTTCGCACTGCTGGCCCACCAGAGTCTGCCCTCGGGTGTTCTTGCAGACCCTCCTAAAGCGAGTAGCCCCCCAAATGCCTCTCAGTCAGAAGCACAGACACCTGACAACTGAAATGAGCCTCTTCTCCTTCTGATGGGCTTGTGTGCCTGTTCCCTTGTCTGCGATCCCAGGCCTCTGCCTGGCCCTTTGCTCAGTTTCCCCACAAGCCCAGCTTTATAGATCAATTTGGCATCAGTCTGAGACTTTCCAGATGCTCACCCACACGCTGGCTTAATATAGCAATGTCATCAGTGAGGGCTGTGAAAACACGTACGGCTCACTTAATAGGCTATTAACCCACCCCTGGAAAGAGGCTGGTGGGCACCTCAGACCAGACGGTTCGGCATTAAGCTCCAAGGCCCATCTGGTGCTGCAAATACTGTTGTGAATTTGGGTTCCTCACATTTGCCGAAAACATCTCCTAAATTACGAGTCGAGAGGACTTTGTTAGTGCCCAGTGCATCCAGCAGTATGACGCGTCTTGGTGAGGGCTACGCATCTGGTTTGATCATAGAATTTCATTTGCCCTGATTGACACACAATCTAATTACCATCTGGGCGTAGAAACCTCAGGGGCTTGCAGGAGATCTAATAGCCCTTAGGTTTGACAACTTCCACCTGTTCCTGTAAACGGAAGGTATAAGAACAATTCCACCAGCATTTGGGGGCTACCATTCTGCGAGGGTTGGACCAGGCGTGCCCAAGGATCCACTTCAGTGCTGAAGTTCTGCACTCCTACTGGCTTTCCCAGTGCTGCCCACACTTCCCTGCTTTCCCCTTGACTCTGTAGAGTACGATTTCTCAGACTCACCACTGAGGACAGTTTAGGCTGGGTGATTATTTGTTGGGGGCCAAGGGGACTGTCCTGTGCATGACAGGATGTTTAGCCACATCCCTGGGCTGTACCCACGTGTGATAGCACCCCCCCTACCCATCCGCTGTGTGGCAACTAAAGTATCTCCAGACATTGCCAAATGTTCCTGGGGCGGGCAGGGGGCAAAACCTCCCCCAGCTGAGACCCATGCTGGAAAGTAATAACCCAAGGGGATTATGATCCGAAAGAACGTGTCACGAATTGGTTCTATTTGCTTTTCTTCAAAGTGTTTCAGGAGCAGGCTAAGGACAGACCCACATGAGCCTATCTCTGGTGGAATCTCTGCCCCCCATGTTCCCTGATGGCTTTCCCCCGCTCAGGTCCAGCCTCAGAATCACCAAGAGCGCTTGCAAAAACGGAAAGTCCCTGGGCCCCACCCTTGGGCACTGAGCTGAAGCCTCCAGGGGTCTGGGCGAGGCACCTGCACCCTAATGAGCCCCAGCAGCCACTCGTACACAACGCTCAAGTGTGCAGCCGCGTTGTTCTCCAGCCCCCTCCCCGTCTACGGAAGCTGCCTGTCCTTCTCTCACACGCAGTGACGTGGTGGGGTGAGAATGAGGTCACTCTAGATATCTCAGCTGGGTTGGCACTGACCACGCATTACTTCAGCCAGCTTCTCTGGACAAAAGCTGACAGAAAAGACATGCTCAAAATCCACGGCTTGAGGATCAGTAGGCGCCAACATCACTGCCTCTCACTGGTGTGTGGGCATGGCGAGGGTGCTCCCTGGACGCCGTACCAGTGAGGGAGAGCAGCATCCCCCCCGGATTCTGTCTCTTTCTCCTTTCTCTCCCTTTAGTTTCCATGGACTGGCAGTATCGCCAGCACACATGGGTCGTTGAGCAGGAGATGTCCTGGGATGGTATTCAAGACATGTGTCCTTGTTCAGGTTATACCAGCATCTAACATTGTAGGTTTGGACACATTACCGAATCTTATTGTAACGTGAACTTGGACGACATCCGTGGTTTCCAAACCTTGGCAAACTTCAGAATTTCCTGAGCTTAGTAAAAATAAATTCAAGCCCTGGTTCTATGCTTCAGAGATTTAACTGGGTCTTGAAATCAGTGGTTTTTAAAGTTCTGTAGATGGTTTGGATTCGCACCCAGGTGTGGGACCCCCTGGACTTTGCCCACCGAGTCCTCTGTGCCACTGTGAGCCCCTGGGTGAGTGTTTTTGCTCCCCAGATAGGGACTACAGGGCACAGCCAGCAGCATCCTGATGTCCCACACCTGCCTGGACAGGTGCCCTGTGAGCCTGGCAAGAGATCCAAGGTTTGATGAGAGACTCTGCAACTTCCAGCTAACCATGAGGGCAAGGTCACAGGAAGTGAGATTTTCATCTGGCTAAGGCCGGAAACACAGAGAGGAGAACTTGGGCTGAAGCTGAAATAGCAAATAGGAAGCAAAGTTGGAGGCAGAGGCTTCCCAGAGACCCAGAGAGACAGGAACGTGGAAGAGTGCAGGCCAGGCCAGAACCAGTCGGGAGGAGTCAGGGCAACGTCATGGTTAGGCTGCTGGTCCAGGTGAGAAGTGGAGACGCCAGGAGAGGTAGAGCAGCCATAGAGGGTTCCAGGCACCTGATGGGTCTACTGGACTATAGCGGATGGTCCCTCTTCCCACCTGAAACCCCAACACACCTGCATCCCAAAGCACTTTGACCTTCATTTTTATAAATGATGCACAGATAGTGAGGACGAGTTGGGAGGGTGTGAAAAATTAGTCCAGGATTGATCTTTACCTGGTGACCTTAAAATAACCATGCAGATTTAACTACATACTTTGGCAATCCCACTTTCTTAAGCCCAATCTGCCCTCCCCTGAGCCTGATAAAAGAACAAAATTAAATTCTTCTTTGTGGGTGACCCTCTATGGGGAGCTGTGTTGGGCTCTAGAAAGCTAAGTCTATAACGGGGTGCAGCTTCAGTGCATACATTCTGCATTAACTTGTTGCATCGCCTGGGATCGGTCAGGTAAGCTCACAGCTCTGGGCCCCCAGTTTCTTCACCTGTGAAACGATGGAGCTGGGCCAGATAGTTTTCTCTCTCTTTCCAACTTCGAAATTCCAGGAACCTAAAGAACTACAGGTAACACTGCTGCACAGGACTCAGTGAGGGGTGCTTCAGAAGTACTTGCACTGGCACAGAGGGGCTTTCTCTCCTCATTGCCTTGGATGAACAGATGTCCACCTGGTCTTTCTCCCTTCCTCCCACCTCTGTCTTTGCAGGTGTGTATCCTCGAATGTGAAGGAAAGGTCTTATCCAGGTCTCTCTGGACCCCGTGCAGCAAGGTCATGGCCAGGGGCTCCTGGCAGCTCAGCCCTGTGGACCCAGAACACTTGGCAGCAGCTCTTTACCAGCCAAGAGCCTCTGAGATGCACCTGAAGAGAATGCCCCGTGTCAGGAGCCTATTCCAAGAGCAGAAAGAGACAGAGCCAGGCATGGATGAGGCTGGAGAGAAGGAGCAGAAACAGCTGCAGAAGAGGTTTGGGGGCTTCACTGGGGCCCGGAAGTCGGCCCGGAAGTTGGCCAACCAGAAGCGGTTCAGTGAGTTTATGAGGCAGTACCTGGTCCTGAGCATGCAGTCCAGCCAGCGCCGGCGCACCCTGCACCAGAATGGTAATGTGTAGCCGGAAGGGGAGCCCCTCCCAGCTGCACCGTCCACTTCAACCCATGAGTGAGTTGGGCAGGAATGAGCTGGGGGCAAGAAGAAACCTCATGTATCTGTCTTAGCACATTAGCCCACAGACACACACACCCCACACCCCAAGGTACTCAGCTTCTGGGAGGCCTAGGAGGAGGGTAAATTCATTCCCCTGCCTCCTGCCCACCCTTTTTCTAGGGAGCAAAGGATTTTTTAGGATTGCTCCTAAGGCTTACTACTGCCATTTAGAGACTGGTTACCATGGGGATAACAGTAGTAGGTTAAGATAACTAATTCCTCTGTAGCTCTCCTGGAGCTTAGTTACTATGGGGACAGTTAAGTGGACCAATCCTCCTTTCAGTTGCCATGGCAACTATTCAGCTCACCTTCCCTCTGAGACTTTATCTCTAAGACCCTATAGCTGGACCTACCCTTAGCCATTAGCAAACAGTCTGATTTCTGTGGCTGTGATATTGCTGTTTCACCTGCAAAAACAGCTTCACTGTCCCCCATGTCTCCCCCACTATATCTCAAGGTGACTGGATTCCACAGAAACCATGAAACTTCCCCACTTTCCCCCAGTCAAGGAGTTCTTGTTAGGACCAGGAGTTACACTTCCTTTTCTTCCTTCTTCCACTTGTCATGTGCCCATCCCACCACCTGGCCCCAAGGCCTGAATCCTTGTGGTTGACGGCCTCACCACTGACCTTTGAGAATTTGGCCCAACCAACCCAGCAGCTCTCAGAATAGGGACTAAGGGATCACCATCTTTCCTCACTTTTCGCTTCTTTCCTGGACCATTTCTGGTTTGTTTCTGTTTGTGTGATTGTCCTTATTCCTTTCTCCCTTCTGGTCTGCTCTTACCCCCACAGCCATGCTTATACATGTCCTTATAATATTTATGTGTATCAGGTAAAAACAACATCAGAGACCCTAACTTATTGCCCAGTCATTACAAATTCAACTTTCCTCAGCCCCTACGTAACACTGAGTGGCACGGAGAACTAGCACAGTGGAGTTTTCTGAAGACCTAAGAAAATCCATCAACCCTATGTGCCTTAATTCATACATGGGCGTCAAACGACCTGTGTAGAGCCTCACGCCTCTTCTCAAACCATCTAGAAACTTGCCCTGCCAGAAAGAACGAATCGGTTGGTCAAAACCATTTCCAAAACATTACCCGAGTGGGGCTGTTCCCTGACGCAGGGGCAGGAAAGAGGAGGCCTGCGCGTGCTGCTCTGTTTCGCACCGAACACGTTAAAGGCAGCCAGATCGTTACTAGTCTTTCCTCAAAGCGTATTGGTGCTGGTGTTAATCGCCGGCACTTGCGCTTCTGCAGGAGGCAGCCCACGAGGTCCGGTTTGCCAGAGGCCCACTGCCATATACGGACACGCAGCTCGGGCTGCGAGAAGGCTGCTGTGTTTGTTTTAGCAGAACAACTAATCTCCGAAGGCCCTGAGTTAACCTGCACTGTTTCTGAAGTCACACTCTTGGGTCCTTGACAAGCATTCTGTTTCTTCCCAAGCCATATCTGCACAGTATGTAACAGTAAATCTTTCAGAAGTAGCATGGATTGAATTCTTTCAAATCTTAAGACATTCTTCTGTAAAGTGGCTCTTAAGGGACACTAAAGCTTGTGTCTAATTCTGAAGTACAACCATTTCTTTGCCTACAGATAGTTTAAGATCAGTCACGTTAGCAGAAATCAATTTATTATTTAAAAAAAAACTATTTGAGCCCCTATTGGGGCAATTAGTTTTTCTCATTTTCTATTAGGCCTCCAAGGGAGAGGCGCTGAGACAGAACTGGTAACTAGCTTCTGTCCAGCGCTCAGCTCAGGGGGTGACCCTGTTGATGAAACACTGGAAACCTTAACCAGCTCATCTGGGTTTACCAATCGCTCTCTCTCCCTTTCTGCAGCCGCCTCTCCATTCCTCTTCCCACGTGCTCATGGCTGCTGAGTTCCAAGATGGATGTGTATTTATGAGCCCATAACAAGCAGCTGAAACTTGTCTTTATTCACTTACACCCCAACCAGACTACACACACTTGGGACTTCTCCATCATGGGGACTCCAGTGGCCAGTGTCGATCTGTAGGATGAGGCTGGAGCGAACTGGGCTGTCTACCACGGGAACGGGCTACAGGCCCCGATGAGAGAGTGTGATGACGTGTGAGGAAGGAGGGACGCTGCGGTGCAGGACCCGCCCCAGACAGAAGGGTGCGGAAGACACAACCAGTTTGGGTGTCAGCCCTCTGTCCCTGGCCCTACACTGTCTCCTCTCTGCTGCCCCAGGCCTTGACCCTCTCAGTCAGTGGGAAGTGAGCATATTCATTCATGGTGAGCAATTTGTGAAATCAGGCTTAAAGAGCACCATATATGAGGATATAGTTAAGAGAACCATAAACGACAATATAATTTAGCCTCAAGAAATAAATTACTACACATGGGTTCCAAATAGTCCCACGGATAAGAGCTGCTTCTGGGTGGGGTGTCTACCCTGTGCCTTCTGGGTCCCTGCCCACAGACTCCCCTGTGGTCTGTTAGTCATGCCAGTGGACTGTACTGGGGTACAACAGTCTGCTGCACAGTAGGTCTATATAAATGATACAGGTATTTTATACACAAACACACACACACACACACATATGGTGTGTAGAGGGAGTTAGGGAACCCCGCTTGCTGCTTTAGGGCTTGGCTATTCAATAGGTAGCTTTTCTTTGCCTCCTTTCCATCGCCCAGTCATGAGGGCAAACAGGATTGAAGGGTCAGTGAAACTATCTGGTTTGCCATTATAATCATTTCTGTCTCCCCAGGTGTCCGGGTGATCCCCAAAACAGCATGTCTCCAGCCCCAGACCTGCCGGCTGGGCATCCGGATCCCCTCCTTCCCCCGGCACTGAGCCAGGCTTTGCCCCCAGGTCTCCGCCCCCAGGGCGCAGAGCCTCCCTGTCTGGTTGTCTTCCCTCCCCCCTTCGCCCCGCCCCCTCCCATGGCATGTTTCATGACAACCCAGTTGCTACATCAGAGTGTATTTTTGTAACTCCTCCAGTGAACATTGGCATGGCCCCATCTTTCCTTCTCACCCACCTCCTCCCCCTTCCAGGGGTGGGTTGAGGGAACAGGACATCGAGCCTGGGGTTTTGACTTGTCACTGCCATAACTTGTTTGTAAAAGAGCTGTTCTTTTTGACTGATTGTTTTAAACAGATATTTCTCCATTAAACTTCTACTGAGCAAATGATTAATAACATCGGTTGGCTGTTTTTTAAGTGAAGTCACGGAGAAGCACAGCCTCCAAACACACCCATCAGAGCTGTCTCTCTTGGGAGGCAGAGGCAAAAAGCACACGGCTCTGCTTTCTGTAAAGTATGACAGGCAAGATACGTGCGCATAAACACCGGGCCGTGCCGTGTCCCCAGATGCCAGTGGATGGATGGCCGGGCGGGACGGAGGGGCCGAGGCTCTCAGAAACTCCCTGTGCACCTCACCACCACAACAGGCAAGTCGCTGGGCCCCGCACCCTGATTCTGACTCAGTAAAAACGTGCATTTTTAACAAGTTCGGAGAGATGCAGATCCTGCTGCTTTGGGACCACTGGACTGGGATGTGAGGCTGGGCGCAGAGCCTCGACAAACCTGCTGGTGCCGTTGTTTCCCCCAGTTTGACACGAAAAATGTGAAGGTGTGTAACTAAGAGCCTGCGCATCTGGCGCACCCAGACAGCGTAACTGAGGACAAGCTTCCGCAGCGTAAGGGAGGGAAGGTGCTCTGCTGAGGAGGCGCGGAGCCCGGAAGGGAGTTACTGGTACCCACTGAGCTGGCGCTCTCAGCAGGCAAGCACAGCCGTTCACACTGTGCAGGAGGGGCCAGGAGAGGCAACACCCCAACTCCTCTCTCCTGCGCCCCTCAAACTACAGCCTGGTGCCTCCTGTTGGTCAACCAACCAGAAGCCAGAAAGTTAGGGAGGGTCCACAGATGCAGCCATCAAGGTGAGCTTAGGGGGGCCCAGGGCTGCAAACAAGAGTGTCCAGCTCAAAGGCAGTGAACCGACTGCAGGGGCTTGGACAGACCATTAAACCAGCAGATGCTATCTGGGGCTTTCTTCAAGAGGTGGGGCAGGGACAAAGGGAAGGTGGAGAAAGAAGCCCTCCGTTCCATCCCAAGGTAAGGGAAAAGGTCAAAGGGCAACCTCCCACACCAGAATCATGGGTTTCTGGGCTTGACCGACCAGACGCAAGTTTCTGGGTGTTCTCAGAGCAGGATCCCCCTCGCCATCAGGGCCTGTTCAGGGTCCCTAGAACCCGCTCCTCACAGGCCCAGTGCTGCAAGGGTGGGATGCTGCTCTCTGCTCCCAGCACCCTTCCCACCAAGGCCAGCTTTAACTGGCCACAGGGGCCGTCTCTGCACAGGAATGGATGAATTCAGGGTGCAGCCCAGGTCATTCCCTGGGGTCAGAACTCGTTCCATAAGTAGAGTGTGGCTTCTTTTCTCCTAAGTCACTTACTAACTCACCAGCAGACTCAGGAACATGGCCAAGAACAAGCTTCCCCTGGTTAGCAGAAGCAGTAGAGGGAACAATTACTACCGCTGGATCACAATCCTGGTGCCATTCCTTCCCAGTGAATAACCTTCGGAGTATTACTGAACCCCGTGCCTCGCTCTCTTCATCTGTAAAGTGGGGATAATAACAGCAACTCCTTCGTGGGGTTACCGAGGTCATCCGTGCAACCACTTGGCCTGGTCCCTGATCATGTTACCTATTGTGATTAGCAAACGAATGCGTGCACTGAGCCCTCGGGATGACACGCTGTCCCTGGTTTGACACCAAAGATGATAACAATCTTAGCCTTCGCAGGGGGAGGGCACAGAGGGACAGGCACACATCCAATCAGACAAGGTACCATTTTATTCCTTATAAAATATATTTCATATTGTTGTCGTAAAAACATTACATTTCACATTTAAAAAAAAACTTTTTAACAGTAAAAATAATACTTGGAAGACAGCTGGGGGAAAAGGCGCCAGTAAGACAAATTCACAGATGGGATTTGGGATTTATCTCCCTCCCTCCCTCTCTCCCTCTCTCTCTCTTTTCCCTCCCCTGGTAAAGTCAGAACCTGAGAGGACCAGAAAGTAACAGGACAGATTTCTTCAAACAAATGAGAGCTTCCACATCTAAATTAATCATGTCCTTCAAGGAGTCGAGCTACAGAGGCTTACTATTACAACGTGGACATTGCTCAGAACGCTCTCTCAAACTGTGGCATTGCCTTCACAGCCGAGCCCTCTCACCCACTGATCAGTCCTGTGCTTTGCACCTGGGACCTGGCCGGACCACAGACATTCGGGGTCTCGCTCTGGGCTGACGGAGCCTGGTGCAGACGCAGCATCAGTGGGGCTGGACCGAGCAGGCACTGCAGACTCCCAAAGTCATTCCAAGAACTACGCTGACTGAGGGCAATGCCACTGGCATAAAGTTTCCCAAGATAACTGATTTTGACAATCGGCCCTGTTAGTTTCAAATGGGCATCTTACCTTCCATCAGGTTCTGCTGCCCAGGTGGGCTGGGAAGTAGGGAGAGAGAAACAGATGAAAACAACAGGCGTGATCGCTGGATCAGTCCACAAACCACCCCCACCCTCCGAGAGGAAACGAATGGGGTAACCCCAAGGACAGACCACACGTCAAGAACCAACACAACAGCCACGAGACGGAGGGGAGGGACGAGGGGAGCCAGGGAGGCCACCGCCACCAAAAATAAGAGCGGGACAGATGCACAAAGGGAAGCTGCACCAAAACAAAACATTAAAAAAAAATAAATCCACCTCCGTTCTTCCATTCTTTTGTCAATTTTTTCTTTCTCTCTTCCTTTTCTGCCTTGTGTACCAAGGACATGAACAGCCTACCTCCCTTAGAGAAAATCTTTATATCCAGTTATATCTACACAATCCAAACTGAGAGGGAGAATAAAAACAGCTTTTCTAAAGACGAGACTCAGCAAGAGCCCTGCTTACGGGAAGGGAGGATGCCGCCGGGCAGAGTCCCCGTGTCTCAGACGCTCCCTCCCCTCCTCCAGACATGAAAATGGACGGCGTGGGAAGTGAGCGGGGTCAGGACAAGCAACACCCTGCCATCGGCTTTTAACTCTCAGGGGGGCTGAAGGGGCAGGAAGAAGAACCCTGGGCACCTCCTGCTGGCCTGGTTTTCAGCTTTACCGAGGGACAGCTTCCACATGATTTTTCACTAAGTTATAAAAATATACCCCGTCACCACCAAAGACACCTGTGCAGAACTGTCCTTCCCTTCTGTTGCCAAACCCAGGTCCCCATCACCCTTCCCAAATCACACCCCTATTGGTCGGTGGGCAGGTTTTCTGCACTCCACCTGTCTCAGACTGAAGGGCATAGGCTTCCAACAGCCAGGTATTTCCACCTGGACCTCAAAGAAAGCCAAGGGGTGGATGCTGCTGTTCAGTCCCCAGAGGTGGCGTGGCGGGGCTCCCTGGGCCCCTGAGATGGAGGACACAGGTCCAAGGCATCTGGGCACCAGTGGTCCCGGTCACGCAGGCCTCAAGGGATCCCCGCAGTTACTGTGATGCTCCAAAACAAACACAGGCCCTCGGGGCCTGGCTCACCCCTCTCATTCTGCCACTAGCCGGCACAGCACTAAACCCCACGCATCTCTCTCCTTCTCCACAAGACCGGCTGTGCTCCCGAGCAATGCAGGCCAGGCTCCCCTGCACTCCCGAGGCCTCCAGAAACACCAGGGGCTGAAGCGCCAGGAGCTGCGAATCCAACCCCAGGCCCCTCACTCTGTTTCCTCAGCACTCTCTTTAACCTTCTTCATCCTGCCTTTAGGAAACAGGGCGCTCAGCGGGTCCGGGAAGGTTCCACATCACAGTGACCCTCCTCGTCACCCAGACTGGACTGACACTGGGCAAAGTCCAGAAGGCTCTTGCCTTGACTGAAGAGTCCTGTCCTGCCTGTCACCTAAGGAAGACCTTATTGCTCCCAAAGGGGAAGGTGAGCCCATCAAACAATGAGAGACCTGTCGACTCCCTCCGTAACCGGTGGGGGCAAGCTGCCACTTACCTACCTATCCACGCTCTTCTCACTCCTTCCCCGCCAGCCCCGCCTGCAGCCTTGGGAGGGAAATGGGGAAATCCTGGTGAAGCCAGAGACAAAGCAGAACCTACCACCCAAATAAAAGGGAACTTCAATCAGCTAAAAGCTTCCAAATACACCATCCAAAAAGAAAACAAAGTGTTGTAGAGGTGCTGTATTTCCATGCCACGGACAACAGGAGAGAGCTTCCACAGCCGCCAAAACCCTCTCGGTTTTTTTCCCCTCAAGAAAAGAGGAAAGAAGATCAAGGTAGTGTTTTACTGCCACGTTTCACAAAGTGAATTCATATCAGCCTTTTGGCTCTGCCACTGGGGCCCGTCTTTAAAACCCTGCGAGTCTGAGCTTTGAGAAGAAGCCACACGATGTGCGTTGGGACGCCACCCAGCGTCTGAGGGGGCCCAGATTCCAATGGTTGTCACCAGGGCTTTTCCTTTCACTTCCACGGAGGCTGCCGGCTGAAAACAAGCTTTCCCTTCTCCAAATTCAGGGGGAGAAGGGCCAGCTGCACCTTCAAAAGCGCTCAGACACCCTGACTCTTCCCACCCCATCCAGGCGGGCCCTGCTCTGAGTCATTAGCCAGAAATGTTTTTTAAAAGAAAAGTAAATTCATCTTGCTCACAGTCCCTTCTGGACCAGTTGAGAAAGCAAAGAATTCACCAGCTCAGCAGGAAACAGAATGAGCTGTTCCTTCTTCTGAGGCTCACAAACTGAATCCCCTGGAGAGAGGGGATATGGGAAAGAGAGGCTAATTAATTCTTTGGTCTCCGTTCGCTGCAGAATACCCTTGGTCAGTTTTGGCTCTCTCCTATTTGAGGGGAAAAAAAAATATGTTCATTTCTTTTTTAAAAAAATAAAATGTTCCCACGAGGGAGGGAAAAAGGTTTGAAGTATTAAACCTTAACCAACTGAGCCCAAACTCCCAGGGTCCACTCGTTCTCTGTAGGTGTCTGCGGAGGGCTCACAGGTCTGCCTTTTGTCACCTGGCGGCCATCAGGGCCAGGAGCAAAGGGGAGGAGCCGGTGGGATGGGCTCAGTCCAGGAAGCGCTGGCAGGCCTTCTTCCAGCGGCAGGCGGTGCACCACTGGTCCCGGTGCTCGATGCCGTACACTTTGCGGCACTTCTTAGCCTCCCCGCGGGCCTTCCTGCAAAAAGAGAGTAATGTGGGTACAGTCATGTGCTGGTGGTTAGACCTGCAGAGTGGTCAGGTGCAACGCTGGGCAAGCAGGCAGCGGTGGGAAGGGGTGGGAGCCAATGGGGCCACAGGACGGACAGTCCCCCCAGCATCCGGTGTGTCCTCCAGCTGGGCTCACCCCCGCCCCCGCCCGGTTCACAGGACTAACCCGGGACCAGGGTCAGGTGGACTTGGAGTCCACACTCGCAGCGAAGATAATGGGGACAGAAGGCAGAGGGAGGCTATGGGAGCAGCCCGTCTCACCTGGTGCTGCTCTGGGCCCGGGGTGGAGAAGTGACAATCAGGTGAGATTTCATGGCAGGTGCTGGCTGCTGGGGCTCGCTGAAGCTTAGCGACCGGCTCCGGACCTGGGTACAGGAGAGGGGTCATAAGCACAGGTGAGAGAACCTTCCTACAGGGCAGGCGGCCACACCTGCATAGCCCCTCCTTGTGCCGAGAGGCCAGGGTGCCTTTTCTGGAAGGATACTCCAGGCAGAAGTGAACAGGGCCCAGGTAGAGAGGGGAGGCTGGAGAGTGAGGAGCAAGACTTCAAGTCACGCTCATGATAGAGCAGAGCCCACAGGCCGGCAGCGGAGTCACCTCACCTGGCCATGGCAGGGACCGCTCCCTGCAGATTTAGATGCAGATACCACATGTGACACAAACCAGGGGACTGCACTGCCTCAGTGGCACCTTCGGGCACTTAGGCTTCACAATGTGTCATCCCCTCCTACAGGAGACACTTAAGACTGGAACCCACTGTGTGTGGTTCAAATGACTTCCCATTTATTTCAGTTTTGAGGCAATAACCTAAGCAGTGGCCGGCAGTGGCCTCAAGATTTCTGATTCACCCTACATGCCCCCCACAAGCTCCTATCTGCTTTCTGGCCCACCCTCTTCCTCTCTGGGTTTCCAACATCTTCTCCCTCTTAACAAGCATCTGAAGACACTCAGGGCTAAAGAGGGCACCGACCCCGGCCCTGCCCCATGATTTTCTTGGCAATAAGCTTGCATGATCTGGTCACTCCTCTGCAAGCACCCTCCTTCCACCTTCTCAGAGGGACTGCGATCAGCCAGCAAGGGAGGGTGCTGGGCGAGGGGGCAAGTACATGGAGATCTTCAAGAAGTCTGGGCACTGTAGACGAGTGCGGGGAGAAGGCCTCCAGCACTGGGTATGTGTGTGGAAGGGCCCTTGGCATGTTCCAGGGCCCCGAAGTGCTGCCAGGACCAGACGCGGGCACACTCACCGGAGAGAGGGAAGAGGTGGTGGAGGGGGCGGCGGCCCAGCTAATACTGGTGTAGATGTGTGGCGAGACGGGGATCTGAAAGGACGGCAGGGCCTGCCAGAGATGAGACAGCATCAGTCTAGGTCCCGGCTCTCCAGGCCCACCCTCCCTCCCTGTAACTTCACAATGGTGGCAGGTCTCTGGCTGGAAAACACTGGGATACACCAGAATGCTCTTCCTAAGAGAAACATCAGAGGACCCAACTCTTTGAAGTTGTCTCCTTAGGCCCAGGCGCCCCTCCTTCTTACAAGCCCCTCTCAGGGCTGGTGTACGCTCCAGCCTCACGACAGAACCATCTCAGCACAGCGGATTAACTTTGTGGCTGGATCACCTACGAGAACATGCCATAGGAGTTCCCCAGACATCCAAACGCCTTCTGAGCATGGGTGGGGCCGCTGCATGAAGGATGCGGCGTGAGGCCAGCAAACCCTTGGAATTAGCAACTCTCCTGGATATCCAGGGTTAGGTTTGTTTATGAAAACACCAGCCACACCCTCCAGGGGGGCCCTCGGCTGCCTGAAGGGCCACCTGAAGTTGGCCAAACATGAAAAAGCTAACTGACCACTCATTCTCACGAGGAGTTGGCCCATTTTGTGAAGGTTTTCTGATTTAAACACTGCTTTTTTTTCATTACTAACTTGCAAGTTAGCCTAGAGTCTGATCAAACCAAGCTGTGGGCAAAGAAGCACTTTAAGAAAAACTGGCACATAGTAAGCTGTGCACTCACTGAATACCTACTACGTGAAGGTCATCCTAAATGTCACCCCCTCCAGGACAACTTTCCCAACCCCCCAGGCCTAACAGCTTGGTCCCTCCTGCATCCACAACCATGTCTTGTGCCTCTAGTAAGGTACATCAGCCATAATTAATCATAGTTACATATTCATTTCTCTCTCCAGCTAAACCGTGAATTTCACAAGGTCAGGGACAATGTCTTAGTCTACCAGAAAAGTTTAGCCCACAGCTTAACACATAGTAGGATTTCAAAAAATGGGTGCAAGATTGCTTGTTGATGTAACACACTTCTAGGAACTAGGGACATGTTCTGGGGAAGCCCAGCTGCACTATTCCACCCCCTTTTACGGCCAGAGATGTAACAATTCCCCGGTCCAAACCCACCCTCCTGGCTACTCAGGGATTCAACCAGATTTCTAGTAATCAGTCATGACAGTCACTGATGAAGAGATCAGTAATGTCCACATTTACTGAGTGTCAGTTATTTTCCTTTCCTTCTTTGCAGAAATTAAGAGATGAGCCATTTAGCTACAGGGCTCGGCCTCGATCAGGGTGGTCAGTGGCCTGTGATCAGGTGACAGGTCAGACCCTGAACGTCCTCATAGCCACAAGGCTGAGCTCCAGCATGCCCCAGCCCCGTACCTGGTATGCATGGTCGGCCTGAATGTGCCAGAAGGAGCCGGGAGCTGACTTGCTGAGAGCACCAGAGGGCAGGTAAGATTCCAGGCCCGGGTGTTCTGGGCCTGAGGTCTGGGCTTTGGGAGGAGGCGGCGGAAGGATGGCAAGGGGTGGGCTGGTCACACTGGAGGTGGGGGCTGAGTCAGCCGTGGGGGTGCCAGCAGCAGCAGCAGCAGCTTCCTCCTTCATCTGCACTTCTGTGTAGTAGAAATCCTCCTCCCGCTTGAACTGGTCAGAGTCCACAGTGTCTCTGTGGGAGGGAGAGGCGGTGGTGATCAGGGGCGAGCTGTCTCCGTTCAAACACATGGGAGACAGAGGTGCAAGAGGGAGTGTTTGCTCAGAGCCACCCAGCGAGTCAGGGAAGGGGCCCAAGGGAACACCGGGAGTCTGGAGGTGCTCGCACACCAGTGGGCCTGTTCCTCCTGGCACTGAGGGCTTCTCCTGCACCGAGTGTGTCCGAACCTCCCCGCCCCCTGCTGGAGTTGTCCGATCGGAGCTCTGCCAAGGGTCCTGTCTGGGCCCCACTAGTCAAATTTTTTCCCCCAGGGAAAGGGCTGCGAGCCAGGTCCTCTGCCGAGAGCGGCCCTGGCTCCAGGGTGGCTGTGTTAACAGTATTCCAGGTCCCCGAAGGAAGTAGGCGTGGGCCCCACTATGCCGTCTCACCAAATCACCCTATTCCCACCCAGAACTAAAACATCTCACATCTTACAGTGAGGCAAGACGGCGCATCTACAAGACAGACGGTGCCCCTTCCCATGAAGAGCAGCAACATTCCCCACGATAGGAGGGTCCTTCCTTCTCAGCAAAGATCTCTCCAGCATGGCTATTTTGCTGGGCACAAGGGGCAGAGACAAGGAGCAGGGGGTGCCCTCAGCAAGTCATTTTCTTGGAAGCATTCTGGGCTGTGGGTCACAGGGAACCAGCAGAGTAGAGGCCCGAAAGGTGCCCTGGGCTCCACACCTACCCCAGGTGCAGGGCTTTCACGTGCCGCTTGATGCCCACAATCGAGCGCAGAACTTTGCCACAGTTTGGCCACAGGCACTTGTACATCACCTTCACGGAGTTCTACGAGGAAGGAAGACAGGGTCATTGGGGTATATTTCTCTCCCTCGTCCCCATCTCACCCTCACCTCGTGGGGATTTCAGCCACCTTCAAACAAAACCCGACAAAGGGCTCTCTGGGGCCCAAAACCTGGCAAGCAGGGGCAGACAGCCTGGCCCCAGGACTGGGTCTGGTGGCCGGCAGCAGCACTCCGTGCTGTGGGTCAGACCCCACCGCAGGTCCCCCACGCACAGGCCTCAGGAGTGCGGTGCTGAAGGCAGGAATGGAGGCCGAGGTGAGAGGACACTGGCATTAAAGAGATCTCCTGGGAATACCGTGAGGGACCAGAGGCAGCGAAGGGACACTGAAATGGGAAGGAGCCCGAGCACGTCTGGGACCTGTGGGGCGCTGCACGGGCAGAGCCCCAGCTGGGGGCGGGCCAGAGGAAACCAACCAGTGTATCCCTCCTGCACTGACGTTTCTCTCCCTCCCCCTCTCCCAGCACCAGCAGCCTGAGCTCACACTCACACCACCAACGCACCTTTCTTTTACGTGGAGCTGGTTCGTCCAACAGGAAAGCATCCGGGTCAGTTTCAAATCCGTTATCAGTCTGGGGAGAACCAAAGGCGTCCCCCAGATACTTGGGGCTGGCCTGGGGGTGGGGGGGCGAGGGGGTGGAAACGCCGCTGCTCGCGCTCCAGTGTCCGCTGGTGGTGCTGCTGCCGCTGTCCGACACGTCGCCGCTCTCCTTCCACGGGTCACAGGCCGCGCGGGAAGCTGGCCGGAGAGAAGGCAGAGGACGCTCACGGGGCTGTCCCCAGGCAGAGCTTCTGGCACGGCCCTGCCTACGCCAGGTTCCGCACGGACAGCCCAGCTCCGAGCGGCCTCGTTTGGAGTGCGAGTCCCTGAATCCAATTCCTGGCTCTGGCTCTGCCTGGCTGTGCCACTTCAGGGGGACAAAACCCGAACCTTCCCTTTCTGAGCCTCGGTAGAAACTAGGAGCGAGTGGCTCATTGCAGCGCTTTCTCTGGTGGCCCTGGGTGGCCCTGCTCTGCCCCATGGGCATTTCCTGCCACAGCCACGCTGACAGTCACTGAACGCCGCTGAGACTTCAGTTTGCGTATTATCAACAGAAAGAGAGCCTAATCAAACCATGTTTCTCACTTTAAATGTTAAAAAACAAAAAACGGGGAGAGTGGGGAGGGAGAAAGCCTCTGGACCTAACAGGCCGGGTGGAAGGGGCGGTCACGCGTGCCGGCACCACGTGGGCGGTCTCCCCTACGGCCCAGCAGGTTGCAAAAGCCACGCCAGGAGCCTGTTGACCAGGCTGTCTTGAAAAATGCCTTTTGATCATCTAAACCCGGACAAGTCCACCAAAACCTGCGTGTGAGAAGAAACCATTCTGTCAGCTCTTACAGCTACCGGGATGGGGGACACTGACCAGAGGTGGCTTCAGCCCAGATGGCTCCTGCTTTTGCCCACAAGTGGCACACTTAGAGAAGGAACGATGGGCTCTGGGAGCGACTCAGACCAACGACAGACAACCAGAGCACTCCCGCCCGACACACCCTGAGCCTGCCGCCTGTTCCCGGCAGCGCGACTGAACAGGAAGAAGATCGCGGTGGGACGTGAAATGTTCAGGTTTTAAACTGCCTGTCTTCTGGGCCTGGCCGGGTAGCTCTATTGGTTTGAGTGTCGTCCCAATACGCCAAGGTGGTGGGTTTGGTCCCCAGTCAGGCAAAATACAAGAATCAACCAATGAATGCATGGGTAAGTGGAACAGCAAGTCAATGTTTCTGTCTCCAATCAATCAATATAAATAAATAAATAAATAAATAAATAAATGGTCTATCTTCAGGCTGCTTTAGGCCCGACCCAGACGCTTCCATGCCTAGGCCATAAGTCCCGATTCATTTACAGTGTAGAGAATCTGAAATTCTTATTTACGAAAATAGCAAGAAAAGGGGGAAACAGTGTGCCGTGTGCAGGTATGGTGGCCATGTCCCCAGCTCCCAGCACGGGTGGCAATCTGTGGAGCCTCCTTAGTAACCTGAGGTCGACCAACACCTCCTTTGTGGCCAGGACACAAATCATACTGACTTTCTCTCATCCTGCTCCGTATCCCAACTGCTTCTCGGCTGAGCTAGACACCTAGGATGGACTCCCAGCATTCCATGTTGCACATTGCCAATGCAGGTGCTCTTTGATTAAATGGCACGTGCCAGGAGAAGCCCACCCAAATAGAATGGGAAGGACGAAGTCTCCCCTCCCTAAGAATCACTGTCAAGTCTCAAAGCTACGACTTCCTGGAAACCTGGAGTTCCGCACATCCACACATGAGGCTTACAAAATAGGACAGCCCTTCAGGGAAGGACTGAGGAGCCACCAACAGCCCGACAGGTCAGGCGGCCACACACATCCATGCAGGGAGGGGAGGGCTAGGAAGCAGAATGCGACGTCAACCGTGATCGGGGCTCTGGAGAAACGGGGCAGGTCGCACACGGGGGAACCCTACACCCAGCAACCTCCCACAGGGAAGCAACCATTCAAATGGCTCAGCCGCTGGCACTGGCGGATTGGCACAGAAAGAAAAATATTTTAAGAAGGAAAAAGTTAATATCATAAATTAACCTGTAAGTTGTAAGATGAACACAAACTACCGTGCCTGAGACCACACACTTTTCTAGGGCAGTACACAGTCTGTACCGTGAAGACACGCGCGCGCCCGTGCAGGGCCACCCCAGCACCGCAGACACCAAGGGGAGGAGTGGCTTCTGCGCGGGCAGTGTCCACGAATGGAGCCCCGTCTGGTTATCGCAGAGACCGCGCCTGGCAGAATACTGCAACGTCATTACCCGCAAGGAAGCCTTATTTTTCCACTGATTTCAACCATAAAGATCAGAAATTACTGGAAAAACACCTTTAATAAACTACCAAAAAAAGTTTATCTAAAAGGGACTTCAGCTATGAGGATCACGGCATAGTATCAGTTAGACATACATATGTTGGTGTTGACATGTGGGGGGTGAACATGTACACATGCATCACACTCACACTCACTCACACACACACACACACACACACACCCTGACAGGAGTTAATGGTTTTCTTTCCCTCCCTGACACTTTTCTGGATATTCACCCCGTTGACTAGTCTCCCGGATCTCCTAAACACGGATGATTTCCTGAGAACGTAAAATCGCCTCCTTACGTGGTTTGTGTAGCTCCCAAGCGCTAACAGAACAGGTACGCAACCCACGCTTCCCCTCAAGTTGCGATCAGACACAACGACTCACTCTAGCAGCCTGTCACTGCGGACGGGCTTTGGGTGCAGCAAGTAAATTTGCCTCATCACTCCTCTCAATGTACTTGCTGGCTAGAAAGGTTACTTAGGAAGGACACTTGTAAAGGCCACTTTCCTCTGACTCCGTATTCGCCTGCAAGCCTGCAAGTCAGTTAGGTCTCGCCAATGAAAAAGTTATTCCCTGGGAGTAAGTTAGGCCGGCCCTGTAGTGAATTTCGGTAACAAACCCTCCAGGTGCACTGCCAGTCTTGTCAAGCTACTGACATCCAGCAACCGTTCTTCCTCCCATATTACTGGCAATGTATTTTGGGGGTCCACTAGAAGAATTTTCCTTTAATTTGTAAATTTGCTGTGAAATCATACTATCAGCTTGTATTAAGCAATTAGACTTATTTTATTTTTTTGTTATTTTGCAATAAGATTCATTTTAGATTTCAGCTTGCTTATCCCAGGTCCTTGACCTGGAGGCCCACGCTCATTTACGAGGCAGAATTAGGCACTTGGAACAGGCGCATGAATCTGCTGAGGCCACTAGGGGACCATTCAGTAAGTTTCTACCTTTGTGAACGAAATATTCCTCTATTGGCCGTGTTCAGGCTCCCACCGCAGTGCCTGACTCACTTACTCCCACAGAAGAACTTACTCCAGTGGCCAGTGTGGCTCAGCCCGTGTTCAATCATCTTCACAACGCACCCGGAGACTTCTCGCAAGAGGAGGAAACTGAGGAGACAGAATGGAAGCATCTAACTCCATGTCACTCAGCCAGGCTGGGATGCAAGTGGGAAAGGACTCCAAAGTCCTATTGCCAGGCCCGTCCGTGGGCAATTTGCTGCTCAAAGCAGAGAAGTCAGTTGTGAGCCTCCGCCACACCCAGAACCCACGTGGAGCCCCTTTCTCACCAGAGAAGTTGGCCTCGGCCCCAGGGGGACTCTGCACGACTGGGCTGCAGGACAGGGACGTCAGCACCATGGCCGCCATCATCTCGTCCATTTCCACTGCGTCGGACTTCCTGGATTCAAGCAGGTGGATGCCAAGGTTATTTCCTGAGACTGCAGGTCATGGGATCCTATTTACACCTCTGGACTGTCCTTTCCACGTCCACATTCCAATCAGTCAGTGTGTGTGTTAAATAAAGCATGAAGGCCTCTCTTCATTCTTCATGAAATATACTCATTCTGTTATAATATCAGCCAACCCCAGCATAAACAGGGTGGTCCCCATCCCACTGCTGACACCAGAGG
Source organism: Trachops cirrhosus (assembly GCA_028533065.1). Lineage (NCBI taxonomy): Eukaryota > Metazoa > Chordata > Mammalia > Chiroptera > Phyllostomidae > Trachops > Trachops cirrhosus. Next base: position 33,599,785 of record CM052545.1, on the reverse strand, counting down.
CAACACCGCCATTCTCTCTCCTGAATCCAGTTCCTAACTAACTCTGCAGCTTAAGACAGAGGATTGTATTTGGAGGGAAAGAAAGAAGCATCAAAGCAATGAAAAAAATGCATGGACAAAAGAGATGCCCACTGGAATTCAAAAGCCCTAAAATCACCTTCCTCTCCCTGTCTTATACTTAAATTTAAGAGGGAACAATGAACCCTGGCCGGTGGTTAGAGGCCAGGTGGTTAGAGCATCGTCCCAATACGCCAAGATTGCAGGATGGGTCCCTCGTCAGGACACACGCAAGAAGCAACCAATGAACGTATAAATGAGTGGAACAAACTGATGCCTCTCTCCCCCCTTCCTCTCTCTCTACTATCAATGATTTCTTTAAAAAGAGGGAACAATTACACTAACCAATCCCTTTCCCGTCCCCAAGAAAAATGAGGTGTTCTGTTAGCCAACAGAACCTAGGACATAAGCCCATGAGCAAGTAAACCAGAAATACTAAAATAAATCTCAGTGCTTTACAAAGCAGAGGTCTATATGATTTTACAGGTAATTTTTAAAAAATCCATATAAAGTTATGTTATGTGGAAGTAAACTTAGAGTCATCTATAAGTTAATGCTGAAGTATGAAAAGCTTGCCTGAAATAAATTTTTAGGTAGCTAATCTATTTCAAACGACTATATTAATCTATTCTCTATACTTCAGATCCACCAAGACACATGACTGGGTTTGAAGTAGCTAAACTAAGATGAGTAATGAGTAATCTATGAAATATGTTAGCATCGCTCTTTTTATCTGACCTTTGTATTTTCATTTCCATGAAATAGAAAAACAAGTTCTTTGCCAACATCTCACTGAGATCACAACCACGAATATCGTTGCTCTGGTCTGGTCTCAGAGCACTGAGCGCCCCGTCGAGGACAGCCGCCCCACAAACACAGAGTGGGGGTGCAACGTGGAATGTGGCTTGACTGCTTGCTCATCCTAGATATGAGACACTCTCCATTGACAGATTTTTTTTAATCTTGAAAGGTCAATGAGCATAAAAAATACACAGTATGTAATACAGAAAATAGAAGATAAATGTATATATATATTCCCCCTCAGGGAAAAACTGTATCATAAAATTCTAAAACCATATACATTCTTCATTCAACATTAATGGTTTTGAACTATGCGGTACACCTGAAACTAATACAAAATAATATTGAATGTAAACTGTAACTGAAAAATAAAATTTTTTAAAAAATCGATGGTTTTGATTATCAAAGCCAGGGATCAGCAATCCAGGGGCTGTGAAGCAAACACGGCCTGCCGCCAGCTTTTCTCCGGCTCCCCAGCTAAGAATGTTTTCATAAGCTTTAAGTGGCTTTAAAAGTCAAAAGAAGAATATTATTTCTTGGCATGTGGCGCATGCTAATTATGTCCATAAGTAGAGTTTTCCTGGAGTGCAACCATTCCCATTTGCTTCCTCACTGCCCGTGGCTGCTTCCCATCCCACCGCAGCAGAGCTAGGTCCCCGTGACAGAGACTGCTCGGCCCCCAGAGCCTGCACTGCCTGTATCCTGGCCCATTCAGAACAAACTTGCTCATTCCCGATCTAAGCCACTTTTTTTCTGACTCTCGTTGTGAAAAACGAAGAATTAATTTTAATTCAAGCATGAAGAGAGGAAAAACAGCCTTTAGCCAAACCGAAAATACAGCACTGGTCACAGGAGTTACGAGGAAGGAAGACGGCGCTCCAGGCTGTGCTGAAGGGTGCCCTCCCCTCTGTGTCCCACCCGACCAGCATCTTGACAACCAGACCCCTCGGACACCCTCACTCGTCCCTCATCACCAAACATGCCCCAAGCCCAGACCTCACCACCCGCGTGATTTTCAGAGCCGGGTTCCCCCACACAAACCTTTTTGGGACGTCAATGTTCCTGGAGACAGGCCTGTAGGCTTGCACCTGGGCTCCCTGCTCCGGAAGGGGCACCTGGGGAAGGGCGCCCTGCAGCTCGGCCAGCCACACCTCCTCCGCTTTGCAGCAGATTTGTAACTTCTGGTCCAGCAGCCAGACAGTCACCTTATCCTCTGCCCAGCTATGCTGCTCCACCAGGCCTGTGCACTCCTGACCCCCGTACCACACATACACCTGGTGGGGGAGGAAAACAGGAACCAGAGGTCAGCACTTCGTAGTTCTTGCCCCATTTACCCCAAGTTCTGGAGGCCAGGATGCACCTGACACAAACCGCATTCTCTGACTCATATTTAATTCAAGCACATGCTCGCAGATACCTGAGCACCCAGTGGATGGGCTCTTCCCAAAACAGATCCTTAGAAACTCTCCAGATGGAGAAAGCGAACATGTCAGTTTCTGAGATTTCTTTTTTCTGAACTTGGAATCTGTATGCAATTAAAGCTAAGTTGTTGCCATCTTAAAATAGACTGTTACAACTATAAGATGTTTTCTGTAAGCCTCATAGTAACCACAAAGAAAAAACCTCAAGTTGATACACAAAAGATAAAGAGAAAGGAATCAAAGCATATGACTATGAGAAAAAATCAACAAATCGCAAAGGAAGAGAGCAAGAGAGGAACAAAGGAACTACAAAACAGTCAGCAAATAATTAACAAAATAGTGATAGTAAATCCTTACCTATCAATAATTACTTTAAATGTAAAGGGATTAAATTCCCCAATAAAATAAATTTGGAATCTGTCCACCCTCCTGATTCCTTGTCCGGCCTTGCCTCTGAAGTCCTATGTTATCTGCTGGTTCCACCTACTGCCGTGAATTTCTCACCCTGCACTTGGCCCTTCAGAGACTTCTGAGTCTACCTAGGGACGGACATATGGACAGGTAGGCTGACCTCTCTCAAGGGCTGCCTAGCAGTTGGGGAAGCAAGGTGTGGAAAACAGAAGCCTCAGCAGGGAGGCAGAAGATAGAATCTCTTTACGGAGAAGGCAATGAAAGAGAAGCCCATGCGCCTGGATCCAACGATGACACCAGGTACAGGTCATAGCTGGGCCCCGCCACAAGGGGAGAAAACACTGGAAAAGAAAGTCCAAATGGGATTCTGTCTAAACAAACACCTTCCTCTCTTGAAAACTCCTAAAGGTAATTCAAAGACACAACCTCATGTGTCTCTCACAAGCCTGAGATTTTTCCCTTTGTTTTGTAAAGTTACACACTGAAGCGGATCAGGAAAAACCGAGCTCTGGCCATGCCTGAAACCGAGGTTTTGAAAGGTCTGCGCTCAGAGCATGGGGGGGTCAGGTCCTGGGGCTCCCCCCCAGACAGCACTGATACGGGGAAGCCCTGCGTGTGCTGCTGTTGGCTCGCTCTCTCAGGAAGCCTGCTGCCCGGGGCCCTCGGCACTGAAGGTGAAGTCTGCAGCATCCAAACGGACGCCCAGGGCGTTTCCAGCCTGTCACCGGGGCACCGCTAGTCTGCTGGTCCCAAGCCTGGGAAGATCGGGCACCTGTCCATTCAGGGATCAGCCTACCTTTTGCCCGGGTTGAAAGGCCACCTGCTGGAGGCCTGAGGCGGCAGGAGCCTTGAGGACTTCCTTGGGCTGCTCCTGACAGGAGGTGTCCTTGGAGGCGTAGAAGGGCTGGGGAGCCACTGCCTCTAGCAGCTCTGTCTGAGGCTCCGATGGTGGGGCAGCCCCAGGGGGTCCCAACACGCGGGCTCCCAGGAGGGACCGTTTACCAAGGCGCCGGGACAGCACACTGGCCATGCTGCTAATGTTCCTGGGGAGGCAAGGGGGACACAGAATCCTTTAGCCGTTATCTGGAGCAATCAGGAAGCGTTTAGCACAGTGTCTGACACGCAGCAGCAGCAGCTGTGAGTGTCCATCAAAATGGATGAAGCCGTCTATTGTGACTTTTACAACTTTTTCTTCTTACAAAAGTAACACACATTCCTTGTAGGACATTTAGAAAATACTGATTAGCACAAAGAAAAATCATCCAAGAAGCTGCCTCCCAGAGATGCCCACTTTCTTATGTATCATTCCATGCTTTCCTCTATACATGTATTTACATACTTTTATTTCTACGAAAATGGGATCGTGGTTTAATAAACTGAATTTTCACTTAGTACCCTGTATAAGTTTTACTAGATCATTAAATATTATTCTATAAAAACCCTTTAGAAGCCACTCAGTATTTTCTTAGGCAGATGCATCGTTGCTGATTTAACAAATCCTTTACTACTGTAAAATACCTAAGGGCTGTACCCAGTGTCATGCTGTTTGAACTGCTCTGCCTACAGGTAACATTCTCTGAGTTAAACCTCCGCACACACACACACACCAGTCAGGTTCTGATACGTGCGATACAGTCATGCACCACTTAACGATGAGGATGCATTCTGAGAAATGCGTCGCTGGGTGATTCTGTCGTTACGCGAGCGTCAGACTGCACTTGCACAAACCCGGACGGCACAGCTACTGCACACCTGGGCTCTGTGGTGCAGCTGACGCTCCTCGGCCACAAGCCTGCACAGCATGTCACTGTACACAGAACACATTAAATCAAGCAGGAGAGAGAAAATAACGCAGTCAGGAGACGTGGTATTGTTGGCTGGTATGGCTCACTGGACTGAGTGCCAGCCTGCAAACCAGAAGGTCGCCGGTTCAATTCTGGTCAGGGCACACGCCTGGCTGCCCAGCCAGGTCCCCAGTCGGGGCATGTGAGAGGCAACCGATTATTGTTTCTTTCACACATCAATGTTTCTCTCCCTCGCTTCCTCCCTCCCTTCCCCTTTCTCTAAAAATAAATAAAATCTTAAAAGGAAAAAAAGAGACATGGTAAGCACAACATGAGGCTGCTGCCAGCGTAACACGGCCGTGTTTTACAGCAAACGGTTTTGTAGGTAGAAAGAGTCCACTCTGAAATAACAGTAGAAAGGAGAGTACAGTAAACACGTAAGTCAGGAACACAGTCATTTGTTATCATCATCGAGAGTCGTGTACTGGGCATAACTGCACTGCTGCGCTTCCATGCAACTGGCAGAGCGGGAGGCTCGTTCAAACCAGCATCACAAGCATGCGGCAGTGCCCTGCGCTGCGATGCGGTGACGGGGCGATGTTGCTAGGTGACAGGACGTCTCAGGTCCACTGAAGTCTTAGGGGCGACTGTCGTACTTGCGGACTATCACTGACCTAACCGCTGTGAAGAGCCCAGGACTCCTGCCCAGTCACAGGAGGAGGGCATCTGTCAGGCACTCACAGATCCTCATGTTTAGGTGGCTTTAAAGCTCCCGAGAGCCAGGGAAGGAGCCGAGCTAACTCTCCCCTCCTCGCTGCGCACTTCAGCGAACTATCGAGGAGAGCTGAGGTGACTCGTTCACTGCAATCGAGTTGGCGCCAGAGCCTGAAGGGACCTGGTCTCCTGACTCTGGTTCCAGGAACCCTCACTGCCTTGGCTTTGCCCGCTCTGCGTGCTCTGAGACGACTGTACCACCTTCCTACACCAGAAAGCAGGGAACTGGGTAACACCCTCCTCGTTGTACAGAGGGGAAGGGCTAGGGAGGAGATCAGAACTAGAAACCCGGGTTTGCGGCCTCATGAGTCAAAGTCCTCCTGCCAAAGAAAAGGGGTTGCCGGGACACTCAATGAGCCCCAGGGCCGGGTGGGGCCAGCAGGGGCCCTCTGGGCTGCTCCTTGACCTTCAGGCTGCTGTACCATTCCAGAAACAAAAACTTATCTTCCAGGTCCCTGGGTGATCTGAATCAGTCAGCAAGCCTATGCTTGAGAAATCCCTCCCCTGACCACAGTCTCCCTGCCCCCACCACCGTGTCCCTCCCCCTACCTCCTTGCTAAGTGAGATTCAGGGAAAACACAGTTCAGCCCTCAGGCCACTCGGCTGGTCCCTACTCCAAGCCTCTTTCCTCACCTATAAATCACAAAGCTGGGAACATTTTAGATGTTGCTCCCCAGCAACTGTGGTCAGTTTAGCCCAATAAACTTTATAAACTCTTATAAAATTTTTACAAACTAAATAAAGCATAACCCTGATGCTCCCCTTCGCCAATATCCTGGGAGAGGGCATGAGAATATTTCCTAAAAGCTCTTCACAACCTGTAAAGTGAGACAGAAAAAAGGGTTTTTACAAGTCTTTTACTCAGCCCTTCAAGGGCTGGAAGCAGAGAGCGTGGCAGCTCCACCGGGAATTCCCTAGAAAGCCAAACAAGGTAAGAAAAAGGCCAGAGTTGCAGCCCCCTGCAGAGCTCCTGTTCAGGTGTCTGGTGACTTCATATCTATTTTGAAAAGCTTTATTATAACAAAAAAGTAAGAAGAATGTAAAAAGTAAATTCTTAACCACTATAAAAAAAATGTACATCCAAGCTAACTCTTTTTAAAACCCACTCACCTACCTTCATCCTTGAAGCCTCAAGCCAGAAACAAGAACCTCTGGCTCTCGATTTAATCCCGCTGAGCACCAAGAGCTAGAGGTGAAGACGCAGTGCCACTTGGAGACGTCAGGTGGCAGCATCCATCCAGAGAAAGAAACAACCCTTTTCCTGACCAAAACACAAAAACCAAAAAAAATGGTGGCCACCCCCACTTTCCACAAGCAGGAAGTTTGAGGTTTCTACCTCTGAAAATGAAGAAAAACAGTATTTCCAAAATTCCTGGGCTTCTCGTCTCCAGACGGGGCCTGAAATATTCGGCTAACAGACTCTGATGATGTTTTCAGAAGTCTTTTTTTCCCTTTAATTTAAAAAATACTTTTCATTTGGTCTGTGAACCTGCACCTTCCGAAGCCTGCTAGATTTGTAGAGCCGGTGAACCTGCCCACTTCCGGTTTGTTCCCACGTATGTTTGCTCTCTTCTCTGGCCTTTCTCCAAATTCCACCCTGAAACATGCTTTATTCGATCCATGTAGAGTGCACCCAAAGATTAATTTTTTAAAGCAGAAGAGAAAGAAGGAAGGGAAACTGTCTTTGTTAAGTGCCTACTAGGCACTAGCTTAGTGTCACAAATTGTATCTAATTTAATCCTCGGAACAATTTGAGAAAACATATGGTCTCATTTCTGATGAGGAGACCGAGAGAGCCAGAGAGCTTGGGTTGCTGAGGCTACACCACAGGGCCTGGCAGCCCTGGGGGCTGACCTCCTGTCTACCTGGGGTCAGAGGTCGTAATCCTGCCATTAGGCCAGGAGGTATGGGATCTCTCAAAATAAAAAACTCCATTAAGTTGCTTTTTATTTACAGGACATTTTTTTTTCCTTTGCCAATAAACCTTGATAGAAAAAAAACAGCTCTGATCCTGCAAGTCTCTACTTCTGTGTCCTTGTATAATTTCCCTCCTTGAAGGTCTCTTCTCCACGAGCATCTTAGACTCTTACCTAAGAATAGAGGTCAATGCTTTAGTCTGACCTTGCTCAACAGTTCAAATCGCTGTTAATCATTCAGTGGTTTGGGAAGACTTTTATGCACACCTTGCCCTCTGGGAGGGACCAGAGAGATAATGCAATCAGTCTCTAAAGTTAAAAGATTTTAGCCAAGCTTATACTAGCAACTGAGAGAATGGAAGTGGAAAATACAAATCTAGACTAAATGCAGGCTGGGCAGCATCACCAGGCAGGGCTCAGTGCCTCTCCCGAATTTATCAGCACACTCATTAGGATACCATGAACAGGCACTACAGATAACAGTGTCCTTCAGGGACTCAGAAGTGGATTAGAGCACCTACGGAGGTGAGCCCTGCAGCGGAGTGGAGGAGCCAGGTTAACTCTGGACTTCAGAGTGACTTTTCAGGCTCGCCTGTTACTTTACACCTGGGAGTAAGGGTCCCACCCTCCCTCCTAGCATGCTTCTATCAATCTAACTGGAGCCTCCTTCAAACCTCTCTTCCCCGATCTGTGACTTCTATTCACTCCCCTCTTGATTTCTTTCTTGAGAGTGATCAAAGGCCCATATAAACCAGCAACCCCCTAATTTGCCATATGGTTCTGATACAGCAAAGAGAAAGCAAGAAACATCCATTTCAGGGTAACAAAAACAATGTTTCCACATGCAGCCAAATCGTGCTTTATGATGTTACATTTTTGACTTACGGAATTCCTTAATTGAAACAAATTCATGCTACAAAGGACTTCCCACTGATACATAGTTTTAAAGGTATCCTGAGCCCTCCTGTGCCTCACACCCTTTCCATTGTCACCAATAGAAGGGGTGGCTATCCCAGAATAAGTATTTTGGTCAATGTCCAAAAGGGGTTAGCCCCTTTCCAGGCTCAGCAAACATATTCTGATGTGCTAATAGCCCTTAATGAGGACATCTGCCATCAGTTAAATAATTAGAACAGACAGAAGAGGAAAACAAACCCTCTCTGTGGTTCTGAGCTACAAATTGCTACTTGACATCTGACTGTTGCCGGACAACCGCATGTCCCAGCACACATACGTGTGTGCACACGCACTCACGCACAATGGTTGTTCTCTCCTAACACCCAGGAACACTGCCGCGAGCCATGACATCACCTAGTGGCACTTCTAGAACACGGGTCCTAAGTCAGAATGATTCATTACACAGCTAATAGTTTGGGTGGGTTTTGTTTGTTTTGTTTTGTTTTTGTAAAGGAGAGTTAAGTTTGGACTAATTAATTGACTACCATTTGCTTAATCTTGAGTGCCCGCTACAAACTCTCTGATGAACAATTTATGGATCGAGATGAGGGACAGCAACCCTCCGCTGACAGTTTCAGGTTTTCTACTCAATCTCAGCTTCCTGCTTCCTGATCTCCACTGGGAAACCACTGCACAGACTTTAGTTCTCGCTACTATTTTGCGTATCATCCTTAATCTTTTATCAGAAAGTTGTTCATTATTTTTTTAATCTATGAAGTTTTAACTTAATTTTTTTTTGGCGTGATATTCTACACTCATGCAAAAGTTAAAATGTAGCAAACCACAACTCTCCCTTACAACACAACTCAGCAGAGAATGGGATTCTCAATTACTTTCCAGGACCACCTCAGCCAAGGACTGTCCCTGTGAGAGATGCCAAGTGCAGCATGCTTACAATTATGTGCAGATACGCCTACGATCCTCTTACAGTGCAGGTGAGCAGCTGAACTTGGCAGAAGCAAGGTGTCATACCCTGACCTCACCACCCAAATGCTGCCTGGTGGTTCTCAAGTCTTCCCATCCCCACCCCATCCCACCCCCTCACTCCCTGGGCTGCCTTATTCAGAAAATGTAGAAAAAAGAAAAAAAAAACCTCACTTCACTGAGTATACACTGACCTTTTCTTCCAGAGGAGTCTCTGCCCAGCCTGGCTTTGGATAGAAATCCCTCCAAGAGTAGCCAAGGGCCTGAGCTAAAACTTTTAACTCTCTCGAGTTCTTTAACAGGCTCTATTACACCATTTTAAAAATGTGTGGTGTGCATTTTAGAGTTTCACAATACAATCTTAAGATACACAGCACTGAACATATTAGTCATTCATTCAATACTAACATTTCTAAATCAGTTTTTCAGAGAATGACCATTTGGATTTTCAAAACATGTAAATCATTGTCTTTTTCTGAAGGTTTGAAAACACTGGATCATACTGCATCCATGTATAAGAGTATAACTACTCATAAAATTAAAGTTATAGACTCAGGATTGACAGGAACCTGAAAGGTTGCCCATCCCCCACTCGGGGGGCTGGAACCTTGGTCACAGCACCCCCTACAAGTGAGCATCCAGCCTTCCCATTACTGTAATAGATGTAACAGAATAATGGAAGGAAAAAAAATAAGGGCCTGAGATAGCAGTGCTATTTTCATACTCCAGCAGATGGGCCATAGAAATAGGTCATCTGATTTGGTTACACTGAATTTTCTCCAGCAGATAATAAATGACCTGATCAACACAGACTTCTGTTGGTCCGAGTACACAGCAGTCATTCGATCAAGGGGAAGAGACCACCACTCTGTGTGCCCTGCCGGCAGGGGAGGAGAGCGTTTCTTTCACCGTTCTACCCAGGAATGAGCACACTTCCCCTTCCTTCACACCCAGCTCCCCATCTGCTTCAAAACCACCACCGCCACTGGCCTCTGCTCCTCGCTCAGTCATGCATGCGTGCACCGCTCTGCATCACAGAAGGCAGCTCTGAGCACGGTGCCTGCTGCGTGGTTAGGGCTTAGTAAACTGCACCTATTTCTGCTAGAACCAATGGCACCACATCTTCCTCAGACTGCAAGCCCTTTGAGGGTCCAGGCTGTATCTTGCTAATCTCATCAGATTTATGATTTTAAGGAGACAATATTCCCATGAGTGGGGCGAGCCCCAGATTCAAAAAAATAATGTGTTCTAAGAAATAAAACCTGCTGCTTGCCCTAAAATGAAGACAGGTATCAAAAGGAAAGGTAGAGTTTTAGTGTTCAAACTCAGTTCTAAGATAGTAGTGTTGTCTTGAAAACAGGTTGAGAATACTACATAAGGAAGCAGGCATAAGTAAACCCTGCTTACAAATGTGTGGTAGGAGGCAGAGGGATTGTCCAGCACCACTCTGCACATGCATGGGGGAGGGAGGAGCACACATGCACTGTGTACGTGTGGGTACGTGCGTGCACTGCAGTTAAACCTCATTTGCACTGTGCTAAAACTATGTGAGAGTTCCAGAAGGAGGCGGGGAGACGTGTGACTGCTGACTCGGCATTTTACCCAGAGCCTGCGGGAAGGAGGGAACCAAGAGCTGAGTATCTCTGGGAGAATAAGCCTCAAAGAACGAACAGTTGTCTCAAGCAGTTTTCAGAGTGAGCTTTCAAGAGACCTGCGCATTAACTCAAACCACCCATGAATAAATGCCTGAGTGGCACTAGGGCTCACACCCACTTTAATACACACATTCGGGAGCTTCCTTTTTTCTTTCCCGACCTCCCAGCAACTTAAGAAAATGTGGAAAGACAATATAATCTCCATTTTACAGCTCATAAAACTGATGTTCCTCAAGAAGGTCACTTATTTGCCAAAGCTAGTAAGCAGTGGTGACTGCTGCTTTCCTGGCTACTCGCTGGTCCAGTTCTCTCATCCCCACAAAGGGAGGCCCAGCAGCAGGATGGGGGCGCAGGAGGGCGGGGCTCTGGAGTTCACAGCCCTGGCGCATTTATATCACCTCACCTGACCTTCACAACGTGTGAGTTTCGTTGGGAAGAAGAGATCTGGATGTAGTTACAGGAAAGAAAAGCAAAAGCCAGCAACAAAAGAAGTACCCCCAAAATATGAAACATGGAGAGGAGACTTTTAAAAGCCTAACAATCCAGGACCCATTGGCCTAAGGGAAGACTTTGTGGCAGAGATGCTCAAGGTGCCAGGCCTGAGACACAAGGAAAAGGCTTCCTTATGTTCTCACTCCTTTCAGAAGGCAGAGAAATGTAGACTCGACTTTCTGTACTTTTTTCATTTAAGTGGTTAAAACAGAACAACTATTTGGAACTCAGGAGTCTTTTGAATGAATAATGGCATTCCCCCACGGCACTGAGTAAACAGGCAGCAGGGCTTGTGGAGGGTGAGGACCACCTGGGGACCTGCCTGGCTGGAATCAACAGGTAATAAAAAGACAGGGAACCTCTCCTGTGGTGGAGAATCAGGGTGCACACAGCTGCAGGCACTCGAGAAACAAGTCACCCGGCCTGAGAGACAGGCCAGGAGGCTGAGATCCAAAATGAAACATGAGAGACCAAGCTCATGCAGACAAGATCAGTCACCTAGAGACGGCCAGCCAGGAAAGATCAACAGGTGAGGGAAGGGACTGAGGTGCCCAGGTCCCCCTCAGCAATCCAAGCCTCACTCAGGAGCCATCATCCAAAATGTAAGCTGATCGTAAATAAGCTGTAATCTTGGAAATTATAAGGCCCAAGATAAGAAACCTGTGCTGTTGGGACGACCAAACATCCTAGTGGCTGATAACACTTAAAAACCTGACATAAGAGCTGGATACCAGTTTGTTCCAAGACCAGGATGGTGGACAAGCCAATGGGAACAGATCTGTCTGGCCAGCAGGGAGGTAACCAGGCTTCTACAGATCTACTTTTAAACCCAGTTTCCCCTTTATTCTCACTCCTCAATTAACTGTACATGTTTTCTGTTTCAGGAGGGGCGGGGCCAGCTCCTCACTCTGTCGCTCCATCACCTTCTCCTGGGAAACTTGGCTCTGCTCTCCTAGAATCGGAGCATTCTCCCCACCACCAAGGGGAACGCTTCCCGGGCAGGCCCCCAGCGCCGTGGCTGACAGGAAAGAAAGGCTGGATGCCACCGAAGTGCTGAAACCGGCCCCTCAAAATGGGCGCCCAGTCTGTGCAGGAGAAGCTAAGCCAAGGCCCACTGCAGAGGGCTCTTCTCCCAGGAAAGAGAGGGCGGCAGCCAGTCGCCTCAACCTGCGTCACTTGCGACAGGTTGCCACCGTCTCAGAGCCTCAACTTCCCGCCCCACCTGTGAAAAATGAGAACAGTGCCTCTAGCATCTGGAAGGAAATCAAGATGTGTTCCCTTCCCCTGCCCCCCCTTCTGCTTTATCTTTAAATCCTCACCCGAGGATGTGTTTATTGATTTTAGAGAGAGGGGAAGGGAGAGATGGAAAGAGAAACATCAATGGGAGAAACACCCACTGGTTGCCTCCCGTGCGTGCCCTGACTGGGGATTGAACCCATAACCTTTAGAGAACGGGACAACACTCCAACCAATGGAGCAACCCGGCCAGGGGCCTGTCCCCCTATTTTAGATGGGGAGGGTTGGAGAGCTAAGTAACACAACAGGCCACTCTGACTGCTCAGTAGCCACCGTCAAGCAAGCATCTGGGAATTGAGGTTGTAAAAGAGCCTTCAACCAGATCTAGTTCTACAACTACCGCCTCTAAAGGAAACCAGGATGTTGACCATGGGTGAGCCACTAAATAACTGAAATCACAACAAAACCGACTGCAACAATACAGGGGAACTGAGAAACCAATGCATTCCACTTACAGGCCTGCTTGGTTGGCCACAGTGAACCCACCCCTGGGTTCAGGGCTCAGCGTGCTCAATACCAAGCCCCAGAGCCAGGACCGGCCGGGGCCTGCCTCCCACACGACCCGGCCCCTCGTCACACGCCCACAGGCACGCCGCAATCCTGCTCTCTGCTGAGCCCAAATCTCAGTCTTGGTGCCCTGCCCGGGGCGGTCAAGGACGAGTGTTGCGAAAGCTCCCTGAGGTGGATGGAGCCCGGCCAGCCTCTGTGCCCCACCCCCGGGGCTGCTACAGGTCCTCCGGTCCTGGTTCCAGGTGTCCTGGATCTGCCCGAGCCACACCAGTGCAGACCCACGTGGGAAACAATTTTGTACCAACTCACCAGAAACTCAAGGAAGGGGCACCACAGAACACAAACACCAGCGCTCTTAAAAACCCGATACTGGGCACGTGCCAGGCTCTTGCCAATGAACTGAACAGAATAAGCTTCACACTCTGCCTTTAATGAACCTTGGGCCCAACTGAGCTCGCACCTGGATCTTACATCCAGCACTTGTTTATAACAGCACTTAACGTGCTCCAGAGCCACATTCAGGCTTTTGTGCTTTATAAGTCAATGAATGAATCAGAATTCGCTTCTTTCAGGAAAATGCAAAGAAACATCCAGCAGTCTGACACTGAAGCCTGATAGAAAGATGGTTTTCAGGACTCAGCCCATGAAGTTAGATCAGCAGGCATGTTAAAATTTTAAGTGTTTGTTTGACATACGTTAAATAAGTCAAAATAAAACGTGTTATGGGTTTTTTAAAAACCTGCTGAGTGACTGGAGCGTGAGGGAGACAGACAAGTTTCCCCCAGAAAACACAAAGTCAGCCAAAGTAAAGAGACTACAGACTCATAAAGGAAGATCTTTTAAGTACACAGTGAAAACTGAGCCCAGCAGGGGAGGGGCCCTTGCCTGAGGCTCAACCCACTATGGAAGTACCTTTCTGTGGAGGAGGCCCCTTAAGGAATCGTCATGCCCCAATAATAGTGGGGCTGGGGGTGAGTTTGAGACAGAAGATGGGTGGAGAAAATGAGCGGTCACCCCAGTCTAAGCACACGATATTGGGGTGTCCACTCTTGGATGTTCCTCCTTACACAGACATTGAGGCTGTTTTAAGCCAAAGTGACAAAATAGGTGTGGCTCAATCACAGACCAGATGTCCCACACACCTGAGTTTTAGGAGAAGTGAAGGATGAAGAGGGTGCTCGGTCGGCCAAGACACACAGGCCGTGGCTGCACAGCGCTGGTGCCCCTGCCTGCCTCGAGGCCAGCTGCGGAGGCGGGCACCACCGCTCGGAATCTCTCCCACCAGGCTGACAGGCAGACTGCACTTAGTTCGGGGCCAGCAGGAGGCTAGAATCTTCCCAGGGAAGAGGCAGTGGGATGCTCACAAGCAACAAAACCACATCTAACTACCTCATTAAAACTGTTCTAGAGCAAATGGACAAGAGAAAAACAGGGCCCTGGCCAGGTAGCTCAGTTGGTCAGGGTGTCAACCCAATACACCAAGTTTGTGGGTTCAATCCTTGGTCAGGGCACATACAAGAATCAATCAGTGAATGCATAAAATAAGTGGAACAACACAATCAATGTTTCTCTCTCTCTCAAACCAATAAGTAAAATTTTTTAAAATGAGAAAAACAGAAAGCCAATGCAATCGACAGCCTTCCCAAGACTGACGTTCCTTCAGGAAAGTTCTAACACCTATCTTTATCAAAGACTCATGAGCCAGGCACTGGCGAAGCACTTCACAGACACTCATCTCATTTCCCCCCACAATAATGTCGTCAGCATCATCTTCTCCCTTTCACGGGTGAGGAAACCGAGACCTGAGAAATGTCCCCAAGGCCACAGAGCTCGAAGTGACAGAAACTAAGATGTGAGCTCCAGCAGGTCTGATTCCAACAGCTACGCTCTCTCCTCCATCTTCTACAGGGAAAGTACGCATCACGTAAGGGGAGGGGGAGAGGCTCGACTGGTGACCTCCTCAAGTGCTCCTTGTTAGTAAAAACTGGAGTCACCGAGAGGTTAGTGTGGTGTTGGTGGTTTGGGGACGGAAGGGAAATGAAACGGGCATTACAACAGCAAAGCATCAAGCAGGGGGAGTTCCCCTGGGATGGGGCTACAATTACTCTTATTAAACACTTTTACAAATGTCCCAGAAAGAGTGCACGGCAAAACCCTCAGGGCTGCAAATGAACTCTAACTTCCCAAGTATGTGACCTTGGACAAATGACGTCACCTCTCTGTGCCTCAGCGTCTTCACCTCTGAAGTGAAGAAGACAATGGCTCCTACTCCACGGGATGACTTGAAGCTTCCACGAGGCAATGCAATTCTTTTTAACAGCGCCTTGGTGTTTCGGAGTCACCGAGCTCCTCTTCCTAGAGATTGATTCCTCTGAGAAATGGCCCTAGGAAAGAATTTAAAAAATGCACCTTGAATACTGAGCACTGTGCCTGGCACAAAGTACTCAGTAAACGTTAGCCTTTAAAAAAAAAAAAAAAGGAGCCAAACTCCAGGTAGTGACAAGCCAAACCTATGGAATGATTACAAGGGCGACTTCATGTAAGCAGGGAGGAAAGAAGCCAGTCAATTTTAACACTGACAAGGGCAGTGCGATACATTTAAGGAAAAAAATTCAAGATCGTGTAAGAGCTCTGCAGTAACAGCCAGAATCCAGGAAAGGGGCCTCTATGTCACTGCAGATCAGACTGTTATCCGGCCGTGCTCACCAAGGCCAAAGCAAACAAACAGAGAATCATTTTGTCCAGTGCCACTGCAGAAGTACTAAAAACAAAAAGAAACACACTGCCACCTACCCCCTGTAAAACTACAGACCTGTCCACACTGGGAACACTGGTCGCTGCCCAATAAGAAAGATTCCTTGTGAACACAGGAGGCAGTCACCTAAATGGCTTGGGGGCGGGCGGGGGGGGCGGGCGGTGTGCCAAAGCAGCCAGGACCATCAAGCCCAGGAGGGCCCTGTGAGAATCTAGCACATGGGAGAGATAAGGTGGGATGCTAACTTCATCACCAACTCTTGAAAGGACAGCAAAGGGAGCACCTGCTACCACTCGAGGGAGACCAGAAGAGGAGGTGCCTCTGTACCCCAAAAAGAAGGCAACATAAATGCATGACTAGGTTTGGGCAATTGCTTGAATGCAGCGGTGGGGTCCCCCTGGGGTCAGACCCAAACTATTTTCATCAACCTCTGTGTAAGGGGTCTGAAGGTGAACACATGTGAAATAATTGAGGCTGCAGAAGTTTGCCGCTCCTCCCCAGCGAGGTGACCAGTGGCAGTAGCAGCACGTGCCCTTCAAGAGGGATACAGCCAGGCCCTCGCTTGCTACACTGGCTTCTAAAGGCATGAGTTTGGCCTGATACGACACCTTTTCATGTTTTCCAGGAGCTCTCTGAGCTCTAGAGATGGCATCAAGAAGTGTAAATCCAGGCCCTGGCTGGCGTAGCTCAGTGGATTGAGCGCGGGCTGCGAACCAAAGCATCGCAGGTTCGATTCCCAGTCAGGGCACATGCCTGGGTTGCGGGCCAGGTCCACAGTGGGGACCACATGAGAGGCAACCACACATTAATGTTTCTTCCTCTCTCCTTCTCCCGCCCTTCCCCTCTCTAAAAATAAATAAAATCTTTAAAATAAAACAAAGCTTTAAGAAGTGTAAATCCAGAGAAACACAAAATGAAACTATTAATAGAAGTATACAACAGGGTTCTAGATTTCTTTCTAAGAACACGCAAATGCTTCCAAATGCCTCACCCCAGGCTTGAGTGTTTACAGGCACCGCATGCTGTATTCTAGAGATGGCTCAGAGAAGAATCACAGATGCATTGGTCTCCAGTTAGGGAATGAACTGGATTTAGAATTTACCATCCAGTCCACAATGTGCTGCTCGTCGGTCCTGTAGCTCTTCTGCACACAACCACAACCAGCACACAGGCCCAAGTCCCTCGGGGAACCAGACAGATATGAGTATGCGGCCCAACCCTTCCAGCCAACCCATGCTAACTCGTAGGGCACACATTAGCACACCCTAACCCTGCCCTGGCCTTAGAAAACAACTGCTTTGTGTCTGAGCACACTTCAAGTATGCCATGGCCTGCATTACGTCTAAGCTAGGAACTGACCTGGTCACGTGTCTTTGTTAGGATTTAAAATTAAAAGTGCCCTGTGACACAGCAACTGCCCTTTCTCGGTATCTACCCTACAGCAGGGGTCCCCAACCCCTGGGCCAGCGACCAGTACCTGTCAGTGGCCTGTTAGGCACGGGCTTTGCGGCAGGAGGTGAGCAAAGCTTCACCCAGCTCCCCATTGCTTGCATTACCGCCTGAGCTCCATCCCCCGCTCCGCCCTCCGTGAAAAACCTGTCTTCCACGAAACCCGTCCCTGGTGCCAAAAAGGTTGAGGACCGCTGCCCTAGAGAGAAACACTCACCTGCGTTACAGAGACAAGTGTAGCCAAGTTTATTTTTAACAACATTTGTAACTGTAGAGGATTTAGCAATAGCGTTAAATGTCCACCAGTTAGGGGAAGGCTAAACCATTGTTTAGCCTTCTGATTCTGAGAAAGGTCCTTCAGGAATTAAACAAAATCAAGAAGACCCCCGTAAGGATAGGAAGCAATGACCAAGATGTACCCTTGTGGGGCAGGGCGCAGGGGGACAATTCTGGCAGGGCAATGCACTTCACTCCTTTCAAGTTCTATAAGGTGTAAGTGAGCATATGTAAACACATTCGAAAATACCAACAACCTCGTGACCGGGCTGAGCTCTGGGGAAGGGTGGGATTAGGAGTGGTTGTCAAGAAACATGTCGTTGCTCTGGACGGTCTGCATTTTTTCTCCTGTGTACGTGTTCCTGTGCTACCTGTATGATAAAATTTCACTTAACCATTTACTGAAAGGAAAGGAATGGAAGGAAGGAAGGAAGGGGGAAAGGAGGGAAGGAAGGAGGGAGGGAGGGAGGGAGGGAG
>CM052545.1:33541301-33581330 GCA_028533065.1 Trachops cirrhosus | reverse complement strand
GGAGGGAGGGAGGGAGGGAGGGAGAAACCAACTCTATTCGTTTCAGTAATATGTCTGGGGGCACATGCTTCCCAGGAGGCAGAGAGCTCAGCAGTGCAAAGCACTGGGCTTTGCAACACAGATCTTGTTTCAATATTACAAGCCCAACTCTGCAACTCTGTGGATTGTTAAATGTATATGCTAGTTCAAGGAAGAGGCAGGAAAAAAAGAGAAAGTGTGTTGGGGGCTTCTGGGTAATCCAAAGGGATGTCCTAGGAATCATTCCAGTTCTTCCCACTGAGGATTCCAGCTCTCCAACACAACGCACATGCATGCACATGCGCACACACACACACCAATAATGGCAGCCCTCGCCCAATCACACTTATTCCTAACATTGATCTGGATCCTGTGGACGCTGAGAAAAACCTGAATACTCCATTAGACAGACTCCAAAATATGACCGACTCACCAGGACTACCTAAACCATCAGGGTACCGATTTTTACCCCCTCCATCTCTTCAAAGCACTATGTAGAATTTTAGAAACACAAAATTCTAATATTAAGAACCTAGTTGGCAAAACTAACCTAGCGTGATAGAAATCAGGGCTGCAGGCCTTCTGACTGAGGGGAGGATAATCTGGAAACAGTCACGAGGAACATTTCTGGGGTGATGGAAATGCTCTGTCTTGAAATGCATTTGTCAAAACCAATTAACCAGCACACTTCAGATCTGAGCATTCCACTGTATGCAAATTATACCTCAAATTAAAAAAAAATGAACTGCTCAAACACAGTTTCGCTGCCAGCTGCAGCAGAACTTTGAGCTGTCCTATCAGACATCTGAAATCTCTGTTATGCTATGTAAAGAGCACAGAGTACCATAGCGACAGTCACCATAAAAATAGATAACAAGATTAAAATGGATAGAGGACACACGAATTTAAGAACAGCACACCAAGAGCAACTCATTTTCGGCAGAGGAAAAATAGAAAGAGGAGAGGGAGTTTCTCATTCCCCCTGCACACTGAAAAACGCTGAATGTGGTTGTTTTACTAAAAGTGTTTTATGACTTCCCAATACTCAAAGGACAAAAAAGGCCGAGAACTGTTATTTCTTATTGTATTTTGCTTTAAAAAAAATAGAAGAAAAAGAAGCATATGGCAGTTTAAGTTTTTCCCACACCATCTCTGTGGCCCAGGGAACCCATTCATAGCGATTCAACACGCAAAGCTGATGCGCCCTACTCTGTGTGGGACCCAGAAGATACTGAGATCCAGAGCCGCTGGGCCCTTTAGCACCAACACACAAAGATTTCCGACTTTAGTTCTAAAATTACCAAGTTCTGGCCCTGGCCAGTGTGGCTCAGTTGGTTGGAGCGTCGTCCTGTGGACCAAAAAAAGTTACGGGTTTGATTCCTGGTCAGGGAACATATGAGAAAGCAACCAATCGATGTTTTTCTTTCATCTCTCTCTCTCTATCTATCTATCTCTCTCTCAGAGCAATGAAAGAGTATGTCCTCAGAGGATGATAATAACAATAATGATTTTTAAAAAACAAGTTCTGCCTATATTTTTACATACTTCTAAAACTGTCCTTTCCTAGGTCATGCACCCCAAAACTGCTTCACTCCATGTGACAAGAGATCACTTTCTTGTCAGATACTGATTTTTTGAACGCCAAAGTGGGAGCCGGGACCTCATAGAGAGGGAAGCGATCCTGTGCTATTCTCCAGAGGCGAGACGGATCTTGGTGTCCTTTGCAGAGCACCCTGAGAAATGTTCGCCACGTGAGTTAGCCCTGGCAGTGCCCCTGGCCACAAAAAAAAAATCCAAAAATATCAGGAAGAAAATCTAAAAATTTTAAATAATCAGGGCAGCTTCTAAATAAACCATAAGTTTAAGTAAACTTTAGGCAAAATTGAACTAATCAAATTTCTACGTGTAAGCTATAAATAGTAAAAATGCAAAATGAAAAATGTCTAACTCAAACCACAAACTTATTGTCTGATATAAACTACATATACACATTTTGGGAAAATCCCACTCAAAGTTTCTTCAGATTTTATCCACGTCTTGTCCTCTTTGCCACTGAACCTACCGAGCAATCACAAGGCTCAGTGTCTTCCTAGGTGTCAGGACTGTGCGTGGTGACGTAAATCCCTGGTGTTGGAAAGAGGAAGGAGACGGTCAGGGCACTGCCAGGCCCTCCACAGCCAAGCAGAGGGCCCATCACTTCATTAAAGGGCCCCATCTTGGTTCATTCATTATACTGACTAGAACTGGCCAATACACACATTAGTCTTCTATGTGTCAATCTATTTTATTTATTACTATTTGCCATTTCTACCCAAGCCCTATCATTTTCACTTTCTTAAAGACCAAATTCAGCCCAGAGTGTCATGCCTCAGTGGGTGAGGCGTCATCCTGCAAACTGAAAGGTCACTGGTTCGATTCCTGGTCAGGGCATATAACTGGTTTGTGGGCCATGTCTCTGGTTGGGGGCATTCGAGAGACAACCGATAGCTGTTTCTCTCACACATCGATGTCTCTCTTCCTCTCGTTCTCCCTCCCAAGAATGAATGAATGAATGA
This sequence comes from Trachops cirrhosus, assembly GCA_028533065.1. Classification (NCBI taxonomy): domain Eukaryota; kingdom Metazoa; phylum Chordata; class Mammalia; order Chiroptera; family Phyllostomidae; genus Trachops; species Trachops cirrhosus. The sequence continues at coordinate 33,578,757 of CM052545.1, read as the reverse complement.
ATGAATGAGTAAATAAATAAATAAATAAATCTTAAAAAAAAAAAAAAGACCAAATTCAAATTTCAGCAGCCCTGTGGCCACAAACTGAGTCCTGACCCATCTTGGAACAGTTCTCTTCATCCTCTCTAAATGGGCCCTAGAAGGGTCTCTAGAAAATGTTGGGACCCATCTATAAACATTTCTGAAAGCACTTACACAATGATGTTGACTCAAAGACTACACAACCGGAGGTGTAGCCCCTATTCCACATCATCCTTCAGCCGTGACAAGTTACGTACTAGCCTGACCCTAAGAACTGGAAAGGACTTCAGAGATCAGCCTGATTCCTGTCCTTCTCTTCTACAGTGTTCCTACCCAACAGCATTCAACCCAACTTGAATAGCTCCCATGACAGGAAGCTCACTCTTCCAGGGGCAAACATTTCCACTGTTGGGCAGCTCTGCCAACTGGAAAATCCTTTTTCCTACTGAACTGAAATCTGCTGTTCTAGTCTTTCATGTTCAAAGCAACCTTAAAGCTCATCAACTTCTGTGCACTCATTCTCCAGGTAGGAATCCAAAGCTAGGGAGGATGAAGCCATTGTTCCACCCATTGGCCATATTCCCACACCCAGGAGCAAAAAGGAACAAGCATCCTCTCTCCTATGCTTGAGAACCCATGAAAACATCTGAATTCCCACCCCATGAGTACATGCAATCACTCCTGATTCTACTACATCCTAGTCATCTTTCCGTGGATGGTCTTGCTTATGTTTCTTGTTAATCATGCCCTTCCCCACGAGTCCAAATGTCCATGACCAGCAGGAGTCATGAAAACTAGATCCTATGATTGGATGGATGAATCCCTGATCCAGTTGCAAACTGGATTCAATTTTTTTTCTTTTTTTTTTTAATTTTTTATTTTAGTTTATTCAGTACAGTTTCTATCCTTTATTCCCATTCCAGCCCACCCACCCATTCCTCCCCTCCTCCCTCCCCTTTCCAACACCCCTGGATTCAATTTTTAAAAGCCTTGCCCCACTCAGGGCTCATATTAAACTCACCAATAATAGAACAATCTTAAGACATTTTTCCCCACAGGATCTGCCCTTCCTCAGTGCACCTGGAGTACCACCAGGGTTACGCCATGCTTGTCTGTTTACCTGTGGGTCTGCCCATTTCAAGTGGATCATCAGTTTCAGGTCAGGGACTATGTCATATTTTGTGATTCCAGTGCCTCATCCAGTGCATGACTCAAAGCAGGTAGGGACCCAAGATTTGTCACTGTACGAGCCATCTACTTTACCCCATCCTGTCCCTGAACAATAACATGTTTTTTAAAATAGCAGTGTTTAAGAGGGGAAAAAAAGACAAGCCACAGACTGGAAGAAAACATGTGCAAAAAATCCAGCTGATGAAGGACAATTATCCATAATATACAAAGAACGCTTAAAACAACTAGAAAACAAACAACAGACACCTCACTAAAGAAAACCTACAGATGGAAAAAAAAAAAAAAGCACTTGAAAAGATGTCATCACCTGTCATCAGGGAAATGCAAATTAAATCGAGGTATCACTACACACCAAGACTGACCAAGATCCAGAACACTAACGAGACCAAACACTGACGAGGGTGTGGGGCAACAGCAGCTCTTATTCGTTGCTGGTGGGACGCACCACAGTGCAGCCCCTTTGGAAGGCAGTCAGGCAGTTTCTTACAAAACTAAACATGCTCTTACCCTGTGATCCAGCAACAGCACTTCCTGGTATTTACCCAAAGGAGTTGAAAACTTATGTCCGTACAAAAACCTTCACACAAATGTCTACAGCAGCTTTATTCATAACTGCCAAAACTTGGAAGTAACCAAGATGTTCTTCGGTAGGTAAATTTAGGATAAACTGTGGTATATCCAGACAAAGGAATATTATTCAGCACTAAAAAGAAATGAGTTATCAAGTCATGAAAAGCGATGACGGAAGCTTAACTGCATATTAGTGAGAGAAGCCAAGCTGAAAAGGCTGCACACTGTACGAGTCCAACTATGTAACACTGTGCAAAAGGCAAAACGGCCAAGATTGTAAAGAGACCGGTGGCTGCCAGGGGCTGGAGTGAGGGAGGGATGAACAGGCAGAGCACGGAGGTTCGTAGATGGCGAAAGCACTCTATATGATACTGTAATGGTGGATACATTTCTTTATACATTTGTCCAAACTCAGAACGTACAACACCAAGAGTGAGCCCTAATACAAACTGTGGACTTTGAGAGGTGACAATGTGTCAGTGTTAGTTCATCAGTGGTAGCAAATGCACCACTCTGACAGGAATGCTGACAGTGGGGGAGGCTGCACATGCATGGGGGGAGGGAGTGTTAAGGGAAATCTGTACCTTCCTCTCAATTTTGCTATGAACCTAAACTGCTCTAAAAAGTAAAGTATATTTAAATATACATATATAGCAGTGTTTCCACACTGTGATACACAGACTTATAAAAAAATACAAATGATAAATTTAATGTGGAAAATAAGAATGTCACTCAATTCAATTTATCTAGAAACAACCAATATTAAGTATTTCAGTATTAAAATTAGTAATTTCCTTCCAGGTATTTTCTATGTACTTTTGTTTCTTTAAGATTTGAAACCATATTGTAGATGTACATTAACTTTTTTAAAAAGTGTTCAGTTTATTTGCACTTAGCACAATTATTTTTTTAATCCTCACCTGAGGACATTTTTTTTTCATTGCTCTCAGACAGAGAGGAAAGGTGAGAGAGGAAGGGAGAGAAACATCGATGGCAGAAAGAAACATCAATCGGTTGCCTCCGGCACACACCCGGACCGGGGGTGGCACACGCCTGTACCCAGACTGGGTATCAGATCCACAACCTAGGCACGTGCCCCCACCAGAAATCAAACCCACAAACCTTCAGCCATGGGCCGCTGCTCCAACCAACCGAGCCACACCAACCAGGGCTGCGCCTTAACTTTTAGCAGAAACACTTGCCCGTGTTATTTTCAAATTATTCCTAACCACTATTTCTAATGGCCTAATATTCCATTATAAAGGCACATTCATAGGATGCACTCACTCACAGACTACTTCCAGCCTGCTCATATACCATTGGTCATTTAGTTCCAATTTTTTGATATAGTTAAAAAAAAAAACTCTGAATAATCTCTGTACTTAAAACATCATCCACATTTTGGATATGGTCTCAGCTATATCTCTAGAAGTGGAATTATCTGATCAGAATGTAAGAACATTTCAACATATTATAATTCAAATTTTAAAAACTAAATCAGACTTTACATGTATCTCTTACTGAATTTCTTTTATCAACTTGGACCCTCATTCTGGGTGATGTTGAACCTTGATTTACCTACTAGATAAGCAATCCCTCCCACCATCAACAAGGCTGACAAAACATACCTTCTGGATCTTCATCTACAACACTGGAAAAAATGTTGAACAGCTCAAAGCTGAGAATAGAATCCAATGGCAATCACTTTCAGACCCCCTTCCAGGCTGACTCAGTGCCACTAATTAACAGTTTTTGCCTATTAATAACACCATCAAATTAAGTAACACCATCCAGCCCACATTCTACCACTTAGTTAATATGGACCATCGGAGCTTGAGAAGCTGTTAAATACTTCCCTACCAAGCCAAAGCACACCATAGCTGCTACATCACAGTAACCGAACCATCATATAAAACAGGAAACAGGTTTCATTTCATCTGATTCGAGAGGCTCCTGGTTATCCTTGCATCCTCGGGTCACACACTTTTTAGCAAAAAGCACTACAGTTTCAAATGTTTTAATGTTATAAAAGCAGTATTTTAAGATTTTATTTAGTTTTAGAGAGAAGGGAAGGAAGGTAGAGAGAGAGAGAGAAACATCAATCTGTCAAAGATACACTGAGTGGTTGCCTCACACAACCCCAGCTGGGGACCTGGCCCACAACCCATATGCCCTGACTAGGAATTGAACAGGTGACCCTTTGGTTCGCAGGTCAGTGCTCAATCCACTGAGCCATACCAGCCAGGCCACAAAAAGCAATATTTTAAAATAATTAGCCCTGGCTGGTGTGGCTCAGTGGATTGAGTGCCAGCCTGAGAACCGAAAGGTTGCCAGTTAGATTCCAGATCAGGGCACATGCCTGGGTTGCAGCCAGGTCCCCGGTTGGAGGCAACTGATCGATGTTTGTCTCCCGTTCTTTCTCCCTCCGTTCCACTTCCCCTTTCTCTAAAAATAAATAAATAAAACCTTACAATAATCAGATGTGCAATCTGTGAAAAACAGGGTGGCTTTTGCTTCATCCCGCTCACCTGTCGCTCACCTGGGGAAGCGTAACAGGTGGTTATGGACTCCCAGGGTAAACCAAACTGTCTCAGGACCACAGGGACCTAAACTTACGCACTTCAGCTGGCCCTAAAAGCAGCCGAGTTTTCCAGAAGTTGTCAGCATTAGCACCTGCACTTGGACCAGTTATTCCGTATTGTGATTCTCTGGGTCCTGGAGGCCTACCCCGGGGCCACCCTAAGAGTAAGGATGTAAAGGAAGAAATGGCACCGCTCCTCTCCGTGTTATTCCTTTATCACTGACTCACAGAACCAACACTCCTGAGAGTCTATGTCAGACGGCACTCGGCAGCCATGACTCCCACCTCACCAAGTTATGACCTCGACATCATTCTTATTACCTGCCAGGAGCTGCGATCCAACCATGGCAGCCAGTAGTGGAATGTGGGAAGGCTTGGGAGATCTTGAGATCACTACAAATTTGCCTCACTACAGAGAATGTCTCAAAGCCCTCTAACTAATGCCATTCCAATTGATCCAAAAATACTGCAAAGTCCCAGTCAACAGCAACTCAGAAAGGGCTGTTGACTTGCCTGAAACAAATCATGTGCACACAAGTATCCAAGGTCCCATAATGTCCCATACTGTCAGGTTCCTCTTGAAGACTCAGGTCGCAGACCCAAAGATCTGCTGGGCTAAGCAGGGAGGTAAAGCGATTGGATTGAGGCAACAGGGAGCACGGGGTCTATGACAACTGACGTCCATACCCAGGGAGCAGCCACCACTCAGCTCTGGAAGTCTGCCTGACCTGATTCTTTAAGACAACCCAAATCTGGAGGTTCTTCTGGATTGCTCCCAATTACAAACTATAACACGTCTGAAGGTTGAACACATTTGAGCCACCTATTTACAACCTCTACGCTACATTTTAGCCCTGACCCACCTTGCCAGCCTGATTTCCCCCTACCCTCCGTTCATCACTCTAGACACAGCGTGAACATCCCCAACACCAAGCCTTTGCCCATGCTACACTTCCCACCTGGGCAGCACCAGGCAAAGGTTCCTCCCAGACTTCTTTCCCCATTCCAAAACAGTGTTTCCAAGCCACTGTGGCAGAGGCTGCTCAACCCTTCCTCTGAAGTCTGTGGGTACTTATTTTCCATTTTGGCATTCAATCATTTTGCCTTGGTCCTTAATCAGGTATATTTTAACTCTCCAACTAGCCTGTCAACTTTCAGTCTCCTCCTTGTGCTTCCTTCCACGTACAGCACCAGTTAGCATAGCTCTGCACATGAGCAGCTTAATAAATACTTACAAGATGTGAAAATTCTCTATAACTGTGTTTTTCAAACTGTGGGTTAGGATCCATTACAGAGTGGCTAAGCCAATTTATTGGGAGACAGTAGGCATTTTTAAATAAAAAGTAATAGAATAGAAAATAAAATATCAGAGGAGATTGCATGAAGCCAAGGAAAGTAGTACTTCATGACCTTAAATTAGATTTTTACATACATGACTGAGTATACTAGGCCGTGATATAAATCTTAGTTCTTAATGTAGGTCATGGTCAAAGCAGGGCAGAAAACACTGCTCTATAAAGAGTAAATTAGCTCAACATCTGCTCCATGGAATTTTTTTTTTGACCATCATGTATTTCCTATAAAGAAAAAATATCTGAGGGACATCTCTCCCTAAGCAAGTCAGCTTCCCCTGCTGGTTCACCCATCCTGCATCTCAGAGTAAGGGGCTGAGGAACTGCAATTACATTCTCCACTCATTCTGCAACTTTTTATAATCACCGTTCAAATTCACCAGCCCTCAAATGTTGCAAGTGGAGGTTTGGGGAATTTGTTCAGCAAATCACCCTAAGTCACCCTCGCAACAAGCAAGCGGAATTCAGAGCTCCGGAAAAAGCTCTGCCGGCAGGTTGCTGGCTTCCTGGGAGCTGGCAATGGTTCAGGCTGGCACTGACCTGGCCCTGGGAAAGGCAGTATCCCTAAGCCCGTAATTTCCACCTTGCTCCTTTGGATGATCTTACTCCCCCACCCACCCACCCACCCACCCATGAATGGGACACCAGCACTAGCCTGAAGGTCTCAGCGGAGAGCAAATCCAGAGGTTTTGAAATCAGCTTATTTCCAAACCCAACAATTTATGTTTTTATCAAATTCCATTCTACTCCCCTTCAATCACCCTCATGATTAGAAGAATAAATGGCCCTTCTCCTTGGAGCTTCAATTTCCCAGAGTGTTTGTGCCAGGCACAGGTTGAAGTCCAGGTGATGTCATCTGAAAGGCAATTCAGACCTTCACTAGCATCCTCTCCCGCCTCCCTATGACCAAGAAGACACGCATTTCTCTGGGGAGTGCCTTCCTTCTCCCAGCTTTGGCAGCCTTCCCCACACTGCACAGCCTGGTTTCCCCTCAATCTCAGAGTCACGGTTTCTTGCAGGACGGCTCTGTTTGTATTATCTTGGCAAATACAAAACTTCTCTGCAGCCTGAGTGTCAATTACTTCTCTCCAAAACACACATTTCCGATTTCTTGAGTTACCAACTATAGCAGTTCCAAGGCCCTGGCGTATAATCAATTTCCACAAAGAATTAATTTCCATTCATCTCTTTCCTTCACCCTGCCCCTGTCAACAGATTATTGCAACAGTAATGTTTCTAAAACACCCTCTTTTCCATTTCCAGTTATCCCAGTCCAAACCTTGGGCACTCCACAACTGTAACTGGCTAACTGAGTTGTCCCCCAGCATTATGTTTTAAAACCTTTCCAAATACCTGTCACTCCCTGCCTCACAAACTTGCATGTCTCCCCAGTACGCACAGGGTAAAGTGCAATTCCCCAGTCTGGCTTTCTAGGACTTTCACAATCTCCACCATTGTTCCTCTCCATCTTTATCTACTACTGTTCAGGAAACGCCCCCTGGTCGGCCAAGGCCAGCTCCTTCTCTTGGGAAAGTCGTGTTCATTCGCACCTCATGGCCCATCTCAAGGGTCTCATCTTCCAGGAATACAGTCCTGGTGACTTCTGCCCATGCCCCCTTCTCTGAACTCCAAGAGCAGCTATTCTGGTTGCTGCATTTTAAGTTAATTATGCCCTATCTTGAGTTTTCCTTCACCTGCCCAGATCTTCCTGTGTCCTCCATGAGATTAAACCCTGGAGGGCATCATCTCATGTATCTTTCATATCCTCCCTCACTGAGATCCCCGTTTGAACCTCTTCTCCTCTGGCAGTCCCCTCGCAACCTCTTGCACCTGTTCTTCCTCTCCTGCCTTTGGGCCTTCACCAGCCAGTGCACAACTTATTTCAGAACTTAGTACTGTAAATCCATTCCCCAGCTCTAACCTTTCCTTTGATATTCCCTCTGCCCCCAGCTTTTACAGTAATTTAGGCAGCCATAACACATTAATTTGAACTTGAGCTCCAAAATCACTTCCACCTGGTCAACAGGCTTTCTAAGGCCTTAGATTCCTATGCCTCCTATGGTCTCCTAGAGAGCCTGGCATGGTGCTGAGAACGCAGCAGTCCCTCAAAAGTACCTGTGCAGTTGACCTGAATTGCTATGTTTCCTTGTGTTTCGAGTTCTTTGAGCCCCAAACGTATGTTTACAACACACCTTAGGAGAGTGTCAAAAAAAGACCTTCAATATCTGTTGATCACTCACTTTCAGGCAAACTACACCAGGTACACTTTTCTGGAAAGAGGGGTGTAAAGAACATAGTGGTGGCCTATAGGTATCCATTGCGCCTGGCAGCCTGGCACTGTGCCTGCCCGGTGGAAGTGCTCCAAAGCCACCAGGAATTGGCCACAGCTGCCTGAAATCAAGGAGGCAGCGGCACCCCTCACTGCCTGGCAGGTGGGCTTCTTCAGATTTCTCAGTCAATCCTAAAGTGAAGGTGCTGCGCCCTAAACTCCAAGGCAGGAGGTGGAAATGCTACCTTTAAAATTGTTTGCACATGACAAACTCCCCATCCAGGCCCCCATGAGACACCCCGCATGCCCACAGTGCCAGCCCCCAGGAGGGCCAGGGGCCACCAGTGGGGAGAGGCAGGGTTAAGCGGCGCGGAAGTGGGGGTGGACAGAAGAGGACAGAAAGGGTGGGGGCCGGCCCCCGCGGTGGAGGGTGTGTCGCGCCGCGCGTCCCGGAGCCCGGCACTCGCCCGCTCGGTAGAGTGGGCAGGAACGCGCGGGGCGCCGAGAGGGCTGGGCTGGCGGCCCAGCCGGAAAGGGTCAGGGAGGGGGCAGGTCAATCTCCATCGGAGAGACGACTCTGGACAACCGTTCAAAGTTGGGGAGGGGGTGCCTTGGCCAGCGCCCGCGGCAAGCGAGATAAACAAGGCGTTACACGGAAAAGCGGACGGCCACCCCCACCCAGCCAGCGCGGGCACTGCCGCAGCGTCCCCGCGCCCCGACTCGCCATTGCCCCCGCGCGCCGGCCTCCTGGGCCCTCAGGCCGCCGACCCGGCCCCCGCAGGCGTGTGGAGCGTGGGAAGTTCCGGGCCGCCCCCGTCCCCGAGCTGCAGCGACGCGAGGTCCCCGCGCAGCTCACCTCGCCCCGCCACCAGCAGCAGCGCGGGCCGGGCAGCTCCGGCTTGGACAGCTCAGCTCGGGTCCGGGCTGCAGCTGCCGCCGCCCCTGCCCACCCACCCGGCGCGGCCCACCGCCCGGCTCCGCTCCGGCAGCCCGCCCGCCGAGGCTCCGTTCGCGCCCACCTGGCCGGCCTGCCCTCCCTCTCCGGGACACTGCGCTCACGTACGCGGCCGCGGCCACAACCCGGCCCGGATTCCCGCCCAGGAAGGGAGCGGAGGAGCGCGCCAACCAGCGAGTGAAAGAGCTAGACTCTGGGACACACCCCCCCGCCGCCCTCCCACTGCCCCCCACCCCCTGTCCCCGCCCCCCAGCCCCAGGCTCCGCGCGCGCCCGCTGCCTGCGCGCCTCTCGCCGGCCACGCGCGCCAGTGCCCTTCCAGCACACCCACCACACGTTTGGATGCACACCCCCGGGCCGCTTGTAGACAGTGGGCGCTCAATAAGTTACCGAGAGACTCCTCGCGCACATGCGCCCTTGAATCTGACCGCGTTGTGACCCACCCCCCCCAACCCCACCCCAAAATCGGAACTGGTGGCTGCAGCCCCGAATCAAACTTAAGTGCCTTTTTGCACTGAACCGCCAACTGAGCCAAAGTTTCTTGCAGTTGTTTTTCAGGCCTGGCTCCGGGACAGGCTTCTCCTAGAGAGGCCGCGCTGCCCCAGGGCGGGAAAGGAAGCCAGAAAACCCCAGGCACCACTGACGGGGCTTGGCCGGGGCGATAGGGACTCAGGCCTCGCAGCCGGGACCCGCCCGGGGCGCGAGCGATGGCTGGAGAGAGAGGGAGCATTAGAACCAACCTTTCCATATTTTTCTTTTGATTTAATGTTTTCTTCTCCGTTTTATGTCATTTCACTCGATTTTACTCGTTGTAGTTGTAAAGTAAGGCGTTATTTACTTTTTCTGGACTGGGAGAAAGTTAACTATTAGATTTCAGCCCTGTGTAAACAAGACCAGTTGCTTTTGGCACCGTTAGGCTCTGGCTTTTGTATAATTTGTAACAAGGAGAATTGAAGCTGTTCCATTGTGTTGCTCTATGTTTTTCAGAGATAAGACCAGAGGCACAACGGTAATGAAGGGCCCCAGTGTCTATATGTGTGGGCCTGTATATTCATATTTAAATAGCTGTTAATGACTAGGACAGTAATAATTGCCTCCACCAAAAAGTTTTAAAATATTTTGGGGCATACTTGTTGAATGCGCAGTTAGCCTTCGGTGTGAAGCATGCTGTTTTTCTTGCAGAGGGGCGGCGGGGAGTGTGCTGGAATGGCCTACAGGCTTTGCCCGTCAGACAACCTGGCATGCGATCCTGGCTAAACTGCTGAACAAGCTTTATGAGCTTCAGCAGGTTCTTTTACCTCCCTGAACCTCAGCTTCTTAATCTGTAGGATGAAATTTTTCAAAATAGAAAGGAGGTATAGCTCCTTGCTTAGAACAAAGAGGCAATAAATATTACTTCCCTTCCCCTATTTCCCACCATTTCGTTAAATAAGAAAAATATCCAAATAGAACCAAAATTCCTATAGGACACTGGTTCTCAACTGAGGGCAATTCGTGGAGACTTTTTTTTTCAATATTTTTGAAATATTTTTATTTGTATATACCAAATTTGCCTCTTATATCCAATTTTTTCAATTATGTTTGATATTCAATATTATTTTTAAACAGTTTCAGGTGTACTGCATAGTGGTTAGAGAATTGTATGATTTATGAAGTGATCCCCTGTAATTGTAGTACTTAGCACCATGCATAATTATTACATTATTGATTATATTCTCCATGCTGTTCTTTACACCCCTTCCACTATTTTGTAACTACCAATTTTCCCTTATCAATCCCTCCCCCTTTTTCATCCCGCTCCCCAACACCCCTCCCCTCTGGCAGCCCTCTGTATCTCTGAGTCTGTTTCTGTTTTGTTTGTTTATTTTATTCTTTAGATCCCACATGTAAGTAAAATCATATGGTATTTGTCTTCTTCTGACTTATCTCACACAGCATAATACCCTGTAGTCCATCCATGTTGTCACAAATGGCAAGATCCCATTCCTTTTTATGGCTGAATGACGGAATAACTTTCCGTGGTATATATGTACCACATCTTCTTTATCCACTTGTCTATTGATGGGCACTTGGGTTGCTTCCATATTTTGGTTATTGCAAGTAATGCTGCAATGAATATAGGGGTGCATATATCTTTCTGAATTAGTGTTTTGGATTTCTTTGGATAAATAACCAGAAGTGGAATTGCTGGGTCAGAAGATAGTTCTATTTTTAATTTTTTGAGGAACCTTTCTCAAACATGAAGACAGTTTTGATTGTTACAAAAGTGGGGGTTGCTACTAGCATCAAATAAATATAGGCTCACAATGGTACTTAAGATCCTGCAATGCCCAGGACAGTGCCCCCCCTACACACACACACACACACACACACACACACACACACACTCTACAAAGAATGACCTGGTCTAAAATGTCAATCATGCCATTGTTGAGAAATCCAGCTATAGGAAAATTCTGTCTTTTAACTCTCTTCCTCGAGGAAACATTCTTTTTTGCATTGAAAAGAACATTAAGAATGAAGGCATTCGGAAGATCACAGCAATTATATTAAAACACAAATCCTCCCCTTAATATGAAGATGCAGACTTGGATTTTACATTTTATCATTAAAGGAATATTTTTGTCAACCAACAACACATGCTCCCTTTCTCTTAAGGTGTCTTATATATTATGTATCACTACAGGTCATAAATAGCGTTATGGTCTTGTTTTCCTTCTTCCTCAGACGGTGTTTTCTCACTTCCCGCTAAGGAAGTAAGTGTTCTCATATTCTCTGCTAAGTCCCTCACCTATCCTAAAGTTTATGATACAGTCTTTGCCCCCAAGGAACATACAACCTAGTTGGAAATGGATTAATGCACATGCAACAATTAAGGAACAATACAAGATAGCGTGTAATTAAGCTTAATTGCAGCACCCAGATGCAGGTGGCTCAGAAGAGAGGGCAATGAGTTCCACCAGCAACAGTCCAGTACTGCCTATGTGGCGGAGGCATTCAGTAAATGTTTGCCAAATAAAATGGAATAGCAAAAGTTTTTTTATACAAGCTAGGACTCAAGCTAGCTATATACTTCATGACCAGATTTAAACTGCTAGATTGGTAAGTGGAGGTTGGTGCCTGACTGTGAGCTTGTTTTCCTTAGAACGTCTAGTTCAAACTTGTAACCAAACCTATAAATTTTCAAAAATGATTGAATTTTAATAAAAGTGAAACAGTCATTCATTCGACAAATATGTGAGGGCCTGCTGTGGGCAAAGTGAACCAGAACAGTCCCTAGATTTGAGCAGAACCCATAGCTTGTTCTGTTTGAGGCTGTGTCTTGTGATGCAGGCCATCAAAAGGCATGTGTTCTCTTACAGCACAGGGTGCACGTCTCTCCCTTTTTGCTGCAGGTATGTACTTGCACAGCATGCATTCCAGAGCTGTGCACATTAACACAGACTCGGATAGAACTTCCCACCGCAAATATCCATTTCCAAACACACACCCAGCACTCAGCACCTTCACACAGAAGCCAGGCTCTGTCCTAAACACACACTGCACAGCATACATATTACAAAAAGCAAGATGTACTTAGAAAGATTGTAACTTGGTTTCCAATCTTGGCTCCTCAACCCCCCATGACTACAGCTTACCCTTCCTGGAAGCTGGCCCATCCTAGAACTGTGTTTCACCTTGCTTCCTCCCTATTAAAATGTAGGCATCTTGTGCCTTTCTTCCATCAAAGTAATTAGCTTCTTGGAGAGCATCTCCCTTTAGCTTGAGGTTAAGCAAAGCAGACCCAGGCCCTGTCTCATAATATATGGTGGGCACACTTATAGATGCAGTATGAGTGTGAAATTGCCACTATCCCCAACCCCCTGATAAAACTGCTTCCAGGTTTGCATCCCTCCAACCCACTCTGTACACTAACCCCTTTCCTCTGCTTAGAATGCAAATGCTTCCTGTGGCTTTTGCTATAACAAAGTCCCAGCAGTGCTCATTAGGATCCTTCATGGCGTGGCTCCCAACTACTTCTCCAGCCACTACTTGTCCCTCTGTCTCTACCCCATTCATTCACTCTGCACCCCAGACATGCTAACCTGAACTTTCGTCCTTTGCCTGCAGACTTTTTCTTTGCTTGATACATGCTGTTTTCTCTGCCTAGAACACTCTCCACCCCTCTCTCACATCTTTAGGTGGCTACTTCTACTCATTCTTTTTTTTTAAATCCTCACCCAAGGATATGTTTATTGATTTTAGAGAGGGAGAGGTAGAGAGAACAAACACAAACTGCAATGTAAGAAAGAAACATCAATTGGTTGCCTCCCATGTGTGCCCCGACTGGGGATCGAACCCGCAGGCCAGGTGTGTGCCCAGACCAGGGATTGAACTTCCCCCCTTTTGGTTTATGGGATGACACTCCAAAACACTGAACTACCTGGCCATGGCCCCACTCATTCTTCAGGAGTCAGTTTAGATTGCACTTTTTCTGTCCTCCAGGATTGGGGAGAGGTGCCTCTCCTTTATGCCCAATAGAACCCTACACTGACCCCCGTTGCATTGTACTGAAATCACCATTCTCTTGTTCCATCTCCACCCCACCCCCGCCCCACCACCCAAGACTAAACATTCTGTGAAGACAAGGAGCATGTCTTGTTCCCCATTGGACACCCAACATTTGGCACAGTGCCTGACATAGAGTTGGCACTTACAAACATTGGTTAATAATAAATTGTTAGTTGGACCCAGGGAACTGACTAGAGCTATTCTATCCATGGTCCAGGTAATCGGCCCATAGCATTCCTCAGATACTCAGTGGATTCTAGGGCTGATGAAGACTTTTTAAGCATTTGTTTAGAATGGGGTGAGGCCCACGGAATGAATTGAGTCCTCAGGTTCCACCAGAGTCTCATTTTACACCTAACCTGGCTTCCTGACCTCCAGATTCTTGTCACTACTTACCTACTTGACATCTCCACTTGGAGGTCTCATCAGATCTCAAATGCACCATGTCCAAAACCAGACTTTTGACTTCCTTCCAAACTCTGCTTCTCCCCATCTCTATAAATGCCAATTCCATTTTTCTAGTTGCTCAAAAAGCAGGCACACAGACAAACAAAAATTTGCAGTCATCTCCTTTCCTTTTCCTCTTACTTTACATTAATGCATCAGAAAATCCTGTTGGTTCTATCTATGAAATACATCCAGAATCCAGTATGTCCCTCCATTTCCTGCACTACTTCCTTAGCCAGACCACCATCTCTCTGCTCTGGACTTCCACAATAGGCTCCTAACTGGTCTCCCTGCTGTTTTTGTTGCCTCCCTGTACTCTATAGTCAACAGCATGGCAACCAGAGTGATCCTTTTACAACCTAAGTCACATCATATCACTGTTCTGCTCAAAACCTTCAGTCACTTCCCCCTGCCCTCACTATAAGGCCCTGCACAGTCTTGCCACCAAGAGTCTCTGGCCCCACTGCCTGACACTCTTCCCTGGCTTACCCAGCATCAACCACATTGGCCCCCTTGCTGGTCCTTGGACAGACTTCCAACTCAGCCTTTCCAAGGCTATTCCTTTGGACTGGAATGATCTTCCTCTGCTATCCATATGATTAGCTCCATTGTTTGATTCAGGTCCCTGTTCAAATACATCCTTTATTAGAGAAGGGGAAGGGAGGGAGAAAGAGAGGAATCGAAACATCAACTGGTTGCCTCTTGCAGACCCCCAACAGGGGACCTGGCCCACAACCCGGGCATGTGCCCTGACCAGAAATCGAACTGGTGACCTTTCAGTTTGCAGTCCAACACTCAATCCACTGAGCCACACCAGCCAGGGCTCAAATGGATCCTTTATAAAAAAGAAATTCCCTTGCTAACCTATCTAAAATAGCATTGCCCTAGGCCCTGCTTTATTTTTCTTCTTAGCACTTATTACCACTGACAACCTATCTCCATCCACTCAACTGTAAGTTCACAAATAGTAGAGTCTATATTTTTGTTTACTGTTGTGTCCATAGCTGCTAGAACAGTAGTGGGCATTCTAGCATAAAGTAGGCATTCAAGAAATAATGAATCAAGGGTCTGCTTAGACTACCAAAAAGTTACCCCTGAACTAGGTATCTATTCACTGCTTTCATTCCGACAAATCCCTCCAGAATTTAGTCCTCCTTCAGTGAGATACCAGTTGTCTAATTGTTGGCTGCAATGCTCCTCATCCACTTAGACTGGGGATCTATATAACCTGTATGATACACAGTTCTAAACACAGCTTCTATACCACAAAACAGGCTATGAGTTTCAAATGAAAAAAAAAAATAATACTGATAATTTTGCATTTGTAGCATACTTTTTCTTTTGATGGAGAAAAATCACAATGTATCCTAGTGGACAAAAACAGGCCCAGCACCAATTATAAGCATTGTCACTCTAGAAGGCACAAGATTCAGGAATTCGAAGAGAAAGTAGTTTACAGATATGCCTGGAGCAACTGGTATCTCTCTCTGATCTACTCAGTCTGTAAGGCTTTCCTGGAGAAGGTGGACCTTGCATTTCACGGAAGAGAAGGGATTGATAGGTTGCAAGTAGGTTGTTCAAAGCTTAAGGATATTCCTGGAGTAGCTTGCTTAGATCTGCACAGCCACACTTGCAAGCAAACAAGCCCCCACACGTGTGAAGATATCCAGAGATACACCCCAGTGCATAAACACCCAGACCCGTGCCTACTTCCTCCTAGCTCTGAAACTCTGAATATGAGCAAGCATACATATTCAAAAGAGGAAAAAATGAGCTGGTTTTAGGAACACAGACCATCAAGCCCTGTGACTCTGGGTACGAAAGAATGTGGAAGCCCAGGCAGGCTCTCTGCGCACATCTGGTTTTTCCTTTTATGCATCTGTGATTTCTATGACACAGGAAATCCACTCTGGAACAGCCCTGTCTGCTTTCTAGTGAGCACATAAAAAAATGGGGATTAAAAGTATGTTTATCTCACTGTTCAAGGCAGGAAGATAAAATCCAGAGCAGAACCATTTTGACAATGGACCAACTCCAGCCTCACCCTACACTGTGCCCCAGGGGAGGTGCTAGTAACTGAGACCAGAGGAGTGGAAGAGCCAAGGAAGAAATTCCTGCACAGGCAGGCTTAAGACTATCTAGGCACGACTCTCACTCTGAAGCATACCAGGTACAGAAAATACCACATGGGGAAAACATCAATTTAGCTCAACTCAACAAATATGGTGGGAGCAGCTCCCAGTGTAGCTGGGAGCCCTTCTCCATTAGGTTTCCACATTCTAGTCTCCATAAAAAGTCTCCGCATAGAAAGTCCTTAAAATGGACTGAAGCGGCCAGCTTTCCTGACCCTTAAGGGAGAGAACACAAAGCTGTTTAAGCGATTAACAGTATTAAATAAGATGGAACAGAACAAGAAAATTTAGACTGTGAACGTAAAAAGAGGACCGAGTTATACCCCCAGGGGGTGGGTTGGGGAAGCCTGAAGTTATTTATGTTACTAGAAAACAGATTGGGGGCTAGCAAAAGGGAGAGGGAAGCCATCAAGCAAAGGAAAAACCACCAGTGAGAAGCAAAACTTGGCAGAAATGTGTACACTGTGAATGCCCACCCATACCATCCCCTATTTTAATTTACTGGGTTCCAATCAACACACAACTACTGCTTTTCTGCCCTGTATTTTTTGTCACTTGACTTTGCTCTTACAGTTTGTATTCTCACTGCCCCTCCCATAAGAGTGAGACCCCCTAACTCCCCAGAGAAGGGGCTGGTGGCCTTTTCTCTAGTGAACTTACCAGTTTTCCTTTTGTCCAGCTGCTCACCTTCATCCCCTACATATTCCGTTTTGTTCACTAGCCCACATAAGCATTCTGCCATTCTTCTTTACTCTTCTGCAGAACCAATTACTGCCCAAGGCAGGCGTGCCTGCCACAAATCCAGACCACCCAGATCATCCAGAATGACCCAGCCACCCCCCACTCCCACCCCACCCCCCGTTTATCTCCTATAGGGGCACTCCTTAGCAGAGGGACAGACTGTGGGGAATACGCAGTACTTGACTGCTGCAGCAGAGGGCACAGGTCAACTTGCACCCCACGGACAGACTGCGGAGTGGCAGCATCATCGAACACTGGGAAATAGACAACTTCCACAGGGCCACACCTGTAATGCGCCAGCCAACCACTGCTTAGGGTTGGGGCTGATCAACTGAATGGCTTCTTGACAAAATGAAAAGATTTTTTAAACGTCCATAAGCCAATCACACAAAACTCCAAATATAAAAGCCTATTTCTAAAAGCATTTTAAAAGCTGCCAATCATTTTATGACAATTTCTGGCTCTTCTGAATTGAATAGCAGGTCCGGTTCCCTACTTGCATCAGACTTCTTATTGTATTTGTTGTCAGCACAGTTTCCCAAATCACAGGCTGGCCCCTCCTCTTCCCAGTGGGGTAATCAACCCCACGCCACCGGTTTTTAAGACACCAGACGCAAAAGGGGATTGACATATACCAGTGACTCCTTCCTTCCTTCCTTCTTCCTTCCTCCTTCCTTCCTTCCTTCTTCCTTCCTCCTTCCTTCCATTTTAATTTAATTGATTTTTTTATTTATATATAAAACAGATTATCATATTCCAGGGTATTATTTTGCATACAGATATCATTATTGTTTTCAAGAGTTATGCTTTTAATGGATAAGCATAAATAAAAGAATTAAAAACATTATATAAATACAGAATCAGTGCTGCCCATGTATAATGTGCATCCTGATTTTTCCCTCAAAAATTTGGGCAACAAAGTGCACATCATACATGGCAAAATACGGTACACCCAGTCACCAAGCTATTCTTTTAACCCACAATTCATCCAGCATTAGGCCACATCCTGCCTGGATAATCCATGTAATACACTGGAGTAGAAATCATGTGAATTAATCAAATCCTGTTCAATGACCCTTTTGTATTCTCCACCTGGGAGCACTCTGTTTTCCCAATACTCACTTTAGACACAGCCAGTCTCACAATATTCTCACTGATAAACTGCTGAATCACCAAAAGCCAAACTTTTCCATCTGACAGTATAATTGATTGCCTATCAGATCACCCCTGTGAAGCTTTAATTAATTCCCGAGGGCACGAGAAATGGCTAGCAACCGAGTTTTCAGTCAATTAACACCCAAATGTGGGAGTGAGAGATCTGCCATATACAGGTTCCAGACTTCTATCCACTCCAAGACCGTGCTAGGTTGTTATTCCTGATATTTCTCTTCTTTCCTCCTAAGCCAAACTAATCACCCCGAAGAGAATCTTTAAAATTCACTAGCCAATAAGCTGCCAGGCTTCTTTGACAGGAACAGTAAGAGCCAAAACGGCTGAAAAGTCATTACCATTGAGAACTCAAGCATCCACTGGCCCCATCACCAACACGCTCACCCGCCACTTGATAAGTGAAGTTATCATTATCACTATTTCCGCTTCATACAGAAGGGGTGCAGGAGGTGAGGGGCTACAGCACCTGCAGTGACTAGGAGGGATTGCAAATGCTGATGGCAGACCTGTGACATCTGGGTGACACAGCCAGAAAAAAAACAAACTCAGTTCAAAAATGCCTTTAAAATTATGTCAGTCTTTGTTGACATTCTCTTGAGGAGGAAGCCAAGGAGGACTTTCAGCTCACCACGCGCAATAAAGCTCCCCCAAATCCCCTTTCTATATTTCTGTCTCCAAAATCCTGACCCCCACCAGCAGCTATTTCTTTCCCTTTCTCCTCCTTCTCTTTTCCACTGTCCTTTACCTTCTCCTTGCTTCCTGACACCTCCTTCCCCGCTCTCTCCTCCTTCTTCAAGTGGAAAAATATGGCCTGCTACTGACTATGTCTCTTAATTTTGTCAAAGACCTAGCAGCTGACTGAGCCAGCTAAGGACCCTCCTCCTGGAAGTCAGGGAGTGGCAAGGGATTGGTATCGTGCACATTTAAAATAAGTTTTTCTTCTCACGACAACAGTATCAGACCAGAACCAGTCTCTCTGGTGAGTTCCCGAGGAACACACACAGGGCCTCTATGATTTATCTCCAGATTCTCAGCTGACAAAGGATGTGAAGGCTTGTCCCACTCTGCTCTCCCTGGACCACTGACCACCTTTTGTTTGGTGACCTACCTAGCTGTCCATCACCAGAATTGTTCAGGAGGAAGAAGAGTTACCTGTCAGGGATTCCACCTGTCTCTAAAACTCTGTGACTCCAAATGCCCCTGCTCCTTTGAGTTCAATGTCCTATCCTTCCACTTGCTTCTTTAAAAGTGACCACTCACCTCCCATTCTTCAGCTTTAACCAGCTGAGAGAATTGTCATCAGTCCCTCTTTTTTTACCATTTCACTAAAAACTTTCTAATAAGCTCATCTCAAAAACCTCAGTTTTATCCTCTTCATGATTCAGATAGTCACAGCATTCCAAGGTGAAGTGTTATCTATCCAGCTTCCAATATGGGTTTGCTGAATTGTGTCCTGTTTATTACACAATGATACTGAGGAAGAATTATGTTTTCCTCTGTCTACCCATTATCTGTGGGACTCACACGTGGTGTGACTCATGGGAACCAGATCACTTAAGAAGTGATAGATGTGGCCAGCGCCCAACTTTCATTATTTTCTGAGGGATACATAAATAACACTGTTCCAGACTTATTAGTCAGGCCTCTCTTTCGGAGAGAAGTGACAGGAACTCAATTCATGCTAGCTTAAGCAAAAAATGAATTTGTTGGCTTACTTAACTGGGAAACCCAGGAGTTTGTACTGGCCACAGACACAGCTAAACAAAGCTGTCAGCATTTGCTCTAAATCTTTCACTTCTGTTGCCCCTTCTTATTAGTTCCATTCTTTCCTTCTTCAAAGGAGCCGCCCCACAATCCCCCCAAAAAAGAGCTTTCTTCATACACTTGGGAAAACTATTGCTGGCAGCTACCAACTCTGACATCCCAACTTAGTAACACCAGCAGAAAACAATTTTTTTCTCTCATATATTAGTTCCAGGGAGACTCTTGACTCTTTTTAGTTAAAATGCCCACCCTTTCAGACCACTGTTGTCAGAGGGATGGCATCCTATGGCTTTGAACCTACATAAAAACCACAGGGACTAGAGGACTGATGTTCCAAAGCAATGAATGGACAGAGAAAATTACAAATGTCCACTACACAGTGGGAGGGAGGGAGAGAAGGACACCTTTTGGGATTCAAAACACTAGTGTTCCTGTGCTCTTTGACCAGCTGTGTCACTTATGACAAGCCAGTGTGT
Source organism: Trachops cirrhosus (assembly GCA_028533065.1). Lineage (NCBI taxonomy): Eukaryota > Metazoa > Chordata > Mammalia > Chiroptera > Phyllostomidae > Trachops > Trachops cirrhosus. The sequence goes on along the minus strand of CM052545.1, from coordinate 33,558,538 downwards.
CTTTTTGAGCCTCAACTCACATATAAAATGATTATATGGTAGTTACTAGTACAATATTAAACTGTATGTTAGTGTGTTTTTAGATACCGGTTGATTTTTCAGATAATGAAAAACTGCCTTAGCTGAGGAAGGCATTGCAACAGTGCCCATGTCCTCTATTTTTATGCCAATACACGCACAAAAGCTCTGCCTCTACCATACAGTCAGAAAATGAAGCTCAAGAAACTAGAATGCCTTTTCACTAAAATTAACTTATTGTGTAACTGTGGCCACAGACAGGCACACAAAATACATGACGATACTGTAGTTGAATCATTTCCTGGATTAAGAAAAGTGACAGAGCCTCGCTGAGGAACGACACGCACACAACCACCTCATAAGGCAGAGATCCCTGTGAGCACGTAGGCACAGCACTGTACTCTCCTATAGGGAAAGCACTCGAGGATTAAGGAATTTCAGGGCTGAAAGGACTGTGTTGAAGCACACCCCTCACCAACTAGTGTGTGTGTTTGTGTGTATGCGCGCGCGCAGGGTGGAGGCAGGAGGAGAAGGGAGCGCCAAACAGGCTGGAAAATTCAAAACACACACACACAAAAAAGCCCCACAAAAACAACTATCCAGGGCGTCTTCATCTGGATCCTTCCAGGAACGCTGCGGCCTTGGCATCTCCGCTGCAGTCCCCTCCTTCACCCCTCCTCCGCCCCACTTCTGTTCCAGAGGCTCGTAGATCCAGTCCACGTTTTCCCTCTCCCCCTCCCGCCCTCCGGGTTAAAGCTCCCCCGCCAGGAGTAAACAAGCCGTCCAAACTGGCTGCCGGTAGGCTCCGCCCCTCCTCCCCGTTTCCTGCGCCTGCCCCAGCAACAGGCCCCGCCCCTCACTACAGGCCCCGCCCCGCTCAGCCCAGGCCGCCTGCTTTAGCCCTCGAGGCATCCGCTTGCCCTGGCGGTGCCCCAGTCGGGTGCCCACTCCCCAATTCGCCCCCGGAGCCTTCTCCTTTGGGACACCACTCCCTCACCGCCTGCGCTCCGCAAGCCCGCGCCGAGGGAGGGTGCGTGGCGCACACGTGACTCGTGTTGTGGGCGGAGCCTGCGCGGACCCTGCGGGCGGCGGCCGCGGGGAGGGTGGGCCAAGGCCTCACTACCCTCAGTCCCCAGAGCCCGCCTAAGCCGCGGCCTGCCAGGCCGCCTCGCCCCGCCCCCTCCTCCGGGCCGGCGAGGGCCCGCTCTGGCCTCTTGCCAAGCGAGCGCTACACTAGGCCCCCGGATGACTTTGTCACTGTTGCTGCGCAGCGGGCCGCGGGATTCTCCCCTAGCTCCTCCAAGTCCCACTCGGCTGAGCCTCTTAAGTTTCCTGGCTGGCTCCACAGAATCTTTCATAGTCACTAGACCCCCGCTGCATAAACACACCCCTTCCTGCCTCCGCCCACGGAGACGTCCTCCAGCACACACAGACCTGCATTGTACGGTCTTCCCACACCTCTCCCCTACCGCTCCGTTACCGGAATGTGAGAGGTTCCCAGGGAGCTCACCGAGCCCAACTCCCTTAACCTTTCTCTTACTTAAATGGTGGGGAAACTTGAGGTTCGGAAAGGTGAAAAGATTTCCTACATCAGAGCCAAGAGCGGAACTCGGACCTCCTGTTGCCAGGGCCTTCTCTCTGTAGACCCCTTCCTGCAATTCAGGGCCAGGTGGACTACCCTGAAACCGGTAGCTCCGGTCTTGGTCTTGGTTATCCAGTTAACACCTTCCAGATCTTTCCCCCAGGGAAAATGTATCAGCCCCCATCACTTTCTGCCTGTCTCGAGGTAGCTCCAGGAAACAGATCATAGCTGGCAGAAACCTCTGGTACAGGAAAGAGAGAGGCAGTTTCATCTGGAGGCTGGGAGGGGACTGTGAAATCATACTGTCTGAATTCCAGTCTTCTCTCCACCTACGAGCAATCTTGGGCAAGTCAATTGACTTCTCCCTGCCTCCAGGTCCACATTTGTAAATCGAAGATAATGATAGTGACTATCTCAGAGATGTGGGGATTAAATGAGTTAATATAGGTACTATTCAGGACGTCCCACTTGAAGCCATCAAAGAAATCGCTCTGGGCTGGCCACTGTGCTGGGTTTCTTACTGTTCTATCCCTCTTTCCTCCCATTATATGTTGCAGCCGGATGAATCTACCAGGCCAGGTTCAGCTTGGGAGGACTGACTTCAGGTGCCGGCAGAGAGTAAGCAGAAGGGCAGAGGGCAGGAGAGCCATGACTGGGACATCCCCAAGTCGAGACCAGTATAGCTGACATTTAAGCCAAGGGAAACAGGATGTGTGGCATAGTGAGAACAGAGGCAGGGAGCTTCTGAGTTCTGCCCTTGTAAGCTGTGCAAGGTGGGGTGCTGGGAAAGGGGGAAAGAGTGGATTCAGAGAATGAAGTCAGCCACGGGCCAAGCAGTAGTGTGGGGGCACAAAGGCATCCACCAGACACATGGTCAGACAGATACTCCACCAGTTCCTGACCTTTGAGCTCCTGACCCCATTCAATAAATCCCACAAGGCCCCCCTCTGTGTTTTTAAACAAACAAACAAAAAAAAGCTTTATTTAAAACCCCCTTTATTCATCCTTGAGCACCTAGCTTAGTGCTTTGGGGATAAGTGATTAACAAATGTTTGAATGTTCCTTAAATGAATTACGTATGCATATCACTGAGCTGGCCTTTGTGAAGAGGGTCCTAATTTTAAGAAAAGGAATCTTAGAGTTTCCATATCCAGACCCCTCACTTCTGAGTTAAAGGAAACTATTTGCTCGGGGTTATATAGCAAGTTAGAAACAGAAGCCAAGTCTCTGCTTTTGGTCTGATATTATTTCCGTGACACCATACTGAACTTACATGCAATTGAAAGGAAAAACAAACTCCCTAAAAGCTGTAGAACAAAATAAGGCAGTGTTATCTGCCTTATAGTGGTTAAGACCCGAATGCATAGTACAAAGGGGATGAGTGGTAGGAGTTGAGAGGACAGGAATCCCCAGGGACTGGGATCACTCAGAAAATGCTCACTGCCAAGAAAGGGCTTGAAATGGTCCTGAAGGATGCTTGGGATTCAGGACGGTGGAAAGGAGAAAGAATTCCTGGCAGGGGATATGGCTTTCCACTGAGGCCATGGTGGATATTAAAGGGTCAGCGAGGAAACCAGTTAGGTTAGAAGAAATGTTTGGATCATAGTGGAAGAAAATGTCAGAAGGTAAAATTGAGGTCAGATTTGGGAAAATTTCAAATACCAGGATAAGGAGTTTTGAATTTAGTCTCTGGATAATGGGGAACCCCTGAAAATAGACACTGAGCTAAGCACTGAACCAAGACAACATACCAGGCAACTATCTGCCAGCTTGGTCTGATTTGCATCTTTTTTAGACAGTTCGCTTGCCATATATGTGCATTTACTTACCCACACACAAAGGAAACCTCTACCAACCAACTTGTCTATATTTATTTCATCTCCAAATACCCATAATATCTGTGTGGGAGCAGAGGAAGGAGAGAGATCAACAGAGTTTGTGTGCCTGCTATAGGCCAGGCACTTTCATCTATGATATCTCATTTAATCCACACAGTGTTGTGGGGTGTGGGTATTGTTGCCACAATAACACCCAGGGATGGTGAGCAACTTTCCCAGATCACAGAGCTAGGAAGTGGTGGAGCCAGAATTCAAACTCAGCTTTGCCACCGAAGACTTATCTTCCCGCTGGGCTGCTGTCACAGCTCTCTAATGAGAAGATACAGGTATTGTGTTCCCACTCTTGGTTTCCTCCTTAGGGAGGGAGCCATGACCCAGCGAGGCTCATGTTTCCAGGGCTTTCACACCCTGGGTTTTCTATTCTTGTCTTTAGGAAAGGAAATTCCCATTTTGTGTCTTTAGAAGCAGAGAAAGCTGGGTTTGAATTCCATTTCCACCACTTACGAGCTGAAGAACCTTAAGCTTCAGAACACTTCATTTGCATAGGCCCCTGGCAAGTCCTCTGCCCAGTTCTGAGTCTCTATTTGTGCATTACTGTTCTTCAGGAGGGTTCCAATAATTGTATACACTTCAGGCCTTCAAAAAACCTGAATCTGTACAGACTGGATAACATCCATTGAGTTATGTTCTAAGACTTAGTTTCCATATTTAAATAAAATCATTCCAGACTCTGGTCTACCAGCAAACATCCAGTTGACAAACAGTACTTACAGCTGCTGATTTAACTTGAAGAACTTGATCTCCCCAAACTTTATGCCTAAGGCAAAGGCTCACAGAGACCCTTGGCAAAAAAAAAAAAAAAAACAAAAACAACTAATGAGTCCATTTATCAAGTAGTTAGATCTAAACAATTTAATTGTATTTATGTTCTAACAATTCAGTGGTGGTTTGCAAAAATAATATACACATAGTTTGAAAAAGATTGATATTTTTGTTTTATTTTTAAATAACTACAACCACTTCCTAATGAAATGTGTGTACTTGCAGGGCACTCACTATACAACTTCTGAACCCCTGGAATCAGGTTGCACAAAGCCACTCTCATTTCCTTCTCCCCATCAGTTTTCTTTTTAACGTAGCATCCACTCAAAACCCCACTCCATAAAGGAAGGATGTCATCAAAAGGAATGTGATGCAATCTGATGAGAAAACTGTGGATTTCCTTTAATTAATAGCTCATGCAGTGTGTGACAGACGTCAAGTATCACTGTTTCCTTCACAACGTTAAAATCTCCTGCGATGCCCCTGTGAATTTTCTGCAGCACCCTGTGGTGCTTCGGCACACAATTTGGGAACTATGGGTGTAAGACCCCTGTCAGAGACTATTCAGAAAGCGAACAGAGGGCAGCAGAATTCTCCCAGGAGAATGGAAAAGGGGAAATACTTGTACCCTCCTTCCCTGTTTTATTTCTTAGCTCTTCTGGTACCTCTCCATTCTCAGCTGTGGCTATTTTCATAACATGAACAAAGGAAGGAAAAATGGTGGGTGATTGGAAGGCCTGGGCTCCAGCTCCAGATTTGCCACTGGAGAGGTATAACACCTCGCCCATAATCTCCTCTCTGCAAAATCTCTTCCAACTTTAAATATATATCTCCACCCTCAAGCTTTCTCCTAAGAAGTCTAAGTTTTTAATGCACTTGATGTTAAGTTGGCCTCATAAGTGTGAGAAGGAAAGACCTGTTTCTTCTATTACAAGCATTCTGCATGCTAGGAAGCTGGGGGATGTGCCATCTTTAAATCAAATAAAAACCCATTTCACATTAGACAAATTTCTGAAAAGAGGGAAGAAAGAATAACAGCAGAGAGCTCTATACAAAGAGTCTTCTAGGGGGATGGAAATGTTTCATTATTTGAAGGCAAGTAACTGGGTATGTTCGGTTTGAGAAAATTCATCAGACTATACACTTTTGATATCTGCATCTCTGTATATATTTAATAAATTTTAAAAGGGGAGGGAAGCAAATTGCAGAATCAAAATAATATATAAATTACATAAAATATAACACAAACAATATTATGTAAAAAAACTTGACAATGAATTGTAAAGGTATGAATATGGTATATGTTTGTGGTTATGTTTTAAAATAAATTTTAAATCATTAAAGAAGAAAGAAAGGTTTTTCCAGCTCTAAGGAAGCTTTAAGACTTGGGCCAGAGGAGTGAAGCTTGTTTCTTCTGCCAGATATGGTAGGAGTTTTGTAAGGTTCTCCTTTGTACCTGCTCTTCTTCCTGCCATACTCCCAAGAGTCAGGTGCTAGCCAGAGCAAACTCATCAAAAAAGACATTTTATTCATATTTTGCAGAATTAATAGAGGCAAAATCCACATTGCCCAAGAATTCACTAAGCAACCACCTGAGCAGCGAAGAGACAGAGGCTGCCACTCAATCTCAGGCACTGGTGGGTCACCTGCTCTTATCGGTGATGCTAGCTCAGGGGAGCCTGGGGCCCAGGAAACAGCCAGTGACCAGGTGCCGCAGGAGACTACCGGGCCTGCATCCTAGCCTTGGTGCCTCAGCTGGAGGAGAGACCAGAGTACCTCCTCTGTAAAATGATGACTACACAATGGATGTGCTCTTTACAGCTTGAAAGTGAAATCATTTTGTGACTTTGTGATACAAAGAGGGTGGATAATAGTCTTGAAGAGACTGGGAAGAAGAATTAAACAACAAGCCAACTCTGGGAAAAATAAAGTAGTCTTCAAAAGCCTCGCAAGCCCAGAGGCCCGAATCGGGGACACAAGATAAATCAATGTACAGTAAACCCCCCTTATCTGCAGCTTTGCTTTCTGTGGTTTCAGTTACCAACAGCTGACCACACCGGTAAATATTAAATGGAAAATTCCAGAAATAATTCATAAGTTTCAAATTGCACACTATTCGGAGGAGCGTGATGAAATCTTGCACCATCCTGTTCCATCCTGCTCGGGACAGGAACCACCCCTTTGTGTACCTGTGTGTTTTCCACCCTGTACATGCTGCCTTCCTGGCAGTAACTCGGTAGCTGTCCCAGCAGTTACCACTGAAGTATCAAATCGACCACTGAAGTATCCCAGAGCTTGGGTTTAAGTAACACTTATTTTACTTAATAATAGCCCCAAAGCCACTCACAATGGTTTTATTTTATTATTAGTTATTGTTGTGAATCTCTTGCACCTAATTTATAAGTACAACTTTAAGGGGAAAAAACAGTATGTACTATGTTCGGTGCTTTCCATAGTTGCAGGCCTCCACTCGGGGTCTTGGAACACATCCCCCGCAGGTGAGGGGGGACTACTATAACTGACTTCAAAGATAAAGGCAAAACAGGAGGCTCCAGGTGCAGCAGCGGAAGTGAGGTGAATTTACTGGACTAGGGAAGCAGGCCGGCTTAATGGAGTGAATATGGTGAAAAACTACGAGATAACAAACTTGCAGCCATACAGAAGTAAACAAATGAAAAGTGGTTGCTGCTGCTGTATGTTTTGATCCCGTTAGGGCTTTGCTATGATTGGGTTGACACAATACATGAAGGTTTAAAATATAAGAAAAAGGGCAGATCAGATTCGCTTTCTCTCTCTTGTCACAGTCGCAAAGGCGGAAAAGAGAAAGCAAGCAACTGGTGCCCCTAGTTACAGAGTATCAAGGAATTAGACCCCTTGGAGCTCCAGTTTCCTCACAGGTAAAACGAGGGCCATAATCATGCCTTCTGCAAAGGGTGGTTATGACCAAACACTCCGAGCAGGCAGCTAGTGCTCAGCAGAGTGCCCGTCGTGATAGATTCTTACAGCGCGGTGCCCAAGCTCCCACACGGCCACTCAGAGCCCCTCCAGACACTCAGATATGGGGATTAAATTTTTCCAGGACTGTGCCTTGCCCAAGAGTCCTGAGTGGAGAGGCACTTAGTCTTCCAGGGGATGCTTCTATCCCCCTGACACCCCCTCCCCACTTGGCATTTAGCATTTACCTTCACTATAGCACTTGTCCACTTAAATGTACTTTCTTTTGTGGGATGAGGCAGAGAATGAGGTCATTCGTGTGCAGAATGTTGTTTCTTTTCTCTCTAATTCACTTCAGTCTCTAAGGTCCCAGTTATAAGGGATCTTCAATTAAATATATTTGGCATATAATATTGTGTAAGTTTAAGATGTACATGTTGATTTGACATTTATTTATTGCAGTATGATTGCCATTGTAGCATTAACTTGCACCTCTATCACTACATATAATTATCATTTCTTTCTTTTTTAAAAGATTTTAGTTATTTATTTATTTTTAGAGAGGGAAAGGCAGGGGGAAAGAGAGGGAGAGAAACATCAATGTGTGGTTGCCTCTCACACATCCACCACTAGGGGGGACCTGACCTGCAACCCAGGTATGTGAACTGACTGGGAATTGAACGAGCGACCCTTTGGTTCACAGGCTGGCACTCAATCCACTGAGCCATACCGGCCAGGGCATAATTACCATTTCTTCTGTGAAATGGGAATAATTAAGGTCTACACTTGTAACAAGTTCGATGTCTGTAATACACCATTATTGTCTATAGTCACTATGCTAAGCATCAGAAGTCCAGGACTAATTTGTCTACCAGTTGCAGGTCTGCACCCTTAAATAACTTCCCTCCTACTCCCTCACTCTCCACCAGCTACTGGTGGAGCTACATTTTGCTCTCTGCTTTTACGAGTCTGGCTTTGTAAAGATTCCACATATAAGTGATATCATATAGTATTGTCTTTCTCTGACTTATCTCACGTACCATAATGTCCTCAAGGTCTATTCATGTTGTCACAAATGTCAGGATTTCCTTCTTTGTCCTGGCTGAATAATAATTCCTGTGTGTGTGACATCTTCTTTATCCATTCATCTGTTGGCATGCACTTAGATTGTTACTGCAAGGGACTCTTAATAGAAATAATTATTGAACACCTAAGCTTTGAGGTCTTACCCACCTAGCCAGCGCCATGGGAGCCACTGTATCCACTGCAGACAGAGGGTCCTAAGGAAACACGCTGACAGAGGTGACCACACACTAACAGAGGCTCACCTGGTGGCAGGGGACAGAGGTGTTCCAGAAGACAAGCATCTGGCTGAATCCTCTTCCATTTTTAAGATACTAGTTGGGTAGTATTGTTCTGAAGTTTTACAGGAATAGAAAATGATGGGGGAAACTGAGAAATAAGAACTGGCCGGTGTCTCCAATAGTCTGAATGCCCAAGGCTAAAAGAGTTCGAATCTTGCTTTGCATTGTTAATGAAAGGAGGACCGCAGAGCAGAGGTTTGGCGCTGAGAGGGAGAGGCGGGGTTACCTGCTCGCGGCCGGGTGTCAGGCCCCGGTCAACACTCGTAGGTGCAGAGAGACTGGCCGTTCATCCTGCGCAACTGAACGTGTAAGGACTGAGTTTCTGAAGAACAATCTAATATGAATAATCAAGAACTTTGACAGTATTTGTATCCTTTGGACCTTTAAAAATGGTTATGGCTACATTGTTGGTCCAGCTCTACGATGTTACCATAGAACCATTAAACATATTTATGATGTGTTCACGGAAATGGGAAATGTTTGTAAGACACTAAGTGCAAAAAAGCAAGATACTGAATAATGGGCACAGAATGATCATTTATGTAAAGAAAAATGTGCACAGCAACATTGCAAATGCAATACGCAGCGTGTTTGCTTGTGGGTGGTGGAATCTTGGTGCTTTTTTTGTCTAAATGTTTACACTTTTCCGTGTTTGCCACAGCGTAGGCAGCAAGCACCTATTTCTGTGATTATACGGTGGCAGGCAGAGGTTGAAACCGGCCTCCGATGTTCTCAGTTTCTTTCTCAACGCTTTGAGTCGGGTTCATTTCTTCCAGGCCACCTCTTAAAAGTTTTGAAGGCTGCACAGGGCCTTCACGAAGGAAGATTTGAGAGGCCGAGGCGAACAGGGAAGGGGGGTATCTGGCTCGGACTGGTTTCTTCGCCTTCCCTCCCACCCACTCCAAACCCAGACCGCGGGTGCAGAAGAGGCAGTTCTCTCCCGTCCTACCAGCAGCGGTGGCCAGGACGGCCCCTCGCAGCGCAGCCGCGCTGGGGCTCGCCGGCCTCCTCGCTCGCCGCCCGCACCGCCCAGCCCGGACCTGCCCCGGAGCGGGAGGCCTCGCGCGGCGTCTCCGGCTCTGTCCACTCCCCGGGCCTTGCGCCTAGGGCCTGGCCGCGGCCGGCAGAATCGCCGGCGTGGGGGAGGGAAAGCGAGGCCCCACCCCGCCAGCTCGGCCTCCGGGCGCGCAAGGCCAGGAGGGAGGCGCGGACGTGCTACAGCCCACGGAGGCCTCCCTGCGCCACCCTTGGTCGGCCTGCGGTCAGGAATCTAGAAGGGCCCTCTTTCCCCTGGCCGCTTGCCCTGCGGAGGGGACGCAACGGAGGCAGGGGATCCGGATCCCACCCCGCGGCCGCGACGCTCGGCCTTCCCGGCAGCTCGTTCGGCCCCTTTGTCCCACAGTGGTGCTCGGCCAGATGCTCAAAATCGCGTTGTCGAGCTGTGCACGCGCTTTGGCGTTGGTGTGGGCTGTCGGGGAGGCGGTCCGGCCTCTCCCCGCGTGCGCCCTGGAGCCTGATTCTGCGGGCTGTCCTAGAGCCCTTTGGATCGTAGAGGCACGCTCAGTACTAGGCACCAGACCAGATTCTATGTTGGCGCTCGCTCGTCGGCTGGCTTTCTGCCTCTACTTTCCTCCAGGCCAAGGCTAAGTCTGACTCACCAGGGGCCTTGAACTCATCTTCCCCCTCTTCTGTAAATCTCCACCAGTTTCGGTAATCTCCTCCCACCTCTGCCTTCTGCCAACACATGCCCGATTACTTTTGAATTCTACTTTACCACTGGGACAAGATACTGGCCTGTCACTGTCACCAATAAATACTCCCAAAGAAAAGAATAGTTTACACTCGTTCCATCACCCAGAACCAGCTGCATAATGGGCAGGGTCCAGTGCAAAATGAAAACGCAGGACCTCTTGCTCAAGTGTTAAGAATTTCAGAGCATGAAACCAAGCCCGGAACTCTTGTGAGCTCAGGACCCGGTGTGCCCGCACAGGTGGTGCGGCCAGGGAGCCCGCCTCGCCAGCACCCTTTCTATCCTCAAGCCTATGGCCTAACTAACCCCCACCCACCAATGTTTGTTGAATGCCTAAAAGAACAGCCTCTTCATTGTGGCTAGTTATTAGAACCAGAGATCTTTTCCTTTTATTTAATTTTTTATTAATTAAATCCTCACCTGAGGATATGTTTATTGATTTGAGAGAGAGAGAGAGACATCAATGTGAGAAACACTGATTGGTTGCCTCTCCTGCTGCACCACTGGGGACCGAAGATGATGCTGGGACCAACCTTTAACTTCTTCGCAGCTTTGACGAGACTGCCTACCGTTTGCCTCATCCAGCCCCCTTTCCTTTGGTAACGTTGTACCACTGGGTCTCGCTTGCTCTCTAACGCATTTCTTTGCGCCCTTCAGCTTCCCTTTCTCTTTCTACTTCGCGTCTCGGTGTCTTCCCAAAGGTGAGGTCCTCAGTTTCTCGTTTCCTTCCTAATTTTCCTGGAGAAATTGTCTTCCCCACGTCAGTCACCACGTATGTGCATGTTACACCCCAGCCTTCTTCTCCAGCCCAGATTTTCCTCCCAAGCCTTAACTTTGTTTTTCTAACTCTTACATGTCCTGGCAACTCAAATGTACTGAGTCAAAAACGGAATGTATGTCTGCTTGTCCTTTCCGTCCTGCCTGTCTTCCTCCCTTCCTTCATTGCAGGAACTGAGCAAAAAGTAACCCAAAATCTGGGACCCTTCTAAGCGCAGGACTCAGCACAACTGCACAGGTGAATACACCGTCACTGAGCCAGCCTTGCCAGCACCCTTTCAATGAACTCCTCACGAAATATTTTGGTAATCAGGTGTGTGTGTGGGGGGTAACTTTACCATGGGAAAGACAGGCAGGTGCCATGCTAATCGAATCAGGAAAGTTAAAACCAAACCTGTGGGATGAGTCGACATGTGTGCCATCTGACGGATGCCACCATGAAAACAGTATGTTAGTTAACGATGCAGAACCTGGGTCGAATCCTGAGGAAGCATTGGACAAGCCCACACGGAGAGGCAGCCTACAAAATAGCCAGTAGCATTGAAAAACAAAAAGTCAAGGTCACAGAGGAAAGGAGGATGGAGGCGCTTCTGTGGGTTGAAGAAGGTCCGGTGCAGTGCATGACCTCCGCTGTGACCTTTTGCTGTAGAGGACGTTCCTGAATCACAGGTGTACGTTGAACAAGTCTCTGGGCCGAGGGACTGTGGTCGTTACTTTGTACTATTCTTTCAGTGTAACTTTTCTATAAGGTTGAAATTATTTCAAAATAAAAAAGTTACCATTATCAACTGCCCTTCGATCAGCTTTTCCGCTAGGCTTGTGTTAATAGCAACAACATCCTCACAATTGCCCAAGTTCAAAAACTTCGGGATCATTTCTGATTCCTCTCTCTCCCTTGCAGCCCTTTCCCACCACCCTACCATTCACTAAGTCCGTTGATTGTTTTTTTTTAAAGATCTTTCACTTAGCCACCTTTTAAATTAAACTTCCACCTTTTTTATTAAATGACACTTCCTGCTTCACGTAATCATGTGAAGGAGTAGCTGTGAAAAGAATTTGTATAACATAAAGTGCTGTGGAAACATAAGGTCCTATTACTCCATCTCAAGTCCGCATCGCTGCTGTTTATTGCTGTCACGTACTACCTGGTCTTCCTGTCTTTCGGCTGCTGCCTTCAACAGCCACCCTATATAACGTTAGGAGAGCAATCTGCCTAAAAGCACACTTTTGTCCTTTCGGGCCTCACTTCCCACGGTCCACAGCAGGGCTTAATCATATTCCCTGAGAAGTCTGATGTTCAATGAGCTGAACCAAGTTGGTCTGCCCTCATATCAAATAACCGTGACCTTTTCCCGATCCATAGAGAAAAGAAAAATTAATGGGTAGAATTTCCTCAGCTTGTGAGGTTTTTCCCCCATGCTTGTTTTTCCATTGTCACAAGGATCCAGACTTTTATCTGCTAGCATTAGCAGAGGGTGGACTGAACAAGCAGTAAATAAATAGTAATGAGGATTCTGCAGTAGCAGGTTGCATTTCCTTCAACAACTTGGTTTTCTCCCAGGCACATGTGCTGGTGGCTGTGACTTTTATAATGCATGCCAGCTGTATAGTCATTGTCTTTCTTAAAAATTGTCTCTCGCCCTGGGCCATGGGCCTCAGTTGGTTGGAGTGTTGTCCCATAATCCAAAAAGGTCACAGGTTCGATTCCCAGTCAGGGCACATGCCTAACTGCAGGTCAGTCCCTGGTGGGGTCGCATGCAACAGGCAAACATCAACGTTTCTCTCTCACATTGGTGTTTTCTGTTTCTCTCCCCCTTCCCTTTCTCTGTCTAAAATCAATAAACATGTCCTCAGAATTTTTTAAAAAATGGTCTCTCTTGTGGTTGACCGAATGAAATATATCAAAATTTTACCATGAACAAGTTAGAGAAAACACTGCACTCCCTAATAAATACTTTGGCCTCTTACTCAGGGTTTTCTCCACCTTATCACTACTACTCCCCTTCAGGAATCCTTGACTTCAAAGTTGTCTAATCTCTGTTCACTTTTGCTGGGTTTTTTTCTGCTTTGCACAAACCATTCTATTTCCCTGGAACTTTGTCCTGGCTTATGCCTGCCCATACAAACCCCATCTAGCCTTAAAGGGCCAAAGCTACTCTCTACTTAGTAGCACCTCTGAAATTGGGATCTCGCCTCTCCCAGTGGAGAGTGCGTGGGGAAGGACAGGCTGGTACACAGCAGCATTCTTCAAACACCGAGAGGCATAAGAAACACCTGGGCATCTTTAAACATGCAGAGGTTTTTTGTTTGTTTGTATGTTTTTTTCTTTTTTTATGAGAACACTTAAGTTCTACTCTCTCAGCAAATATCAATTAAACAACACAGTGTTATCAGCTGGAGTTACCATGTTACACGTAAGGCCCTCGGATCTTTTTCATCTTACAGCTGAGAGTTTGTCCCCTTTTTGCAACTTCTCCTTTCCCCCCAACTGCAGTCCTTGGCAACCATTTTTCTATTATCTGTTTCTACAGTTTTATTTTTTTAAAAAAGGTTCTAGCCCTGACTGGGTTGGTCTAGCGGATTGGGCATCATCCTGCAAACCAAAGGGTTGCCGGTTTGATTCCCAATCACGGCACATGCCTGGGTTGTGGGCAAATCGATGTTTTTCTCACACATCATTGTTTCTCTCCCTCTCTTTCACCCTCCCTTCCCCTCACTCTAAAAATAAATAAAATGTTAAAAAATAAAAAAGATTCCGCATATAAGTGATACCATAAAGCGTTTTTCTTTCTTTGCCTTATTTCACTTAGGATAATGCCCTCAAGGGAAAATCTGTGTGGTCACAAATGTAAGGATTTCCTTCTTTCTCATGTCTGAATAATACTCTGTGTATATAATATCCATTCATCTGTTGATGGGCCCTTAGTTTGTTTCCAAATCTTGGCTACTGTAAGTTACACTGCAATGAATATGGGCATGTATATTATCTCTTCAATATCCTTTTTTATTTCCCTTGGATATATACCCAGAAGTGGAATTGCTAGATCATATGGTAGCTCTACTTTTAACTTTTTGAGGAACCTCCATACTATTTTCCTTAGAGGCTGCACCAATTTACATTATTTACATTCCCATGAACAGTGTATAGAGGTTCACTTTTCTCCAGATTCTCACCAGCACTTGCTATCACTTGCCTGTGGTAGCCATTCGAACAGGTGTCAGGTGAAATCTCGTTGTGGTTTGGTTTGCATTTCCACATTGTACCATGTGGCAGAAATCCCTTCCTTTTCTGAGACTGAATAACACTCCGTTGTGTGTGTATACTACCTTTTGCTCATCCATTCATCTGTGGATGGCTGCCACCTTTCGGGTTGCTGCCACCTTTTGGCTACAGTGACTAATGCTGCACAGTACCTCTGAGTCCTTGCTTTCAATTCTTTCGGGTGTATACTCACTAGTGGAATTGCTGAAATATGGTTAATTTTGTGAGACACCACCATAGTTTTCTATAGCAGCTGCTGTTTCACATTCCTACCAGCAAGATGCCAAGGTTCCAATTCTCCACATCCTCACTGACACTTGTTACTTTTTATTTTTGATAAGTCACCCTTATGGAGTAAAGGGGTTGGTTACTTTTTAAAAATATATGAGGGGGCACCCCCCCAAAATCAGAATTTATTTATAAAAATTGTGTATTAATTCTTACATGTGTAATCTTTGGTCACCATCAAAGTACTCTCCATTTGATGCAGAATGCCTATTGAGACTTTTTCCCACTGCTTGAAACGGTTTTTGAACTCTGATTTTGATGCCTTTTGGTGCTTCTGCCATTTTTGTTTCACCTCTTCCACAGTGGCAAAACCTTTCCCTTTGAGGACTTTTTTCATCCAGGGAAACGGAAAAAGTCATCTTTTTCTCCGGGGGAGAGGTTGGGTGAAAGGGAGGGTGGGGCACAGGGGTTCTGACATTTTTGGTCAAAAACTGCTGAATACTCAGCATGGTTGCAGGCAGGTGAGCTTGTAAATCACCCATCACGAAATGGGCAGACGCATTGAGTCTTCAAAAAAAATTCACAAGCACCAAACTCAGCCTCTCACAACACCACCAGCTGGCACTGATATAGCTGGGTTCTTAGCTCATTCACCAAGCTCTCCAGAAGGTACCGTATTTTGCTGTATATAATGAGCACGTTTTTGCCCAAATTTTTGAGGGAAAAATAAGGATGTGCATCATACATGGGTATAATTATTATATACCATGGGTATAATAATGGGTATACTAATCCCGTGTATAATTTGCACAAAAGTATGGGTGCTTACACACAGAAAAACACTGTAATTCCAGTTTTTTAGGGTGTCCTCTCCTTGTGTGTTTCTTCTTTAGATTGAGTTCTTCAAAATTGACTATACAAATATTTGTTTTATCGATTCAAATGAGCTAAATATTTCCCTGTGTGATGCTTTAAATATTCAAAATTTCCCCCAAAATCTCTTCCTACAAGTGAAAAATGTTTTCACCATCAGTCATGTCTGAGTTTTCAAGAGACCTAAAATGGGCAGAAAAGGTTCAGCTCTCTGGACTCAGATTAGAAGAAAAGGAGCGCCCTCTTGTGTCCTTTCTCTGCCAGTGTCAGTGGATAGAGAAGCCCGCGACGACAAACTCCTGCCATGTGCCTGTGCTACACAGCAGAAAATGTGCAGCCATGGAGAGAGTGACACGGGTATCCTTTGAAGAATTCCAAATTTAGATGGGGCGGGGTAATAAAATCCATGCAGAAATAACCATTGTAAAAGACGATAAGAAAATGGATAGATTACTGTGTGACTAAAGAGGATATATTAAGACTTCACAGGAAGTTAAGTCAAGGTTCAAATTAAAATGCGAAGCTGGGTGGTTAAAACAAAGCTCCCATTGGCACTGGGCAGCCCCACGTAGGCGCCGCACACGTCTAGCTGTCGGGTGTCCATCACCCCTTCTAAGGTTTAGACATGCTCACGTGTGCACTCCCTTTCTCTCTCTCTCTCTCTCTCTCTTTTAAAGATTTTATTTCTTAGAGAGAAAGGGGAATGAATGGAGAAAAGAGAGGGAGAGAAGCATCAATCGGATGCCTATCGAGCGCCCCCTATTGGAGATATGAGCTCAACCCAGGTATGTGCCCTGACCAGGAACCCAACTGGTGACCTTTTGGTTTGCAGACCAGCGCTCAACCCACTGAGCCACACCGGCCAGGGCTGCCCTCCTTGTCTTTTGGAAGGAGACCCTGGGAACTCACCTCGTGTCCCTTTCTTCCCTGCAGTGTCCTTCCCACAGCTACCCATATCTTGAGTTTCGTCTCCCAGCACTCTCTCCTGTCCCTAAACTGGCTGTTGACTGGGACACTGTCTCCAGAGCTTCCCCTGGCCTTGATGCTCACAAAGATAATTACATAGGTGCTCTGGCTTTAGGGTTTCTGCAAGTGTAATCAGTGTGCGGACCAGTTACAAGGGGTTGAGAAGCTCTCCTGCAGTCCTTGCTCCTGGAAGCAGCCTTCAGCGGGACACTTGGAGCCCTGCAGGGGTGGATTCCTTCTCGAAGCATCTGCATCCTTCTTGAATACTGAGTAAAGACGAAATCAAGGCAGGGCAATGAATGTGGCAAAATAGCCCATCAGGTAGAAACCAGTGCTCCTTAGGGAAGCACCGTGGCGGAAAAAGCAGTTCTTTAGGGTCAAACTCATTAGGGTCCTGACTCTCAGAGTGGCTGTATGGGGAGATAGAGCCTGTAAGTGAGTAATTAAGGTTAAATGAGGTTGTAAGGGTGGAGCCCTGAACTGATAGGGTTAGTGTCCTTATAAGAGACACTAAAAAGAGAATCTTCTAAACTAAGCAAACAACTAGAACAGGAACAGAACCACAGAAATGGAGAACACATGGAGGGTTAGCAACAGGGGAGTGGGAGGAGGAGAGTGGGGGATAGATACGAAGAATAAGTAGCAATGAAGGTAGATAGAAAATAGACAGGGGAGGGCAAGAATAGTATGGGAAATGTAGAAGCAAAGAACTTATGACACATGGACTGAAGTAAAGCGGGGTGATGTGGGTGGGAGAGGGTATTCAGGGTGGAGGGGAATGAAGGGGGATAATAGGACAACTGTAATAGCATAACCAATAAAA
>CM052545.1:33519453-33540801 GCA_028533065.1 Trachops cirrhosus | reverse complement strand
AGTAGCAATGAAGGTAGATAGAAAATAGACAGGGGAGGGCAAGAATAGTATGGGAAATGTAGAAGCAAAGAACTTATGACACATGGACTGAAGTAAAGCGGGGTGATGTGGGTGGGAGAGGGTATTCAGGGTGGAGGGGAATGAAGGGGGATAATAGGACAACTGTAATAGCATAACCAATAAAATATATTAAAAAAAATAAAATAAAATAAAAAAAAAATAAAAAATAAAATAAAAAAAAAGAGAATCTTCTCCGTCTCTGCACCGGAACCAAGGAAAGACCACATGAGCACACAGTGGAAAGGCCACCCAGGGAGAGAGCTCTCACCAGACACCAACCAGCCCTCCCCACCCCCTGCTTGTGGTATTTCATTAAGGCAGCCTGAGCAGGCTAATACAGGGTGCACACCCAGTTCGTGTAACTGTGCTGTGGCCAACGATGGGTGAGTAAAGGTCACACAAGGAGCCATCCTGAGTCTATTCTGCAGTGGCCTCAATTATATTTCCCATCCCACATCTTCCTCCAGAACCTTGTGACACCCCCCTATGCGTGACAGTGGACAAGCTTCCGTGATCATCGGGGGATGGAGTGACCCCGAGAGACTTCCAAGGCAAGGACAAGACAGGCGATTCAGACCCCAGCTTACACAGCTGCCCCTGGTTCCTGGGAGGAACCACGAGGGCTAACACAGAGGAAACCCTAAGTGATAGCACCTGCTTTGCCCACCGGACGATCAGAAGGTCTCATCTAGGTGTGTTGTCCTCTCTGCCTCCAAGGCAAGTGTGAGCTTCACCCTGAGTGGTGCCAACAAATCAGCTGTAAGTTGGTCACGTTTTGTCCTCCGCCGATCACCTGGGCATCCAAACCACTGTCCTCTATTGTGCCAGGCCACCACTGTAAACCATTCTATATATATGTATGAAGTATATGAACATAAGTGTGTTCAACACCACGTGAAACATCTTTGTTTTTCTATCATTCTGCTTTACTTAGGTGAGTCAGTATCCAAATTGGTACCTTCTGGGAGCTTGAAATGGTTACATGACCTTAAATGGTTTATTTTAGGATGCATGACTAAGATTTTTGCAGCTAAATAACATTTTCTGTTTTCCAATAACTCTTTAAAGCCCATCCCTGGCTTGACTATCAACCACAATTCCGCCTTCGGAAACATGCACAGTAGCCCCACCGTGCTGGGTATTCGCTGGGTGTTCACTGACGCACACACGTCCTTCCCCTCCCCAATCACTCCTGGCCACACCCCCAGCTCCACTCCCTGGCTGGAGGCTGACATCTAAGAGCTGCAGCTCCGGCAGTCTCTGTTGCCCACTTTCGCAGGAATTTGACCAAAGGGAAGTGCTACTGGAGTGTTAAAGGTTAGGGGGAGAGAGAGGTTGAGTGCTCCCCCTCTCCCCTCCCCCCTGGGCTGGGCTCCCTGTGGCAGGACATACATCCTGCTGGGCGGCCTCCCTCCTGTGGCCACAGCTCTCACTGGGTTCCAGGAACCACAGGTCCCTCCCTTTTGCCCCTTTGGCCAAAGGATGACAAAGGCTGCTGCAGTTGCTAGTTCCTGGGTGCTTCACCACCTCACCTTGGTTCTGTTAATCCTGCCCGCCCAGTGTGTGCTTTGGGCTGAACCGTGCCCCTCCCTCCCCACCCTCATGCAGTTTCTGTGCTGAAGCCCTAACCCTAGGATTTCAGCGTGTGACTCTCCTTGGAGACAGGGTCCTCAGAGAGGTGAGGAAGGCTGACTGAGGCCATAGGGGTGGGCCCTCCTCCAGTCTGACTGGTGTCCCTACGGTAAGTGGGGATTGGGACACAGAGAGGACACGCGTGAGGACACAGCAAGAAGACAGCCGTCTGCAGGCCAAGGAGAGAGGCCTGGCAAGAGGTCAGCCCTGATGACACATTGCTGTCGGACTTCCAGACTGTGGGGACGCAAATGTCTGTTGTTTATAAGCACCCCCACCCCACCCATGGCGTTTTGTTACAGCAGCCGGAATGGACCAAGGCAGCGGCACTTGGTTTTGGAAGGCCTAGCAAGTTAGGACACCATGGCAACGGCCCCATCAGTAAACTGCTCAAGCAGCCTTGCCAGTGTGCTGTGTGTATCCGTGGGGGACCTGCCTCATACGCCCAACACCGCCAATGGGGCTATCGCACTGCCCTTACCGACCCCGTGGTAGCCACCAGCACATTTCCACCAAAGTCTGTAAATACGTCAACATTTATGCCATGAATACCTTTTGCTAAACACTGTAGAACTCCTTTCACAATAAGGTACCTAGACCGACAGTTTCTGACAGAGGAACCACGTAACATCCGACGCTCCAAGGTGTGGAGCGTCTTGTCATTCCTATAAAAATCTTTTCGCATCTTTAAACCAGCTTCAGTTCCGGAGCCTGGATGGGTAAAGACCGAAGGCCTGAGTGTCTCTGAAGAATCTGCGCGAGAGCCGGCACCGCTGCCGCCTCACTGGCGGGGAGCCCCACCCCCTGGTGGGGAGGCCAGGCGGGACGAGCTCGAACTTGCAGAGGGGAGCTGGGTTCTGCACTTAGGGATAGCTAGGGAGGAAGAAGAGATCCGCAGAGTGAGCGTCATTAACACATCAAGAGGAAGCTATATAATTAAACATATTTTAATGAGGTAAAACAATTGTATAAAAGCACAGGCCTGGATGGGATTTACTGAGACTTGCCAGTTGCACCGCCCCTTATCCTTATCCTGTGCAGTCTTCCCTTGAGCTACTAATAACAACTCCTTTCATCTCCAGAGTGCCCTCACAGCCATAATTTCATTGGAAACCCCAGGAAATTCTGTGAGGCAGGGAGGGAGGTATTAACATCTCCATCTTACAAGCCAACGAAACGGGAGAGCAGGCAGGTTAAGTGGCAGCCCAAGTTCACAGAAGGGAAAGGTGTTAGGGCTGGGTCTGGAGACTGTTGATCTTGGACCAGGCGAGGATCCGTACAGTGTCCGTATTGACGCCCGACTAATCTGTGCATGCACACATTCTCTCCAAAAAGGCGTGACCCTCCAACCAAAACTCACAGTGAGAAAGGGTTTCTCCTCGACATCTGGCCGCCAGCAGGAAAGAGAAGAGGAAAGAATGGAGAGAAATAATACGAGCTGAGCTTGCATGGAACTTGTAATTCACTCTTATTTTTGCTGTGTGCACAGACGTAAGGAGCCTGAGCACACAGACACTATGGCCTGCGCCAAACACGATCCCCCTCCTATCGCCCCATGTTCCGCTGGCAAGTCTGGGCAATCCCTCTAACGTTAAAGGGAGCAGGCCACAATGTCGACTCACACTGTCTACTCATAGCGTCTGCTCATAACGTAGTAATGTTCGTTACATCCCTCTAACGCTGACACATGTGTCTGCAACACACGGGGTTTCTATGAATCTGGGAAGAATCAGAAATTGCATCAGCCAGTGACTGCTGTCTCCTGTCCTCTTCCCTGGGGAACCGGGTCCCTCTAACTCCACAAAGATGCACTCCACCAGCTGGTCTTACCTCCTGTGCTCTCTTTACTCCTCCTCTACATACGAATACAACCTGCCCTTCGAGCCCCACCTTCTCCAAGAAACTAGTGTCTTGACCCTCAGGGCTTTCTGCCTCAGCTGGATTCCTATGGAGGCCTCTGACTTAGCACTGAACATATTTTTACTCTTGGCATTTAGTATTTGTTTCCGAATGTAGTTACTTGTCTGCTGATGAAAACACAACATTTGCTCCCTAGGAGCAAAGCTCCAACCTTCAACCTCGCTGAAACTATGTCTGCCTCTAGCAGAGAAATCCATGTATGTTTACTGGTTTTTCTGGGAAAGAGTAGGTCAAACTGGTTTAAACACAGCAAGGTGTTAGAATCAAAGAGGAAGGACAGAAGAAACAGGAGAAATAAGCCATATCTTCCCTGGTTTTCAGTGCTATCCTAAGATCAGCATAAGGTAAGACAACAAATGGAAGTGTTCCTTCGTGCTATTTTAGCAGTAATGAAAATAAGAGAATACCTGTTGAGTGAAGGAAAAAACCTAGGTCTCTGATTCAAGAATGGGCTTGTCACACCTTACCTGTAACAATTTCAAATTTAATCCTATTACGGTGCAAAACTTACATATCACTGCATTTCAGGACCTCTTTCTCCCGAGTCCTCCAGGGAGGTTCAGGCCCAGGCAGGCTCCCCTCAAGCCGGCCCTTCCTCTGCTGCGGGCCCCTCGGGCCACCCCAGCCTCCCCTCCTCTCAGGCACCGTCTGGGTGGCGCAGTTTCTCTTCCCTTCAGGACCGGCTCTGAGAAGCCCGGCTCCTTACTTCCACACTGCCTTGCTGCCCCTGAGAGCAGGTTCATAGACCCTCTTCATTGCAAGACTTTAATGTTCACCATTACAAGAGAAAAGACAAGATTTAAGGGGGAAACATGAGGAAGTTATATAAAAGCATACAAATCTGACAGTCCTGGACCTTGGTCTAGATGCATCTGACAATCTAGAAATAACAGGAAATTACCCCGTTATTTCCAAATAATAGGGTAGGAGCCCCTGGTGCCTGGCCCAGAGCCTCTAAAACCCACGTAAATGCTGAAGTGATACAAGTCAGTACTTAAAGAGCTTCCTCAGTCTTCCAATGGTTGAACCATATAAGTATTTGAGGGCGTCCCAATCTTTCCCTCACACAAACAATGCTGATGTGGATAACCTTCACATAGGTGCAGGCCTATCTGCTCTCGCCTGTTTTCTGATGGGCTGACGGCGGCCACAGCCACACCATCTACCAGGAACCCAAGTACTGGAGCATCCCTACAGAGCGTTCCTTTCTTCAGCCTGTTCCCATGCAGAGGGATGGAATCAGGTGATTGAATCAGGTGACCTCTCTCATCCATCGAACTTGCCGTTATTCTTCTAGAAACAGTTACCCAATACTATCTCTACATGTTGTTATCACATCTTTAAATGAAAGGACACAGGAGAAGAGAAATGTAAGGCCATGCTTTATCCATCAAGAATTTTCCAGGTTCGTTTCCTGGCCAACCAGGTCCGGAATCTGCAATTGCTGGATAGACATCTCTCGCCCGCTCTCCCTCCTGAGGTCTTGGCCAATATGTTCAACTCTGTTTTGACTGTGTAAGTGCCATATAGCAGGTGCCTCATGCCTAGCGTGTCCTGTTGTGTTTGTAGTCTCGGGATTGGTGGCAGGAACATGAATACGATTGCTTAACCCTGATACCTAGGAGTTACCCCTTGCTTGACTGGAAGCTTCTCCCCCACCCCCCGCCGAGAAGTATTTGGGGGGCAGAGAATGTATCGTGTTATGGGTGTACCCCTAGCTCCTAGTTCAGTGACTGTAAACTACTTGTTGGATAAATGAACAAACATACAAAGTAGTACGTTTCACCATTTCAGAGGAATGGCTGAAGCCACCGTGCAGGTGGGCTTTCAAACAAGACAGAAAATCCCTGTCTTCAGGCTGGATGCCATTTTATTGGTTGAGCAGAAGGAAGTGAGTGAGGATGGTGAGAGGCTACTGAGGCTGACTGACCCGGGAAAGAGGAGGCTAAGGCCCGAGACGGGCTGTCAACAGGGCACAACGTGTATAGGCCAGCTGCTATAGTCACCTGTGCCTTGTCTCTCCCAGTTGGATTTTCTGTGGTTTTCCATTCGTGTTATTTGCAGAAATCTGCAAATGATCACTAATACAAACAGAGGAGGTAAAGGAGTATGTGGGCATGAAAAGACAGATGAAAGCAGCATGGACAATGAGAGCCCTGCAAAGTGCCCGTCGTGCTTCTAGAAACACCAGCCCCGCCCCCACCAGCACCAGTAGCAACCGCAAATACCTGACGGCTGGGCGTGCGGCTGAGGGTCAGGCATGCATTACGTCACTCAATCTTCCCCAGCCTGTGACATGGTAAAGGAAGGTACGGAGGGGGACAAGCTTCACTTTGTAGGAGACCCCACCCACGTCCCCCTTTTAAAAAAACCTACCCTCAACACTTGGCTATGACTCCCAGTTCAGGAGTGATATGGTAAAACTACGTGTAAGTATGGATTACTGTGTTTGCAAATCATAAAATCAGAGGGTTTGTTTGTTTTACTCCTAGAAATACAGCTCTGACTCACTGCTGTAACTTGCCTAAGCATAGGCTGGGGGCTGAGTAATAAGTAAGGGCCACTGGTGGGGGTACAAGCTCCGAGGACAGGGAAGATGGCCGGGGAGGGCCCACCACGAGGGCTTTCCTTCTGAGAGGAGAGTCTAAGAGGGCAGACTATGCATCCTGGCTTCAGTTGAGTGGAGGCTTCATCCCCAGGGTAGAGCTGCTTCACGGACTTTTCCATCGGGAAATTCTGTGAGGAGGACCCCACCATCCTCCTGTCAGCCTGGGAGCCCCGAAGGCAGCACCGACCTGCCTGGTCACCTTTCTGGGGGCCCCTGCTTCGGTCAACACTATGGAGGCGATGCTCCCTTTTCTTCCTAGTCCTCTCTGCTTCTGTGCGAAGCAGGGGAAAGGTGTTAGGGAGAAGAAGCCACAGGCCCCTGTTCTTGGTTTCTGTTTTAAGGAACCTTGGGGTAAAACTGTCCGCTGTGGCTGCAGAGGAAGGCTAAGCAACTCTAGGCAGAGTTTTGAAATTTAAATCCAAGACTATGTGAGTGTGGTCTTTAGTTTCCCAAGTAGGTGAAAGAAGGGAGGGGTGTGTTGCAAAATGTTTGTAGGCCGTAAAGTTCAATAGTTGTTTGTCAGTAATGATTGTAAGCTCATAGTTCAAAACATCCATGTCTCAGGAAATTGGTTTCTACTGTAGTTTGTGGTGAAATATCACGTTACAATACTAAATGTTATACACACAAACACATATCCTGCATACATATATTTATATATTTGGAGCCCCAGTAGTAACAGCGACTACAATGTCATAAATAATATATATAACTAATAATATTATATAACTCATAAACATGGTTCTTCTCTTCTGATAGAGCCTGAAAAAAAGTCAATTTTGGTCAAATGGTCACTGTTTAACTCTTAAATAAAAACAAGTAGCCATTTGGCTCCAGTCTCACTATTCAGCGAGAGAGAAGCAGGTACAATCACTCCTGTTGGAAACACCAGGGTGATTTATTGTCATAACTTGATAAAAGAAGAGGCGACAAGACAGAACAAGCAAGCTATGCTTTTATGAACAAAGGAGAAATGCAGAGGCTCTCAGTGGGGTCCCCCCTGAGTGCTTACTTTGCCCCCAGGATTCTTGTAATAAGGCCTTTTCTTCTCTGAGGTCTCAGACATTAAGAAGCAACAAGTAAGCAGTGGAAAGCACGAGACCTGGAATTCATGGCACTGAGTCCTGCACACACAACCCTGTGTGCTCCAGGTGAGGGGCAAATGCACAAGCCCATGCACATACAGGCACGAGATGGAGGAGACACCAGCCGGGGAGAGAAAAGAATCTGACTTCTATTTCACACAGCTCTGGATGCAACCATATTTTACATAGTGGGAACTACGAGAGAGGGCAAAGACAAAGGGAAAAGGTAAAGAAAACTGGGGAGAAGTGAAGGCAAAAAGGAGAAAGAGAAGCTTATTCTGCAGGTTGGAGCCTCCTTCTGGTCACCTGGCTGGCCCCTCCGAGCACCTGCTCACCATCAGCTGACTCTCCTCTTTCCTTGCTGTCACAGCCCGTTGATTTGGTGTGATCTCAACGGTTGCTACCACCACCATCGCTGCTGCTAGCTACTATTTGCAGAACGCTTACTTTGAGCTAGGCGCTGTGCCAAATGTTTTACCTCCACCTCTCAACCCCGTGAGGTTGGTGTTTTACTAATTTCATTTCACAGGCCAGAAACAGAGTCTCTGCAAGGTTAATAACTTGGTGGCCAAACTCACTGAGCTACCAAAATTGTGGTATCAGGCAATGAACCTAGTGGACTCTTTAAGTCCCAAACCTGTTGCTTTTGGTCAGCAAAGTAAAAAGATGGTATCGAATGAGGGAGAACACAAACATATATTGCACTTAATATATCTGGCAGTTAGTTCTGACAACAATTATTATTCCCATTTAACAGATGAAGAAACAGAGGCTCAGAGAGGTTAAGTAACTTATCCAAAAGCAACACAGTTTAGTACAAGAACTCAGGTTCCCTCTGACTGCAAAGCCCATATTCTTATTCTTCCTTCCCAGAGGAATTCTCAAGAATATTACTGATGGAACTGAATAATTAAAGATCTCTCCTACAGATAGTTTTACCTCTGCACATCCAAACCACATGAACATGATAAAACAAACTCCCAGGGAGGGCACAGGAACTGAAAGTCTATCAAAGACTGCCCACAAGGAAACCGCTAACAGCTTCGTTTGGTCAATTCTTCTGTTTCAGTTCATTGTATTTTCTAAGGTTCAAAGAAAAAGATGGGAGACAGAAACCTGTTTTTATGCTTCATAAGTAGGATTCACAAAATGATGGGTCCTTCTGGTTATTCTGTGTCGAGTCACCTTAGTCGGAGCTTGTTCCTCCGGTGGCAGGAGAGAGGTGAGTGAATGTGGAAGGAAGCTACGGGGGCCATAGACCAGGCGCTAGCCTCAAAGAGGCTGGAATCCAAACTCTCATTTTATTCATGGAAAGATGAAAACTCCGAGAGGCTGAGTGAGCGTGAAGTTAATGGTAGAGCTCAGGCTAGAAACCTGAGTTTTCTGATTCTTAAAGCGGCATTCTTTCCATGACAGGAACCAGGAGTCACTGTTTGGTATGCTCGTGTTCCCTCCCCCTTTGACCCAGAGAGGGGGTGAAAATGAAAAAGCTTAAAGAAGCATTTTAACTCATCACAATCAAGCGATTCTGGAAAAAGGTGAAGAAGGTAACTGCAGAGGCTGGAATTAGCAGGGCACAGGAAAAGATAAGGTCTTATCTAAAGCAATTAGAGTAAGCAGGCAATTAAAGGCTTTTGTTACTTGTAGGACAATGAATGCTCTGAAACAGCAAGCTTTTTGAAATCCGTGGCCAAATCAGAACCTAGAAGTGAGGTCGGCTAACCTCTAAGCAAAAGTTCAGTGAGAGACAAAAGGTATTTGTTTTTATACTTAACTTGGTAGGAAAAAGCAAAAAAGAACGTGAAACAAGATGTCAGCTGGGGTCCTCTGAGTCCAATTGCAGGGCCGGGGAGCCCAAGGGCCGCCCCCCTCCCCGGGTTTTTGTAAATTGTCCCAAGGGGCTTTTGTCTTCCTGGCCTTTTAGACTTCAGAGATCTTGCGCCCATGTGTAAACTGAATAGAATTTACTGTAGGGACGGCAGGGTTTACTTCCCAGCAATAGCAAATGCATTTGATTGGAATGGGTGGTATCACTATCTAACACCTTCCCGGTCTCTCCCCTACCGCATCTCAGCTTCTTGCCCTCAGACCCGCTTCTCTCTCCTCTTTCCCCTCCTGGTCCCACTCCCCCTCCTCCACCCGTGCTGGAGCAGAAACACTTTCCTAAGCTCCTGCAGAGCAGGTTTCCCCTCCGCTGGTGCAGGTGCCCCACAGCATCCAAGCCCGCAAGGTGTCATCTCTCCCTACCAGCTCATCACCGGCTTTCCCCCAAGGAGACCGCTCCCTCCTCACCCTTCCCAAAGAGGAATTGCTGTTATGATTTAAAAATGTTTTATTTTTCACACCTTTACATGAGATGGGAAAATCTCTGGAGTTTAATTAAAATGGTACCTAGTTCTACTGTGATGTTTATATTTTTAAATCGCTTTGTTCTGTGTGGAATTTTATAATAACTAATAGTTGGGCATTTCTTGATATTTACAGAATTTCCATAAACAATGCTGAAAATTGTAAGGCATTAGTGAGAAGAGCTAGGCTTTTTTCCCATCTTCCATCAGTGACGGAGACAACAAAATGTGGTTCAGTGGAGCAGCTGTAACCGGGCAGCACAAGAATTGGAAACCTACGAGGAAATCAGGTGCCCTTTTCAGGGGTGGGCTCTGCAAACTCAAACCTATTAGATAATAGACAACATCATATAAGCTCACAACAGTACACGTAGATTTGAAACCGTTTCCCTAAGAAGGTTTCTCCTTTTAGACAGAACACTCATATCGGAAGGCTCTAAGTCATGACCCACCAAAAGGGAAGATGGTCCCAGTGGCTTAAAAGCTGCAGCCCTGAAGACACAGCCTAAGGAATCTTCTTTGTGCTTTTCACGCTTGTGCTTTTTTTTCCCTCTTCCAGTCCTTCCATTCACAAAGCTCTAACCTCTCCAAGTATCACATGCTCCATTTCCTGTGTTCAAGGAGCAGGGAACCCTCATGTGCTCAGATCTCAGGACCCTCTTGGGTAGGCTTTGGGGGCTTGTCCCTCTCGTCCTTGCTTCATTTTTTCTAGATCCCCCTGAAATCTTCCTAGATAAACCTGTCTGAATGATATGAGAACTTTGTAACAAATAAATATGTGATTTTTCCCATTGCAATTGCACCTCAGCTACACCTACCAAACTCTACAGCTGCAGTTGTCAGAGTTTTATTTTCTCCCTTACTGCATTTCCTCCACAGTCATTTCCTCTTCTCTCAGGCCCCACATCCAGCGTTTTTTAATTTTCTCAATCATTTTGCATCACTTAGGTGGTTGCTTCCTTCCTGGGAGGTAGTGGCCTAGAGTGAGGCCAAACTGCCACCTCCTGGAGAGGGGGCCTTAGCCACACTCAGCCTGTGGCCCTCACCCAGTCAAAGATCATTGCTTACTTCTGGAAGGTTTAATTATGCCTTATGCTTCTTAGCAAAAGTACTAAGCATAAACAGTGATCATAATTAGTATATTTATCTAACAATACAAGTAGATCAATATAGTCATGCACTTCATTTATTAATAGCTTCACTGTTCCTTATCATTGTTTAATTTGCCCTGGTTTCCCTTTCAGCTTTAATTAGCAGCAACTTTAAAAAATTTTAATTTATAACAAATATTTTAACTTAAACAAGCCCTGCTAGTATGTGACAGATGGTTAATGCCAAAAGCCCAGGAGGAGGCTTCTGTTTAGCCTTTGATTTTCATTGTTGTGATTGTTTTGTTTTTTAAGCTAGAGAAATGTTTGTCTGTGCTGCTAATTTGTAAGCATACAACACCATCAACTTTTATCGCCCTTCAATTCCCTGATCTCCCTGGATTTCTCTTCTGCTCCTGGCTGAGGAGGGGCGGTGAGACCAGACAGAAGCATGCCTGAATGGCCTGTGTGGTGAGCCTCATAAAGTTATTTTTCTCAATTAATGGTTTTCACTGACAATTTTACTGCTCTGCTTTAAGCTTCCCCATTCCCTTGGGCATTTGTGCATCTGCCTGTGATAAGCCTCATCCAGTCCCACAAAATTGGTCCCTCGGAATACAAACTGCCCTATTTGAAAAGCTCATTTCTCTCTCTCTCCTTTTTTTTGAACATGATAACACTTGAAAATAAATTTAAACAGAAAGTAATAGGGCTTCAAAAGCAGAGCTATCAAAGTGATTTATTCATGAGTACATACTTTTTCTTCTCCCAATGGATATCCATTTTATATTAATTTTTCTTGAGTGTGTATCCTCAGTTTTTTCTAAATCTTTAATAATAATATAAATTTTTTATTCCACCTCTGTTTCCTCCTACTTTGCACCAAAGACTCATATGTGCAAAGAGGGATCCACGGGGGGTACAGAACCACAGTCTGGAAAACCACTATGAGATGATAATGCTTCCTAGACACAATTACTGACTTTATTAGGGAGTCAATTAGCTGTTTTTTTCATTAGGGAAAGAAAAGTTCTGAATTCACTTTTTCTGAAGTTACTTGAAATGCAATTTTATAATCATACTCCACTGGCAGCTGGAAAGCTATGAAAAGTGTCCCTTTTTCTTAGGTCAGTGGAACCTTCACTCTATAGGTTAGGAATTTCTGTAGAGAAATTTCTAGAACGCTCCCCACCAAACCTCACAAAGGACTCACAGCAGAAGAAAGAACCAAATGATAATAATGCTCCCTTTATGTTGTACAGTTCTCAGAGCAGATTTATACACATCAGTTCATCTAGTCATTTTTTAACAAGCGGACGAGGGAACAGGGGCTCAGAGAGATTAAATAAAGGCTGCCTCCAAGGTTACCCAGCTTGTCAGTTTCGGAGACCTGGATTTAAATCACCACTTAATAATTCTGACTTAAAACAACAAATTCAGTTTCGCAAACAGGATTAGACACCCAGCGATTTTCATTAACATTATCGTAGGGAATCTTTCAAAAGCAATACTCACCAGCGACTGTGCTTTTCTTAGCTTAGATCTGTCCTGCAATTTATTTTTCTTATCATGTGTCTGCCGGCTGGAATCTGGGGTCATTTCATGTCTTTTCTTCCTTCTGTAAGTTGGAAAGCATTGGAAAAATTACAAATACTCACTTTAAAACTTTGTCCATTTGATCTTCTTGCTCCTATGATTTAAAAGATTTTCTTTACTCAACTGGAAACAAGCTAAGTGTTTATCAATAGCGAACTGGTTGAATAAACTCTGGCACATCCACACAGTGCAGTGTTATAAGACGTAAAAAGAGAGGCAGAATGTTTCTATACACAATTGTGGAATGATTTCCAGGATGAATTGTTACATGAAGAAAAGAAAAGTGGATAAAGTAGTACATATTATATGTACTATTTATTTTTAAAAGGATGTGTGTGTGTATTTGTTTGTTTTTTCAAATGGAAGGATTACACCATAACATTCTGAAAAATAGGATTCCCATGTGACCCAACAAGGCACAAGCAACAGGATGGAAGGGTAGGAAGAGAAGCTAGACTTTTCCACATGTGTTTTGTCTTGTTTAGTTGACTTTAGAACAGTCTCACTTTTCCTCAAAATTATACAATTGAATGAAGGCTGAGAATTTCTGAAACCTAAAATCAAAATGAAACAAATGATCTTGTCTATTGAGTTGGTGGCATTAGCACACATGGAAGAATTACTTCATGGGACTTTAACACAGTAATTTGTCTGAATATTCTTAGTAGAATATATCCTAAGGACAAAAACAGAGGCAAAGGAATCTTAAATTGTTTTCATTAATCCTACTCTTTGTATTAATATTGGTATTTGCTTTCTAACATTATCATATATATTAGGATAAAGTAGGGATGAACAAACCATAGCCCAGAGGTCAACTGCAGCCCGATGCTTATTTCTGTAAATAAAGTTTTCTTGGAAGTTTTATAAAGTTTTATTGGAAGTTTTATAAAGTTTTATAGTTATGCTTATTTTTTACACATTGTCTATGGCTATTTTCAGGCTTCAGTGGGAGAGTTGAGCAATTGTGACATATATCCTACAAAGCCTAACACATTTGCTGTCTGGTCCTTTCCAGAAAAAGTTCACTTAAAATAATGGACCTAGGCAATGATTGTCAATGGCCACTAATGTCACAAAAAAAGAGAGACGAGAAATTGTGTGCCTCATGATGGGAATACATGACCATTATCCATATACTCAAGCCTCCAGGTCTTGCCACCAGCGTGGCCAAACACAGGAGATAGAGGAACACGTGACGCTGGGACTACAATCAGCAAAGTTCAGAAGGTGAGACGCTTTACAGGATAAATGATCTGATTTCTATCACGGACAAGTTACAAGAGAAAGAATGGAAGGAAAGAAGGAAGGAGGGGAGGGAGGGAGGGAGGAAGGAAGGAAGGAAGGAAGGGAGGGAGGGAGGAAGGGAAGAGAAGGAGGAAGGGAAACCTATGAATTAAAAAAAAGATTTAAATGGCATATGGACCACATGCAATATGTAGACCTTATTTTGAACCTGACTAAACAAACCAACTGTTTAAAAATATCAAAAACTTATAAGACTTCAAGGAAACCAGATAACTGACTTGATAGTTGATTGATTCTATTAAGAAATCATTCATTGACTTAGATGTAATATGGTATCAAGCTATGATTTTTACACAGTCTGTTTTTAAGGATATGCACTGAAATATGTATAAATGAAAAAATACGACATTTGGATTTGCCTCAGAAACAACCTGGGAGAAGAGCAGAGCGGGCGAGGAACAAGTGGAACCAGACTGGTCACGGGCTGAAACCTGCTCATGCTGACGATGGTGACAAGGTCTTCTGTTCTCTCTACTTCTGTACATACTTGAACTTCCAGTATAAAGCTTTATTTTAAAAGATCAGTTTTGCTAGTTATTTATTCTTGCTTAATTTTCAAAAATTTCCGCAGAAGGTGAGAAGCTCTACAGGATAAATGTAGAGCTTCAAACATACAGAATAGTTGGAAGAACAGTACAGTGACTATCCATATATTCTCCAACTACATTCAACAACTGATAATATTTTGCTACTTTTGCTTTAACTCACTATATGCATAGATACATATATGTACACACATACGTACAATACTATGTATATGTGTGTGTCACACCACAGGAAAGTAAATTGCGGACGCTTCACCCCTAAATACTTAACACTCATCTCCTAAGATAAAGGTATCTGCCAACCTAACCACACTAGTATCATCATACCTTAGAAAATGAACAATAATTATTTAAAATCATTTACTACCCAGTCTGTATCAAATTGTCCTAAGAATGGGTATTAAAGTCTTCCTTTTTTTTGAACCAGATCCCATCTAGATTCACACTGAATTTGGTTATGTCTCTTAGGTTCTAGAATACTTTTCCTACCTCTTTTTTTCCCCCATGACCCTGAAGGCATCAAGAATCTGGCCTATTTTGGTGAATGAAGCCTATGACCTAGGTGTTATTATTATTGCCACTTTAAAGATGTGGAAACTGAGGCACAGAGAGGTTAAGGGAGTCCCTGGGGTCACAAGCTAGAAGTGTGGGAGCCTGGATTTGAACCCAAGCAGTAGGGCTCCAGAGCCAGTACACTGTCCCCATCTTATGCTGCCTTGATGTTAATCTGTTGGAATATAATCTAAAAATGTGGCAGATGTATTAAAACATTCTCAACAATTTCAGAATTTGTTTCCTTAATTTCTTGTTTATCTGTTCTATGTGTGTGCTTGTTTTAACAAATGAACAGGTACATAATTATACATAGATACAGACCTCCACTTTACTTTCTTTTCTTTCTATACCATGGGTGGCATTATTATAGATACTCCCCAAATTTGCTTTTCTCATTTAATAAGGTACCCTGAAAATCACTCCCTGTCTGTTCACGGGGATCTTCCTCATTCACTTTTACAGTCACCTAGTGCTCCACTGTGTGAATGGACCATACATAATTTATCCAGCAAGCACTCTCCTACCTATGTATGAGCACTTACATTATTTCCAGCACGTTAAAATCATAAACAATGCTGCAGTAAATATACTTCTGCAGATGTACTTTTGGTATTTCCAACATTGATTTTTAGATATAGGGTTGCTGAGTAAAAATGTAAACGCATATGTATTTGTACTGGATATTGTCAAATTTCCCTTCATAAGTTCTGTGCCAATTTATATTCTCACCAGCAATGAGTAAATTCTCTCAGCGTTTGCTCACAGCCTCCCTAACAAACCATGTCGTCAAGCTTTAAAGTTTTGCCCATCAGAGAGTTAAAAGTGAGGTATCTTGTAACTATGTAAAAAGCGACCCTGGAAGGAGAAACCAGAAACTGATGAGATTTGTTCGTGGGAACGGGGTGGAAAAGATAGCAGGGCGGGAATAGCATGGAAAAGCCGCTGTTCCCAGGGGTGGTATTTCTCTCAGTATACCTTTCAAACACTTTTTGTACCCTTCCATATAGTTTTAACTTTAGAACCATGTAACCTACCCACAGTGAAGGAGGTGTTAACCTACCCACATAACTTCTGAACACGGTATTATGAGTATATATGCTCAGACTGAAGGCAAAGAGAACCATGAACAAATATGGAGTTCTAGTTTGTAAATTTGTTTTAATAATGGTATACTACTTTCAGAATTTGGAAGTAAATATATATTCTGTGTATTGATATATATGTGATCTATAATATAATTTTTATATAAAATTTTATATGTACATATAACACGTATCAAAATTCTATGTGCATATACAGTTGACTCTTGAACAGCATGGGTTTGAACTGCGCTGGTTCACTTGTATGTGGACCTGTTTTCAGTAAATACAGTCAGCGCTTCGTATCCACGGGTTTCCCATGTTGGGAACCGCCCTGCCTGGTTTCAGAAGCTGTAACACCCCCCCTCCCCCCACCACAAGGCTAAGGCTGAGGGAGTGACCTTGTACCGTAAGCCACCAAGAATACAAAAGCTTATCTCCCTGGCAGGAGTGCTGCTTCTGCTCCTCTTTCCCTAACTGGCCCCCAATGCTTGGTTGGTTAGCCAATGACGGGTAAGATTCCCCAAGGTGGGAACAACCTAAGACAGGCATGATCACGAGGGAGGCCCCCAAGGAAGGATTTTGGGGGGTACGCAAAAGGAGGTGATGGACCCTTGACCCTCAGCTTTGACAAAGCCTGAGTCCTCATTCTGTCTGGGAGAAGTCTCCTAATCTCTTGGCTGCCTCACTTCCCTTGCTCCACCTAATCCTGAAACAATGACAGAGGGTGGTGCAGCACCCCTGGGGCGCCCCCCCCTCCCCGTGCTGGAAAGGGCGGGTTCCCCAGGCAATCAGGCCTAAGAACCGAATATGTAAAATCCTGTGAAACCTGTTTTGTTTAGAATGCTCTCAATTAAATGATAAGGGCCCAAGAAAGAAGTAAGTTTGTTCCTCAAAGTTTTAAGGCTCTTTAGCTATCTGACCCTGTCTCAAAATAGGCCCTCAGAGTTCTTTTTTATCTATTGTTTAATCCTTACTGCCCGACAATGATTAGTGAGCTCTATCTGTAATCCTGTGCAAATGAACCCAATAAAAGCCCATTGAGGAAAAGGCTCCTGGTCCTTCTCCTTTGAGACATTGACCACCTTTCCTCCCCAAGCAGATAAGTCTTGGTAGACATATTCTCATCCATGGCGGCCGGGGGGACCCTGTGGGCAGAGCCCCCCCACAATCCCACTCATGGATTCAACCACCCCCACACTGAAAACAGTATTTTCACATTCCCAACCACAGGTGGAAAACAGTTTTCAATCCACAGTTGGCTGAATCCATGGATGTGAAGGGCCAGTTGTAGTTAATTTTTGAGGAGTCAAATACAGTATGTGGATTTGAACTGCATGGAGGTTGGTGCCCCTACAGCTGGAGTTGTTCAAGGGTGAACTGTACAATGTATAATACACATGATATATAATCTACACATAGTAAACAATAAATTAATGAGAGCCGGGTTTCTCAATCAGAGCAGGGAGGCACAAATGTGGAAAAAGGAAAAGACTAGAATAAACCCTATGGTGCTGGATTAAAATTTGAAATGTTAAAATACTTTTAAAAGCTCTGGCCGGGCAGCTCAGTTGGTTAGAGTGTTGTCCCCAGTAGGCCAAGGCTGCAGGTCAGATCCCTGGTCAGGGCATATACAGCAGTCAACCAATGAATGCAAAAATAAGTGGAACAACAAATTGATGTCTCTTTCTCTGTCTCTTCCCCGCCTTCCCCTCTCCCAAATCAGTAAAACATTTTTTAATATTAAAAGAAGCTGTAATGTTAAATCATTACAGCTATAAAATACAAACAAATCCTAATGAGCAGGGCTAATTTACTAATAACAAACAATTCCTTCACTTTTCAATTACTTTTTAATTCTATGTATGAAAAAGCACTTGCATTTTCACAGTAAGTTCTACTTTCATTGCTTCATATATTGAAGTGCCAGAAAATTTTTTCTAAAAGCAAACAAATGAAGAAAGGCACGGAGCTTCTCACCCTCGCCAAATCTGCTCGATAGGGTCACAATTGTCCAGGTAATTGAAGCGAATGATATCAGTTGGATGCTTGTCAGAGGATCGCCAGGGGGGGAGTTCTTTCTCCCCTGGGTGATTCTTCTTTCTTAAAGAGGAAGAAGGTCGGAAGGTTGATGAAGGAGACTGCTTCCCCTCTGGAGAACTGCCAGTAACTGGTTGAACGTCGGCAATCACAAACCCATCTTTTGGAGGTGTCTAGAGGAAGAAAATGAATTATTTCAGTTCTTAACACACTGTAATAACAACAACAACAACAACAAAACAAAGACTATCACCATCATCATCACTGCGATGGCACTGGTAATGGCGACCATGATTAGAGCAGCCATCAACCCGGAGAACTTGCTGTGTGTGTGCCAGCCACTGTCTCAGGAAGCTTTCATGAATTATTGTATTTAACCTCCACCGTAACTTAAAAGGTAATTACTACTCCCATTTTAAAGAAGAGGACACGGACCCTGGCTGGGTTGCTGGGTTGGTTGGAGCATCATCCCATATACCAAAAGGCTGTGAGTTCGATCCCGTTAGAGTGCTTGTAGGAGGCAACTGATTGATGTTTCTTTCACTCTCTCCCCACTCCCTCCTTTCTCTCCAACATCAATAATATATCCTCAGATGAGGGTTAAAAAATAATAAAAATAAAGAAGAGGAAACTGAACATAGGATAAACCAATTAACTGGCTCAGGACTATATAACTATAAGACACAGAGTCAGAATTTGAACCCAGGACTGCCTTGCTTCAAATCCACGCACTGAACCTCTCTACCCTCTGCTGCTACCTCCTCTACTGCATCATTTACAGTTTCTTCACAACTGCAAATAATTTATCGATACAAATGTATACATTCAAAAAAAGTACTCCAGTCCTAATTACCTATAAGTCATATAGACAATTTCAAGTTATACAGGGGTAGTCTATATATAGATTGTATCAATGATCAAAACCTCATCCGCTCAACCCAAATACTTTGGCTTTAATTTCCCAAATTGAAAGTCTATTTTTGTGTGTGTGAAATTCATAAGGTTTTTATGTGGTTGTAGCCTAAGGGAAATGGTATTGGTATGTTGAGAAGCCATTAAAAGCTTACTTTCTGTTCTTTAAGAGATTAGGGAAGCTTTGCTCGGTGAATTGGTTTGCTTGAATTGCTTGTGAAAATTAAGAAATTCCCCAGGCCTTCCAAGCAGCATCAGTTAGTTTCTTCTCCTTGTTTCAACGGCGCTTTGTGCGTACTTCTATTACAGCAGAGCACTTACTACTCATTCACTTGTCCGTGTCCTAGGTCGCTACACTCGAAAGCATGGTTAGGATCACTGCACTCACAGCATGCAGCACATAACAGTGTTTAAAAATATTGATTCATTTAGTGAAGGATTGTAATCTGGCAGATGAAGAAGACAGTTAATATTTATATAAGCGATAGCTCATTATCGGTTTACTATTCAATAGTTTGTGCTGGTCTCACTTAGAATAGACACTCATTTCATTCCTCTGAGCTTATACTGCATGAAATCTGTCTGCTTTGGCTGGTGGAAGTCTAGTTTAATGCGACTGGGGTCCTGGCTGGGTGGTTTGGCCAGGTGGTTCAGTCGGTCGGAATGTTGTCCGTGCACCAAAAGGTTGTGGGCGTGATCCCCGGTTGAGGCAGGCACCTCAATTGCTGGTTTCATCTCCGGTCAGGGTGCCTAAGGGAGGCAACCAACTGGTGTTTCTCTCTCACATCCATGTTTCTCTCTCTCTCTTTCCCTTCCTCTCTCTCTCTCTATATTTATAAATATCTCTCTATATATTTTAAATATATATATTTCTATTTATATATTTATATCTCTCTATATATAAATATATAAATATATATTTATAAAAATATATATTTATATATAAATCACTATGTATATTGATTTATAAAATCAATAAATATATCCTTACATGAGGATTTTTAAAAAGTATTAAAAATACTCCTGGGAATAATACATAATAATAAAAATTAATTTCAGGGGGAAACTTCAGGGATAAATGATAGTAATTACATGTAAATAAACATCATTAATTCTGAAAAATACAAAATGCTTGGCGCTTTAACGTAATAGGTAATAATGAAAACTGTGATGTCTCTTCTGTGTTAAGTAAACAAAATTTTTGTTCACTTAAGTCTTTTTGAGAATTTTTAAAATCATGAATGTATAGATTTTTTTGTTATGTACTTTGTTTGCCTATATTGAAATTTTCACAAATCTTTTTTATTCTGTGATTTACACTGATTGTTTTACACTGATTGATGCTTTTAACACTTCACAAATTGGCATGTCATCCTTGCACACAGGCCGTGCTAATCTTCTCTGTATCATTCCAAGGTTAGTTCATGTGCTGCCGAAATGAGCACAGTTGATTTTTTAACATCATGCCAACCTTACTCTCCTTGGATACATCCCATTTGATCATCATGTATCATATGTTTCTGGATTTAACTGGCTAGTATTTTAAAAGAATTTTTATGTCTGTGTTCATGAGGGATATTGATATGCGATCTTGGTTTGTTTTCTTATAAAATCTTTATCTTCCTTTATTTTCTGAAAGAGTTTATATAAAATAAAATTGGTATCTCTTCCTTAAATGTGGGATAAAATTCACCAATGAAGCTATCAGGGTCTGAGGTTTTGTGACAAGTTTTAAAATTAGGAATTCAATTTTTAATTGATAAAGATTCGTTCATGTTTTCTATTTCTTATTGAGACTTTTGGTAATTTGCGGTTTCCAAGGACTGTCCACTTCATCTATGTTGTTGAATGTAGAGACATGGAATTGTTCATAATACTCTCTCATTATGCCTTTAATATCTGCAGGATCTGTAGTGATGCCCCCCCTTTCACCCTGTTACTAGTAATTTGTGTGTTCTCTCTTTTTTCCTTGATTAGTCTAGCTAGACATTTATCAATTTTATTTATGTTTTCAAAGAAGCCACAATGGTTTCATTGATTTTTCTCTATGGTTTTTCTGTCTTCAATTTCATTGATCTCAGCTCTTTATTACTTCTTCCTTTTATCTACTTTGGGTTTAACTTACTCTTCTTTTCCTAGATGAAGTCTTTTTGAAATTATGTTTCTTGGAGCAGACAGGGTGGCCTTACAGACCGTTATAAAGATCATTCTAGTCCAGCCTTCTCACTTTAAGGTTGGGGTGACTCGTATTAACCACTGCCATCTGCTTTAAAAATGTCTTCATGCCAGGTACCAAGTATCGGGGGGAAGGCGACGTGATGGTGGTGAGGGAAGGTAAATTACACCCCACTCTGGTGTTTGCTGTGTGCAGCGTCACTGCACTCTCCTGGGGCATTGCTGACGCACAGACGTTCAAGTGCATGAGACAACTGACTTGAAAACCACAGTCAGACAACTTTATTAACGCTAGTCAGGTGGCTTTGTAACTTGAGTCTCTCTGACTAAGAAATAGAATTATTAGTTGATTTTATTAACCTTTGTCTTTCTAATTTAGGTTTATTTCTTTAACAGA